>JAVJIX010000024.1:6972500-7657500 GCA_036785185.1 Paratrypauchen microcephalus
GAAGTAGTAGAAGCAGTAGTAGTAGTAGCAGTAGTAGTAGTAGTAGTAGTATTATTAGCAGTAGTAGCAGTAGTAGTAGTAGTAGTAGTAGCAGTAGTAGTAGTATTAGCAGTAGTAGTATTATTAGCAGTAGTAGCAGTAGCAGTAGCAGCAGTAGTGGTAGGAGTAGCAGTAGCAGTAGTAGTAGTAGTAGTAGTATTAGCAGTAGTAGTAGTAGCAGCAGTAGTAGTAGTAGCAGTAGTAGTAGTAGCAGTAGTAGTAGTAGTAGCAGTAGTAGTAGTAGCAGTAGTAGTAGTAGTAGTAGTAGCAGTAGTAGTATTAGCAGTAGTAGTATTATTAGCAGTAGTAGCAGTAGTAGTAGCAGTAGTGGTAGGAGTAGTAGTAGCAGTAGTAGCAGTAGTAGTAGTAGCAGTAGTAGTAGCAGTAGTAGTAGCAGTAGTAGTATTAGCAGTAGTAGTAGTAGCAGCAGTAGTAGTAGTAGTAGTAATAGTAGTAGTAGCAGTAGTAGCAGTAGTAGGAGTAGTAGTACTAGCAGAAGTAATCTGGAGAAAACACTGTATCTCCGTCGGTAAAGACGAAGCCGGGCCAGTCTTCTGCGGAGGTGCCGCGGACTAATCTTGAAATTATCCCGAATTAAAAAACGTAATGCAAACTCCCCCTGTGTCAACCCCTGATCAAAATATTGCCTTATCAGCTGATCCATTATTATTCCAGACATTCTAATGACCAAAAACACGTCTATTCAGAATGAGAAATAGCCCCGAAGTCAGACTGTCACAACGTGGAGGTAGACGTTTCAGTTGATTTCTCGAGATCACGGAATAACTGTTTTGTTTTCTCGAGATCACGAATTAATTATCTCGTTATCTCGGGATAACAAGGAAGAAAAAATATTGCTTATGAATATGGCCCCTGTCGACTTCCGTACTTAACAAAGACACCGTCACACTATTACACGATTATGCTCAACAGATTTCTTGCATTCTAGTCCATTTTAGAATGACCTGTTAGACATGGCAAAAACGGGCTTTTGGAGTGAGATTCAATCCAATCTCACTCTGCCCCTGAATTATTCAAACAGGAAGTTGAAACAGAGTAACACTGTAATATAAATTTAGATTTGTTTTTGCTTTGCACTTAGTCTTGCACTTCTAATCAGAGGCATTGAGGAGGACACAGGAGCTCGAGCAGGGAGGAGAGAGCGTGAAAAGGCAAGCGGCGCGCTGACGTGAGGCGGACGGACAGGTAGGATGTTTTATAAAGTTTAACCTTCCCTGTGGTACACGCTGTTGTGGACAAGCCGTGTGCGCTGGCGGCGTGTGTGGTGACATTCCGCGCGGTGTCTGCAGCTCCAGCCGAGCGCACAGGCTGCAGTGAGAAGCTCCGCGCGTACTTTATTGCTGACGGTAGAGGCCATAATGAAATATGATCGCACTCATCTCGAGACCAAGACCGGTGTCGAGTACAGTGGTCCCTCGCTCTATCGCAGTTCACTTTTCGCGGCCTCGCTGTTTTGCGGATTTAAAAAAAAAAATTTATAGTGTATCAACATTGTGTTCTGCGTCCTGATTGGCTTCTCCTCCGTGTCTCCTGTACAGAATGTGTTCAGTTTGACACATTTATATAGATGTTATAGAGGGGGGACCTCTGGATGCACGAGGAGCCAAGACATGAGTCACTGGATCTGTAGGAAGTCCAGACCGGGACTAAGACATGGGGACAAGACCGGAACTAGACCAGGACTAAACCAGGTCTAAACCTGGACTAAACCAAGATTAAACCACCGCATGTGGCTCTTTGCCTTGTTTCGTGACCACGCTTCACTATTAATACATTTTGTTGAAAATCGACGAAAGTTTGAGTGTTTAAACAAGAGAGAAATGTGAGAAAACGTTCATTCCAGTCTGAGAAAAGTGTATAATGTGTGTGGTGAGGCGTTTACAGCCTTGAAGATCCCATGACATGGTACTTCTTGATGCCTTTATATGGCGCCTTAATGGTTCCCTAATACTGTAAATGAATCCTTCTTCAAAATCAAGACTCAGTGCATGAGAAAGACCCATGAACACAGGTAGGGTCAAAAAATATGTCTCTGAACATCTCATTATGGGCGTTGTTGCTTGAATGCAAATGAGAAGGACACAGACAGGCCAGAGCAGCGGGTGGGGGGGCCAAACTCTCCGCTCTTTCCTCGTTTTAGCGGTGCGCTGGCTCTACTTCCGCGTTTTATGCGCGAAGGAAGAAAGGAGAGCCATTTCAATGAACACATTTTCAGAGAAAATAAAATTAAACCACTGCTGTTTCAGCGGTCCAGAGGCTCGGATAAAGGACATCCGAGCCTGGAAACACTCTCACGTGCCTCCAGGTGTCAGAAAGGGCAAAACCAGAGGAGCCAGGAGCAGACCCGGAGACAGAAATGTTAAACAATGATCAGTTTATTAAGGACAGGTGAAGGCAGGGGTTGAGACAATAGTAAAAAAAAAAAAAAAATCCTTACGTGGCAAAATGTCCAAAAAATATTAATAAAAAACACAGGAAAACCTCACGTGGCAAAATGTCCAAAAAATAATCAAGAAACACAGGAAAACTTCACGTGGCAAAATGTCCAAAAAATAGTCAAAAAACATAGGAAAACCTCACGTGGCAAAATGTCCAAAAATAATCAAAAACACAGGCATGAGTCCAAAAAGGCAAGAGTCCACAAAGATCCAAAAAACAGGCAAAAACTTGGTACGTGGTAAGGATAACAGACTTGGCAAGGCATGAGCAGAGCAGAAACAACAATCTCGCAATGAGCATTGTCTTGGCTGGGTTAAAAAGCTGTCACTAACGAGGGGATTGGGAAAAGATGTAGCAGGCTGTGGTTGGGGATTGGCTGTTGGTGGAGTGGTGTGAGTCAGGCCAATGGCCACCAGAGGGCAGGGCCACACCTGTATGACTGGTGGTAGGACAGGTCAGGGATGGGGTGTGACACCAGGCAAATAAATGCAAATAAATTTCGCATTGCGTAGCTCGTTCGCGGTCCAAACTCTGGCCGTGACGGTGGGTAGATATCCAGACGGGAGGTGGAACTGCATTTGCATTTTTTCTTCAATGTGACGTCACATAGTTTCCTTGTTCAGAATCGCCCGTTTGGGCTCTCTTTTTTTCAAACGCAGAAAAGGACCACAAATGCTCAGTTTACACATTTTGCAACTTTTAGCCAGGGGGGGGGGCTCTAAACAGGGTAGGGGAGCTCACATTAACGTTCAAAAACCTCAGAAAGTGAAAATTTCATGCCATGGGACCTTTAAAACATGTATAATAATTGTGAAATATAAAGTTGTCCTACTTCGCAGATTTCACTTATTACGGGTTATTTCTGGAACCTAACCCCCGCGATATACAAGGGACCACTGTACTACGACACTGCGATCTACCCACACTACCTTTGTGATCGACTGGTAGATCGCGATCGAAGTATTGAGCACCCCTGTTTTAGGGGAACATTCGTACCCCGAGCCCTCTCAACTCGGTATCAAGGGGCAAGACAAAGACGTAGATAAAGGGGTAGGACATGTATGTGTGTAATGTGTGTGTGTTCAGAGACAGTTCAGTGAGTTCTGCGCCAGACCTTATAAGGAGTCGCCGTTTCCTTTTTGCATCCTCCCTCCTTTCACCCCTCTGTTTCTCTTCTCTCTCTCTCTCTCCTCTCTGCCTTTCCCGTCTCCTAGTCTCTCGACCTCACCATTTTCTCCTCTTCCTCTCTTCAGTTTAACTCTGTCCTCCTCTCTGTGCAATCTTTCACCTCTCCACCACCCCTTCTCTCCTCTGTCTCCTCTATCACTCTCTCTCTTCCATTTCTCTATACCCCTCCCCTTCTCCCTCTCCTTCTTTCTCCACCATATCCCCTGTACCACTCTCTCTCCTCCCTTCTCTCTATCCATCTGTCTCCTCCTCCCCTCTCCCTCTTTCTCTCTTCTCCCGTTCTTCCCCATCTTCTCTCCTCCCTCTCTTCTCTCCCTCCATTATCCTTCCCTCCTCTTAACCCCTTTTCTATCCTATCCCTCTTTCGCTCCCTCATTCACCTCTCTACCCCCTTTTGTCCTCCCCCTCCCTCTTCACTTCTTCCATGTTCTGTCCTCTCTCTCCTCATCTTTCTCTCCATGCTATCCACTCTCTTTTGTCCTCCCTCCATCTATCTCTTTTTCACCCCTGCTCTCTTCTGTCTCCTCTGTCAGGGCCTGTTTACACGAGAACTCTTAAGGGTAAAAACAACTTATTTAATATAAATATTTTATCAGAAGTGCCTTTTGTTTAGACGGTGGCGGTGTTTTGGGGGCTTAAAAACGCAAAAAACTGAAACCGCCCTCCAAAGTGGAAAACTTGAATACGCTCCGCCGTAGCGTTTTCATTTTACACTGCCCAAGACGCAAAACTCTGGTCAAATCTGCTGACGTCGCGTACGCATTTACGCCACCATTTATGGATATTTATATTTATAAAGTAAATTAAGCTAAATAAATTTAATTTAATTTAAATTAAAAAGTTAAGTAAATTAATGGGAATTGGAGTTAAATGTCATTATTGAGGATAAGACATGGAGGGACATGTGTGTGGTCAGCCACAAAGGTGTCAACAGTAATCTGTGGAAGGAATTTAACTGGAAGACAAAAATTAGATATTTTAGAACTCCTTTAATAATTTCAAGCCTCTACAAAAACTTGTCCCTGCTATGTTGGAGAAACTGTGGCATGGTGGCAGACCACTCACATGTTTTCTGGGATTGCCCAGTTCTTTATTGGTAGGACATTAAAATAGAAATAGAAGAAGATACTGTCCTGTGAACTCCCTATGGATCCACTGATTATGTATTAGGAGCATTGTTAGATAATACATGTGTAAAAGATCAACAATCACACATGGACACATGCACATGGAAGAGTGTAATCCGATTGCAAAGGGATTGGGATCGTATTGAATTCATGAGCACAGGCTAAGGATCGTATAGGGATTGGTTTCCCAAATCCGATTGGAACCCCTGACTTAGGCCGATAGTAATCCGCTTGGTGTCGCCTTGTGCACGATATCGGATCGGATTGGCGTACTGCGCATGCATGGGAATTTTCGCCAGGGATTTCACCCGGAAGTGGCAGGAGGCACCGACGCCGTCATAAGTAGCGATTGTTGCCGGAAAAGTCAGATGAAATCATGGCTGCGAAGAAAGAATGCACAACACGTACACCAATGCTGCTCCGTCAAACTCCTCGAGCGCCATCTTTGTATACCGCCACATAGTTTGTTGTGTTTTTATTGAGTAGCCATCACCCCAAAGTAGTTGGACTACAGCAGCACATAGCGTAGCGGAGTCGGCCAGGTCGCTGACCACTATCCGATTACACGAGTTTCATGTGCACTCGGATCTGAGGACAGACCACCCACCGGGATCGGATTTGGAGAAATCCAATCCGATCCTACCATGTGCACGCAGTGAATATGTTCTCTGTATTCTTTTGATTGCACTAAAAATGATAACGGTTAACTGGAGGAAACCCTCTCCTCTGACAAGGACAGAATGGACACAAACACTAAAACAAATCTATATCATGGAACAGTTAACAGCCAAACTAGCTGAAAATGGACTTGTTCCTAGAACGATGGATTCCGGTGACTACGTACCTGAATAATCGCTAATATAATAACCCTTTGTCAAGGATTGTTCTAAATGTTGTTACTTTGCTGATTTTAATAAACTAAAGTTCAAAAAAAAAAAAAAAAAAAGTTAAGTGAATTAAATTAAGAAAATAAATAAGACTCTACGTATGCGCGTGGACGTAGTGATAATGTCTCACAGCACCACCTAGCCGCCTGGCATGCATACCCTATCGAATTCCACACACTTTTGCGTCACCGTATGCACGCAGATTTCCTCCCGAAAACGCTCGTCTGCAAATTTCTCAGATCTGGCTAAGATTTTACCACTTATATCATGTTTTTTATCTTGTTTTCATATTTATTATCTACTTTCTAGACCAAAGACTGCATAATTCTAGTTTAGAGGTAGTTTATTTTAAGATAACTTGTCAAGTAAAATTATCTTGCTGCATAGACAGATAATTTCACTACTTTTAAGTCATTTTCTGTTAGACTGAAGTGTTTATTTCTTACATTTTGGCCAAGGTTAATAAAAAGTGAAGATGCGACGCCACTTTTGCGTCTTCTGTTCAGACCGTCGTCATATAAACGTAGCCTCATTCTGAATTGTTCCTCTCTAACCCTTCTCCTCACCTCTCTCCTCTCCTCTATCTCCTTCCTCTCCTTCTTCTCCCCCCCTCTTCCTGCCCACGTGCCCATATTTTCTGTTTTCTCCCAGTCCATGTGTGAGGCTCTGGGGTCTGTGTACATTTCAGACATTCCAGAGGAGAGCCGCTGCTTTTGTCGCCGGAGCAGAGAACACACAGATGCTAACAGTGACGGGAACTAAAGGAGAAGTCCAATATATGACGCTTTCATTCCCTAAAAATAACTCGGACATATGTGTTTATCTACCGTGATGATTTCTAGACACTCAGGACAGTTACACTTTAGTATATTCAAACTAAAGGGCCCGTATCATGCTATTTTCTGATCTTTTATCATGTTTCCTCATGAAAAACACACCTGGAGTTGTGTTTTGTTTCACACACGTTTAACAAACAAACCCTGCACATTTAGGCTGAGTTCTTCTCTCAAACTGAAAACATGCTGTCCCACCTTGTGATGTCATGCAGTAATACAGGAAGTGCTCCACTGTGTTTTTAAGCTTCATACTGAATCATTTGCGTGATTTCAGCCCTGGAACTGTCTGTCTCTAATGGACTAAGGGTAAAGTGTGGTTGTTAACTCCACCTCATGACATCACAAGTTGGAACAGAGCATTTTGAGCTTTGAAGATGTAGACCAGGGGTGTCCGGGGGGCCAGATCCTTTAATCTGGCCCTCGGCTGATTTTCTATTCAAATATTTTAATTATATTTAAATTTTCTATTCTATTGGTAATTTTCTGCGCCTCTTTTCTGCTCAGTTTAGCATAGAAGCGTCTCCAGCGCCTCTGTGCGTGGCCCCTCCCACCAGAGCAGCACAAATGAAGACTCGCCTCTTTCCAAACGCTCTTAAAGGACCATCGTTTTGACTGTTGACCGTGACACCCTCATCAGCAAAATGTCAAAAATGAGAAAAGTGGACGCCGAGTGCAGGATTTTACAAATAAAATTGACTAATTCCTATTTGTTCACAGAGGTGAATGGGAAACCTGTGTGCTTGTGTTGAAATTGCATTTTTCTTAAAGTTTCAGGTTGTTCATAATATAATATTTTGTAAAAGAAAGAGTTCATCAAATAAAAAATACTTCTATAATAGATTTGCTTTTTCAGCACAAATATTTGGACTTTTTTCGGGGTATTTTTGCCATGAGTTTTCTGATCCGGCCCCTTTGGGATCACAGTAGGTTGGATACGGCCCCCGGACCAAAATGAGTTTGACACCCCTGAGTAATAAGTGGAGTTAATCAGTGACGTGCAGTGAGGGTCATGGCTGGTGAGGCACTGAGGTCACCAGTGGCATCACCAGGTGTCGGCAAGTAAATTTGGCCCCGATTTACGAATAACCAGGGCCAGTTTCTCTCCCTGTAAGTGACTGGAGCTCGGAATATTTTTGATGTGAAGCTGAAAATTAATTATTATTGTTCAGTGCATTTTCCAGAGCACCGAGTAGCGATGTTTTTAATGCGATCTGGCTCTGAATGTGAGCGGTGGACCGCTCATGTTTAACGAGGCTTCTTTGCAAATTTTTCAGGTCACAATATCCCATCTGAGTCCAGACATCCAGCAGGTTGAGAAAAGAAGGAAAAGTAGAAAAGACAATTTCTTACACACTGTATAACACTGTTTGAAAAGAGCGAGTCTTTCGTCCCGTAGTCTGGAGCAAACCCTTTAGCTCCGGCGTTGGTCTTCCTTTAATTATAACCTCCTGCTTTGACCGGAAGTCAAGTTTAGAAAACTGCTGGAGCTTTAATATGAAATCTTCCTCCATTTAAAAAGTCGGGCCAGACAAGAAGAAAAAAGTGAACGGATTGCTAATCTGGACATGCTAACTCTAAATTGTCTCTTGTGAGACACACCTGTGGGCGTGGCTCACTTCTTGCTGCAGAGGAAAGGCCTGAGTCGACAGATGATCGGAGAGTTCCTCGGCAACCGTCAGAAACAGTTCAACAGAGATGCCCCCCCGGTTTAGTGGTTTAGTCCTGGTTTAGCGGTTTAGTCCCGGTTTAGCGGTTTAGTGCCGGTTTAGACCTGGTTTAGTCCTGGTTTAGTCCCGGTTTAGGCCCCTGCTGTCAGCTAATATCTTCCTTTGATGCAGAAATAATCTGATGATATGACTCACCCCATAAGAACGTGGTTACTCCGTTGTATGCCATCTTGTCAGATAGTTCACGTATCCTCGAGTATGCGCATGTAGCGTATATCCATGGACTTATTATTACCCGAACGTATCCCGTGTCCCGAGGCGAGAGTTCCTTCTTACGTAGCATTTACGTAGCAAGTTAAGGATTTTCTCCAGTTTCATGAAATGCCGCGTACATATTCACGAGGCTCGCTCAAAGCTGATCGGCGAACAGGCGCAAACACAACAGCGCTAATCGTCATGATTGGCGGGAGTGCGATCGGTGGGTAATTATGCTGCAACATTTTTTTTCTCCTCGGATCTACACGATTCACGTAGGTCAGCTATTTTGACTTCAAAACGGCGCATTTCGCTGAAAGGTGCCTCACCTCCTCGCCAGCGAACCACAGCTCATGTCGACTACGCCTTCAATTACTCAGAAGCCCTATTTATACAGCCTATCCCGACAACACCGTCCATGTCGGCTCTCGACCCCGTCTCTCATCCATCCTTCAGCCGGAAGACATCATCCTTAAGGCGGGGGGTTCCCAATCAGCTGGGTGACCATTTTGGTTTGGAGACGGAGCCCCCACCCTGAGTCTCCCCCCAGACATCACATCTACTCACCGTCAATCATCAATAAATATCTTTATCGTATTTCTTTGTCGTGGCGTGGTCTTTGCTAGTGAATAAAGGATTACTCAAACGTGTGAATGAAACAAAACAAACTCCAATTATGTTTTAGGGAGATAACATTATAACATGGCTCAAAGAGTTAATATTGTGTAATATATGTCCTTTAAAGACGCACTACGTAATTTTTCAAGAGGAAAGTTCCCACAACATTCTAGTCTCCACAGAGATGTTAAAGCTCCATGTAGACAATCACCAGGACACTTTACATGTCAGAACTGGGAAGAGGAGAAAATACATGTTTTTAAATGTATTTTTAACTATAAAAACCCCTGTAATTAATGTGAAACATTCCCGGCAAAGGAGGAGCATGCATTCTAAAGATAAAATACTTTCCCAAATTTAGAGCAGATTTTGTGTGCAATTTTATCTATATTTTTTCCCCTCTCCAAAATCAGTGCCATTAGTGCAAAGGAATGGTGATTTAGAAATTCAGGAAAACACATCCGAATGGAAATATGAACAGCTAAACTCCATACATACAAAAATAAAATGCTGTTAAAATACGACCAGGTTAGCAAGTTTCAGACAGAATAAAACTACATGCAAATTACTATTACTACTATTATACTACAACTATTTCTGATTATTCTCTCAATCCTGCCTAACACTCAACCAGAACCATCTACAGCTCTGATAAAAAATAAGAGACCACTGCATTTTTTTCTGAAATCAGCACCTCTACATGTATTACAGCCATTCCAGCGTCTGTTGAATTCCAACACAAACACAAAGCTGAGCTACTTCAGTTCTTGCACCAGGAATGGAATAAAGTCACCCAAGAACAATGTGAAAGACTTGGACTAAACCAGGTCTGAACCAAGACTAAAGCAGGTTAAAAAGGGGACTAAACCAGGACTAAACAAGGATTAAACCGGATCTGAACCAGGACTAAACGAGGTTAAAACAGGGACTAAACCAGGACTAAACTACGATTAAACCTGGTCTGAACCAAGACTAACGCAGGTCTAAACTAGGACTGAACCAGATCTGAACCAGGACTAAACTAGGATTAAACCAGACCTAAACTTGGACTGAACTAGGATTAAACCAGGTTAAAAATGGGACTAAACCAGGACTAAACAAGGATTAAACCAGATCTGAACCAGGACTAAACCAGGTTAAAACAGGGACTAAACCAGGACTAAACTAGGACTAAACCTGGTCTGAACCAAGACTAAACCAGTTCTAAACTAGGACCCAAGAACAATGTGAAAGACTTGTGGAGAGCATGCCAAGACGCATGAAAGCTGTGATTAAAAATAAGCGTTATTGCACCAAATATTGATCTTCTTAAGTGCAAACATTAGTATTATGTTGTTTTAAAATGAATTTGATCTCGTTTCTTCGCATTGTTTGAGCTCTGAAAACATGGATCTTTTTTGTTATTTTGACCATTTGTCATTTTCTGCAAATAAATGCTCTAAACAATAATATTTTTATTTGAAATTTGGGGAAAATGTTGTCAGTAGTTTATAGACTCAAACAAAAATGTTCCTTTTGCCCAAACACATACCTATAACTGATCATTTTGCAGTGGTTTCTTATATTTTTCCAGAGCTGTACTACAACCATTTCTGATTATTCTCTCAACCGTACCGAACACTCAACCAGAACTATCTATAAATATAAATGAATCCATGTTACTCGTGTCAAAATTCTTTATTCAAACAATTTATCCTAATTGCTTTTGCAAGTCTAAAAACAGGTTTGCTATTTCTCGACCCAACATGGCCATTGCAGAGGAAACCCTGTGTGTGTGTGTGTGTGTGTGTGTGTGTGTGTGGTGTGCGTTGGCGGCGTGTTTTGTCTTTATATGGTTCAGGGCTTGTATTTGTTTAACACTGTGAGCCCCTCTCTGCTTTTTACCGCTGCTATTTCGGTTGTGCTGATTCCTCACCGCTCGTCTCTGCAGCCGAAGAGCTGCTCGGTTTAATGACGCTCCGATGCCAATCAAATACAGGATCATTGAGGTTTAGTGTTGACATGAGAACTTAAAGGAACTCTGTACAGTCCAGGCTCTTGACAGGTTTAAAAAGGTACTACAATAAATTTGAACAGACGTGTCTTGAACTGAGTGAAGCGTCTTTGAGCATCAAGAAAAGCGCAATAAAAGTGTTATGTATGACTATGTATTATTGTTATTAGAAGGAGACACCCTTTTTGAATATTATGAAAAGATCGGACTTGGGCAGCGGATGTTTGATTGCCTAGTGTGTGTGTGTGTTTGTGTGTGTATTTTGTGTGTGGAGAGAGAGGTGCTGTGTGGGAGGGTTTGGGTTTCTTTTTTTATGTGTGACTTGACATAAAATTGAAAAAAAAAAAGAATAAAAATAACAAAATATGTAAATAAATTTTAAAAATATACTGTTTATTTTCTCATTGTTCATTCCCGTTGCTGACAGTAGAGGGAGATCTAACGACCTAAATTCCTCAACAAAGGTGAATTTTATAAAGTGTGTAGATATATTTTAATAAATATAGATATATTTTTCGGATAAGCAGAAGAAAATGGATGGATGGATATATTTTAAGTTACGAAATGTGAAATACTTACCCCAAGTTGGTCAAAAGCCACAAGAAAGCATAATGTATACTTAAACAGAGCCGCAACTGAACAACACTTGAACCTGTGTTGCCAGTGCCTATGGCTACGTCCCATTACTCTGTCTTACCCCTTCCCCTTTATCTACGCCTTTGTCTTGCCCCTCGATACCGAGCTGAGAGGGCTCGGGGTACGAATGTTCCCCTAAGAAATGGGACACCACTCGATTACCGTTTGCGTCATCATCCCTTGCCTCTACCTGAGCTGCTACGTCTACAGAGGCGACAACAATTGACGCAAACAAACGTAAACAAATGTCAAGGATTATCGGGTACCTCAGCTCGACAAAAAAAAATAGCTTGTTTATGCATGAAAGTTCGATGAAAACGATAACGTCGGCTAAACAGACATCACTACAATTAAAACCGCAACAACAGTTCACTAAAAGTAACGTAGAACATAAGCGTCATAATTGTAAACCTGCTCAACTGTTAATCGATAATTACAACTGCTGAAAATACATTTATGAGACTCCTTGGCTGGTCGATGTGACGCTGCCATCCTGATCCCAAAACCTGCCTGAGCTTGTAGGCGTACCCCTTCGTTTCAAGTCTGGTCGAGAGCTTACTTCGTTTCAAGGGGTATGTAGCGCGAGGTCGTGGCCCGAGCCCTTGATCAAAATTAGAATCGGGACACCCCTTGTCCTTTGCCTGGTTTACACCTGACCATATCACGAGTGATATATGGTCTGGGAGCCACCTATTGAATATCTCGTAGCGGAGGTGTGGTTTACGATTGCCAACGGACGTTTATTGGGCGTTACGAATGTCTATCATTTGGCGCATACGTAGCCCATAGCCAATCATGTCAGTTGTACTCGATGACGTAGTTAGAGCGACGAAGAGAAGGAAACGCCGCCCTTTTCCCCACTCAGAAGGCAAAAATACTGCCGTTTGTGTAAGATAAATATGAGAGAAGGTGGACCCGCTTCCGTTTGTCGCGTAGTACGCGTCACCGTCTTTCCACCCTTCCCAGCTCTCTGATTGGCCGTCCCGCTCAGGATCCCTCGCTTAGCCTCGTTGCCAGGCTGTCTTTCAGATCGGAACAATCGAGCAAAGCAGCCTGGGATTTCCCAGGTTAGCTTGCCCTCACATAAACGCACAAAACCAAGGGGACGAAGGGGTAAGACAGAGAAATCATTCTCAGTTTATGGACAGGCTCATGTGAAGCTCAGAACCTCCAGAATTCACTCACTGAGCTGCAGAGGCTGCACTAGCACTGACTCATAACTGATTCTACAACTGAATTTCAGCATTGAATCTGGCAACCTAAATTAAAGACACGTCAAAAACACAAAATCAAGCATAAATCAAAAAACGATGGAAAAGTAAAAAGCATTATTGGTAAATTAAACAATAGCAAAGCAAAAGATTTATATGGGCTGGACAGTGCATTCCTGAAAAATCATAAAGATACTCTGGCTCCAGTCATAACAGAAGTAATAAATCACTCCATTAAAGACAGTATATTTCCTGCTGCATTAAAATCTGGAATTGTTACACCTGTGTATAAGTCTGGAGACAAACAAGAGGTCAGTAATTATCGGCCTGTTACCATCCTCCCTGCCATCTCCAAAGTGTATGAAAAGGTTGTAGTAGAGCAGCTAACTGAACACCTAGATACCAACGCTTTTCTAAATCCTTTACAGTTTGGTTTTAGAAGGAAATACTCCATAGAAACGGCTTGCTCCTACTTCCTAGAAGAAATTAAATCAAGTTTCGACCAACGAGGGGTAGTAGGAGCAGTCTTTCTGGACTTACGAAAGGCCTTTGACACCGTAAATCACCGTACACTATTGCATAAATTATCAAATTATAAACTGTCTAATCAAACAATAAACTGGTTTAAATCTTACCTGAGTGACAGAAAGCAGTGTGTTAGAGTAAATCACACACTGTTGCCCTTTAAAGACTGCACCATGGGAGTTCCGCAGGGCTCTATATTAGGGCCTCTGCTTTTTAGTTTGTATATTAACGAGCTCCACTCGGTGTGTGATTCCAATGTCATCATGTATGTGGATGACACAGTCCTGTTTACTCATGGAAAAATGCTGCAGAAGTGGCCGTGAGATTAACAGGGGAACTGAAGAAGGTGGCTGATTGGTTGCAAAATTCTAGTCTCACTCTAAATGGAGAAAAGACAGTTGCAATGTTTTTTTTACAAACAGATGAAAACTTCTAAATTATCCAGTCATTCATATAAATGGGAAGAAAATTAAAAATGTCAATGAATTTACATATTTAGGTGTCACGTTGGACTCAACATTGACTTTTAAAAACCATGTAAAAAAGCTCAGAAATTCTCTCAAATTTAATCTGGCAAATTTTAGGTATATACGAGGATTTCTGACTATTGAGGCATCACACATGGATTTAAATTCAATGATTCTCTCTCGCTTTCTATATTGCATGACAAGCTGGTTGCAGGCATGCAAAACAGCCTTAAAGCCGCTTGAGTCAATTTACAAAAAACGCTCTTAAGATTCACGACAAAAAGTCTAGACAGTATCACCACTTGTTACGCTGACCTCTGAAAAAACAACTCGAGTCACTAGGGCGACCTCTAGAGGAGAGTGCAGCGCTCCAAAATGTAGGACTTCTTTTAGTAAAACTGCTTTCTCTATCATTGCCATGAGTCAGTGGAATCGTTTGCCAAATGAGATTATAACATGTACAAGTTTTCAAACTTTGCACATCAAACAAAGAAATGGCTAATATCAAAGCAAATTTGCACTCATTAGTAATCAATCTGTGCGTGTGAGGTTAGGACTGTTGAGTGTGTGTATGGCTGTATAATGATGGAATTTTTTTGTGTGTGTGTGAATGTTTTAGAAATGGCATAGTGATGGTTGTAATTTTATCTGATATGTATGCACATATGTGATTATTCTTATGCACTGGTCTATCACCCATTTACAATCTCTGTCATAGTATATTTCATTAACATCAACCTGTCCCGGGACTACAGGTGGAAATTAGCATTTTTGCTATAACCTGGCACCATGCATCTTTCTTTTGTTTATTTCAAAGGTCAATGAAATGTTGTGCACTGTCCCTGTGCAAATAAATAAACCATACCATACCATACCATTATATTTGTTACCAGTAAATGCTATATTTAACTTATATTTGAACATTTTTACCTTATTTCTGACAGACAAATCCTTTAAATGTCCTATATTATACAAAATTGACAAGAGAAAACATATCTGGAGTTGTGTTTTGTTTCATTCACACGTTTGAGTAAACATTTATTATTAGTCTGTCTACATCTCCAAGTTATCAGCTACTTTTTACATTATGGTCAGTGGATTGGCAATATATGGGCCTTTAAGAATTTCTCAGTATTTTCAGGTAAGAAAATGTTACTAAGTGGATGCAAGTAAACTATACAGTACATACAGCCAATCACAACCTGTGCCTCAGACAATCACCACTCAAGTAATTCACCGACCATAAATGCATTCACTTTCTCTCAGGTGATAATCTGGTGTGACCCTCTGCAGTCCAGACCGTCTGCACACTGTTTAGCTCTGCTGCCCTCTGTTGGCGACTATGAAAATGTTTATCCTCGTCATTTCGTCTAACCTGTCATATTTAAAATGTAATTTTTTAAACGTGAAACCCATCAGACACTGCACACTTACTGTTGACTTGGAGGGTCCATGTTGCCGAGGCAACAGTGGCTCCTCCCCCTGTGGTCAGCTGACACCTGTAGGCGCCCTGGTGCTTGGATCTGACTCGGTCAATGGTGAGGGTGAGTCTGGGGCCATCTTGTCTCTGCTCCACACCAGCACCCAACCCAAAGGGGGCGCCGTCCTTCAGCCAGGTCACCGTGGTAAATAGAGCTGAGGACACTGAGGACACAAGTTATTTTTACTGTTTTTATTCAATTGCTTATTCATTATTTTGGCAGTAGTTACATTTTAGGTACATCAAAGGTACACTGTGTAGGATGGTGGCGCATTGGTGGATGGTGGGTAATGCAATTCCGGTTCAAGCTACGGCAGACTTCGAGGGTCATACACAACAGTACTAAGTAGCAGAATCTCCCTTGCCTGGAAGAATCCATGACTCATCGCTGTACCAGCGAGTGAGTCTGGTAACGTTTGATCCACAGAATACGCTGCGGTTGCGCGTAGACAGACAGCTAAGTGAACCAATCAGAGATTGCGCCATCTTGATTCAAAACTGAGGCGGAACTTCCGCTGCCTAAGAGTGACTTTGCGGGCAAAGGCGGGTGCACTGACGTCACCATCTTTGAACGAATCAGAATCGCGGAGTCGGTTTGGAACCGGAGGAGCGAGAGTGGATGGAGAGTGTCCAAATGGTATCGCGGTGTATAGGAAATACAGAGAGATATCATTTGGCTGGCCAGGTAAGAATCTCCCAGGAACCAGTAGGTGGTGGTATGCGCAAGCAACGCGTAACCCGCCACACAAGGCTATAATAGCGAAAGTGTATATTGTTTTGTATTTAGCGGTATAAATTTGTTGTGAAGTTGTGATTCTGGTAATGATGAATTACCTATACTACATAAAGAGTCAGCTTCTTCCACTTCCGATGATTCTACCACAGCACAGGCAAGCAATATTCCCAATATTAACAATATTAATTTTTATTACTATGTCGACTTCTCTCCGTGCCGAGAGTCCTTCTTCTTTTCCTCTTAGATGAAGGTGCTTGCTCCTGCGATGTATGTGCAGAGTAAGTGTGATCCGGCAACATGCTTGTCGTTGTTTATCCAAATCTCGTTGTGTGAAATCCACGGGCCAGTGCCGACAACTATAAAGAAAACGGCGAAGGCAGAGCCCAAAATACAGTATGTCCTTCTGCTGCTCTCGTAATTAAAATGGATGCCGCTACATGGGGAAGATCCCCCTTTTATGCAGGTGAAATCGACTATATCTAAGTCCAACAGAATACTTTGATTTCATGATGGAAGTGAAAAGGCTTGGAAAACACTGTATTTTTGAATGGGTATCTTCAATTTCGGTAATTAATGGGTAAAAATCTTACACAGTGTACCTTTAAATAAACACGTTATTTTATTGAGGTAATGGTAAATTTCATTTAATGGTTTTATCACGGTATTCGCCAAACATTTGTGACCTATAGCCCTAGAGAAAATAGTTTTCATTCATGCACTGCAATGTTAACCTTCCACAGCAAGACAGATTCTGGCAATATTTGTGAATTCACAAACTCAAAAGAATCCATCTTGGTATAAAAAGCATCACCGTCTGTGTAGTTTCCATATAATTAGGAGAAAAAGATATAATTTTGATGCTAATACTATGAGACAATAAGGCTAGACCTTTATTGTTTACTAACTTAAATAAAATGCTATAAAATTTTCACATTCAGTTGTAAATTATACTGACAATGCGGACAATTAACAAAACAAGAATCACATATTTCAGAGTTACCTTGGCAGGTGAAGGTGACCTGTGCGCCCTCTGTGGCCTCCTGGTCCAGAGGAACTGCCTCAAAACGCAGGTCAGACCCTGACAGCGTCTTTCGAACACTTCTGAGGCACAAATACAAACATCAGATCATATTTAACAACTGTAGGGAAAAAATAATCCTACACTGATGTAACTTTGTAAATGTTATATTCACTTTTATTTTACCAGCTAAAACTATTAAGAACAAATTCCTCTTTACAGTGTTGGCAAGGGTACTTTAAAGTCAAGCAAGGGACTGGCGCCATCTGCTGGACAAAACTAATTGGTGCGCTGGAGCCAGAAATCCTGTATAGAAATCAATTAAGATAAGATAAGATAAGATATGCCTTTATTAGTCCCCCAGTGGGGAAATTCCAGTGCCGCAACGCACAGATCAGAATTATAGTACTTTTCTTAATATAATTTTATAAAGAAAGATCAATAATGTTATTTTTATATGTGACAAGCTACAAAAATCCTCTACAACCAAATCTGCAGTTTGACTATTTCAATTTTGCCATCTGTGCATAAATAATATTGCAGCAGTCCTCTTTTACTTTCATTTAAACCTCTATAAGACACATTCTTCTTTGCCAAACAGGTTATAAAAATTAGAATAAAATAAAAAATGATCTAAAACACATGTTAATAGAAAAGCGTAGCCCTGTACCTGTTATTGTCTGATCCACTGGTCGATACTTGAGGTGGTGTTGAAGGAGGATTCACTGCTGGTTTCACTGCTGAATGAGCCTGTGCAGTGAAAACAAATGTCACAATTCTTTAAAAAGCAGATCTTGTGTTACTCCACCTCTCTGAGCTTACTTTTATGGGAGTTGCCATTTTCCTGGGGGCCACAGGGGGGAGCTGTACAGCAGTTCTGGTTCTGGAGGTGCTCTGCGGAGGGTCTTCTTTAGTGACTGTGGGTTCTTCTGTGTGAGACCCAGAGGTTCTCATGTTGCTGTTGTCTTTCACAGTGGATTGGGACTCAGTCCTACAAGACGATGACAAATATTCCTGGTTAAACATCACAACTTTCTATAGGCCAATAATATATATATTTATATATATTTAATCCTAGATCACTATCGCCGGGTGATTTTCACCCGAGCAAAAGTATTTACAAGATTTTCAATATGTTGCATTTTTCTGAGTGTCATGGGTCCCTGGGCAGCTTCACAATTTTTTTGACATCTTTGAAGAAGAAGTGATTTTATTGATCTCACACTGGAGAAATTCTTCTTTGCATTTAACCCATCCTGTTATTAGGAGCAGTGGGCAGCACATTACTGCGCCCGGGGACCATCTCCATGATCTTCTTGCTTCGGTTTGGTCAGGACCACAGCTGGAGGATTTTACCTATGGTGCATGTTTTGGGTTGATGGGGGAAACCGGAGTGCCCGGAGGAAACCCACCCAGACATGGGGAGAACATGCAAACTCCACACAGAACACACACTGAAAGGCCTGGGTTTCCCTACCCCAAAGCCCACTTTTTCCTACAGGCTTTCAGGTGATTTTCCCCTGGCAACAGTGAAAGAGGAATGTAAGAATGTAATGAATTTAATGTAAGAGGATGTAAGGAATAGGTTAAGTAAGAGTGGTCCTGGAATGTGTATCTATCCTTATTTAGTGCAGTGGTTATGAATAAATATCACAAAGTGGTGATTTCAAAGGGAATTCTTATGGTGAAAACAATATTTTAGTCACTAATGGGTCATTTTTACCCACTGAAAAAATACTATTTTTTGTTCCTCTCTCCTGCAACTGTTCATGTGTCGAGGAGTGTGTGCTTCACCAGGGAAGTCTCACATGTCCCAGGAATGGGTGGACCAAACATCAAGTTTCCAGTATCTTTTTTTTTTTTTTTTTTTTAGGAATTTTTTGTTCTCAAATTCCTAATTTTTCAGTAATTTTGGAGCATGTTTTTAGGGTCTTCCTATTTTTTTCCTATTTTGTTACACATACCACAGTTGAAAATAAAATAAAACCACTCTAATTTATCATGTGTTGTCATATTTTGATCTATTTTTCATGACAAGTACTTTTTGTTGGGTATATTATATCAGGTAAAAATTACCTGGCAAAAGTGATGGTGTTATTTTTCATAGCGAAAGTGTTCTAGGGTTAATACAGATAGGGGCAGCTAAAATTAATATTATTCAAATGCAGATTTTTGTTTTAATACAGTGAAGTTCTTGGGTCTAGTCAATAACAGAAATGATCAGATTCCACATTTGTGAATTTACTTTTTCAATACTTCTTAAAAAAGAATATCTAATGAGACAACGACCCAAAACACTGCTCAAAATCTCCTCAGGCATTCAAGCAGAGGAACAAGTCCAATGTTCTGGAAAGGCCATCCCAGTCCCCAGACTTGAAAATCATTGAAAATCTGTGGGATGATTTGAAGCTGTCCATGCTCGGCAACCATCAAGCCTCACTGAACTAGAGGTGTTTTGTAGGAAGGAATGGTCCAAAAGACTTTCATCCAGGATCCAGACACTCATTAGAGGCTATAGGAAGCATCTAGAGCCTGTTATTTTTGCAGGCTCTACGAAATATTGATTTGATTTTTCTGTTAAGGTGCCCAAACTTATGCACCGGTCTAATTTTGTTTTGTTGGATATTGCACATTTTCTCTTAAACCTAATTTCACTATTTCACTGCTGAAATATCACTGTGTCCATTAGTTATTTGATCAAAATGACGTTGTGGACCCAAACACCCAATGATTTACAAATTATTATTATTTTTTTGTTTGTTTGTCATCAGTGTGATAACATTACAAGAAATGAATGAAAGGGAGCAGAAAGAAAAGTAATCTTATGTTATCTGCCCATCTTCCCTTTTCCAGACAATAACACCGATAGTGACTATAAAACATTTCATCAAAACGTTCCAGTTATTAATCAATTGTAAACAGAAAGCTTCACTTTTAAGCACAACAATTTAGTTTTCCTTTTCATACATACACTTTACACTAGATTTTATGTATTTCTTAAATGTCACTTGATTGATTCTTGATTCTTTGTCAAAACTTTTCCATAAATGAACTCCTTTCACAGCGATGCTTCGTTCCATAACCTCGGTTCTGAATCGGTTTTTAAAATATGTCGGTTCCTTTTAAATTGTAGTTCTTGTTCTCATCTCAAATAGTCTTTGGATATTTACAGGAAACACTCTGCACTTTGCTTTATACATTAAAATAATAGCAATTGTCAAGGGTGCCCAAACTTTTTCATACGACTGTATATAATTTAATCATTTCTGTTTACTGTATATATTCATATGACAAAATTAAAATGTTTTACAAAGTATACATTTTTTCATTTGTTTGTAAACTCAAGTTCAATATTATTATGTTATTAATATTATTCAATATTAGAGTGAAAAGTGGTTTAAGTGTTCGCCCGCCAACTGGAGGGTCACCAGTTCAAACTCCTTTCCTGTGCAAGTGCTTTGTTATGCCAGATTTGTAGTTAATATAATTATATATAATAAATAAAAAGAAAAAAAAACAACAGTGACTTACTTTGTCAATTCACTGGAAGCTGAAAAAAAACAAATAAAGTTAGCCAACAATACTAACAATAATCACATCTGAAAATGAAACGTGTGATTGGCGGATCACCCTGGACGCTGAGCTGAGCCGTTGCCGTGGTCGCCCCGGCGCTGTTGCTGACCACACAGGTGTAGCTCCCCCCGTCCTCCGCACACACTTCCTTTATCTCCAGGAAGTGAAGACCAGAGCGCTCAAATGTGGAGACCCTCCCACCAGCCTCAAGCGCCGCCTCCTCCTGACAAAAATACAGTTCAGTGATTATTTAGTGAACTCAATCAAGCTTTACTTCAGACTCCACATAGAACATTTAAAAGAAAAGACAGAAAACGCACGAAACAGTAATAACATTGGTCTACAAGCACAATGCTTCCAGAACAAAAGTAGTGAAATTTTTCTTGGTTTAGGTCACTAATAAAGAAAAAGTAAATCAGAAGTGCTGATTGGCTATAGTTTCCAAGATATAGTATTGGGTCAAAATAGGAAATGTATGCAAAATAAGGCAAAAACGGTAGTTTATCAGAAGGTACAGTGTGTCTACAAGCAACAGTTCTATCTGAAAGCCTGTCTGCACATTCACATACATTCAGTTTAATATGTCTACAGTTTTAAAGATCCCATGACATGGTACTTCTTGATGCTTTTATATGGCGCCTTAGTGGTTCCCTAATACTGTAAATGAATCCTTCTTCAAAATCAAGCCTCAGTGCATGAGAGAGCCTCTTGGAGACAGTTCTATTCAGAAATATGTCTCTGAAACACTTTATTCTGGGCGTGTTGCTTGAATGCAAATGATGAGGACAGAGACAGGCCAGTGCAGGTGGGTGGGGGTGTGGCCAAATACACTACTGTTTCCTGATTTAGCCGTGCGATGTGCGCTGCTCCTACTTCTATGTTTTAAGCAAAGGAAGATAGGACAAGCGTCCCATGAAAATAAAAACTCTTAGACCAATTTCCACAGAAAATAAAATTAAACCACTGCTGTTTCAGAGGTTCGCAGGCTCGGATAAAGGATATCCGAGCCTGGAAACACCAGGCAAAAAAACAAAACAAAAAAAAGCATCTCGTAGCTCATAGCTCGTTTGCGGTCCAAACTCTCTGGGCCTGATTTCCAGAGACAGGGGGTGGACATCCAGATGGGGGGTGGAAACCTTTCCCGAATGTGACTCCCTTGTTCAGAATCGCCCGTTTGGGCTGTCTTTTTTTTAAACATGGAAAAGGATTGCAAATGCTCAGTTTACACATTTCACAATGTGGGGGGGGGGGGGGGCTCACATTAACGTTCAAAAACCTCAGAAAGTGAAAATTTCATGCCATGGGACCTTTAACATTAAATATTTTTGATTTCACATAAGAGAGATGCCTCGAAATTGTGTGAACAACTCGGATAACTTCTGTTACGTTTGTGGTGAAGTGACGTTTGCATCACAAAAGCTCAACATAACTGCAGTGGTTAAAAAGGCAGACCACCATTACTTTGGTTGCAAAGTTGGAGATCAGGACAAAAGTTGGGCTCCACATTATTGTTGTAACACATGTGCAACTAATCTTCACCAGTGGCTCATCAAGAAAAGAAAATTTCTTGTTTATTTCTTGATGGATAAAGAAGTGCAAGATAAATATTTTCAAAATATAAACATTATTTTTAAGCACAAATGCCTAAATCTATTGTATAAACAGATGCGAGTTTGATGTAAAACAATATCATTAAATATCTTGAATACATTAGCGAACCAGCACAGTTATCAATTGATTTTCAGTTCATCTTATCAATATAAATGAGATTTAGCCACTTTTATCGAGCCCAAACATTTGTAGACCAGTGTAATGGTCTATTGTCCATATAAGCAGTTCCTCCAGTGCCTCCAGAGTTCAGAAGTGAACCTCACACTGCTCTGCTCAGGCGTTTTATAATTTTATAATTTCATTTTGTGAATCCTTCATAAATTTTAACTATTTATGGTCCTAAACACAAAACAAGCTATACTATCAAAATGAACCTGTAGAGAATTAATATTTTTTGTGACCTTATTACCCAAAATTGGCTCTTGTGAGCTTTAAGCAGTTTTATAATAATCTAAAACATACTCAGAGTTAAGGCTGGGTGGTATACCGCTTCATACCAAATACCGGTGTTGTTGTTTTGTTTTTTTTTAAATGATATGGGTTTTTCATATATCCCAATCCCGGTGAGTGTGTGCGTACAAAACATCGGGAACACAGAGCGGCGGAACGTGGCGCCGCGGGACATTGTTTGAGAGGGGGACTGTTTTGCCGTGGCGTGAGAGCGGTGGAAGCTCAGTGTGTGTTGAACGGTGAACAACATGGACGGAGAAAATGTTACAGACACAGAGGAACTTATACCGAAAAGAAAAGCCGTGTTAGTTATGTGGAAGAACTTCGGCTTTAAAAAATCTGACGCCGTAAATCAAACAACCGTATTCTGTAAATGTTCATTCATTCATTCATTCCGCTTTTCCATTTTCTGGGTCGCGGGGGCAGCAGTCCAGCTGCCCAGAACACAATGCACCAGCCCCCATGAATCCTCCCGCGGGTGGTGGATCACACGCGGCCCACCCGTCAAGAGTGGGATTCGAACCGCCAACTCCTGGATCACGAGACATATGCTCTACCAACTGAGCTACTGCCGCCCCTAAATGTTGTCAGGCTAAAGTTGTAGCCGCAGGAGGCGACACGAGCGCTCTGCTTCACCACCTATGTCACAAACATGTCCTGGAATATGAAGAATGAACGAAACTAAGATCTGCACCCTCTTCCACGTCTGCAGGGAACGTCCAAGTTGGCGCTGCGACACAAAACGCCACTCAGACGTCACTCAAAGACACGTTTGCTAAGGTGGCCGCCTACGACAAGAAAAGCAAATGGTGGAACGATATTACCAACGCTGTTACTGTCCACTTCGCCAAAGACATGGAACCACTTAGTGCATGAAAAAAAATACTATCAAATACCTTTTGTTCAGTCTAGCTTAGCAACTCCAGGTCTGAAATTACCCAAATGATTCTAGTGAAGGTGTATGGAATTTAGCACTTCCTGTATTACCACATGACATCACAAGGTGGAACAGAGTGTTTTCTGTTTGAGAGAAGAATTCCAAAATACGCAGGGTTTGTGTGAACGAAACCCACAACTCCAGGAATATTTTTAACATTACAAGAAAATAGTGTAATATGGGCCCCTTAAAAGCTTGTAGATTAGAAAAAGGGGCATACAAGTGCACATATTCTGAACAGAAAGTCATAATAATTGAAATTAGGATTATAAAATTGATAAATTTGATTAACTGAACAATCCAAGAGAAGAAAAACAAACACGAGAACTCAAACTTGTCTCACCCGTTGCCATGAGACCTGTGGCTGGGGCCGTCCTGTGATTTTGGCTGAAAACTTGACGGTTTGTCCCGCTTTGGCACAGATCCGACTGGGTTTGGTGATGAAGCGTGGTGGGCTCTCTCCCCAAATCCCGGCTCTGCTTTGCACCGCAGAGACCCCCAAGAGACACCTGCAAACACAGAACCAGGACACTCATTTAGCTGCGTGTGTGGAATCTTCTGCTCATTTGCACATCTGTGACACTGTTCATAACATTACGCCTCATAAATCAGATATGTCGAAACAAGAACTAAACAGATATTACATACAAGGGTGAAAACAGACTTAGACTGAGACAAACTTTATTTATCCACAAGGGAAATTACTGGTACACGTCAAAATGTATAACAATAACAAAGAGAAACAAATATAAATGGTAATAATAGTAAATTTCTCCTGTGTGAGATCAATAAAGTCTTATCTTATAATTAGGGCCCGACTCGTATATCGCTTGGCCGATGTGGACACTTGGAGACATATCGACTATCGGCCTAAATCTGATGTGAGCCGATAGTCCATGTTGGCATGTTATAGACTCACTATATTAGTGTGTAGAATCCCTCAGTCATCCAGGTAGAATCCAAAGCAAAAGGAGAAATTCAATTTGTCAACTGGACAAAAGTTAAATTCGTTAATGAAATTACTCTGAAACTATCACACCTATTTGTTTAAGCCTATTCAGTATGTAGTGGGAGTGGAGTCTTGTTAGCAGAACCATTCAGGACCATAATGGGTGTTTCCACGCCTCTGGACCTCACCTGGCTAGTTCTATTGATTTCAAAACAATAGAACTAGCCAGGTAGTTTCATAGTAATTTCATTATTATTTCAGTATAGCGAAAATAATTATTACTCACTTCTTGTAAAGTTGTAAAGGTAAACTGGACTATTTTCATTCATATTATCCATAGAATGTGTCCTCCACAAGTAAAGCGGCACTGTGAATCCAGTTTGAAACATTCTTCCATCCATCCATTTTCTTCCACTTATCCGGGGACGGGTCACGGAGGCAACAGTCTAAGCAGGGACTCCCAGACTTCCTTCACCCCGGACACTTCCTCCAGCTCCTCTGGGGGGACCCCAAGGTGTTCCCAGGCCAGCCGGCAGACATAGTCCCTCCAGTGTGTCCTGGGTCTTCCCCGGGGCCTCCTTCCGGTGGGACATGTCCAGAACACCTCCCGAGGGAGGCATCCAGGAGGCATCCGGAACAGATGCCCGAGCCACCTCAGCTGCTCCTCTCGACGTGGAGGAGCAGCGGCTCTACTCCGAGCCCCTCCCGTGTGACTGAGCTCCTCACCCTATCTCTAAGAGAGCGCCCAGCCACTCTGCGGAGGAAACTCATTTCATCAGTTTGAAGCGTTCTTAAAAAGTAAAAAGGTGAGAGTAGTTCCTCACGAGTATCTGTTTACTTCCACACAGCGCAAAGATCGAGGTGAAGCTGCAGATTAGTGATAGTGACTCTACTTTCTGTGTACCTTATCTGTGCATTAAAAATCATGTATCTGAAGTATTGTACCACATTTCACAAATAATAATAACACAGTTTTGACTTTTATCTAAAATAGAAGTGCAGCTCGCTGATCTTGTGAACACTTAAAGGTCCCATGGCATGAAATTTTCACTTTCTGAGGTTTTTGAACGTTAATGTGAGCTTCCCTACCCTGTTTAGGCCCCCCCAATGGCTAAAAGTTGCGAAATGTCTAAACTGAGCATTTGCGATCCTTTTCTGCGTTTGAAAAAAACACAGCTCAAATGGGCGATTCTGGACAAGGCACCTTATTGACGTCAGATCGAAAAAAAGAAATGCAAATTCAGTTCCACCACCGTCTGGATCTCCACCCCCTGTCTCTGGAAATCACGCCCAGAGAGTTTGGACTGCGGAGGAGCTACGCAATGCGAAATGCGTTTTTTTATTTGCCTGGAGGCACGTGCGAGTGTTTCTAGGCTCGAAAGTCCTTTACCCAACCCTCTGGACCTCTGAAACAGCAGTGGTTTAATTTTATTTTCTGTGAAATGTGTTTTTTTTCATTGAAAAGGCTCTCCTTTCTTCCTTCGCGCTTACACACGCGGAAGTGGGGCCAGGCACAGCCACACCGCTAAAACAAGAATTGCGTGAGAAATGCCGTGTGAGCGTGTGAACGCGTGAACACGTCGAATTACGTGTGTTACACTCTCAATGCGTGAGACTTGAGAGCCCTGATTAAGCACAGCACCTGTGAAACTGTTGACATCTCCAGAGACACATGGTTCTCAGTTTGTTTTATCATCACCGCAGTGTGCGCTTAGCAGCTGAAACTACACTCTACAGTCTGCCCAACAACAGAACAATCTATTTTCTGATTGGCTGATTTTTTTTCCGGGGTGGGGAGGAGGGGGAGAGTTTTTTTCGCTGAAAACGCGCGGTGCCTGCATAAACTGAGCCACACAGACCGATTTTCTGGGCCCCAAAAAAAAAAAAAAATCAGCGTGAGGAAATGCCATGTGTGGCGTGTGAGCGTGTGAACACGTCGAATTGCGTGTGTTACACTCTCAATGCGTGAGACTTGAGAGCCCTGATTAAGCACAGCACCTGTGAAACTGTTGACATCTCCAGAGACACATGCTTTCACTAACATCCTCCCCGACAGCCCAGAGAGCAGTGAGGGGACATGTTTATGATCAGCCTGCTGGAGGGGCGCACACTGTTGTGAACATGTGAAAACCATTAGCAGTGAACAGTAGCAGCGCCTCAGGAGACCGGAGAGGCCATATAATAAAGAACTGGAGATTCACTTAGAGAAGGGAGAGACTGATGTACTGCTACTCTCGTCTGCTGGAGCGAGGTTAGGGACCTGGCAGGTGGAGAGGCACCTGTCAAAGTGCCTGTACTAGATTTTTTCGTCCATGTATTTGAGCAAAGTTTATCCTGGCCCAGGACAGATATATCGTATAACCAGCTCTTATGGTAGAAATGAGAGACAGCTGTGTGGTGCCTGCATCGATAATAATAAAATATAAAGCACTTTTTAAACACTTAAAGAGGCTGTAGAAAGAATACAATTAAAAGTAGTACATATAAAAAGTGATATACTGTCCAGAAATCAGGAAATTGCGGTGAATACTTAGGATATTAGGAAGGCGTTGGAAGTGAGAAATAACTTTTAGTGACATAACAAGTCTAACTATACTGTATTACTATACTGTTACGAGTTTTAAAACACAGTACATTGAATTGTAATATTCTACTTTTTAAATGCATTGTTTTGTTGCTGTTGCCGTCAAATCACTTCAAAAATACAACAATGAACTAAATAGGTCATGGTTTGTTCGCTTTTAGACTTAATAATTTGAAATAAGGTTCAAACAAGCACACAAACGTCACCGTAATCAGTATTTTCCTTTTTTACAATACTGTGAATCTACAAGAGTGCATATTGAATATATTTATTTAACTATATTTTATCTTGTTTTTTTTGTTTTTTTTTCTTTGCAAGACTTTTGAGATTTGTAAATAAAGGTTGTGGAACTTACCCAGTTTTAAGAGAAGAAGGAAGGCCATACTTCTTGTTGGAGTTTTCTGAGCAAGAGGAAATAGATTTTAAAAGGATGAATTGTATAAAATGTATAAATACTTAAAGCAGAACTAAGTAACTTTGAGAGATAGAGCTCCCCGTGAAGTTCGACTTATGAGAATACACTATCAGAGAACAGATTTAAAAGTGCTTCCCCCCCCCCCCTTTTCTGCTCATTTCTCATTTATCAGGCAGTATAATCAGACAAAAAAAAACATAATAAATATCTCAAAAAGAGCCAGGGTTCCCCAAGAGAACTCTCCTTGCGTAGGAGTCTTCCTCACAGAGACAGCAGAGGAGACGACGGGCGCTTTAAACACCCCGAAAATATGTATTTAACCATCACAGGGACTTACAAACATTTAATAAGGTAAAACTGTTACTTAGTTCTGCTTGAGAAAAAAAAAAAAAAAAAAAATTTACTTAGAGGTGCATTGCGCTTTTACCTGCTTGTCTCCATGGAGAGGTTATTGCTCTGCCATATTAAACACATTTACAGTATATAGCATTTATTCATTGTTTTTCTTATTCTTATTATTCTTATTATTATTATTATTATTAATTTAATTATTTATTTATTTGATTTTTTTTCCAACATTCAAATGCATTTTTGAGGTGAAAAGTCCCCAAACCTGGGTCCAGATCGACCGGTCCGGTGAAAAATTTGATAAAATGGGCATCAACTCCAGACTGCCCCTCCACAGATCTGACCTGTAATGTAGCCTATAGGTGTCTCCCTTGAGATAGCAGGTTTAATCTCTGCTGTGAAACATTCTACATAAAGCAACAACATCTCCATGAAGACAAACAGGTGGCAGACCCTCTACTTCAGGGATGGGCAATTATTTTTCCCATGGGGCCACATGAGAAACAGAAAATATTGTGGAGGGCTCAATTCTGCATAATATTAATTTTATTTCTTTATAAAATGCATAAGAAAAAAAAAACATTACAACATAGTACAAAGTACTTTTCTCCAAAAAGTAGATGTCCAGGACTAAACCAGGTCTAAACCAGGACTAAACCAGGTCTAAACCAGGACTAGACTGGGTCTAAACCGGGACTAAGCCGGTATTAAACCAAGACTAAACCGGGACTAAACCAGAACTAAACGAGGACTAAACTAGTTCTACACTGGGACTAAACCAGGTCTAAACCGTGTCTAAACCGGGTCTAAACCAGGAATAAACCAGGTTTAAACCAGGACTAAACCAGGTCTAAACCAGGTCTAAACCAGGACTAAACCAGGTCTAAATCAGGACTAAACCAGGACTAAACCGGATCTAAACCAAGTCTAAACCAGGAATAAACCTTGACTAAACCAGGTCTAAACCAGGACTAAACCAGGTCTAAACCAGGACTAGACAGGGTCTAAACCGGGACTAAACCGGGACTAAACCGGGATTAAACCGGGACTAAACCAGGACTAAACTAGTTCTACACTGGGACTAAACCAGGTCTAAACCGGGTCTAAACCAGGACTAAACCAGGACTAAACCAGGACTAAACCAGGACTAAACCAGGTCTAAACCGGGTCTAAACCGGGACTAAACCAGGACTAAACCATGACTAACCCAGGTCTAAACCAGGACTAAACCAGGACTAAACCAGGTCTAAACCAGGTCTAAACCAGGACTAAACCAGGTCTAAACCAGGTCTAAACCAGGACTAAACATGACTAAACCAGGTCTAAACCAGGTCTAATCCAGGACTAAACCAGGACTACACCAGGTCTAAACCAGGACTAAACCAGGTCTCAATCAGGACTAAACCAGGTCTAAACCAGGACTAAACCAGGTCTAAACCAGGACTAAACCATGTCTAAACCAGGTCTAATCCAGGTCTAAACCAGGACTAAACCAGGACTACACCAGGTCTAAACCAGGACTAAACCGGATCTAAACCAGGTCTAAACCAGGAATAAACCTTGACTAAACCAGGACTAAACCAGAACTAAACTAGTTCTAAACTGGGACTAAACCAGGTCTAAACCAGGAATAAACCAGGACTAAACCAGGTCTAAACCAGGACTAAACCAGGACTAAACCGGGTCTAAACCAGGACTAAACCATGACTAAACCAGGACTAACCCAGGATTAAACCAGGATTAAACCAGGTCTAAACCAGGACTAAACCAGGTCTAAACCAGGTCTAAACCAGGACTAAACATGACTAAACCAGGTCTAATAATAATAATAATAATAATAATAATACATTTTATTTATAAAGCGCTTTTCATACAGAAGGTAAAATCAGTAATAAAACAAGTAACAAAACAATAAACAATCAGAAAAACATTAAGCATTAAGAAACATTAAAAGCAGTTTTAAAAAGGTCTAAACCAGGTCTAATCCAGGTCTAAACCAGGACTACACCAGGTCTAAACCAGGAATAAACCAGGACTACACCAGGTCTAAACCAGGTCTAAACCAGGACTACACCAGGTCTAAACCAGGACTAAACCAGGTCTAAATCAGGACTAAACCAGGACTAAACCAGGACTAACCCGGGTCTAAACCAGGACTAAACCAGGTCTAAACCAGGACTAACCCAGGACTAACCCAGGACTAAGCAGTAAATAGCGTTGTTTTGATGCTCTGGTAAGACTGGTCAGAGTTTATGTTATGAATAACCAATGAAAAAGTGAGGCTGCCTTAGAAAAAAATTTAATTTAAAAAAACACCTCTAAAATAAAAAGAAATGCAGCTTTAGTCCATGCATAAGGTAAAATTATAAAATGTGTTTATTTTGTAATTCCAAAAATTCTTAAACAAGCCGGTCAGGGTCAACCAAAGGGCCAAATGTGGCCTGGGAGCTGCACAATACCCAGGTCTGCTCGATTTCAAAAGTTAAGCACTGCACCTTTAAAGTTCATCTTATTTATACCACAGTCAAACCACCAAAGAGACACTAGTTACCTCTAATAACTTCCATATTACATGAAAAGGAAAATCTGTTTGTATTTAGAACAAGGATCCCATTGGTTTATTTATGATTTGGCAGACTCACATCACATGCACCTATTCTGTGATGACAAAGCGTGGAGCTCAAACGCAGCTGTGGTAAAACCAATTGGGAAAAACAACACTATAAATAAAAGTTAAAGGCTACGTACACGCTAAGATTTTCCAAAAGGTTACACAGGGAGACGAGAGTGGAAAAAGAAATCAGAGAGGCAAATTCCACATGACAACACTGGCTCTGTTTAGATGCACATCAAAGTCTGATCATTATCTGACTTCTGGGGTTGTCAGGTTATAGGCATGTCAGGTAAACAGTTACATCTGATGTGAGTAATCTGATTTCGTTCTGAGTGTTCACACATGTGCCGGTTTAAAATGTGCAAAAAAAGGGCAGTGCAAAATTAAAGGTGCACCGCTCAACTTTTCTGGTTGAGGTTATAGTACTGCGTGTTATTACTGCCTGGGTTAGGTTTGTCAGGAATGTTCCACACTATGGCATTAAACTTACAGATCAAATGTGTTTTTATGATTCAAAAATACATTGAAAAAGGGCGGGCTTGCCCCTTCACAGATCTGACCCATAACTTGGCTTGGTGGCATGTTTGTCTCCATGGAGAAAGAAAAAATTAATGTTGAGGAACATAGAGGACATTACAACATAGTAGAAATCTCCAAAAAGTAGATGTGCAGGACTAAACCAGGACTAAACCAGGTCTAAACCGGGACTAAACCGGGACTAAACCAGGTCTAAACCAGGTCTAAACCGGGAATAAACCAGGTCTAAACCAGGTCTAAACCAGGACTAAACCAGGATTAAACCAGGACTAAACCAGGTCTAAACCGGGACTAAACCAGGTCTAAACCAGGACTAAACCAGGACTAAACCAGGACTAAACCAGGTCTAAACCAGGATTAAACCAAGACTAAACCAGGTCTAAACTAGGACTAAACCAGGTCTAAACCAGGTCTAAACCAGGTCTAAACCAGGACTAAACCAGGACTAAACCAGGAATAAACCGGGTCTAAACGAGGACTAAACCAGGACTAAACCAGGTCTAAACCAGGATTAAACCAGGGCTAAACTAGGACTAAACCAGGACTAAACCAGGTCTAAACCAGGACTAAACTAGGACTAAACCAGGACTAAACCAGGTCTAAACCAGGACTAAACCAGGACTAAACCAAGTCTAAACCGGGACTAAACCAGGTCTAAACCAGGTCTAAACCAGGAGTAAACCAGGTCTAAACCAGGACTAAACCAGGTCCAAACCAGGACTAAACCAGGACTAAACCAGGTCTAAACCAGGAATAAACCAGGACTAAACCAGGTCTAAATCAGAACTAAATCGGGCCTAAACCGGGACTAAATTAGGACTATATCAGGTCTAAACCAGGTCTAAATTGGGACTAAATCAGGTCTTAATTGGGACTAAACCAGGTCTAAAAAAGTAGAGTAAAATACCTCTTCTTTAATATTACCATGTGCTGCTTAACGAGTTCTAATACAGACCCTAGAACAAGACCAAACCCTAAACTGGGATTAAAAAGGACCCGATACAAAAGCACAGTCATAGAATAAATGTGAGCTATTGCAAAGATGAAAGATTAATGACTTACCATCCAACAGGATCTCCACGGTAACCTGCCGACTCCCCGCCTGATTGGTGGCCTGGCATGTGTAACAGCCCAGGTCCTCGGCACCGACTCCACCAATAACCAAGCTAAACATGCCCCGCCCACTCTGCCTGACGACGCAGCGCTCTCCTCCAATCACAGGCCTCCCCTCTTTGTACCACGTGACCTGTGGCTCGGGCTGACCGTGCACCTGAAACAGACACAAGTTTCAGAGCACATCCTTTTAGGTTGAGAACGCATCACAATGAAAAATAGAAAGAGGTTATGGAAACTTCATTTTGCCTAATATTAGAAGCACTCGTAAAAGTTTCTGTGTGACTGTATGTGGGGTAAACATGTGGAATGTTCTGCCAGCAAAAGTTCTGCCAAAATATTCACAAATTTAAGTTCTTGTATAAAGACATGGTCTGGTCTGAATACAGAGAGACGAGTTTGAATGAATCATCAAATAGCACTTTTCTGTATCAGTTTGTGCTTTGGTATCTGCTGTTGTGTTACCATCGGTGGTATGTTTACTTGTTGCGGTCTTTAAATGTTCCTGATAGAAACACCTTATGTGTAATTTATTGTCCCTGATTTATTGTCCCTGAAGTTTTTTGTTTTTTTTTTGGTACAAGAATGGAATTTGCCTTTGTTTTGTTTTGTTTCTGTGTTTTTCACCTGAACTGTACAGAAGCCGACAGAGGACATGTTCATAATGATTATTTTCCACCTTAAAGGTCCCATGGCATGAAATTTTCACTTTCTGAGGTTTTTGAATGTTAATGTGAGCTCCCCTACCCTGTTTAGGGCCCCATCCCATGGCTAAAAGTTGCGAAATGTGTAAACTGAGCAAATGCGATCCTTTTCCGCGTTTGAAAAAAAGACAGCTCAAACGGGCGAGTTTGAACAAGGGAAATTTCTGATGTCACACTCGGGGAAAATGCAGATGAATTTCCACCCCCGTCTGGATGTCTACCCACCATCTCTGGAAATCACGCCCAGAGAATTTGGACCGCAAACGAGCTACGAAATGTGAGATGTGTTTTTTTTTTTTATTTGCACGTGAGTGTTTCCAGGCTCGGATGTCCTTTACCGAGCCTCCGAACCTCTGAAACAGCAGTGGTTTAATTTTATTTTCTGTGGAAATGTGTTTTTTTTTCATGGAACGCATCTAGTATCTTCCGAAGCGCTTTAACGCGGAAGTGGGTGACAGCGCACATCGCACCGCTAATCCAGGAAACAGTGTCGTATTTGGCCACACCCCCACCCGCTGCACTGGTCTGTCTCTGTCCTCCTCATTTGCATTCAAGCAACAACGCCCAGAATAAAGTGTTTGAGAGAGATATTTATGACTCTAACTGTCTCCAAGAGGCTCTCTCATGCACTGAGGCTTGATTTTGGAGAAGGATTCATTTACAGTATTAGGGAAGCCGGGGACTAATCTTGAAATTAGACCTGCGCGATTAATCGATTAAATCGATTAATTCGACTTTACAGTTCAGGACGATGTGTTTTTATGAAAATCGATTTTTAAATTATTTTTTACATGCAAGCGGAACTAATGCGCGGCCACGTTTTACACGGGTAAGTTAGCGGGACGTACCCAAACATTGTACGGGCTAGCGCGGCTAGCGAGTGAGCTAAAGCGGGAGCTTGTACCAAACAAAGGTGTTTACATCTGTTATATGGAACTGGTTCGGTTTTGTTGTGTTGGACTTAGAACAAACGAGTGCTCGGTGTAAAGTTCAAAAGCTGCAGCACGACAAATGTATCCTAGCGCCTAAAGCAGAGGCACGGAGTGGGACAAGTGCAGGCCCGAACGAAATGAAAATAACCACCGTCCAGTCCCTAAAACATCTGTTATTTTTGTTTTGTTTTAACGAATGAAATAAATAAATGAAAATGAAATTATATATATATATATATATATATATATATATATATAAGTTTTTAAACTATAACAGCTTAATTGATGCTAGGTGTAATGTATTTGTTTTATAAAAGAACACTGCATTGTTTTGAGCCATTTGTCATCTGTCATTTGTTTTTGAGTAGGGCAGAGAAAAATCGATTAAAATCGGAAATCTGATTTTTTTTTTTTTTTATCTGAGGTTTTATTTTTAGGCCATATCACCCAGCTCTACTTGAAATTATCTCAAATTAAAAGATGTAATGCAATCTCCCCCTGTGTCAACCCCTGATCAAAATATTGCCTTATCAGCTGATCGATTATTATTCCAGACATTCTAATGACCAAAAACACGTCTATTCAGAATGAGAAATAGCCCTGAAGTCAGACTGTCACAACGTGGCGGTAGACGTTTCAGTTGTTTTCTCGAGATCTCGAAATAACTGTTTTGTTTTCTCGACATCACGAATCAATTACCTCGTTATCTCAGGATAACAAGGAAAAAAAAATATTGCTTATGAATATGGCCTCTGTCGACTTCCATAGAACTGACAAGGAAGCTAAATCAGTAATTTATGTTTTGGAACACAGGGGTGGGATTGAATGAGTTTTCTTCTTCCCACTTCTTTTCGAGCAAAAAAAAAAAAAAATCTATTTGACTGTATATTGATTACATGCATTTATTTCCTTTTGTTGACCTGCTCAAAATGAATAAATAAATGAAATGAAATGAGACTATGTTGGTGGCTGTAAATATATGGTGTAATTTTCTAAGCAATAAAGAAAAAAATCCCACCACTTTTATACTAGGCAAAGTGGGTGAAGTGTCTTGCCCGAGAACACAACAGCAGTACAGGCCGGTCCGAGCAGGATTCAAACCTCCAATCTGCTGGAGGAGCATTTTAAGGAAATGTATGAAGCTTGTGCTCTTACAGTTTTAAACGCAGTATTACAAACACAACTGAACCTGTTAAGTGTTTCTCATTCTCACTATCTGGTCTGTACTCCACTGTATTTATTTTAAAGTTCTGTATTTAACTGGAAATCTGCTGTAAATGTAAAGACTTGAATCATGAGCTTGAACTCAAATGTATGTATTTTTAAGGAAATGTTATTTTATTGTGATGAAATATCAAATTTAATGAATATACAGCTCTGGAAGAAAATAAGAGCCCACTGCAAAATGATCAGTTTTTCTGATTTTACTACTTATAGGTATGTGTTTGAGCAAAAGGAAATTTTTTGTTTGAGTCTATAAACTACTGACAACATTTCCCCCAAATTCCAAATAAAAATATTATCGTTTAGAGCATTTATTTGCAGAAAATGACAAATGGTCAAAATAACTAAAAGGACACATGTTTTCAGACCTCAAACAATGCGAAGAAACAAGATCAAATTCATTTTAAAACAACATAATACTAATGTTTACACTTAAGAAGAGTTCAGAAATCAATATTTGGTGCAATAACCCTTATTTTTAATCACAGCTTTCATGCGTCTTTCACGTTGTTCTTGGGTGACTTTATTCCACTCCTGGTGCAAGAACTGAAGTAGCTCAGCTTTGTGTTTGTGTTGGAATTCAACAGACGCTGGAATGGAATGGCTGTAATTAGTGCTGTCAGTTTAACGCGTTAATTAGATTAATTAATTACACTGTAAATTAACGCGTTATAAAAATTAACGCAATTAATTATGAGCGGCAATTCAATGCACGCGCATTTTAAATTTGGCGTGCGGCGAGCAAATCTCTGCTCAGGCCTTTGAACGGCAAGTTTATTTATAAAAAGAACAAAGACGGGACGATCAACAAGAACGCGGTGATTTGGAGCTTTTGTCAAAAAGAATTTTCTGATCACCGAAGCTGCTCCAGCCTGATGGATCATTTGAACGATAAACACGTCCGAACAAGTTCCATCGTTACCGGTGATAGAGCGAGCGTGAGCGCACTTCAACAAACCACCAAACCAACAAACCACCAAACCAACAAACCACGCTCACAGAATTTAGGAAACGATTGAGCAAAGCGACCACGTGAAAACTGACAAACTCAATCGCAAAGTGGGTTCGCTCACTCACAATCTCTCTCTCACACACTCTTAAAATGTGATTAACTAGATTAATGAATTACAAATTAATTAATTAGATACAATTTTTTTATCGCCTGACAGCACTATCTGTAATACATGTAGAGATGCTGATTTCAGAAAAAAATGCAGTGGTCTCTTATTTTTTTCCAGAGCTGTATATTTGTAATGATGAAATTGATTTTTTTTTTTTTTTTTTTTCCAGTCGACCCAGGAAGACTCGCTGATGGCACCACTTTCAGCTAATGGGATCCATATAAATAAACAAATAAACTCCAGCTACAAAGGAATGATTGATGACGGGCTGCAGGCGCTGGGGTTTAGGCAGTGAGGATTCAGATCAGAGAGAGACATTTAACTTTAAACCAACTGGATTTCAGCGTTGAAACTGGAAACGCAAATGAGCGACGCGTGTGAGGCTCATTCTGCTTTGTGACTGAATAATAATTGAAAACCAAAACACCAAATTATAACATAAACAGCTTGGCTATTGTAATTAAGAATACATCAGCATTACACTTGTTAACAGTAAAAGCTCTATTAGATTTGCACATGTTTACTTCATCTCTGGAGACACAGACAGGTCATGTTTATAAAATTTAAATTCAAAATCCTACATATGATTACTTTAACCACGGAGGGCGCATGATATTTTCCCTCTTCCACGGTCTGACAAAAACACACATCATAATCTGTGTAACATAAAGCCCTGCGTTTAGAGGACCTGTAGGGGAAGGAGGATAAATACAGTAGTGTTCAGCAGGTGGCGTGCAGATGTGCTGATAGTTTGATGTCTACAGACGGACTGCGGGTCACGAACTCCAACTCCCAGAAGTCTTTTCTCACACCACTCACTTCACTAAGGCTGTTTATGAGAAAACATTCCCTGTACCTACCACCGGCAACTGCAAGCAGCACTATATACAGCTCTGGAAAAAAATAAGAGACCACTGTATTTCTGAGATCAGCATCTCTACATGTATTACAGCCATTCCATTCCAGTGTCTGTTGAATTCACACACAAACACAAAGCTGAGCTACTTCAGTTCTTGCACCAGGAGTGGAATAAAGTCACCCAAGAACAATGTGAAAGACTTGGACTAAACCAGGTCTGAACCAAGACTAAAGCAGGTCTAAACTAGGACTAAACCAGGTCTGAGCCAGGTTAAAAAGGGGACTAAACCAGGACTAAACTACGATTAAACCAGACCTAAACTTGGACTGAACGTGGGCTAAACCAGGATTAAACCAGGGTAAAAATGGGACTAAACTAGGATTAAACCAGGTCTGAACCAGGACTAAACCAGGTTAAAACAGGGACTAAACCAGAAGTAAACTAGGACTAAACCCAGTCTGAACTAAGACTAAACCAGGTCTAAACTAGGACCCAAGAACAATGTGAAAGACTTGTGGAGAACATGCCAAGACACATGAAAGCTGTGATTAAAAATAAGGATTATTGCACCAAATATTGATTTCTGAACTCTTCTTAAGTGTAAACATTAGTATTATGTTGTTTTAAAATGAATTTGATCTTGTTTCTTTGTATTGTTTGAGGTCTGAAAACATGTATCTTTTTTGTTTTTTTGACCATTTGTCATTTTCTTACGGAAGTCGACAGAGGCCAATATTTTTTCTTCCTTGTTATCCCAAGATAACGAGATAATGAATTTGTCATCTCGAGAAAACAACTGAAACGTCTGACTTCGGGGCTATTTCTCATTCTGAGTAGATGCGTTTTTGGTCATTAGAATGTCTGGAATAATAATCGATCAGCCGATGAGGCAATATTTTGATCAGGGGTTGACACAGGGGGAGATTGCATTACGTCTTTTAGTTCAGGATAATTTCAAGATTAGTCCGCGGCACCGCCGCAGAAGACTGGCCCGGCTTTGTAATCATTTTTTGTTTTCTCAAGATCTCGAAATAACAGTTTTGTTTTCTCAAGATCACCAATTAATTGTGTCGTTTTCTCGAGATCTTAAGTTAATTTTGTCGTTAGTAAGGTGGAAAATAATAATTAAAAACATGGCCTCCTGTCGGCTTCCGTATTGTCTGCAAATAAATGCTCTAAACGATAATATTTTTATTTGAAATTTGGGGGAAATGTTGTCAGTAGTTTATAGACTCAAACAAAAATGTTCCTTTTGCCCAAACATAAGTAGTAAAATCAGAAAAACTGATCATTTTGCAGGGGTCTCTTGTTTTTTTCCAGAGCTGTATATTGCTTAAGCAGCTCTTGAGGTCAAGTCTGCTGTGTGTCGTCAGCATCTGAGTCGAAAGCATTTTATTGTCTGAAAATCAGGAAGTACGCTTCAGCATGCTAGCTGTTGTTACCTTTAATATCAGGGCAAAACTCCGCTCTCTCAGAGTTGTGAAAAGTGCATACAAACTCATCGCCGTGAATAATTTAGATGCTCAGAATGCATAAAGCAAGGGTTTCAAACATGTGGCCTGGGGGCTGGATCCGGCCCTCCATGATCTTTAATCTGGCCCTTGTCTGATTTTCTATTCAAATATTTGAATTATATCTTAATTTTCTATTCAAATATTGGTAATTTTCTGCGCCTCTTTTCTGTGCAGTTTAGCATAGCAGCGTCTCCAGTGCCTCTGTGCGTGGCCCCTCCCACCAGAGCAGCACAAATGAAGACTCGCCTCTTTCCAAACGCTCTTAAAGGACCATCGTTTTGACTGATGACCGTGACACCCTCATCAGCAAAATGTCAAAAATAAGAAAAGTGGACGCCGAGTGCAGGATTTTTCAAGAAAAATTGACTAATTCCTATTTGTTCACAGAAGTGAATAGGAAACCTGTACGCTCGGTGTGTTTGCAACAAGTGGTGGTACTCAAGGAATATAATCTTAAACGCCACTACGAGACACGGCATTTCGAACAATATAATAACTTGAACGGAGAATTAATACAGAAGATAAACAAATTATTGCTGGGGACTGAAGAAACAGCAGTCTATAACAGATTTGTGTTTCTCTGCACAAATATTTGGACTTATTGCTATTTTTGGGGTATATTTGCCATGAGTTTTCTGATCTGGCCCCTTTGGGATCAAAGTAGCTTGGATACGGTCCCCGGACCAACATGAGTTTGACACCCCTGACATAAAGTAAATGAGGGAGAACTTTAGAGCAGGAACTCGCACAGTGGGGTCCGGGGCCTCAGAGGCACTGCAAAGGTTGTCCACACAACAAGCATAAAAGAAAATTGAGTTTGAAAACATTTATTTGCTTAATTTACTACTTTATCCCAGCCCAGAGACATTATGATATGTACTGTTGACATGTAAATGAGAGGAAAACATTATGGTTTTGAATTGAGTATACATTATTATCGGGAGGCCCTGTATAATCTTTGAATAAATGCTTTACAGACTTTGGGAACGACTGCAAAAGTTCTGACAAGTGATTTGAAAATCAGGACTCAGTTCACGGCGCACATTTTAAACACATCAAGGATTATAAATATTTGAAAGCAGACATAAATCTTAACTGCTAAACTAATACAAGAATCCCAGGTATTTCCGAACATTTGTGTATAAATGTAAACTTAAAGGTTTAGATGATTTATGAGATCTTTTGCTGTTGGAAGAGGATATTATGTGAGGAGACATATTCTGTAAAATAGACTGTTAAGAGCGCCAAACTCCTCCCACTGCTCTGTACTCACTTCGTTCTCCAATTTTACTTATTTAAAGCTGTGATAAACGTAAGATTCTGCAGCGTTGCATAGCTATTTTGTCACAAATGAAAAAAAAATTGCTCGCGAGAGTGATGTGCAGCTATCCATAGACGTTTATGGCGATGTACCGTAAAAAAGCAGGAATCAGCTCTTAATACCAGATTGAGCGCCACAATTTTCAAGCCCAGAAATCAGTAGACTTAATTTTAGATCAATATTGCAAGTAAAAATCCCCAAAATACAACATGATCCACGGGTGCACAATAAGTCTTCCTTAAAGGTTGTATGGGGGATTTTTTTTGGTTGCAAATGGTCAATGATAGAATTATAGAGCTGCAGCAGCCTTGAAATTATGATGACCAAAAAAAGAAAATAATGAAAATCCATTAACTGTGGACGTGGTGGGGCCAGATAAACAGGCTGTCGTTTAACTCTTAGGTTGTCCATTAAACTCCCTACGTTTTTGCGGCGAACTGGTAGTGGATTCTCATTTGCCATCGCAACTAACTTTGTGCAAACTGCGAGGAAGCTACAGATGGAAAAACCCGCTAAGGACCGTTGCGTTGGTTGAGTAAACAGCGTCTTGCGTCTGTGGAATGCGTAAGAGGCGAACGTAAACCATCTAATCCCAGTGCGCCGGTGAGTCAGTTAAGATAGAAACGTAGGGAGTTTGTTTATCTGGCCCCACCACGTCCACAGTCGATGGATTTTCATTATTTTTTTTGGTCATCATAATTAACAGGCTGCTCCATCTCTATAATGCTATCATTGACAATTTGAAACAAAACAAAAATCATCCGTACAACCTTGAAGTAATTCCAGACCATTAAACTCTCTGAACATTTTCATAGTATTTTTAACTGCAGTAGTTTTTTTTATTTTTTATTTAATAACTAAACTACGGATGCTGACAGAGGCCATGTTCGTAATGATTATTTTCCACTTTGATAACAAGAATATTAACTCAAGATCTCGAGAAAATGACACAATTAATTTGTGATATTGAGAAAACAAAACCGTTATCTCGAGATCTCGAGAAAACAAAGAGTTATTCCGTCTCAAAACATGAAACATTCTGGATGTTGTAGTTCTAATATATCGCCACTAGAGGTCACTGTGGAGAGAGTTTCGAACTGTGTTTCAGGGCTCCGGCACAATCGCTTCAACTGCTTTGGTGTTTCATGAAGCCTCACTTTGCCCATCCCTAGTATCCCCGTTGGTAAAGACGAAGCCGGGCCAGTCTTCTGCGGAGGTGCCGTGGACTAATCTTGAAATTATCCCGAATTAAAAGACGTAATGCAATCTCCCCCTGTGTCAACCCCTGATCAAAATATTGCCTTATCGGCTGATCGATTATTATTCCAGACATTCTAATGACCAAAAACGCATCTATTCAGAATGAGAAATAGCCCTGAAGTCAGACTGTGACAACGTGGCAGTAGACGTTTCAGTTGTCTCGAAATCATGGAATAATTGTTTCATTTTCTCGAGATCTCAAATTAATTGTGTTGTTTTCCTCGAGATCTTGAATTAATTATCTCGTTATCTCGGGATAACAAGGAAGAAAAAATATTGCTTATGAATATGGCCTCTGTAGACTTCCGTACTAAACAGTGGTTGGATTGAATATTTTATCATAATTGCTTGTAGGACTGCTGTTTCAAGGAGCATTATGTAACTTTCCTCTCGACGGATTAAACGCCAACTTGACTCCACAGAGATATTAAGGTATGCCTGGAATGTTCCACAGTATAGCATTAAATTAATCTATTGCTATCGAAAAAAATCAGGTCCCAGTAAGAGTTTTGAAAGTATCTTAAAGGAATAAAAAACCTGCAACTGAATACATCCAAGTTAGTTAAGTTTAATGCCATACTGAGGAACATTCCAGGCAAAGCAGTAACATCCAGGAGAAGAGCAGATGGTGGACGATTTACCAGAAAAGTGCCATAATGCACCTTTAATTACAGAAATATGTCTCAGTTCTAATAAAAAGATCACATCTGATTTACTACAGCTCCTCTCCAAATCCCTTTTTATCTACGGGAATGTGCCTAAGAAGGTACAGATGGTGGGTTCGGGGTACGTGGAGGAAAGGGAACACCTCCTGAGCACCCCTAAAGCTCTTGTGTGAATTCCTGTGTCCATGTTTTGTGTTAGCCTGATCTGTGGTCCACTGCTTCTCATCAGAACACAGCTGCCAACAAGATCTGATTTTAAGTTAATCCTGCGCTCACGGCCTCCAACTTCAACCAAGCGAAATATTCAAGACAACTGATACTGGAAAAGGATGTTTTGAGCTTTGTTGGGCCCCATGCATGATTCTGGTATGAAAACTGAGAGATTCTTTTCTGCTTAAATTATCAAGGTCCATCAACTATTTGGCAAGTAGCTACACGACTTCACTGGTTAAAGCAGCTGTAAGTAGCCTGTGCTCTTTCAGTTTTGAGGGTTTTGAACGGTATTAAAATCACAGCTAAACTTGGGTTGCCAGTACCTTGCAGATAAAGAACACATACTTTGTTTTTCATTCTCAATATACTGACTTAGGCTGCGTCCCATTTCTCTGTCTTACCCCTTCGTCTTACCCCTACCCCTTGGTTTTGCGTGTTCGTGTGAGGGCAAGGGGTGTACCGATTCTAATTTTGATCAAGGGCTCAGGCCACAACCTCAGGCTACATACCCCTTGAAACGAAGTAAGCTCTCAACCAGACTTGAAACAAAGGGGTACGCCTACAAGCTCAGGAAGGTTTTGGGATCAGGAGGGCAGCGTCACATCGACCAAAGGAGTCTCATAAATGTATTTTCAGCAGTTGTAATTATCGATTAACAGTTTAGCAAGTTTACAATTATGACGCTTATGTTCTACGTTACTTTTAGTGAACTGTTGTTGCAGTTTTAATTGTAATGATGCCTGTTTAGCTGACGTTATCATTTTCATCGAACTTTCATGTATAAACAAGCTAGTTTTTTTGTCAAGTTGAGGTACCCGATAATCCTTGACATTTGTTTACGTTTGTTTGCGTCAATCATTGTCGCCTCTGTAGACGTAGCAGCTCAGGTAGAGGCGAGGGATGATGACGCAAACGGTAATCGAGTGGTGTCCCATTTCTTCGGGGAACATTCGGACCCCGAGCCCTCTCAGCTCGGTATCGAGGGGCAAGACGAAGTCGTAGATAAAGGGGTAGGGGAAGGGCAAGGATAATGGGACGCAGCCTTAGACAAGAAGGCACTTCACCCACATTGCTTAGTATGAAAGTGGTGTGTGCGTGAGTGTTGGTACTGGTCGGAGGAGACGATGGTGCTGCCATGACTGTAGAATGAATGAAAAACGCACGAAATTGTAAAGCCATTTTGAGCATCTGGAAAAGCGCCATGATTAGGAAGTGGGGATTCAGATCAAAGACAGCCCTTGGTTTAAATCAGAAGGATTTCAGCATTGAAACTGGCAGCCCAGTTCCTTTTTCTTTTGTTGTCTTTTTTTTTTGTTTACAATAGACAATACTCTAATTTTGCATACCTCCAAAGAATTGGAAGCTTTATTTGTCATTGTATTTCTACAATGAGAGGAGATTGGAAATGGACGGGTCTCTTGACCTTAAAGCAGCAGACTGGTGCGCTAACGTCCCACCTCTCTCATCAGCGATAACAGAACATGAACAAAATAGAAAATGCAGATCGAAAAACAGTAGTCACAAACACATATGACGTAATACAGTGGAACGGTAAACATTGAGGTCTTTTTTTGCTTGGAAATACATACATTGGAAATAGAGGTGGTTCATATGTATAAATACGTAGGTGTCTTAATTGATGACAAACTCACTTTCAAGCCACATATAGATAAACTTGTGAAGAAGCTGAGGCTAAAATTGGGATTTTATTTTCGAAATAAACTGTGTTTTTCTTTTAATGTAAAAAAGCGTCTTGTCAATGCAACATTTGTATCTGTGTTGGATTATGGAGATCTTTTGTACATGAATGCTGCTGCTCAATGTCTTCGAATGATTGATACTGTTTATCATGCTACTTTGAGGTACATTACATAACTGTTCATAACTGTAAGATGTCCACTCACCACTGTGACTTATACTCTCGAGTGGGTTGGCCTGCTCTGGCCACTCGGAGGACTAGTCACTGGTACACTTTCATTTGTAAGGCAATATTGGGGCTACTGCCTTCGTACATTTACACCCCAATTGCTCTGAGAAATGCTGAATCGTATTCTCTTCGTTCACAAGACTATTTGTTGCTTTCTGTTCCTTTTGCTCGTACAGAATTGGGTAAAAAGGCATTTGTTTACTCTGCACCTTTTGCATGGAATATGCTACAGAAAGACTGGAAACTAACTGATTTAATTTCCTTGAGCACTTTTAAATCCAAACTGAGAGCTTTTGAGACCAATTCCACAATCTGCACTTGTTTTTTTATAATGTTTTTAAATGTTTATGTCTTATCTGTGTAAATATGTAACTGTGTTTTGTGTTTGCTGCTGCAGGACTCCCTTGAAAAAGAGGTTCTTAATCTCAATGGGATATTTCCTGGTTAAATAAAGGTCAATAAATAAATAAAAATTCGGGGGGGGGGGGGGGGGGGTGGAAAACAAAGAAATATACAGTATTATTGACAAACTGAGGGGGCAGACTATGTGAGAGGACAGAGTGTTTATAAAATACATGTTTAGAGTAGGGATGCAAATGATCAATTAATTCATTAATTGATAATCGATCGATAAGGTCAATCAACTAACGATTAACTGATAAGCGGTGTTTTTCACCTGAATTTTAGTGTTTCAATAGGGTCTTTAAGAATATAAGCTATAGTATACATAACACTGAGTCATAAATATATCATAGTATTATTATATTGTATATTCCTCAATTAATTATTCCTTAGTAAAAAGCAGACGAATGTATTGATGCTGAATAACAAAATACAGGGGGTCCTCGGGTTACGACGGTCTCGGTTTACGACGTTTCGTGGTTACGAACGCGCCCCCATTAAAAAAAATATATATATATTACGCGTCATTCCGTCTTACGCGGTTCAGCGTGGTAAGAGATGTAAACAAACGCGAACGGCGCGCGGCGCACGGTGGAAGAATACGCTTTGTTGTGGTTGTAGGGAGAAGAAGACGGCCTCGTGTGCGTGCCCAATGTGGGCGGAAGTACCTGATGTGGGCTCTGATCTGCTCCTATGAAAGCGGCAGTGATAACCAAGCAGCGTAGTGGGAGATGGAAATTGAGATGGAAAGGTTATTGGTGCTTTGGTTGGAAGATCAAAGGGAAAATCCGACTTACGACGAAATTCGGGTTACGACTCGTCTTAAGAACGGATCAACGTCGTAACCCGAGGACCCCCTGTACAGTAATCCCTCGCTCTATCGCGGTTTGCGGATTGTTTTTTTTTCAATTTTTTTTTTTATAGTGAAACATTTTTTATAGTGTAACCTTGTGTTCTGCGTCCTGATTGGCTAAGAGACTAGACCAGGACTAAACGTGGACTAAACCAGGTCTAGACCAGAGCTAAACCAGGTCTAAACCTGGTTGGGTAGGGCTGAGGCTACTCATTCCGGGCGCCGCGTTTCGATCTCGTGCTCAGCAGCCCCGGTGTCCGCGCGTACACCGGGGCTGCTGAGCAGTGCCGTTGGCGCCTGCGGCCGGCTGTGAGTCGAGCTTGACGCAGCGCCGTGCGCGGTTGCCTTGTTTCGTGACCACATGGGTGCGCGTGTCCGCGATTAGCGATTAATTACAATTAATGCATTTTGTTCGACCAACGTCTTGATCGACAATTAATCGTAAGTCGATTAATTGTTGACATCCCTAGTTCAGAGCAGCCAGTATTTTATATTTAAATAGAAGAAAACAAGAACTCCATGGATACTTCTGTCTTATGATCTCACCTTGCCCTCCAGCCGGGCGTCCCCTCCCAGAGCGACCCGGATGTTTCGAGGCGGCAGGACGAAGGCCGGTGGCTGGCTGCCATGGGAACTGCCTCCTGTCACCGTGGAGACCACAGAGGAGGCGGAGGCAAGGCGCGTGCCGCTCATAGCACTGTTAGAGGGACAACCACAGAAAATATGTGAAAACCGTTAATAAAACAAAAAGGCAAAATAAAATATATTGTTATAAAATGTACAACTTGTATATTAATTGTCTTTTTTAAAGTAATAAAAACATTATCATTCTGCATTGGATATGTTTTATGGCAGAAAATAAGAGAAGTGAAGTATATTTGTGGATTGTCAAAAGTATTGATCCTTAACTAGATGCTAAAATTAGTATTGACGCTTGACACTGACATGAAAAAGTATACAGTATACTACAGTATGATTACATTCTATTGTCTAAATATTGTTTTTAGTATCGGAAACGAGTTTGAAATTGTGACAACATGATACAAAAATTCCAGATAAGCGGGAAAAAATGGATGGATGGACAACACTAATACAGGAAAGACATAAGTACTCTAACAAAATGTAACCTTTCCAGAATATTTTTTTAAAGGTCTAGATCTATATCAGAACTCGTATAAAACCACATGGTAATATGGCAATAACTATTTATTTGTGTAAAATATTTAAAAAAAAATGTCTAAAAATATTGTCTAAAAAGTGTTTATTTTTATCTTTGTGGTGTACTGAGCCTCTCCCTTGGTATCAAAATAAGTTCAAAGGAAAAACGGGGTGAATGAGATGGTCAGTGAACATATCATCTTGTGACTGCACATGCACGGACTTAGACAGAACTCACTAGGTTTCATCTCTTTATAGCATGACTCACAAATGTACTGTCAGCAATAACCACAAATGTTCAAATCATTTCATATTGTCAACATAAAGCTTTTGTCACATTGTTACTTCAAACTAAATATTAATAAGACGGTGTTTAAAAACCTTAAGACTGTACTACCCACGTTGTCAGATAAACCATATATAGGTATAGATAAAGAATATTCAAAATAATTTGTCAAAATATATTATAACTATAAAAATATTGATGTGAATAAAGTTTTTTTGAGGGGGAAATCTTCTATACCAACATTCAACATAGATTTGTGCAAATAATCAACATTTGAGAACGCATTTCAGTCATGTCTAATTGATTTCTATCTGTCAATAATCAGCTTGGGTCTTTTATATCAAGGTACATGAGAGGTCTGCAGCCAAAGCAGGTTGTTAAGAACCAAAGGAAATTTTACTTTTTTATGTTAAATGTCATTGTCCGTTTTAAAATTTGGTTATTATCCCGAAGGAAATTCATTTTAGGCAGCACAATACAGTAGTGTAGTAGTGAAATGTTATATAGCTGTATGTTTCATCTTGTTCAAGAAGGCCATTTAAAGAGTTTGAATAAAAATAAAATAAAATAAAATTAGATCATGCAATATGAAGAAAAACTAAAAAAATCTTGATTACTTTTATCATATCACTCAGCCCTAGTGGGAAACATTTATTTGTGCCTTTGTAATCGTTATTTGAAACTGGGTAATGCTCCAAAAATGCACCTTTTCCTCTCAGTGCTAAAAAAAAGGCCCTGGTGGTGTGTATTTGCTGGGCTCTGGTTGGTGTCATGATGTCATTCTAAACAGATACTTCTCTCTTATCGCCACATGTTTTCACAGCAAACAGACATGTCGCCTTCCTCTGGCTGCCCTCCTGCCAGGGCCTTATACGGACTCAAATAACACCTCTAATACAATCTGATGTGATTTCAATGCTTTTACATCTCACGCGGCATTACTGAGGTGGTTTGGTAGTGACTTTGACTGTTCACAGCCGTCTACAGGGGTACAGGTGTGGGCAGTAGAGGTACATACTCCTTTACAAAATTATATAAAATGTGTTGATTAGCAAATAGGTGGCACAGAGACTGAGTGGCTAGCACTTTTTGAGTGGACTTTGCATGAAATCCTGACTAAGACTAGCCTAAGATCTGGAGATGGGTCCCCGGGTGTTCCTGATGAGGTGCCCCAACGACACTGAGGTCAGGTCAGGTTAGGTCAAATGCAGAGGTCAAATTTCCCAACGGGGAAAATAAAGTTTATATTAAACTCCATTCATCTTAAAATAAGAATATTGAATGATACATTAGGAGCAGTACATGCAGCACCTGGGGAATTTTCATAGGAAAATCTCACCTACTGTACATGTTTACAGTCTAAAATATAAAGATATTTATTTCCAAAAATCTGAGGTGATAACCAGTCTGTGTCGACAGTGTACAGGTGCACAGAGACACTCAGGAGCCACAATCTTACTCAGTAATACCTGGCAGGAGGATGGGGGCAAAAAAGAGAGAATATGTCGACTTTAAGCAGCAACTGAGACGTCTGAGGACAGACCAGTACTAACTGCCACTCTAGAAGCTCACAGTCATTCTTAGTAATATACTTATTATTGTGAAAAGTTAAACTAAAACAGCCTCAACATGCCTCAACAAACAAATGGGTCAATATGAGTCAAGTCTATAATGCAATATCAATATTTTGCAATACAGTGTGTCACCTGTGAAGAGATATAAGCCAAAAAATAAATAAACAATGGCTTGTCTTGAGTTTCTGAAGCTTACAATAAAAAAATGCAACATCTATAGCTGCTTATTTGTGCAAAAAGAGCTTGAATTCATCACATCACAACTCCATATTTTGTGAATGAAACAAAGACAGCTTCCAAAAGTTGACAACTTGTTCACAAAAACTACAGATAACAGGAGAGCGTTACCATGGCGACGGGAGATACCACAGCGCTGACACACTGTGGACTCTTCACTCGTTACAGCCTTCGTGTTCGTGCCAGGTCAATAACAGCGCAAAATCACATACAGCAGAAAGGAAAGAAAGTAAGTCAACAAAGTCCTCGCTTATTTCCTCTTACCGGTTTGAAAGAGTTAAGCTAAGGCCAGAGGACATTGATGGGATAATAAAAATTATATTGTATAACATAATATTTTTGCTTTACACATACTTTCCATTTCACGTCACCATATTCCAGAGCATTCCTTTGCATATTCGATTCTATTGCACTGAATCTTGGAGCCCTATTGCAATTTGAATGGACGTAACTAACAAATCACTATGTCTGCAATTTTCCTACCATAATTTCCTCTAAAATTAAACTAAATATTTTGTCTTATTCTGCATAAAACTCCTAACTCTGTAATTTCGGTCTGTACAATCATGTTTTGAAATGTGATTCTTGTATTGATTAGCAATTGTAACGCTTGTCAGAAAAAAGAAGAAAAAAAAAGTAATTAAATGTATCTAACGTTTAGCCCAATTTGCAATTTCCACTACATCTTTGAACTGGATTTAAGAATTTTTGTTTAAAGATATAATAACAATCACACAAAACCATCTCCTGTGAGGGTTAAGTCATGTTCTACTATTGTTTCCTCCTCAGAAACAGACCTGGAGTTGTGTTTGTTTCATTTACATGTTTGAGGAACTCTTTATTATTCATCTGTTTACATCTCCAAACCTCCAAACACTCTGTTCCACCTTGTGATGTCATCAAGTGGTAGTTTTCACGTTAACAGCTCCTTTTACCTTTAGTTCAGTAGAGATTCCAGGACTAAACCAGGTCTAAATCAGGACTAAACCAGGTCTAAATTAGGACTAAACCAGGTCTAAACCATGACTAAACGAAGACTAAACCAGGACTAAACCAGGATTAAATTAGGACTAAATCAGGACTAAATCAGGACTAAACCAGGTCTAAACCACGACTAAACCACGTCTAAACCATGACTAAGTCAGTACTAAACCAGGTCTAAACCTCGATTAAATTAGGACTAAATCAGGATTAAACCAAGTCTAAATCAGGACTAAGCCAGGACTAAACCAGGTCTAAATAAGGACTAAAACAGGACTAAACCAGGACTAAATCAGGACTAAACCAGGACTAAACCAGGTCTGAACCAGGACAAAACCAGGACAAAACCAGGAGTAAACCAGGAGGAAACAATGACTAAACCAGGTCTAAACCATGACTAAATCCTTACTAAACCAGGTCTAAACCAGGATTAAATCAGGACTAAACCAGGTCTAAATCAGGACTAAACCAGGTCTAAATAAGGACTAAACCAGGTCTAAATAAGGACTAAACCAGGTCTAAACCACGACTAAACCAAGACTAAAACAGGACTAAAACAGGACTAAACCAGGTCTGAACCAGGACCAAACAAGGAGTAAACCAGGTCTAAACCATGACTAAACCAGGACTAAACCAGGTCTGAATTAGGTCTGAACAAGCACTAAACCAGGTATAAACCAGGACCAAACCAGAACTAAACCAGGTCTGAACCAGGACCAAACAAGGAGTAAACCAGGTATAAACCAGGACCAAACCAGAACTAAACCAGGTCTGAACAAGATCTGTACCATTCTGGAGGTGACACATCATCTGCACGATTCCATGGAAACAGAAAGTTAAACCCAAACTTCCGAACATTCCCCATGAAGATAAATAGGTTAAATGCCATACTGTGGAAGATTATAGCCAAAGGAACATTTCCATGGAAACAAGCAGGAGGACGTACTTCTCCAAGCCAAATAAGCGTCGGGTTTGTGGAGATGCAAGCCCGCTCACAGAAAGGACACATGCTTTTCTAGGTTTTTCAGAAGTATATTTTTTGGTTAAGATGTTCTTGCAGCGACTCTAAACACATTAGATTCAAGTTGTTTAAATGGCCTAATTGGCTACGTTCAGACTGCAGGGCTTAAAGCTCAATTTGGATTTTTTTGTGAAATCCGATTTTTTTGCGAGGTCGTTCACATTTCCAATTAAATGCGACTTGTATGTGATCTCCAGTGTGAACTTTAAACGCCCCAAAAGTGTCCCGCATGCGCCTTGGAGGACACGACGAGGTCACATGCAGCGAGCGCGTTCAGTATTTACGGAAGTCGCCTAAACATGGACACGAGCATTGAGCGCCTGGTGACTTTAAAGTTGCTGTCGTACCGGAGCCAGAACATGTACAACTTATTTGCTTTAAGGAAGAGATTGAGAAGGTTTTTGGCCTTGGCGTTTTGTGGGGCAGTGGCAGCAATGTCCGTAGAAAGGAAAGTGTTGGTGCTGGTGGGATTGCCGTGTGCTTTGCTGCTTCACTGACATGGACTTCATACGCAATTTTCGTATGACGAGAACGTTTGTGTACATTTGTGAGCGCCTACTTGTACCACTCTCGCTTGTTGATGACGTGTAGGTCGGATGAATGCGACCTGGTCATTCAGACTGAAGTCGCATGTCAAAAGATCAAATATGTATCGGTTTTAGGAGCACATATCCAAGTGGCCTGGGTTGCATTTTATAAAAATCGGATCTGTGTCGTTCAGACTGTCATTAGAAGATCAGGTACAGGTCGCACAGGGGTGAAAAAATCGGATTTGGGTCACTTCAGGCTGTAGTCTGAACGTAGCCTTATAGTACTTTTACATCAGTCCATCACCTGCTTGTTTCTATGGAAATGACATTGCTCTGTCTGGAATGTTCCACAGTATGACATTAAACAGCTCTGCCTTACATTTATTTAATTGCAGGTGGTTTTATAGCCCCTACAAATACCTACACAAACATGCATTCTGACTGTGAGCAGGGTCGCCTCTGCGCAGATCTGGCCTGTAACTTGGTCTGGTTTGGTCTCCATGTTGATAGAAAGGTTTAATCCCGCACTGTGAAACATTCCAGACAAAGCAATAACATTTCCACGGAGAAAATAATTCGACGGGCGTTCCGACGGAAAATTACAAATACAAAAATACAAAAAATATGACCCACTATTTTGTCAAGTATCCAACACTGACACTCTTGGTCGGAAGAAGATTTTAAAAAACAAGGAAAAATACTACACGCGGTTTGAGGAGTAGATCAAAAGTAAAGAAAGCAAGCCAAGACTCATTTCCTCAGGTCTGCCACCTCAATTAGTCCATTTCCTCTATCTTCAGAATGCAGTCTATGTGTGTGCGTGTGTGTGTGTTTGTGTGTGCGCGTTCATGTGTGTGAGCCTATTCACCCAGACACTCCAAATCTCCTTCAGAGCTGCAGAATTCCTCTAATTCTTGGTGTCATTTTTCAGACGTTTCCCTGTGGTTTGGTGTGTGCTTTGGACACTTTCCTGTCTCCCACTCAGGAAACTCCTCCAACAAATCTGAGACACAAGTACACTACCAGTCGAGAGTTTGAACTGAACTCACCCTCTCATTCAATGCTTTTTTTCTAAACATTTACTACTTTCTATTTCAGATACACGCAGAAGACATCAAGTACATGAAGTAAGATGTATGGGATTATGTTGCAAAGAAAGAAAACGTTAAATTAATCTACTAAAGACATGGAGGGTGTCTGAACTTTTGACTGGTCATTTTTATAAAGCGCCAATCACAAGTTTGGACCACAGACTGTATAAAAAAGTGGACCAAGCGAGTGTGACGTCAACCATAGTGTTCAGCGCCACTCAAATGAAGCTCGCAATGCGCACGGTTACAGGAGTGAATTTGGAGCCTCTGTATTATGAACAGCAATAAAAAAAAACACCAAGATCATGTAGAGCGGGTTAATGTGAACATTTTAAGACCAAAATAACAAGGCTCACAGCAGCAGTTACAGAGAGAGGAGCCACAATATTCCAGTTTAAGTCAATAGCCGCTTTCAGACTGTTGGGCCAGGCCGGGCCACTATGGGGCCCACCTCGGTGCTAATAGCCCGCATGCCCTGAGACCGGTTGTGTTTACACTGTTGGGCTACTAGCCTCTCCGTGTTATGCCCCCATTTGCTGAAACGTCACTGATACAGCCCATTTTGAAACAGGATAGGCGGGCAATTCAGTAGCACAATGACAGAAAACGATTTGTATATGACCAAGTATCAGACCAACAACTACTGCCGATACCTCTGACTACGAACACTACAACACTCATAATGAACGCTATGGAAATATGCTGCATTTTGCTTCATGACGTCCTCATTTCTGTAAACCCCGTCGATTTTCTGCTGCACAGAGTCTTCTGCCCAGACAGTGAGGAGAGCAAGGACATCTTCAGCTGAACAGAACTGGCGATCCATCTTCTTACTTACTAACGGTAATGAAGATACAGGTAATACTCTGCCATCTTCGCTTTATTTTGCTTCCAAATGTTGGCCCCGCCCCGACCTTGACACCACCTCTGGCCCCTCTTGGCCCATCGTTTTGCTTGGGCAAGAAATCCCAGGCCATTAGCCCCAAGATCCCGGCCCCTAGCCCCTGTTAGCACCTGGCCCTGGATGTGTGAAAGCAATTAGCCCCGATACGCCTCTGTTGGCTCGGCTTTGGCCCGACAGTCTGAAAGTGGCTAATGGGAGCCAGAGTCAGTAGGAGCCGGAAGAGCCGCATGAGAACTTCCTATTTTTTTCTATGTCCGTTAATATATACAGGCTATGGTTTTTGATTACTGGTACTTTTTTAAAATATATATTTACTACTAAATTTGATATACAGACAGAAGACATCAAATATATGAAGAAAGATGTACGACTTATATCTTCAGTACCGACTCTCAAATGTAGTGAAATGTAGTAAAAAATATCCACTGTAAAAATACTCAAATAAAGTACAGTTATCTAAAAACTGTACTTAAATAATGTACTTCACTACCTTCCACCAATGAAAATAAGGACTACGAGACCGATATTGTTCCTCAAAAGCATCGCAGCAAGTCATTAGCCCACATCTGTTCCCACAGATGGAAAAGGCCGTACAGACAAGTATAAACAGGTCCATGTGACAAACACAGATGGATGGAGTATTTTGATTTTAAATTCCATAATCATGACCTGACTGTGTCCCCAGATATGAGGTTAAAATGTTCAAATCAAACATAGCTTTTGATGAACGCTATAATGCTGATTTATTCTTAATTACAAAAAAAACATTAGATAAGTTGGGCAAGGGCACGGTCACTACCTAAACCCCAGCGCCTGTGGACAAACATGAGTCAGTGCTAGTGCAGCCTCTGCAGCTCAGGGAGGGAATTCTGGAGGTTCTGAGCTTCACATGAGCCTGTCCATAAACTGAGAAAGAGAAACATATTTTATGTGGCAACACAGCTTCAGTTGTGATTGTAAGTTTGCAGTTCCTTTAAGTATGACAGTGTGTCTTGTATGAAATCCTCTGCTTCTTTTAGCTTCTACAGGCACAGTCCAGAGTAAAAATATATAATGATAAAGACAGAAGTAGCCTAGTTTTTACCACACCACACAAGGCCTATATGTAAATTAATTGAAGATAATGAATTAAATCCAGACAAAATGAAATCAAAATGAAATCAAGACAAAGAAATCAAGTGAGTAATAAAGAAGGAATAACCAGCTCTAAACAAGGACTAAACTTGGACTTTAAAGATGTACTAAACCACTTCTAAAATAGAACTAAACATGACACTCTATAGAGACTAAACCAGGTCTTAACTCATTCACTGCCAGCCTGTTTTCAAAATCTTACCCCTTAGAGTGCCACAGATTTAGAGCATTTTCACTGATTTTACAAGACTCACAGAATACTGAGTTCTTTGACTATATAAACATGGCACACATCAAAATAAAGCGACGACTCTCTTCTTTCACCTGGAAAAAAAATTATGTTTCTAACCTTTTCGGTTCTCAAATAACTGATAGTAGAACATAGGGAAGTTTCAGCAAAAACACTGGTTTTTGAGCAAGAAATGGAGAAAACGAACGTTTAGTTCAGAGAAGGATTTCGAGCAGATCAGTGACTTTGACATCAATATTTATCGATTTAGTGACACCTCAAACATCTAAAATAACTTAGAAAGAGATTTTTGATGACAAAGTACATTTTTTATTTACAAATATAAGAATATAAGGCTCTGTGAATTGAAAATTCCTTCAAATCAATTGTGCGAAGAGATGTTTACAGGATATAATATCTTTTCCTATAAAATAGAACTTTGTTGAGGCTTTGTCTGAGGCCCAGAGTACAGACCCATAATAAAAACTAATACACACACACACACACACACACACACATACGTACATACACACAAGCCCATGCATAAACCTTTACACACACACAGCTACACACGCACACGCGCGCACACGCGCGCACACGCACGCACACACACACACACACACACATATAACTTCATTCATTACAATTACCACACAGCAGCATCACTGCTCCAAGTCAGTAAACTTCTTCTTTGGCGCTGTCGTAGTTCTGAGGAGACTCCCTGATCCGCGCAGCGCACACATGACACGCCCCCTCCTCGAGCACAGCAGATCTCTGCTCAGACCTCGCTGCTTGATCCGACTTGTCTCTGCGATCCTCTGATCCAGGATCCTGGGTCCCAAGAGCTATCTGATCGCTCGATAGGCGCTGATCAACAGTTATCTGCTTTTCCGGGTTCTCTGGCCTCGCCATCTTACTACTCTGGCCAATACACCATACACACGCTGCACTCCTCCTTTCTTCCCCGGCTCTGATCGGCTAATAATGATACAACATCGCCATCTACAGGTTGAGAGGTGTGAATTACACCTCAAAAGTTGCTCCAGGCCGTAACCTAGCAACCCCCGCTGAAAAAAGCAATTGACGTCTATAGACGTCACGGCACTCAACGGTTGGATTCGAGGGGACGTCAATAGACGTCTCCGGCACTGAATGAGTTAAATAGGATTAAATCTTTAAAGATGGTCTAAGGTCTAAACCATAGGCTGTATATATAAATGGACATAGCTAACGCACTAGCTGCCACTGTCCAAATGAAGTTCTCATGTGGCTCTTCCGGCTCCTACTGACTCTGGCTCCCATTGACTTGCATTGGAATATTGTGGCCCCTCTGCCTCTAACTGCTGCCGTGAGCCTTGTTATTTTGGTCTTAAATGTACATATTAACCCATAATTCATAATGTATTAACTGGCTCCAAATTCACGAGCTTCATTTGAGTGGCTCTGAACACTGTGGGTGACATCACACTCAGTCCACGTTCACACTGCAGCCTGAAGTGACCCAAATCCAATTTTTTTGCCTCTATGCGACCTGTATCTGATCTTCTAATGACAGTCTGAACGACACAGATCTGATTTTTTCAAATGCGACCCAGGCCACTTGGATATGTGCTCCTAAAACAGATACATATCTGATCTTTTGACATGTGACTTCAGTCTGAACGGCCAGGTCACATTCATCCGACCTACATGCCATCAACAAGCGAGATTGGTACAAGTAGGCGCTCACAAATGTACACAAACGTTCGTCATACAAAAATTGTGTATGAAGTCCGTGTCAGTGAAGCAGCAAAGCACATCGCAATCCCACCACTCTCAGCACCAACACGTTCCTTTCTACGGACGTTGCTGCCACTGCCCCACAAAACGCCAAGGACAAAAACCTTGTCCCTCACAATCTTCTTAAAACAAATAAGTTGTACTGTACATGTTCTGGCTCTGGTACAACAGCAACTTTAAAATCTCCAGACGCTCAATGCTCGTGTCCATGTTTACGCGACTTCCATAAACACTGAGCACGCTCGCTGCATGTGACCTCGTCGTGTCCTCCAAGGCGCATGCGGGACACTTTTGGGGAGTTTAAAGTTCACACTGGAGGTCACATACAAGTCGCATTTAATTAGAAACGTGAACGACCTCGCAAAAAAATCGGATTTCACAAAAAAATCCAAATTGAGCTTTAAGCCCTGCAGACTGAACGCAGCCTTAGTCCACTACTTTATACACTGGTCCAAACAAATACAAAAAATGTCTCTCTGTGGACACAGACTAAACCAGGGCTAAAACAGGACTAAAGTAAAGTCCATGCCAACTCTCAAACAGATATAAACAATTTGATTAAACCAGGACTAGCCAAATGACTCATTAAGATTTGAGTTGAGATTGGCAGATAGGGCCAAATTCTCCAGGGTTGGTGGGCAGGTTGGATGTTTTATCGGGGCAGATTCCGTGGCGTCAGTGGAGTGTTTCACAAACTTCCCGTCGCCACAGCACGACTCTGGCCTCTGCTTCATATGAACTCAGAGCCTGGGCAGCTTTGTAATGAAGGGTTAGTCTAATGGAAGTATTGCTATTATAGGCCCATTATGGTTCCAAGCCCGGCCCGTGTATGTGTATAATGAGAAGAGATAGAGTACAGGCCGCTCAGAGGGTTCCATTACTTGTGGTTAGATGTGGGAAAGCCTAAAATCCCAAGGGGCGCTAAAGAGTACAAGTCAGAAAAAGGATTATAAAGGAGAGTAATTATACCGAGGAGCCAAATACAAAATTGTTAATATTTCCTCAGCTGGGGAGAAACTACTCAGCCATTCACACACACATACAGCTCTGGAAAAAATAAGAGACCACTGCATTTTTTTTCTGAAATCAGCATCTCTACATGTATTACAGCCATTCCATTCCAGCGTCTGTTGAATTCCAACACAAACACAAAGCTGAGCTACTTCAGTTCTTGCACCAGGAGTGGAATAAAGTCACCCAAGAACAATGTGAAAGACTTGTGGAGAGCATGGCAAGACGCATGAAAGCTGTGATTAAAAATAAGGGTTATTGCACCAAATATTGATTTCTGAACTCTTCTTAAGTGTAAATATTAGTATTAGAGCTGTCAGGCGATTAAAAAAATTTATCTAATTAATTATAGGATTTGCAATTAATTCATCTAATTAATCACATTTTAAGAGTGTGAGAGAGAGAGATTGTGAGTGTGCGAGCGATCGAGCGAACCCACGTTGCGGTTGAGTTGTTGTTTCCCAAATTCTGCGGGCATGGTTTGTTGGTTTTTTGGTTTGTTGGTTTGTTGGATTGTTGGATTGTTGGATTGTTGGTTTGGTGGTTTGGTGGTTTGTTGGTTTGTTGGTTTGTTGGTTTGTTGGTTTGTTGGTTTGTTGGTTTGGTGGTTCGGTGGTTTGTTGGTTTGTTGAAGTGCGCTCACGCTCGCTCTATCACCGGTAACAATGGAACTTGTCCGGACACGTTTATCGTTCAATTGATCCGTCAGTCTGGAGCAGCTTCGGTGATCAGAAAATTCCTTTTTGACAAAAGCTCCACATCACCGCGTTCTTGTTTTTCGTTCTTTTAATAAATAAACTTGCCGTTCAAAGGCCCTGGCCACTCATAATTAATTGCGTTAATTTTTATAATGCGTTAATTTGCAGTGTAATTTATTAATCTAATTAACGTGTTAAACTGACAGCCCTAATTAGTATTATGTTGTTTGAAAATGAATCTGATCTTGTTTCTTTGCATTGTTTGAGGTCTGAAAACATGGATCTTTTTTGTTATTTTGACCATTTGTCGATAATATTTTTATTTAGAATTTGAGGGAAATGTTGTCAGTAGTTTATAGACTCAAACAAAAATGTTCCTTTTCCCCAAACACATACCTATAAGTAGTAAAATCAGAAAAAAACTGATCATTTTGCAGTGGTCTCTTATTTTTTTTCCCAGGGCTGTATATTCACCATACACCGTACATGGAGCGACTATGGGCAAGGAAAGTAAAGTGTCTTGCCAAAGGACACAACTGCAGCACTCATCTGTGGGAGCTGGATGAATCTTGTTTAATCTGTTTAACACAGTTTCAAGTTGTTTTAAACCACATATTTCCTGAGCAGCTGATGCAGTGCTGTTATGTGCATCTGTGGTAGAAAGAAGCAGAGACAGCAGCGACAGCCGTGGATAGCGACGATGTGGGACCTGTGCACTAACTTCTATGAATTAAAGGGCCTATATTAGGCAAAACTGACTCTTGTTATAATGATGAGGTTGTGTTTTGTTCCATTTCACACATTTGTTATTAGTCTGTCTACTTCTCCAAAGATAAAAATGCTCTTTTGCAGTGGTTTTCACATTAACAGCTACCTTTTACCTCTATTTCAGTAGAGATTGGGAATTCCAGAGCTGAAATTATCCAAAGGAATTTAGTAAAGGTGGAGCACTACATCACATGTCTGACTGAAAGAAAACCTAACTCCAGATATGTTTTTGATGAGGATACATAATTATAATATAGGTCAGAAAATAACATAATATAAGCCCTTTACATGTAACTCGTTAAAATGACTAATGAAGGTCAAGTTTTAACCAACAGAAACTCAAAGTCCAAACTGAACTTATTCTACTCCACCACCATTTGAAAGCCCAAAATGAGCAGTTTTTCTGATTTTACTACTTATAGGTATGTGTTTCGGGAAAAGGACGAAAAATAGCAAACCTATTTTTAGACTTGCAAAAGCAATTATGAAAAATAGTTTGAATAAAGAATTTTGACGTGAGTAACATGGACTCATTTACATTTATAGATGGTTCTGGTTGAGTGTTCGGTACGGTTGAGAGAATAATCAGAAATGGTTGGGAAAAAAATAAGAGACCACTGCAAAATTATCAGTTATAGGTCTGTGTTTGGGCAAAAGGAACATTTTTGTTTGAGTCTATAAACTACTGACAACATTTCCCCCAAATTCCAATTAAACATATTATCATTTAGAGCATTTATTTGCAGAAAATGACAAATGGTCAAAATAACAAAAAGATCCATGTTTTCAGACCTCAAACAATGCAAAGAAACAAGATCAAATTCATTTTAAAACAACATAATACTAATGTTTACACTTAAGAAGAGTTCAGAAATCAATATTTGGTGCAATAACCCTTATTTTTAATCACAGCTTTCATGCGTCTTGGCATGCTCTCCACAAGTCTTTCACATTGTTCTTGGGTGACTTTATTCCACTCCTGGTGCAAGAACTGAAGTAGCTCAGCTTTGTGTTTGTGTTGGAATTCAACAGACACTGGAATGGAATGGCTGTAATACATGAAGAGATGCTGATTTCAGAAAAAAATGCAGCGGTCTCTTATTTTTTTCCAGAGCTGTAACATCATTAATGTGCATTCGGTGCCCATATAAAATAAAGCACTGAGCTGAAAGTGATTTGAAACCTGCATAACGAGTCGGAATGGTTCTAAAAATAGTTCACTGCACCTACAGTTTAGGGATGGGGCAGGAAGCTACAAGATTATTGTCTTTCTGGAGATTTATTTATTTATTTATTTATGCAACCAATCTGCAACCAGAATGGAACCAATGGCCAACTGAAGTAGTCGCTCCCACGCAGTTCACGCTCCATGTTGGATGCAATTTGCAAAATGTTAAAGGCCCTGTCCCTGATTTTTTTCCCCATGTATTTCAATCAATCAATCCAACATTATTTATAAAGCGCTTTTCATACAAAATTGTAACACAAAGCGCCTTACAGTGATTAAGGATTAGAAGATTAGAAGATTGACTTTATTGATCTCACACAGGAGAAATCGGTTTCTGCATTTGACCCGGGGACCATCCCCATGATATGATGATTTGCCCCTTGCCCTGGTACAGATATTATATAAGCAGCTCTTAGGGTCAGAATATGTTGGCTGGGTGCTGTTTGCATGTAGAAAGTGTTTTATTGTGTGTTAATCAGGAAGTACGTGTATTGGCATGCTAGTTTTTTAATTTTACCGTGATGGAAAAAGTGTTAAATTTGTGAAAAACGTTTAAACTCATCATGAATCATTAGGTAAGTGAGGAATAACTTTGGGACATGACAAACTGTTTAAAATGAACTAGTTTACATTTTAATATGTTAAAAATCAGGTACAGTGTCTTTAGATAGATCGACAGATAGATAAATAGATGAATAGATAAATTCTTTATTGATCCTGAGTCAACCAGAACCAATAATGCTCGGTTTACATTAAGGTCTATGCGCACAGCCTTCAGACAGATGAAGTTTGCAGTAGTCATTTGCCATGACATGCTTTTGCAGAAACGAATGCATAAAAATATATATGTTTTGTATCTAAGAGCCTACACACAATAGGCTAACTGAATAACATTATTTTTCATTATTTAGGCTAAATGTCAATCTCATCTGTGGATTTTCTGCAACAAATTTTGCATTTATTTTCATGTTCATCTTTTTTTTTTTTTTTTTTGGTGTTCAACAGAATTATACAGAAAATAAAACTTTGATTTTGGTTTAAATTTTCATTTCTACAATCATGATAATTAGGCACTCCCCACTCTGCTGCACATTACAGTAAATGCATCTTGCCTTCACTGAACTAGAAATCCCCCTCAAGCATGCAAGTTCAGATCTGATAAGCAAGTTTCTGCTTTCATCAGATAATAGCAGTGCCTTCAAACGGATTCTCTGGAAACAGGATGAAGCAACACTCAGATGCCAGTTGAGAATCATTTGGTTTCAAACTCAATATATGAACGACAAGAGCGTGTACAGCCTGCAAAGCATTTTAAGCAATCTATGAGGTAGCATAATAGCAGGACTAGAAAATAAATCATTACGATAAGTGGGACATATTTAAACTACTGAAGACTGACTCGCTGACAGGTTGAGCTGAATGGTATGGGAAAAATATCTTGTTGCAATTTTCCTGACAAGCATTTGTGATTGAGAGTAAATTTGCGATGTATGTTTTTATAACACTGGTCTACAGGCAAAATGCTTCCGGAACAAAAGTAGTGAAATTTTTCTTGGTTTAGGTCACTAAAAAAGAAAAAGTAAGTCAGAAGTGCTGATTGGCTATAGTTTCCAAGATATAGTACTGGGTCAAAATAGGAAATTGATGCAAAATAAGGCAAAAACGGTAGTTTATCAGAAGGTACAGTGTGTCTACAAGCAACAGTTCTATATGAAAGCCTGTTTGCACATTCACATACATTAATTTAATGTCTAGAGTTTCAACATATGTGACCCGCCACAGGAAAACTGGTTACTGGAAAACTGTCAGGATTCGTTAACATGAGAAAATCGCATTCGAAACATTTTGTGATTTTCATTTTTTTGCAGAATGTGCTAGATGAGATCATGAAGAAGCCACTCCATGTTTCTGATAACAGCACTGGTTGCTGGACTAAACCAGGATTACACCAGGACTAAACTAGGACTAAACCAGGACCATCTTTAACGCAGCTTTTCTCAGCTCGTCATTTTCACAATGTGCTGCTTTCAAATGGCCACAAATTCTTCAAATGTTCTCAGATTTCCATGTGTAAGACATCGTTGGAAAGCTTAGACTCTACACTTTCAGAATCTGTGAATAACGCCCCCCGGGGTGACTTGTGACCATTTTTTCCATGGCCGGTCACAGATATGAATATATATAATATATATAATTATTATATCATTACATATCTTGAATACATTAGCTAACCAGCACAGTTATCAATTGATTTTCAGTTCATCTTATCAATATAAATGAGATTTAGCCACTTTTATCTCGGAAGCAGATCGACTCCAAAAATTTGTAGAATAGGATTCTGTTTAAATATCACAATTTAAACAAATCCAATGGAATAATTAAAAAAAAGAAGTATGAACTGACAAACGAATAAAAGAATCACAATTCAGTAGGGATGCACCAATAATGGTATCGAATGCCACTGCCAATACTGAAACATTTGCTAGATCCAGTATCGTTTTGTGATATTGGTTCAGGCTATATCCTGTTTGCGTCTTAAATTGGATGTAAATAGACTACCTACCACTGATTTTGGAACGTCTCATAATGTTTGAACTTTTAATTGCACAAACCTGTTCTGTAATCGTTTGATAAATAAATAAAAGTTGCAAAACACACAAACCACAATTGGATCTCTAGGTAATAAGTTTACTTTGCTAACAAGTGTCATTTTCAACTGAACGGACAAAGCCGGACAAATCAGATGCGTCTCTACACTGCAGACCACAGTTTGTACAGATCTAAACTACAGGGTTAGAGGTTTTATGCTGAATAAAACAGGATATTTTGTTTTTAGTGCAGGAAATTATGGTACTTTGAAAATTGCAGCTTTTGAGATTTGTTAATTACATCCATTCAAATTGGCTCTACTGACAGGTTAGGGCTATTTTCAAGAATTTTGAATTGAACGAGGTACACTATGTAACTTCTAAGGTGGACTTGTTGTCTCCATGGAGATTTTATTTCTTTACATAAAATGTTCCACAGTATGGCATTACACATATCTGTCTTGCATTTATTCAATTACAGGTGTTTAATAGCTCAAAAAGTCCTAGAAAAACATGAATTCTTACTAGGGATGTCAACAATTAATCGATTAACGATTAATTGTCGATTAAGACGTTAGTCGAACAAAATGCATTAATTGTAATTAATCGCTAATCGCGTGGTCACGAAACAAGGCAACCGCGCTCGACCGTGCTCGACTCACAGCCGGCCGCAGGCACCAACGGCACTGCTCAGCAGCCCCGGGTGTGCGCGCGAGGCGAGATCGAACCGCGGCGCCCAGGAATGCGCCGCAACATGCCACTGCTGGTCCCGCGCGGCCGGCCCGCGGCCCGGGCCCCGAGCTCCACGCGGCTGGCCCGCGGCTCGGGCCCCTGTCCAGACCCGGTCAAGTCCCGGTCCAGTCCCGGTCCAGGTCCAGTCCAGGTCCAGACCTGGTCCAGACCTGGTCCAGACCTGGTTTAGTTCTGGTCTAGACCTGGTCCAGTCCACGTTTAGTCCTGGTCTAGTCTTTTAGCCAATCAGGACAGAACACAGTGTTACACTATAAAAAAATGTTACACTATTAAATTTTTTTTTAAAATCTGTGAACCGCGATAGAGCGAGGGATTACTGTATTTTGTTATTCAGCATCAATACATGTCTGCTTTTTACTAAGGAATAATTAATTGAGGAATATACAATATAATAATACTCTGATATATTTATGACTCAGTGTTATGTTACTATAGCTTATATTCTTAAAGACCCTATTGAAACACTAAAATTCAGGTGAAAAACGCCGCTTATCAGTTAATCGTTAATCGATTGATAAGGTCAATCAACTATCAATTAATGAATGAATCGATAATTTGCATCCCTAATTCTTACCATGTGCAGGCTTGCTTCTCCATAGACCTGACTATTAACTTGTCTCCACTGTGATAAGCAAGTCCATTTCCATGCTGTGGTATAATCAAGGCAAAGCAGTAAGTTTTTAGGTCTATTTTTAAATTATTTTAAGCCATTATTTATTATCTTGTTTTATTGCATGCTACATTTTCCTGCTGTTTCTTGATCTGTGTGTTGCAACACTGGAATTTCCCCACTGTGGGACTAATAAAGGCATATCTTATCTTATCTAACATCTCCATGGAGACAAGCAGGTGGCAGACCCTCTATCAGAAAAGTTACACAGTGCACCTCTAATAAAGTGCCTTTGTTTTAGACTTAGACAAACTTTATTGATCCACAAGGGAAATAGTTTTGGGCTCACTTTTTTTTTTACCATCTACATTCAGACCAAGCTGGTTGTATCTAGCCCATGAAGAGGCAACTCGAACCGGTTCCCCTCAGTTGGACTTCTGACCCCTACCCTCCTCCGCTGCACTGCATCGCCCTTGCTCTCCCCCAGACCCCCTTTTTTCACCTGGAACAATCCCTCGCCACTCCCCGTGTTTCTCTTTCTTGACGCCCCTTGTATTTCCCCAAAGTACCTTCAAGTCCCTTAGCCCTTATACCCAGTAGTGTTTGTTCCCGTGCCCACATCCCCCAATGTGTCTTCTGAGTACTTTGCGAATGTTATTGTGGTTTTAAAATATGTAACTAAAATAATAAAAGATTTTTAAAAAAGAGGCAACTTTGCTCTCAGCACGAATAAAAAAACAAACAAAACATTTTTCTAGACATTTTTTGTATTGTTAGCGCTTTACAATAAAAAATAAGGGTGAGTCAGTTTAAAGCCATACAGTGGAACATTTAAGGCAAAGCAACATCTCAATGGAAACTAGCATGTGGCAGACCCCCCAGAAGAAAAGTTGCACATTGTAGCTTTAAGTTATTCTAAATCTGCTAGTGTATTTTGACCATTTGTGGTTTTCCTGTTGTTTTCCTGCCTCCTTGTAGCATATAATTAGGCCGAGTAGGAGCCTATCTTAAAGGCTGGTCTGACACAGCATGGCACCAAAATAGGCTACACTGGTCTACACATTTATGGACTCGATCTGCTTCTAAGATAAAAGTGGCTAAATCTCATTTATATTGATAAGATGAACTGAAAATCAATTGATAAGTGTGCTGGTTAGCTAATGTATTCAAGATATTGAATGATACTGTTTTACATCAAAATCGCATCTGTTTATACACTAGATTTAGGTATTTGTGCTTAAAAATAATATTGATATTTTGAAAATATTTTACTTGCACTTCTTTATCCGTCAAGAAATAAACAAGAAATATCTTAAGTGCACACAATTTCGAGGCATATCTCTTATGTGAAATCAAAAAAATATTTGATGTTAAAGGGATAGTGCTTTTTTTTTAATGTTAATCTGTATGACTTCCCCTTCAACAGTGTCCTGAGATTAACACTGACTTACCCATGACAGCGTGATCTGGTCCCGGTTATCCTCCGGTAACGTAGCTCGTAAATGTAGTTCCGGTAAGTTCGCGGGGACATTTAATAAAGCTTGTTTTTCTTCTCGAAACAACATTTGTCCGAAAAGTGATATATTTGCGTCCCAAACAGTTGTCCACTAAAAATCCAGCAGCGTATTTCGCATTCGCATATTTTCTCTCTCGATTCGTATCAATGTGCCCACGTTAGCTCTATTAGCCTGTTCACTTGTAAACTTCCGCTTAGGGAGGGCCGCATCCGCCATACACATCTGCTAAAAGTGAACAGGCTAATAGAGCTAACGTGGGCGCATTGATACGAATTGAGAGAGAAAATAATATGCAAATGCGAAATACACTGCTGAATTTTTAGCTGACAACTGTTTAGGATGCAAATATATCACTTTTCGGACAAATGTTGTTTTGAGGAGCTTTATTAAATGTCCCCGCGAACTTACCGGAACTACGTTTACGAGCTACATTACCGGAGGATAACCGGGATCACATCACGCTGTCAGTGTTAATCTCAGGACACTGTTGAAGGGGAAGCCATACAGATTAACATAAAAAAAAAACACTATCCCTTTAACGCTCTAGACATATTAAAATGAGTGTATTGGAATGTGCAGACAGGCTTTCAGATAGAACTGTTGCTTGTAGACACACTGTACCTTCTGATAAACTACCATTTTTGACTTATTTTGCGTAAATTTCCTATTTTGCCCCAATACTATATCTTGGAAACTATAGCCAATCAGTTACCTGGCCAGCCAAATGATATCTCTCTGTATTTGCTATACAGCGCGATACCATTTGGACACCCTCGCTCCACCCTCGCTCCACCCTCGCTCCACCCTCGCTCCACCCTCGCTCCACCCTCGCTCCCCCGGTTAACAACGGACTCCAAGATTCTGATTCGTTCAAAGATGGTGACGTCAATGCACCCGCCTTTGCCCGCAACGTCCCTTCCATTCAGCTGTAAAATTGGTCTTAAATGAGCTAAAACACATCGATTCCTTAAAACCACAGCAGCTGACAGCTCTAGAGGCCTTTCTTTTCAAAAAAGATGTTTTTGCATTGCTTCCTACCGGCTTGGTTCACGTCGCTGTTCGTTAACTGTTCTCTGATTGGTTCACTTAGCTGTCTGTCTAAGCGCAACGGCAGCGCATTCTGGACCAAGCGTTACCAGACTCGTCGCTGGTGCAGCGATGAGTCATGGATTCTTCCAGGCAAGCCAATCAGCACTTCTGACTTACTTTTTCTTTATTAGTGACTTCAACCAAGAAAAATTTCACTACTTTTGTTCCGGAAGCATTTTGCTTGTAGACCAGTGATATCTGCAAATTGACTTTGTTTTTTTCCTTGCTTATCTTTTAACTCTAAGGACTAATAAACAGCCCCCATGACAGAAGATACATTAAGGCCGGTCGTGTCAAGCGACGTGTGGCTGTCCTCCCGTGGACCCACCACCCGCAGGAGGATCCATGGGGGCTGGTGCACTGAGGTCTGGGCGGCAGATCTGTCTGGACTGCTGCTCCCGCAACCCAAAGACTCGGACAAGCGGATGAAAAAGAATGAATGAATGACTAATAAACTACTAACATCTTATAAACCATAAATACCAAGAATAAATCTACGACAAAGCCAAGTTTAAAACTTAGGGTCAAAAACATGATTCAAAGCTGCACTGTGTCCAGTCTGTCTGCCCCCTGCATGTCTCCATGGATATGTACTGCGTTGCCTGGAATGTTCCCCAATATGGCATTAAACAGATCTAGCATTTATTTTAGTTTGTCTATGGGGCAAAAATACAGTGAAGAACATGCATTCTTAGTGTGTGTGTTCACCTCTCCACAGATTTGACCTCTAACTTAGCCTCGTGCTGTCACCTTGTCTTTATTGAGTTACAAAATTTAATGCCTCACTCCGGGACAGTCCAGGCAAAACAATAATCCACGGAGATGAGCAGGTAGCGCATCCTCCATCAGAAAGTTACACAGTGCAGCTTTGTTCTTCTCGCAAACAGAAAACACTCTGTTCCACCTTGTGATGTAATGTGATGTGCTCCACTGCATTTTTTAACTCCATACACCTTCACTAGAATCATGGACGATTTCAGCCCTGGAATTGCCAATCTCTACTGATCTAAAGGTAAAAGGTAAAAACTAACTCTACATGTCTTAACAAGATTTAAACCAGGATTACTCAAACATGTGTGAAACAAAACCCAGCTCCAGGTCTGTTTTTGAGGAGGTAACAACATTAGAACTTGACTTAAAGCTCAGAAGAGGTAATTTAATGTAATACAACATTTTTTTTAGCCGTTTAAAATAAAATAGATTTGTAGTTTATTATTATCATCCTCGTCTCATAGTTTATTATAATCTGTAGTTTATTAATCAAAGTTCAAAGTCAGTTTTATTGTCAAAAACCATATGTACAGGTTGCACACACAGGATTTGAAATTGCAGCGCCCCCTAGGCCCACAGTGAACATAAAACATCTGATAAACAAAATAATAAACACCATGACTAAACATCACATACCTGTAGCAAAAGTACAGTAAACTTGTATATAATACAAACAGGTAAAACACACAATGTGTAGCGTAATAAAAATCAAATGGTGTCAATTTAGCAGCAATGTCAGTGTCATTTATCATCATCGTCTCGTTTGTGTCGTTTCTCGTAGTTTATTATTATCTGCCGTTTATTATTGATCCGCAAAGCTGGTCACGTGATCAGCTGTGAGCTGGAGACATGTGTCTAAGTTTGTCTAAGTCTAAGCCTATTATCATCATTGTCTCGTAGTTTATTATTATCTAGTTTATTATTATCTGTAGTTTATTATCTGTACTTTATTATTATCATCATCTTCTAGTTTATTATCATCTGTAGTTTATTATTATCTGTAGTGTATTATCATCTGTAGTGTATTATCTAGAGATGTCAACAATTAATCGACTTACAATTAATTGTCGATCAAGACGTTGGCCGAACAAAATGCATTAATTGCGTGCGGCTCTTTGATCCCTCTGATGCGGCTCAGTACATTGGTTCCTCATTTATCGCGGGGGATACATTGTAAAAATAACCTGTGAAGTACAGTTCCTCTGACCGAGGCGCCTGGCGCCGCTGTGCTGTTGCGGGTTTTGTTGTAGTGAGAACGCTTCCGTGCGCTCTCAGGACTGGTTCCACCGCCTGGACTCCAGGTTCCACCAGTTCGTTTTGCAGAAACACTGCCGCTACTTCCCGATGCGCATTGACCACCCAGAGAAGTGTGCGCGCGGACATGACACGTATGGCCTCGGCCCTTCTGGCATGTGCCCAAATGATCAAACATTTAAATAAATTTGGCAAACTGAACACATTCTGTACAGGAGACGCGGAGGAGAATGACTGACAAAGACAAAGGTCTACAGTCCTTTAGCCAATCAGGATGCAGAATGCAATACGTGTTGATACACTATTTAAAAAAATCAGCGAAACAGCGAGACCCCACTGTATTTAATTAAAATATATTTTCTTTTAGTTCATTCATTTTCAAAATGTAATTCTATGGCACAAAGGTAAAAAAAAAAAAAAAAAAAAACATTATATGCAGTGTTATTTCATTTTAAATTTCAAAAAGGTTTTGTGGCTCCCAGTGTTTTCTTTACTGTGTGAAATGGGTCCAAATGGCTCTTTGAGTGGTAAAGGTTGCCGACCCCTGATGTAACCCTTTCCTCTCTGGATGTTGCCATACAACTCACAGTAGAGAATCATATATTTTTGAAATTATAAAAGCATGTAACTTACATGCTTTTATAACTTCTTGATTGTTCTGGTTTGAGGCCCTGTAATGTTTTATGCTGTGTCCAGGGGCCCTGTGAAATTGATATTTTATACTGTAACCCTTCACAGATTAAGGGAGAGAAATATTGTTGATGCCTTAGTTCAAAATAAATGTTGAGAATGTCCTAAAAATAGTCTGGATTCACTGGTTTCATCATAATATGTAGACTAAATAACATTCTGTTATTTAATTTCTTCTGTTCCTTTTAATTTCACGATTTCCATGCTGCAAGTGCAACAACTGAGCCAGTCCTCAATTTATTTTCAATAAAGAATGTATTTTCATTCATCAATACATTTGTCTGCTTTTTACTAAGGAATAATTAATTGAGGAATATACAATATAATAATACTATGATATATTTTTGACTCAGTGTTATGTTACTATAGCTTATATTCTTAAAGATCCTAAACACTAAAATTCAGGTGAAAAACGTTGCTTATCAGTTCATCGTAAGTCGATCGATAAGGTCAATCAACTATACATTAATGAATTAATCGATAATTTGCATCCCTAGTATTATCATATGTAGTTCATCTGTAGTTTATCATCTGTAGTTTATTATTATCTGTAGTTTATTATTATCATCATCTTCTAGTTTATTATCATCTGTAGTGTATTATCATCTATAGTTTATTATCTGCCATTTATTATTATCTGTAGTGTATTGTCATATGTAGTTCATCTGTAGTTTATTATCATCTGTAGTGTATTATCATCTGTAGTTTATTATCTGTCGTTTATTAATATATGTAGTTTATTATCTGTAGTTTATCACCTGTAGTTTATTATCATCTGTAGTTTATTATAATCTGTAGTTTATTACCATCTGTAGTTTATTACCATCTGTAGTTTATTCTTATATGTACTTTATCATCTGTAGTTTATTACCATCTATAGTTTATTATCATCTGTAGTGTATTATCATCTGTAGTTTATTATCTGTAGTTTATTATCATCTGTAGTTTATTATCATCTGTAGTTTATTATCTGTAGTTTATTATCATCTGTAGTTTATCATCTGCAGTTTATCATCTGTAGTTTATTATCTGTAGTGTATTATCCTATGTAGTTCATCTGTCGTTTATTATCATCTGTAGTTTATCATCTGTAGTTTATTATCATCTGTAGTTTTATGTTCGCCTCGTGTCGCAGCGGGATTTGCGGCGCGTGTTGCGTGGTTACGTTCCCTCGTGCCTCCCCCGCGTGCACCTGAACGTCCTTTTAAGTTTCCAAAACAAAAACAAACGAACAAACGAACGAACGAAATACGAACGCGAAATAACCAGAAACCAACTCAAACCGCTTCAAAACACCTTCATCACCTCTACAAAATGTTTATCGAGTCGAAATTCACCGCGTCAGCTGAAGTTACTCACCGACTGAACGTCCGGCTCCAGGTAAGAACAGAAGCGGCTCTGTTCACGCCGAGAATCGGGTCTTTGACAGCGGCGCTGCTCGCTCCTCTCCTCCGCCTGTCCGCAGTGTGGCCCGGGCTCCACCTCCAGCTCCGGAGTCAAAACACTGGCACACAGGCAACACGAGGAGGAGGAGGAGCCGGGGGCTGTTCCCGGGTTTACCGTACCCGTGTTTACCGTTCCCAGGTTTACGCGCTGTTTACGGGCCGAATTACGCCGAGATTGAGGCCACGTGTTCAGCTCCTGCGGATCTATAACAGGACTTTCTTTCCTCATAAGGCAAGAGAGTGTAAAGCTGGAGATGTGCGAGGTATGCTCTCCTTCCTCACTGGTTTGTTCTTTTTATTTAATAAGGACAGTGCATATTAATGAACATCTAGAACACTGCAGTGTAAATACGACAGATTATAGCGAAAGTGTTCATTTCCATCTGTAGTCCCTGGGCAAGTGACACAGCAAAAACAACAAAAACAACGACAAGTGACAACAACAGCAAATTAAAAGTGTTCACAAGTCTGGTTTTCCTTTAGCCGCTGTTTCAAGTGTGATTTAAAGTGTCCAGTGTTGGAGTCTCTCTTATTGATGATGGGAGAGAGTTCCAGAACTTAGAGCCTCTGACTGAGAGACACTTTGTCCGAAAGTAGAGAATCTGTGTGGGACCTCACAGTTCCCCCGGGGTCTGCACAGGGACGCACAGTTCCCCCGGGGTCTGTGTGGACCTCACAGTTCCCCCGGGGTCTGCACAGGGACTCACAGTTCCCCCGGGGTCTGTGCTGACCTCACAGTTCCCCCAGGTCTTTGTTTTAATAAAATCCTGTAAAGGAGGTGGAGCAAAACTTTAAAACATCCATATTTGAAATGAACAAAATTACAGTGGTACCTCACCTTACGAAATTAATTCGTTCCAGAAGTGGTTTCGTAACGTGAATTTTTCGTAAGTTGAGTAGCTATTTCAATGGAAAAAGCCTGATTCGTTCCAAGGCCCTGATCCAAGTTTTTTTTTAATAGTGTAACTTTTTTTATAGTGTAACATTGTGTTCTGCGTAGAGACTGTAGACCCAGGACTAAACGTGGACTATACCAGGTCTAGACCAAGGTCTAAACCTGGACTAAACCAGGACTAGACCAGGTGGATTAAAGCGCCGCGCGCGTAGCCTGGGAATTCCCAGGCCGCTTCCGTTCGTTTCGAACTGGAAGGCGGCCTGGAAACTCGTCCAAGCGAGAGTCCCAGATTTAGGGCCCCAATCAGAGAGCGGGGGAGGTGTGGCAAGACGGTGACGCGTACTACATGACAAACGGAAGCTTGTAGTTTGAACTGACAACTGACATGATTGGCTATGGACTTACGTATACGCTCAATGATAGACATTCATAACGCCCAATAAACGGCCGTTGGCAATCGCTAACCACACCTCCGCTACGGGATTTTTCGAAGCGAGTTTCCAGACCCATATCTCACTTGTGATATGGTCAGGTGTTAACCAGACTACCGCGCGCGGGTCTATTTCCTGGTTTCGTTTCAAGTCACGGCTGAGGCGAGCAGCGAGGGGGACCGCACGCAGTCTGAGTGCATGAACGAGACCCGTGCTCAAACCGTGCCTCCTCTAGACCTCCTCTAGACCAGGGCTCTTGCATTCGTTTGTTCATGCACTCAGACTGCGTGCGGTCCCCCTCGCTGCTCGCCTCAGCCGTGACTTGAAACGAAACCAGGAAATAGACCCGCGCGCGGCACTTTAATCCACCTGGTCTAGTCCTGGTCCAGTCCTGGTTTAGTCCAGGTCTAGACCTGCTGAAAAGTTTGAGTGTTTAAACGAGAGACAAATGTGAGAAAAGTTTAAATCCAGTCTGAGAAAAGCGTATAATGTGTGTGGCTGAGCGCGCATTATTTGAATTTTTGAGATTTCGCGTTTCGTAACTTGAATTTTCTTTCGTATCTAGAGACCAAAATTTAACGTGAAGGCGTTTCGTAACTTGAAATTTTCGTTTGTTGGGTCTTTCGTAAGGTGAGGTACCACTGTATTAAAATGAAGCAAGTTGTACTTAGACTTAAACAGACTTTATTGATCCACAAGGGAAATTGTTTTGGGTACGGTAGCTCACTCATCAAATATGTTTTAATATACAAAATAAAACAGAGGGTAAAAGAACAAAAAGAAAAATAGATGGAATAGCAACCAAAGAGCAATAGACCTGTGTCAGATGAGACACAATTATATACATAAGGTAATGGTACTTGTCTAAAATTGTGCAGTGGTGAACTGAGAATGGTTTCTTGTCCAGTACAATATTTTCACAGCTTTTTAAAAAGGGATTCACCTGGTTTGAGTGTTGTGCCCATGTGGTTCTGCAGATCTCTATATGAGACAGAGTCGTGGGGTGTAAAAACATTTGTGCCGCATAAAGAGTCATAAAGGATCTTGCCTGTCTAAAATGAACAGTTTTTGTTTGGGTATTGTAGCCATAACATGTCAGTGAGACCCCAAAACTAAGATGCAAAGGTCTGAGGTTCCATTCCTGCTCGGACTAGGTTTTGCCGTTGTGACCTTAGGCAAGACACTTCAGCACCTTGTGAAGTCCAAGTGTTGGTGGTCAGAGGGGCGATGGCACCGATCGACAGCCTCGTCAGTCGACCCCAGGGCAGCTGTACAAGGATCTGCTGATGGAGATCAATATTAGATAGAAAGATAGATACTTTATTGAGCCCAAAGGAAATTCAGTTTAATAAATAAATAACAATATTAGCTTATCATCACCACTGAGTATCAGACTTGAGCATCTGTGTCATCATGGAGTTGTGTGAGTACATTGCATTGGGTTAGTGCTTAACTACTAATAGTTTTATGTCTTTTTACAGTTTTTTTACAACCACAAATAACCTACAGAAGTGATCTCATTCTGATTGTAAAACAGATACCATAGATCAATAATAAAAGACCTTCCATATAGAATATTGTTATAATGTAATCAGTATAAGCATGGATCATGAACTATAGGAAGTTTTCATATTTATTTGATCTAAACATTTGGTTTATTCCGTGTTATAGACCCTTTCACAATCAAAGCGTAAAGACCATTTCTTTCAACTATTTTGCCACATAAACTCAAAGGTGAACATGCATTTTTTTACATCAAGAAATAAAAGTCAATTTAAGTATGAGATCAGCCAGTTTTATGAAATATATTTATTATACATAGATGTTCCATTAGTCTGCCCCAGGGCAGCTGTGGCTACAATAGTAGCTTGTGTGAAGTGAATGAACAATGAACTGTAAAGCCCTGTGGGTGGCCTGAAATGCGTTATATAAATGCAATGATTAATTCATTAATATCAGCTTTATGTTAATGTTATGAAAAGTTAATGAAGCAACAAGCAGGTGGTGTGATTCAGAGCTCAGAGGTGTGATTCTGCACTTCAGTGTTCTCCATGTTCGGAGTCATCAGTATTAATCTGTTCAGCTGATGTTTTTGCAGTTGTGTGCCTCTTGGACAGAAAAGAAAGAGATTCATTTCAAGGTCCTGCAAAAATAAAGGTAAAAACACTAAATCAATGTAGTAATAAAACTGTAGTAACAAATCAGCCTCTGGCAAAAAAAACATCTGCCAGAGGCTGATTTGTTCCTACAGGCTGATGTTGTTAAAATGAACTGTAAATGCTTCGTTGTGTCAGTTCAGACGTGGGCATCTGTGCCTCATGGAGTTATGTGAGTACAACACTGGCTCGAGTGTACTCTACTCTACCCTACTTAACTTATTGTATTACATATATTTTTACTCACGCATGTCTTGATAAACTTTAAGCATTATTAATCATTTGCTTATCTTTGTATAATTTGTGGATCTGCTTTTGTTTATTCTGTACAGATTAGTGTTGGTCTAAACGAGCTGAAGAGCCGATTCACGCATCATGTGCAGAAAGCCTCAGCCGAGCTGCGTCACTGAGCATCAGTTTAAGAAAAGTCACGTGACGACACAGTGACTGTGTCGTATTGGACCAGGTCGGATCACGTGTCATTGTGGCGCCACTTCTACATCAGGAAGTCCAGCACAGACTGATCCAGCACAGACTGATCCAGCACAGACCGATCCAGCACAGATCGATCCAGCACAGATCGATCCAGCACAGATCGATTCAGCACAGATCGATTCAGCACAGATCGATCCAGCACAGATCGATTCAGCACAGACCGATCCAGCACAGATCTATCTGCTTGTTCCTATGATGCCGTTGGTCATTATGGACCCTCCAACAAAGAGAAAGTATTCTTCCGTGTCGGATCATTTTGATCTCATAACACCTGATAAGGTAATTTGTATTCCATTCCCATTTCCACGGCACACAAAGTCTTTTATACATATTTTTATGACCCACAGGTGAAATGTCGTCTAGGCTCAAGGGAGTTGTCCTATGTAACCGGAAACATGTCATCAATGCTACGGCATTATAGTATTCTGTAATCAGTCACTAATTATTATGGAGGCTAATAGTAATTTAAATCAAACACCTTTCATTTTCACTTCAAGGTTCTAGAAAAGAAGCCCAAAGAAGCATTGTAAATATTATAATAAAAGTTTGCTTTAAGCATCGTTGAGGACGAGGGATTCAGGGAGATGCTGCAGACCCTTGAGCATCATAGGCGATACCAACCAGGAAGGTACTGTATATGTCAGAAATTGCACTTAACAACAGTTTGAATTATTATTATTGTTTGAAGAAATGTGTTTTTTTTTTTTTCAGTTTAACAGGCAGCTTCTAGTTCAGGTATGTATTTATTTATTCAAAATGTATTTGTTAATATTTAGGATTTACGTTTTATGCAAATCATGTCATGTTTTGTAGACAACCTGTGGCAACAACTGGACATGAAGATGTCTGAGAGCAGAAGAAACACAAGTTTTATGGCTGATGCTATAATAGAAGTTCAAAGATACCTGTCAGCGGCAAACATTCCCAGAACTGAAGACCCACTGGAATATTGGAATTCTCAAATAAAGACCTACCCACACTTGTTCAAACTGTCCCGAAAATATCTGTGTACTCCTGCCTCATCAGTTCCTTGTGAATGAATTTTCTCTAAAGCTGGAGAAATTGTTTTCAAGAGGAGAAAGAAAAAAAAAGACAAGCACCCACATGTTAGAAGCACCATATGGAAAACATGGTGACACACAAACACTCATATGACACACGCAAAGTGTTTCATGAATCATCACAAGAATATTCACTCTAATTTCACTTTATCACATAGAGATTACTGAACATGGGCCCAATTGTTATGTTCACACGTTGAAATATCTTCTATCTTATCATATCTTGCACTTAATTATGCAAACTCATTACAATGTGTTTCTTTTGTAGTACAGCTGCAGTACATTTTTTAAACCACTAGATGGAACCCATGCACATACAAACACAGCGTGATACAGCGTGGACACAATAAGGGGAAAGTGACACACACAGAAGTACCATCTGCTCATCACTAGTTCAGATTTATGTCATTTTGTGGCTTCATCTATTGAGCCCCGGGGCCGGGTTTGTCCTTGTGTAAAAGTACACAGTTAATAAATTGTGTTTTTCGACTAAACGTTTCTGGTGATGCTTTGAGAATAGTGCTTAACTCACTACTGGTGTACATTGTATTTAATATTAACGTTAATAAATATGATATTAGAAAAAGGTAATTGTAAACATTACAACGCAATAAAGAAAAACACATTGCGATGTCCGGTAGTGCTGACAATCATGCTTTATTAAATCAATAATGACAAAAACTCAGGGAGGCAGCAGAAAATAGTCAATGCTATAACTAAGATCAGTTACACCATAGAGCAGGGCAGCGCATAAGAATTTCCTGTGCTGGTCCTTTGTGGCACAGCCGTTGCTGACAGCTGTGATTCAGGTGCTTAGCGGTGCCCAGCTCCACTGACAGGTGATTTTCTAAATACTAACACACAAACACACAGCAGACCTCCGAGAGACAGCTCAGGCTCTGCAAACAAGCACAGGACTGCTCCACTACTAAATGATTGGCCAGGTTGATGGTACATGGGAGCATCTGCATGTGGTCGTTTGCCAGAAACTGAGCACAAAACAGAACACTTGCTCAGGGAGTGCAGGCCGCTTGCACTGTGAGCGTGTCATAAAAATGACAGTATGACATAATCAGTCAGAGAGTGAGATCCAGTTGTCCTGCTTACATGAGGGTAAATGCAAACAGCACTCAGGATCTCACAGTCTTAGCTAACTGCTCTTATTAGCAGAATTGGTTTTGTCTTGGATTGAGGTAACTTCAACAGGGAGCCTCTCTACCTGTTGAGGCAATCTTAGACTTCAACTTATCGTTGAGGCACAGTGTTTGGTTTCTCAGTTTAACAGGGTATTCGTTCCATGCGAAACTTTCTCCTGTTAAACCACATTCAGTTTCATACAGTTTCAGTTAATATTATGATTGTCATAAATTACATTGCATACATTCCCATAACCGTTAACTTCGGCTATATACATTATGTACATGTCACAGAAAAAAGGATCAAAACTCCTAAGTCCAATATGGCACATTTATAACAACTTTAGACTCAAGTCTAGTTTGGCATAAATTAAAGTCAAGTTTGGTACAAAAATATTTCATATTTACAAGAAGAGAAATTCAGGTCTAATATTATTTGATTAATTCATAAATAAAAAGGCATGAAAGGCGGGACAAGGGAAAAACTTTTTTTTTTTACGCTGATCGAATACTAATGTGAACAGTTGCTGTGTCTGAGCCAAGCTCATTGGACAGTTTGAGGGTGTAGGTTCCAGCATCTTCCGCTTTCACCCCAGTGATGATAAGTGTGGTCAAGTCGTCTGAGGTGTCAATGTGGAAGCGTCCTCCAGCGGTAACTTCAATGGTTTTTCCACCACGTGACCACTCTATGTGTTTGGCATCTCCAGAGAAAGCACAGGCAACTGTCAAAATTTTGCCTGGCTCACTGCTGATGTCTTCTGGCAGAGCTTCAATCCTAGGAGGACCACCTGTAAACACAGCATAAACTTAATAGAATATATATTCTTATTTTTGTGTGTTTTATTTTATCTGTTTTAATTTCACTTTTGCTTAGTAAATTATTTTAAGTAAATTAATTGCCTTACCAATTGATCTGAACATGGACCCTTCCATGTGGGATGTCATTTCTGAAAGACTACTTGAGCTCATGGCATATGACTCTGAAGCCATGGAGGACATGCTGGACATCGACATTGTTTCAAACTTCATCTCTGCTGCCATGCTGCTGAAGGCGCTGGACTCCATCATGGAGGACATCATGGACTGCTGAGCGGAAGAGAAGGACGATGACTCTTCCACCATGTGAACTTCTTTTTTCATCATTGCTGCTGCAGATGACTCTTTATGACTCACTGTCATGGACCCTGGAGTGAAACAGAAGGATAGTTACAGTTTTTACATAACACTGTAATTTCTACATAAATTCTTTTGACTGCAATTCTTACCTTTTAGTGCCACTTGCCGCTCTCTGTAAGCTCTAACTTTCATAAGTATAGACTGGAACACTTGCCCAGTAAAGGAGAAGCTGGATTTGGACACTCCTCCATCTGATGTCATTTCACAAACATACTCTCCTTGGTCGCTCTCTGACAGGTCATGGATGACAAGGCTGCAGGAACCCTCAGAGTAGTGCATTGCAAAGCGGCTGCTCTGGGAAATCTTTCTCCCACTGACATACCAAACCACTTCCTTGACACTGCTCTCACAGGTGCAGGACATTTTCACTGAGCCTTCACAGGCTACAGCTGCTACCTGGCTAAGGACTTTGGGTGGTGCTTTCACAGTGGGAGGAGACGTAACCCTCTTTGGGGACATGATAGGAGGAGGAGACTTAATCCTTGGTGGTGATTTCGTTCCCTCTGGCTCTGGGGATTTCAGAGCTCTAGGGGATTTAATGCCAGTTGGCTCTGGTGACTTCAGAGGCCTTGGAGACTTGATTCCAGTTGGTGATTTTACTCCAGTAGGTTCTGGTGATTTGACACCAAATGGTTTCTTGACTCCAACAGGCTCGGGGGACTTCACTCCACGTGGAGACTTGATTCCCTCAGGTTCAGGTGATTTGACTCTTTCTGGAGACTTGATGCCCGGTTCTGGGGACTTCACACCTAGTTCTGGGGATTTGATACCCCTGGGTGATTTGATTCCCTCAGGCTCAGGCGATTTGACAGTGGCTGGCTCAGGGGACTTTACACTTGGAATAGGGGTGGTCACAGTTGGTTCAGGTGACTTTGCAGCAGGAGCTTTGACTGCTGGCTCTGGGGACTTAACACTGGGGACAGGGGATTTCACAGATGGAACAGGAGATGTGACTGTAGGTTCAGGTGACTTGACACTAGGAGCTGGTGATTTCACAGACGGTTCTGGTGGCTTGACAGCCTTAACCTCAACCTTGGGAGGTGGTCTGTGGATTGTCAAAGTGAAGTGAGCCTCCTGGCGGCCAGCTGAGTTCTCGACCACAACTGTGTAGCTGCCCTCCTCTGCAGATGTAACAGAGGTAATTTCCAGAGTAGATTTGTACTGCGTGGAAGTGATACGGACACGTTGAGATGAAGTTAGTGTTCTAGTCTCACGCATCCATGTCACAGTTGGTGCTGGCTCCCCATCAATGTCACAATAGAATTTGGCTGTTTCTCCTTCAGAAACGGTCAAAGACTGGGGTTTGGTAAGAATTCTTGCAGGAAGGGAAGGCTTGACTTTTTCCTCAACTGCAACAGTAGTCTTGGCTTTAACTTCAGCTGTTTTTTCTGCATGTTTTGCAGTTAATGAAATCTTATCTGAAGAATATGAAGACCCAGATGACAAATATTCTGTTGATGCATATTTAACAGCTGCCTCATATCTCTCTGCAGATGAGTATCTCTCAGATGAGGCTGCATATCTTTCATGAGTATATTTGGTTTTGGTTTCTTCTACAGCAACATGGCTTTCTGCTGCATAACCAGTCTTGAAGTGACTTAAGTGATAATGGTCAATTTTAGAAGCCTCTGGGACACGCCCTTTGGCCGAGTCTTCATCTCTGCGACGGGAGGAGAATGTTGTGTAGCCACCACCACACACATCCAGGGTTGCATAGTCAGAGGCTTCTCCCTTGGAGTTTGTACATACACAGCGGTATGTGCCACTGTCCTCCTCTTGACAGTCGAGGATAGTAATAGACAAAACTCCACTCATGTTAGAAAAGATATATTTCTCACTGCTTTCTGAGATTGCAACACCATTGTGGAGCCATTGTACCTCAGCTTCTGGCTTAGATTGGATGTTCAGAGTAAATTTAGTGTCTTGGCCCATGGGAACACGATGTGACCGCATTCTGACAGTCACTCTAGGCACATGATCAAGACTGAATGGAGTCTGGCTAACCACCTGGAATTTCCTCTCTGATTTCAGAGCAGCTTTCCTTGCCTCATAGCGAGACATGATGTCAAAGCGGGCTGATCGTTCAAATCTAGAAGAGGAGCGGGAGGATCTCTCTGCAGATTTGATTGGACTTGGAGAACGGGGTCGAGTTCTCTCAGGAGTGGGTGACCGCCTTTCTACATGAGCTGCCTCAATATCAGCTGGAGGTCTTGGACGTGGTTTGACAAGCTCTGACACTGGACGCATCAGCTCAATATATGTTGGTGACAATGATCGTCTCCTTCTCAAAAATTGTTCAACTGTAGTACGTTTTTTCTTTGTCTCAGCAACCTCAACAGCCTCATGTCTCACTTCTTGTGTTCTTTCTTCACGTCTTTCATAACGAACTGGACTATGAACAGGAGAGGCAGAAAATCCAAGCTCAAGTTCGTCCTCAAGCATCATTTTTTCCTCCTCAGCCCTCTTCATTGAAATGTAATCCTCCACCTGCATCATGGCCTCTTCATCACTTAGGTCTCCCAGAGATCTTCTTCTAGACTGGAAGGAGGCCTCAGATACAGGAGATGGTGAGCGGCGTGCAGGTCTCACCGTCTCCAAATCATCAAGTGTCAGTTTGGGAATGCGCCATCTTGGTCTGTACTGGTCAGTTATTCTTGGAAGAGGCATTACATAGAATTGTTCCCATCTGGACAAACGGATGCGGCGCTGTCTCCTCTGCACAATCCTTTCTGTTCTCTCTGAAATTTCATATTGGTCTCGGATCTTCCTGTACCATTTCATCTCAGACAAAGGCATAAACTGCTTGATGCCTTTGTCCTCATCAAGAGCTTTTGGATCATGAACCACAGGCTCAGGGATTTCATATGGCATAAAGATTCTTCTCTTCTCCTCCAATTTCTTGGTGTCTGACTTTTCTACAGTAATGTCAAATTCTCCCTCAACGTTCTTGGTGCTTACAGCAGGCTTGTACATCTCTGCAGCAAATTTTAGGGCATCTTGGGCAGCTGGGTTCAAAGGTACAATTTCCTCTGTAGCTGCAATATGCTGAGCCATCTTGTTCGTCTTTTCGATTTGCTTCTGAATATGCCTCATTTTTTCATGTTCACTCTTGTACTCACGTCTTGTGTAAGTAAGACGTTCCACATTGAGGGTAGCCTGGCAACTGGCAGATCCGGCAGAATTGGTTGCAGTGACCTTGTACACACCTGAGTCTTCAAGAAGAGTTTCTCTGACATGCAGGACATGGTAGTCCACATCCTCTTCAATAACAACGACCTTAGAACTCTGCTGTAGTGGCTTACCATCCTTCTCCCATTTTAAAGAGGGAGTGGGTATTCCTGTAACTCTGAGCTCAAAGCGGACACTGTCACCCTCAACACACTCAGTGTTAGCCAGCAGACGTTTGAACATGGGTCTCATGGTCTCTTCCATAACAGGATGAGGTGTCACAGTGAGAGAGGCTTTGCAGCTGTCTTCACCAAACTTGTTGTGTGCCATAACAGTGTATTCACCATCGTCAGTCTTATCCAAGTTATGGATCACCAGCTGATAAAGACCTTTATCACTGATGAAAGTGTACTTGCTGTCATCATCGCCTGGTTTGATCCTCTCACCATTCTTTAGCCATGTTACATGAGGATCAGGATGTACAGTAATTGTAACACCAAAGCGAACATCTTCACCAATGAAGGCCGTGCGGTTGTAGAGTGGTAGTGTGAACTCAGGTGGTCTTTGCAGAAGTTTAGTCTTGTCGACTCTCTTCCTGAGTTTCCTAACAGTGCGACTTAGGTAGTACTCTCTGATACTTCTCACAGACTCAACAAAGAGCTCTCCATAAGCACTATCCTCTCCGTCATCACTAACCACCTTGCATCTGTATACACCATCATCACACTCCTCAATGTCCTTCACATATATACTGGCAAAGCCATTGCTGTAAGTGATCTCATATTTGGGACTTGGGTGCAGCTGACGGTTACCGAAGAACCATGAAACTTGAGTGCTCTTGTCAAAGTTGGTGAAACTGCAAGTAAATCTTACATGACCACCTTCTTCTGCTGATGCATGCATAACTGGACCAGCACGCAAGCCGTGGTACTCAGTGCCCATCTTGACTTTACCAACAGCCAGTCCTCTCTGGTTTTTGAAGGCACCACCATAGGCAATGCGAGCTGCTGATACAATATAATCAGTCTTCTTTGACAGAGATTGGTAATAACGTCTGTGTTTCAGAGTCCTGATTGCCTTGTTGCTGACATGCTCCAGCTTCATCTTAAGCCAAGGGTGTTCCAAAGCCTCATGAGCAGTCATACGGAGTTTCCTGTCCTTGACTAAAAGTCTATCTACAAAGTCTATAGCCTCTAGACTAATGTCCTTGAATGCTTCACTGTCAAACACATACTCACAATTTGATATATTTTCAATCATTTTTGTTACTGATTCAGCTGCAAATGGATTGAGGCCACTGAGTAGGACATACGCCATTACACCAACAGACCACATGTCTGTGGCAGTGGTGATGAGGTCATGGCGGTGGACCTCAGGAGCACAGTATTCAGGTGCAGAGAACAACATTCTGATGTTTTCTCCTGGGACCAGCAGTCTGGACTGACCCATTTCAATAATCTTGATGTTGGTGCTTCTTTTTGTTGTATAGACGATGTTGTCGGGACGTATGTCAAAGTGGCCAAACTTGTTGGCATGCATAAATTGGAGGGTAGAGCACACCTGTCTCAGGTAACGAACAATCTCTTGCTCTGACAGCTCAAAGTTGCCAACGCCAAGGCGCTCGAAGATATCCACACCAGAAATGAACTCATAGATCAAAACTATCTCTTCCATGCTCTCAAAGTATTCATGCAGGTAAATTACATTTTTGTGTCTCGCTATATTAAGGGCCTCAATTTCTCTGAGAACTAACTCACGATCTGTGCCTTTGACCTTAATGAACTTAGCCATGAAGGTCTTCTTTGTTGCAATCTCCACACATCTGTAGACAGCACCAAACTGGCAGCGTGCAAGTTCCTCAGCAATGGTGTATTTGGAGGACAGTTCCTTAACCTTGTAGAATGGAGCCTCTTCTTTGACAATTTCTCGTGCTTCATCTACCTCTTCATCATAGTTCCTGATAACCGATTTGTCTTCCTTTGTGGTAATGGCTTCAGTTGGCGGACATGGTTCACTTAAGCCAAATTCATTCTCAGCAATTACCCGGAACTGGTATTTGGTCTTTCCAAAGATATTAAGAATAGTGATTGTGCAGTCAGGTGTTTGTCCAGCACGGATCCATCTTTCACCATTAGCGGGACACTTCTCAACAATATAATTGATAATGTCCCTTCCTCCATCATATGCAGGAGGTTCCCAGGTGAGGGTAATTGAATCTCGGCCAATAGCGCTGACAGTAAGTGCTTTTGGTGCTTCTGGAATATCAGCTATACAGACTTCAATGGTTTGCTTGTCAGTGCCAAATCTGTTCTTAGCAGTAATAATGTAGTAACCAGTATCCTTGCTCTTAACACCCTTCTGGAAGACCAGGGAAGTGAAAGATCTGGTAGTGATGACTTGGTGGTATGGAGAATTTGAAAGAATTTCTTGACCCTTCTGCCAAGTAACTGCAGGTTCAGGCTTTCCTGAGATGGGAATCTTGATTGTAATGTGTTCTCCACGGGCAGCATGGACTGCTCCCATTCCTTGAAGCTCCTTTGGCAAGTGGATCTTAGCAGGAACTAAAAAAAAAGAATTAATATAAATACAAATTAAAATAAAAGGTTTACATACACAGTTACTTTGGTATTATTATTGTAAAAAGTAGTTACCTTCCACATCAAGGTTGGCACTCATGGAGATAGATCCTGATGCATTAGTAGCCCTGACTTGGTAAACCATTGCATCTCTTTCATCAGTATTGGTAATAACCAGTTGGTAGTAGCCTCCTTTGAATTCCTGTGATTTTATCTTGGTTCCATCAGCCAAGATCTCCTTTCCACCACGGTACCATTTAACCATTGGTTTGGGATATCCAACCACCTTTTCAAAAGAAAGCAATGGTTAAATTTCTTACCAATCAATGCATACAAACTAAATATTTCTGAAACATCACGGCTAAATTAAGTACCTTGGTGACAAATGTGGCATTGGATTGATACTTGACAATCATGTCCCTGATCTCTTCTCTGAAGACAGGAGCACGGGGTGTCTGATCCGACTTGGGAATGATTGGAGCAGAGATTTCGCTCCAGTCACTTTCACCTCCCATGTTTTCACACTTGACACGGAACTCGTATTCAAATCCTGTGATCAGGCCTGTGACCTCATAGTTGGTCTCCACAATCTTCTTGTTGGTTACTGACATCCATTTATTCTGCTTCTTTTCACGTTTTTCAAGATAGTAGCTTGTGATTTTGGCTCCACCATCGCTGCTTGGAGGCTTCCAGCAGACAACACAAGAGTCTTTTGTGGAGCTCATGATGAAGGGCTGTTGTGGGATGCCAGGTTTTTCTGGAAAATAGCAAAGTAAGGTTAAGGCAATAGTCAAGGTGTGCTGATGACATAATTGAGAATAATTTGCTTGTTATTAAAAGTTTTACCGAATGGACTCTTGATGATGACAACTGCAGGAATTTCCAGTGGTTCACTGACTCCGTACTGGTTCTGTGCAGAAACTCTGAAGTAGTATCCAGCACTTTCAATAAGGTTGATGACACGACAGGTGGTGCCAGCGACAGATGAAGACACAAGGTGCCATTGCTCGCCTTCTTTGGCTTCTCGTTTCTCCACAAGATAGTTTGTGATCATAGAGCCACCATCATCCTTTGGCGGCTTCCAGCTAATCACAGCTGAGCTCTTCAGCAAGGCATCAACAACCAGAGGTCCTTCTGGAATGCATGGTTTATCTGGAAAAGATAGAACCATGTGATTTTAAAATTTTCTATGTTACTCCATTTCTACATTGAGTTTGAATTTGAGTAACGTACCTTGGATTTCAACACGCAGTACTGTGTCAATGGTTCCGAATGCATTGCTAAGTTGCACCTTGTAGCGTCCAGCATTGGTCTTTCGCTGAGCATTCCTCACAACCAAGTGGGTGTAGCTTTCAGTATTTTCAATTATCACATTCTCAGATGCGTTCAGTGGCTTCTTTCCATAGAACCACATAATCTGAGGAATGGGACGACCAATGTAGACAACATGGAGACGCAAGCTGGTGCCAGCACCTGCATAGTACTTCTCCTTCAGGGGGAAGCCAGGATGGAACTGTGGTGCTGCTTGGAGACGGAGTTTACCGCTGGTTTCTATCTCACCAGCCTCGTTGGTGGCTCTACACGTGTAAACACCCTCATCCTCCTGCTCGTCTGTCAGAATGCTCAGGGAATGGTTGCGGCCATCTGAGCTCATTTTGTACTTGCGACTCTGAATAAGTTCCTTTCCATAGCGGTACCATTTGATCTCTGGCAGAGGTCGCCCAATGATACCACAGGTTAGAGTGCCAGACTCTCCAAGCTTGGTTGTTGTGTCTTCCATTGCATCCTTCAAAACTGGGGCCTCACCAACTATAAAGACAAAAATGTGTGTGAATGGTATGTTGAAATCAAGAAAGTATTTTGGTGAGATGATGAACCTCTATGTATTTCTGTGTGGAAGTCATTCATTTTAATGTTGTGACTCTGATTACAATTATGCATTATATAAAAAGGTCACTGCCTTTTTGTGTGCTGTGAAAATATGTTTCTGAACAGTTTAAGTTGAAACGTGATTTTTTTTTTTTTTTTTGTATTTGTTAATACAATAAATATCTTACCACTCAGTTTAGTCTTAATGCCCATTGGGGTGCGACGAGGACGACTGAGTCCCGTTTCATTTTCAGCAAAGATTCTGAACTCGTATTCTGTTGCCTCCATCAAGCCACCCATGGTGAACTGGCGATCTTTGGAACGCTCTTTAATGCACTTCTTCCATGCAGACTCTCCAGCCTCTCTGAACTCAATCCAGTAGCCCAGGATCTCCTTGCCACCGTCGTGTTCAGGTCTAAGCCAGTGAATGGTGATTGAATCTTTGGTCACAGACACAATGTCGATCTCTCCAGGTTGGCTTGGTTTGTCTTGAAGACAAAAAAACAACATTAAAATAAGGAAAAGTAAGCAATAAGATTTGTTCTATGTTTCCACTATGTGAATTAAAACATATTACTTACCGAATGGATCTTTGCAGATTACTGGCTCTGAGGCAGGACCAGGTTCACTCTTTCCAATTTCATTCTGAGCTACAATTCTAAAGATATACTCTGCATCTGGGATCAGACCAGTAACATTGTACATTGTTGTGGTGATATGAGTCTTGTTGTGGCGGACCCATTTCTCTGTGGACACTTCCCTCCTCTCCACATAGTATCCAGTGACACGAGAACCACCATCATCACGAGGACGTGCCCAGGAAAGAGCCACAGTGGTCTTTGTAACATCCATGATCTCAGGCGGGTTGCTAGGAGGCTCAGGTGCACCTAAAAATAATTATGTTTTACATATCTTCCAAATTTCCAACTAAAAACACAGAAAATTCCTAAAAGAAATGATCATACTCACATAGTGGTGTCTTTGGTGTAACAGGCTCATCAGATTTAAGGGATCTACTGACACCAAACAGGTTTTCAGCAGAAACCCTGAAGTGGTACTGCACATTTTCCTTCAGTCCCTTGACAACCAGTGATGTCTCAGTTACCCTGGCACCTACAGTGTACCAGGCAGCTTTGGGAACCTCGCGCCTCTCCACCAAATAACCCAGGATGTCAGAACCACCATCATCTGATGGAGCCCTCCAGCTCACACGCACTGATCTTGCTTGGATATCATCGAACTCCAGAGGTCCTTCTGGAACATCTGGACGCCCAATGACTTTCACCTTAAGAAAGTGTTACGTTTTTGATTAATACACAAGTGTCATAATGCATTCTTTTAGAAGGTGCCTTTTATTTATGTATATAATAAGTTTGTTGCTATTTACATCCGCAATGCCTGTGCTTGCTTCACATGTCCTTAATTGTTTTAACCAGTAATCCCATAAAATACCAATATAGAATACTAATAATTACCTTGATATAGACAGCCTTTCGGCCACATTTGTTCTCCAGCACCAGATCATATGTTCCAGTGTCATCTTTGTGGGCATCTTTGATGACCAGCTCAGTCACATCATCACTGGTTGCAATCATAGCACGGTGTGCGATGTCACGGCCATCCTTGGTCCATTTACATGTTGGAATAGGTTTACCCTTAATTGGCACAGACAGACAAACAACTCCTCCCTGGCGTACCACATAGCCTTCCTCATATTTACGATCAAGCACATAGTCGGGATAACCTAAGGATAATAAGAAAATAAGAAAATGTTTGTAGCGCTTCTCATTTAACTTCCAAGTTACTATTTGATCATCACAACAACATACCAAGCATCTCTTGAACTTTGACGACTCCAGGAATTTCAGCAGGTTCTCCAGTACCACCTGCATTGCAAGCAATGACTCTGAACTTGTACTCTGCGCCCTGAGGCATGTGAGTGAGAGTGTACTCGCACATCTTTGTAGGAGTTGTGTTGCACAGGGTCCATTCCACCTGGTCCACCTTCTGCATTTCAATAAAGTAACCAGTAATAACAGCGCCACCTTCCTCTTCTGGTGGGAGCCAGGCGAGAGAGACAGAAGTTCTGGTGGTGTCCGTGACTTTGGGCTCCAGTGGTGGGCCAGGAGGATCTGTAAAACAAGCAAGATATCAAGCATAAATTAATTTTCTTCATTGGCCTATAAATCTATAACTTAAATGGTAAATAAAAGGTCTAAATATATACCGATGGGATCCATAGCCACAGTGATAGCAGAGCTCTCACTAGGCTTGCCAGCTCCTCTGGAGTTGATGGCGGTGATGCGGTGTTCATACTCTAGACCCTCTATGAGGCCAGAAGAGCGATACCTTGTCATAGTGACAGGATTCTTGTTAACCTTAAGCCACCTGTCGGACCCGGCTTCTTTGCGCTCAATGATGTAGCCTGCAATGGTGGAACCACCATTGTCTTCTGGGGGTTGCCATGTCAGGGTCATGCCCTCATGAGTGACATCAACCACCTCAGGTCTACTGGGAGGTCCTGGAATGGCTGTAGTAAAAAAAAAATAATAATAATAATTAAGATAAAATACTGTAAATTGTATATTTTCTACAACTCTTGATTATGAATATAATATATAATAATATATTTTTGTAATAGAAGTATGATTAGTTCTACAACAACATTTGTAATGTTTAAATGAAACTCACTCTTGGGACTCTTGCACTCCACAACTTCAGACTGCAAGAAGCCACCAACCCCAAAGCGATTCATGGCAGCAACACGGAACACATACTCAGTTCCCTCACTGAGTCTGGTGAACTTGTAACATGGTCTTGTGACAGACTCTGATACAGTGCTCCATCCAGGGCGGTGAGCCTCACGTTGCTCCACAACATAGCCACTAACATTGGCACCACCATCCTTCTCAGGTGGCTCCCAGCTGACAGTCACAGAGACTCCATCAGTCTCTTCAATCTTCACTGGACCAACTGGGATACCAGGTTTGTCTAGTAAACACAAAAAATATAATTATTTAATATGATCCACAAATGTCTTCACATTTAAACGGCTTAATTTGTTCAAGTCTCTACTTACCAAGGACGATGACCTTTATGATCTCGGTTGCAACACCAACAGTGTTTTTCACCTCCAGAGTATAGTCTCCAGTGTCGTTAATGGTGGTGTCGCGGATAACAAGATGGGTGTATTTACCGTTGCTCTCAATCTTGATGCGGTCAAGGCTATCCTTCAGCTTGACACCGCCAAAGGACCATGAGCAGACAGGCTGTGGGCGGGCTTTGATTGGGATGTTCAGATCAATATTCTTTCCACGGTGCACATGAACAATCTTCTGGGGAATATTTGTCATGTCGATCTTAGGCATCACTGTAAAAAAACAAAAATGATGAGCAACAGAAAAGCTTGATTAACATGCAATGTGTGTGTGTGTTTTTAAGAATATTCTTACCCTTAATTTCTTGGATGGTGATAGGAGTGACAATGTCCATGGGCTCACTGGCTCCTCTGCTATTGGTTGCTCTGATCCTGAAGAGGTACTGGTCATTCTCTGTCAGTGACTGGATGGTATACTGGCTGACTGAAGATTTAACTGTAGCCACAACACTCCATCTGTCGGTTCCAACCTTGCAAGCCTCCAGGATGTATCCTGTCAGCCTGCTGGCACCATCATGGAGTGGTTTCTCCCAACGCAGCGTGACGGAGGACTTGGTGACATCAACCATCTGGAGATCCATGGGAACTGATGGTACTTCACAGACCAGAACAGCTTCAGCTGTCTCACAAGGTTCTCCAACACCATATATATTCTCAGGTAGTACTCTGAAGAAGTAGTGAACACCCTCCTCCAGTCCGGTGATCCTATAGAGTGTCTTTCTGCACTCTGTAGTCACAGTCTTGTAGGATTTCATGCTGGCTTCACGCTTCTCCACAATGTAATTACTGACATGAGCACCACCATCACGGCTTGGGACATCCCAAGTAATGACAACAGACTCTTTAGTGTAGTCCTTGACCTTTACAGAGCCTGGAGGGCCAGGGGTGTCTATGGGTGAAAGAAATATGTAAATACCTAGTACACACTGAAAATGTCTTCAGTTATGTTAATGATGTGTCTTGTATAAATGCTTACCATAGACTTTGACAAGAATGGTGGCAGTTTTCTTGCCAGATGGATTTTCTGCTTCTACAACATATTTTCCGGAGTCATATCGAGTCACCTTCTCCACTATCAGTAAGGTGTAGGCGTCTGTGGTCTCAATAAAGCCACGGCTCTGAAGTTCAACCCCAGTCTTCCTCCAGCCAACCACAGGTGCTGGTCTGCCAGTGACAGACACAAACAGTCTCAAGGTGCCTCCAGCACGCAGACACACGGTCTTCTTCAGGTCATCAGCCAGCTCCAGGTCGGGCATTTCTATTAAGGAATTACACTCAGTCAGTGCTGGAATTTCATAACACTATGTTGGTAACAGGTTGATTTGCTTTCTACTCACCAATTTTCTCAATCGGCTCAACCTCAGCACTGGGTTCACTGAATTCTCCAGTGCCATTGCTGTTCAGAGCTGCCACTCTGAACCTGTACTTCTTATTGGCTACCAGTCCTGCAGCCACATATTCATTGGTTTTAAGAGCCTTTGCTGTAGCCCTATACCATTGTTCTGACCCTTCCTCCAAAATCTCCACCACATAGCCTGTGACATCTGAACCGCCATCATACATTGGCCTTGTCCAAGTCATGGAAATGCTGTGCTTGGTTGTGTCTGTGATGCGTGGCACTGATGGAGGAGCAGGGGTATCTATAAAGAGAGCAATGCATTATTATTTTATTATATTTGTATTTAATTCTGTGTAAAATAACTTCAGTTGTTTTTAAAATAATAATGTATTTAGAATTTATCATTAATATTATATTAATTATCTTACATGTTGGGTCTTTGCAGAGAATGTAAGGTGACACATCACTAGGCTGACTGTCGCCGGCAGCATTAACAGCTGTCACTCTGAACTGGTATTCACTTCCCTCAATCAGGCCAGTGATCTTCAGACGTGTGTCATAGATTGTGTATGTCCTATTCACACGTGTCCACCTGATTTAGGGTAGAGAAAACAAATTAATTAGCAAACAAAACATTTCCAAGCATATTTTTTTCTGAGAGCTTTTACCCACCTTGTGCTGCTCTTTTCTCGTTTGTCCACAATGTAGTTTTTGATTTCACTGCCGCCATCACTCTCAGGCTTCAGCCATTCAATGATGACATGCTCTTTACCAACAGCTGTGGCCTCAGGTGTGCCCGGTGGTGAAGGAATAGCTAGAAAAGAGGGGATGTATTAATTAACCTGTTTCATCTAGATGATCAAACAAAATCATTCACAGTTCCATTAAACATATCTAATAATACATTTATTGTCCCCCAATAAATATTTAAAAGGAAGAATCTTACTGTATGCATTTCTGGCAATGACTGGTTCAGACTCAAGTGGAACTCCAGGGCCGTACTTGTTGACTCCACGTACTCTGAAGATGTACTCATTGTTTTTGATGAGTCTAGAGCTGACACATGACAGAGACTTGCATTCAGTTTCCATGATGACCCAGTTGAGGCGGCTGGTCTCACGGCGCTCCACAATGTAATGTGTAACACTGTCACCGCCATCCTCAAGAGGGATCTTCCAGGATACAGTACATTTCTCTTCAGTCACTCTGCTGATCACAATCTTATCAGCTGGAGCTCCAGGAGTATCTGAAAGAAACATAGCATGAAGACAGTTTAAGACTGAAAATACAAAGAAAATAAAACTTATTATACAATACGATTTCTTACCAAGAACTTTGACGCTGACAGCAGCAGTCTTCACTCCATTGGCATTCTTGACTGTCAAGATGTATCTACCTGTGTCATATCTGTCGCAGTTCTTAATAACAACCATCGCTCTAGTTGAAGTATAGGTCAAAGAATATTTCTCTCCGAGTTCCAGAATCTTGTCTCCCTTGGCCCAGTAGACAGTGGGTTCTGGTTTGCCACCCACAGCTCCATCCAGTACCAGGTCGGAACCAGCCATCACAGTAACAGTCTCACCCACCAGCTTGCTGTCCAGCTCTGCTTTGGGTGGGGCTACACAAAATAATACATTTGAGTTAGTAACATGAACCTCTATCTTTCCTATGCTAAATCTATATGTTACCCTCAAACTTACTGTATTCATCTTTGCAGGTGACTGGTCCAGTTGTCTCAGAAGGAGCGCTCTGGACACCAGAAGCATTCTTGGCAATAACACGATACTCATATGTGTCTCCCTCTGCAAGATTAGTAACTGTGAAGTAGTTCTCTGTGATGGTGGTGTAGTTGCACTTGAGCCAGCGGTAGTCATCCCATTCATCTGTGCTGTAGACCTTCTTCTCCACAATGTAGCCTACAATCTTGCTGCCACCATCATTGAACGGTACAGTCCAGCAAATGGATACAGACGAGTGAGTGATATCAGTCACCTCAGGCTTGCCAGGTGGATCTATTTTTTTTTTTAAAAAGGTGAATTAAAATCAAGGTAATTTATTATGTTAGTCTTCTGATCACGCTTAATATTATCTCATAAAATCTGTTTTAAAAACTTACCAACTGGGTTAAGAGCCAGCACCGGTCTCGAGGCCTCACTGGCTTTGCTGAGACCAGCTATGTTCATGGCATACACTCTGAACTGGTATTCCAAGCCCTCAATCAAGTTGGAAACCTTGTAATGGCACTCAAGACAAGGCAGTTTGTTTTCACGCACCCAGAGGATAGTGTTCCTCTCCTTCTTCTCAATCCAGTAGCCAGTAACCTTGCTGCCACCATCTGCATATGGAACATCCCATTTAATGCTGATGGCATTGGCTGATACTGATACAACATCTGGACGAGTTGGAGGACTTGGAGGCACTGGAAAAAACAAACATACAACAAACTAATTAGTTACTTTATTCTAAATCTACTAGGTTTTATCTTGCATGTTAGTCAATACATACCAAATGGATGTTCAATGACAACTGCTGCAGACTCAATTGACTTGCTAACTCCAAATTTATTTTCAGCACATACTCTGAAGGTGTACTCCATGTATTTGGTCAGATGAGTTACTTTGATTGTAGTTCTCTTCACACTGGAATTGACCACTTGCCAGGAGGCAGAGCCCGATTCTCGTTTCTCTACAATGTAGTTCGAGATCTCTGAGCCTCCATCATCAGCTGGCTCTGACCAGGATAATGTGCAGGACTCAGAGGAAACTCCAGAAATTTCCATGGGGCCTGTAGGAGGTGATGGTCTGCCCACTATAAGTACAGTGACTGCAAACGTCTTCACTCCTGCAGCATTCTCCAAAACAAGATAATACTTTCCACTGTCACTTCTCTTGCTGTCTCTAACTAATAAAGTGGTCCTCTCAGTTGTGTTCCTGATGACAACTCTGTCAGACTCTTTCAGTTTCATTTCCTCCAATTTCCAGGTGACTTTAGGAGCAGGTCTGCCACTGATGGGGATGTCGATTGTGAATGTGCTGGAGGCCTTGCAAGTGATAAGCTGGTTGGTGATGCCACTAAGGTCAGCTGTAGGCTCAATGCGAGGCTCTTTAATGACAACAGATTCTAATGTTCCCTGAGGATCACTAATTCCAGTATCATTCTTAGCTTTCACCCTGAAGTCATACTCTGTGTTTTCAATCAGACCCTCTACCAGCATTTTTGTGAGCTTGGACTCTCCAGCAGCAACCCAATGGTCAGTTCCCTTAGCCCTAAATTCAACAATGTAGCCTCTGATACGGCTTCCACCATCATGCTCAGGCTTCAGCCATACCAAAGAAGCAGTGGAACTACTGGTATCAACAACATCCACCCTCTTAGGAGGAGCAGGTTCTTCAGTCGCAGTGACAGGGTCTGTCATCTCATGAGCCTCTCCTTGGCCGTACTGGTTAACAGCTATGACTCTGAACAGATACGGCACGCCAATGTCTAAACCAGTCACTCTGATCATCTGGCGAGAGCATTTTGTGCTGACCTCTTGCCAAGCAAGGCGACTAGCCTCACGTTTGTCAACAACGTAGTGATGAACTCTTGCGCCACCATCATTTGAGGGAGCATCCCACATCATCGTCAAGGCCCCACGAGTGACATCCTTGAAAGAGATGGCTCCAGGAGGTCCAGGTGTATCCAGCACTTTGACTGTGATTGTGATGGACTTGCGTCCACTGTTGTTCTCCAAGGACAGAGTGTATTTACCAGCTTCATACCTTGTGCAGCCCTCAATGGTGAGAGTAGAGAAGGAGTCTGAGGTGTTGACATCAGCCATGACAGGCAGCTCCCCATCAGCCCGTGACCATGTGGCAAGAGGAGCTGGTTTTCCTCTGAAGGCAATATGGAGTGCTACAGTGCCGCCATTCTTCACAATGTGAGTCTGTTTGAAATCAGCTCCAATGTCGATCTCAGGAGATGTTAGCCTATCCAGAGCTTGGACAGGGTTAGGCACCACTGAGGCTTCACCCTGTCCAGATCCGTTCACAGCACTGACCCTGAATTTATAGAGCTCTCCAGGTACTAGTCCCTTTGCTGTATACTTTGTGTGAATACATATTTGGCTGTTTACTCTGTGCCACTCTTCCAGACTGGCTTTGCACATGTCAATGTTGTAGCCAATAATTTCCATACCACCATCAAACACTGGCTTGGTCCATTCGAGAGTTACGGAGGACTTGGTTGAATCAATGACCTATAAATAAAAAGAAAAATAAGTTAAGGACATTTGGCAACTGGAAAAATTCTCAAGACATTCACATGAATTTAGATATTTATACCTTTATTACGGTAGGAGCACTTGGAGCACATGTCGGCTCTCTACATTTGAAGAGCCTTGAAGTGCTGCTAGCTGGTCCAATGCCGGCACCATTTTCAGCCATGACACGGAACTCGTACTCATTGCCTTCGGTGAGATTTGTGACACGATGTCTCAGCTCTGTGATAGGTCTCTTCGAGGAGACCTTCACCCAGCGCAGACTCTTCTTCTCTCTTCTCTCCAAAATGTAATGCTTGATTTCATTGCCTCCATCTGATCTAGGCCTGGTCCAGCCCAGAGTAATGCTGTCTCCAGTGACGTGAGTAGCATCAGGAGTGCCAGGGGCATCCGGTACAGCTGGAACAGAAGTAAATATTTTAAATATCTAGCAGCATACTTGGTAATACTTAACATCATATATCACAATGACACTTACTGTATTGCATCTGGGCAATAATGGGATCAGAATCCAGAGGTTTGCCCACACCAAACTTGTTGACAGCAGAAATTCTGAATTGATACTCATTGCCCTTGATTAGATTGGTAGCGTTGAAAGAGCAGGCTTCACACTTGGATGTGATCAGAGCCCATGAAATCCTGGAGGTCTCTCTCTTCTCAACCACATAGTGTGTAATAGCAGCACAACCATCATTCTCTGGTGGGTTCCACCAGACAGTGCATTTCTCAGCAGTGATACCAGTAAAACGAATAGGACCCTCAACTGGTCCAGGAGTATCTAAGACGGAAGGTACATTCAAAATAATCAAATAAAATCAACTAGCAAAATGTATGGATTATGATAGCCCATAGATATTTGTAATAATTATAATCATATAATAACCTAAATTATCCAAATAATGGAAATAAATAAATTGCATACCTTGTACTCTGACATTGACTTCAGCCTTCTTGGTTCCAGAGCTGTTCTTAGCTTCCACAGTGTAGATGCCGCGATGGTTCCTATCTGCGTCACGGATGAATACGCTACTTGTGCCAATGCCAGTGGTGATCTCAATGTCAATCATGGTTCTCTTATCAATCTCTTTACCGTCCTTATACCACATAACCTGTGGAACAGGACGCCCTATAATGGAGCAGCCCAGTCTTACATTCTCTCCAGCTCGTAACGAGAGAACCTGATCTGGTGACCACTCGATTTCAGGGGCAACTATAAGCAAAGAAAGACAAATTATCTCAAATACCAATTGATAATTGATCAAGTATTTTGAGTTTGCATAGACTTTAATAGAGTTTAATTTAACTGAATACATACTGCTCTCATCCTTGGTCATGATGTAAGCAGAGGCATTGGATGGTGGACTTATTGTACCCACAGCATTCCTGGCAATCACCCTGAACTCAAATCTGTCTCCAGGAGATAGACCAGTCACAGTGAACTGTGTGTCACTGATGTCAGTGAAGTTGCATCGGAGCCATTTGCCTCTGCCTTGGCGTCTTTCAACACTGTAGGCCACAATCTTGCAGCCTCCATCTCTCTTAGGGACATCCCACTGCAGAGTGACTGAGTCTCTGGTTGTATCAATGCAGACAGGAGTTCCAGGTGGATCTAAAAAAGGAAGACAATACATTTGAATTTAGATACAAATTTATGAAAATTGTACACAATATATCAACAAATAAAACTATGAATAAAATAACATATCTTATATGTAATATAATACTAACATAAAACATAATTTTTTAAATACTCACCAACTGGCGAAATAGCAAGGGCATGTTTGCTCTGCTCGCTGACAGGGCTAAGTCCAGCATTGTTTTCAGCATAGACCCTGAAGGAGTACTCAAGACCCTCCAGCAAACCAATGATCCTGTACTCTCTGTTGGAAATGAGGGTTGAGTTCACCTTCTGCCACAGCAGGCTGTTCCTGTCTTTTTTCTCCACATGATAGCCCAGAATTGGAGAACCACCATCAAAGCCTGGGGCCTCCCATTTGATAGTCATGCCATCACTTGTGACGTTATAAGCTACAGGCTTTCCAGGTGCACCAGGAGGTTTATACTGATGCTGGGCGATAACTTCAGGTGAGGTCAGAGCCTCACTCACTCCAAACTTGTTTTCTGCACGGACTCTGAACTGGTATGCTGTTCCCTTGACCAAGTTGGGAATCTTGAATGTGGTCCTCACAACACTTGAACATACCAACTTCCAGTTTGCATGAGAAGTCTCACGCTTCTCTACACTGTAACAGGAGATCTCACCGCCACCATCATCCTTTGGTTGGTCCCAGGAGATAATGATGCCTTGGGCTTTAATTTCATCAAAGCGAATGGGTCCAACTGGAACAGATGGAGGACCCAGAGTAATCACATTAACGTCAAAGAAGTTCTTAATGGTCCTGTTATCCAAAACCAAAGTGTATTGGCCAGCATGCTCCTTCTTTGCTCCTCTGACTGTGACGGCGGCCTTGTTGTCAGTTGTCCTGAAACGAATTCTATCACTTTCTTTCAGAGGCTGATTATCCTTGAGCCATCTGATGTTAGGTCTTGGTTTGCCTTTAAACGGTAACTCAATATGGATGTTCTGACCAATACGAACAGCCAGTTCGCCATTGGGATAATCAACAAGACTGGCCTCAGGAGGAATGATGAAGTCCTCCACAATGATTGGACCAATCTGTGAAAAGTCACCTGTGCCCTTCTCGTTTTTGGCAAACACTCTAAAGTCCATGATAGAATTTTCTATGAGGTCTTTAACTTCACAGGTACAACGTCTGCATGTAGCTCCCAAAGTCCAGGCGGCGTCTTCATCTATTCTCTTCTCAATGATGTACTCTGTGATGTGACTGCCACCATCGTGATCAGGCTTGGTCCACTGCAAGGTGACTGAGGTCTTTGTAGAATCTTGCATTACAAGATTTTTGACACCTCCAGGTGTTTCAGTGGCTCTGACAGGCTCGACAGACTCACAGGTGTCACCAACACCAAACTCATTTTCCGCAGACACACGGAAGAAGTAAGCCACATCCTCCTCCAAACCAGTGACCTTATATGTTGTATTGGCACACTCATTAGTGATTATCTGGTAAGCTTTCATTGTGGAGGCCTTCTTTTCAACAATGTAATTAGTGACAGGGGAACCACCATCAATGAGAGGAGCCTCCCAGCTGAGGGTAAGTTTTCCTCTTGTCACATTCTTGACTATGAGTTTTTGGCAGGTTGATGGGCTGTCAAGCACTTTGAGGGAAACTGTGACAATCTTGGGTTCTCCAACACCGTTCTCAATTTCTAGGAGATACTTTCCACAGTCATCACGAGTGACTTTGGGGATTATCAGGGTGGTAGACCGTTCAGTGCTGTTTATAGTGTAGCGATTATCACTGGCAATATTGCGATCTCCACGTCTCCAGGTGACATTAGGTGTAGGGCGACCCTTCAATGGAATAAATACTTCCACATCACGACCGGCTTTGGCTATGTACTGTGTAGTCATTTGAACATCCAAGTCCAAGTCAGCTTCCTCTGTTGAAAAAAAGGAGAACATTTTATCTATCGGATATACTGTTTTTTATTCTTACACTTATATTATATTAATATTGTTATACAAACCCAAGATATCTTTGGCTTGAACCGGCTGGTACATCTTAATGTCCTCTCCTTTGCCCTTGGAGTTGACAGCGCAAACTCTGAAAAAGTAGTATGTTCCTGGTTTGAGATGGGACACTACATACTCACAGGATTCAACCTGTGGGTTCGTAACCACCCATTCTTTTTCCTCGGCATTCATCTGCTCCAAAATGTAGTGAGTGATTTTGCTGCCACCATCATAGACTGGCCTTTCCCAGCCCAATGTGATAGAGGTCTTTGTTGAGTCAATAACACGCAGTTTGGTTGGCTCCCCAGGCAAATCTTTAAATGAAAAATGTATTATATTAAGACAAGCTCCTGTAATGGAATTTCTTCAAAAAGAATACAAAATTTTAAAGACTACTTACCAATTGGATCATAGGCCTTGTATAGATCGGATGCCTCAGAGTAGTTTCCTGCTCCTGCCTTGTTGACAGCACAGACCCTGTATTGGTACTCATTATTCTCCACAAGGCCGCTAACCTTCTGCCTGGTGTCTCTTATGGTTCCCTTCACCACCTGAAGAAATATAAAATAAGTATTATCACAGTATTGTACATTGTATTTGTTTATAGTTTTATTATTAATTATGCGCATGACTAACCTTAAACCATTGCAGACTCTTCTTTTCTCTTTTCTCCAAATAGTAACCATCAATATCACTGCCTCCATCTAATGCTGGCCTTTCCCAAATAACAGTCATGGTGGATTTGGTAATCATTGTGACCTTAGGCTTGGATGGCTCACTTGGAGGAACTATTGAAATTAAGACAAAAAGCCTTGTATTTAGCAAGAACATTCTCCTGGTACATAAACTTGTCATTATATAAAATGCACAGTCTTAATCACAGCTTACCAAAAGCGTTCTTTGCAACAATAGGTGCAGACTCAAGTGGGTCTCCAATACCATATTTATTGACTCCACGAACTCTAAAGATATATTCATTTCCTTGGATGAGTCTTGGCACATTGACAATGCAGTCCACGAGTTTCTCTGAGACAATGGACCACATGATTCGGCTAGTTTCTCTCTTCTCAACAATGTAATGAGTAACCATGGCACCGCCCTCATCAGAAGGTGGGGACCACATAATAGTGATGTTGTCTGCAGTGACCTTCTTAAACTGAATTTCTCCAGCTGGAGGTCCAGGTTTGTCTGAAAAAGAGTGACAAGACATTATGTTAGTATTATTGGTTATATTCTTCAGTGGATAGATCATTAGATGATGCCTTTAGTACCTTGTATAAGAAGTCTGACGACAGCACAAGTAGACCCAAGGGAGTTCTTCACCTTCACTTCATAAGTGCCAGAGTTGAGACGGGTTGTTTCCCGCAGGAACACACTTGTTGATTCAGATGTGTGTTTAAATGTGACCTGGGCAGATGGTTTGAGTTCTCTGCCATCCTTCATCCATTCAATAGTAGGAGCAGGTTTGGCAGTGATATTAAATTTGAGTTCAACATTGGATTCAGCCCTGTATTTAACCTCCTGGAGATACTCCTGAGGTATTTCAATCTCTGGGGCACCTGAATGACAGTGATACAAAAAATGTCACAATTCAATTATAAGCAGTCTTCAACTTTTTAAAACCTTCTAAACATCTTCATAATGCAGATTACTTCTGACATACCATAAGTGTCCACACATGTTGCTGGTCCAGCAGTCATAGATGGGTTGCTGATTGAACTAACTGCATTCCTTGCCATGACTCTGAACTCATAAGACTCATCTTGAGTAAGACCAGTAACTGTGTATCGTGTGTCACTAACATTGGTCAGGTTAGCCTTGTACCACCTGCCAGTGGCAACCTCTTTCTTTTCGATGATGTATCCAGTGATTGGTGATCCACCATCATAGTTGGGTTTCTGCCATGCTAGACTGATGGAGTTCTTTGTGATGTCGCTGATACGAAGGTTCACAGGTGGCTCTGTATATAGATCAAATGTTTTAATGTAAGAACTGCTTGCTTTACTGTCATATTATTATAAATTTTACTTACCACAAGCATCAATAGCCAGGACAGCATCGGAAATTTTACTGAAGGCACTGATTCCAGCCGCATTTTCAGCTGCCACCTTGAACTCATAAATGAGTCCAGCATTGATATTAGTGACCTTATAGTGGGTTGCACGAATCACTGTTCTGTTAACTTTCTGCCACATAATACTATTCTTGTCCTTCATCTGAAGATGGTAGCCAAACACATGGCTGCCACCATCAGACTTGGGCTCCTTCCAGGCGACAGTTATGGTCTCCCTTGTCACAGCTGTGATCTCTGGTGTAGATGGAGCATCAGGAATAGCTAAAGAGAAAGCAATAAGCAACATTAAGATTTATATATCCTGCATTATATTATCCTACATGTAGAGTGAAATATTTAGTTTACTTACTGTAAGGCAGGTTGACTGAGACTGCTGGAGAATCAATGTGCTCACTTATTCCATATCTGTTTTCAGCTCTGATTCTGAACTGATACTCAAGGCCAGTAGTAAGTTTCATAATCTTCATGGTGCATCGGGCTACAGCAGATGAAACATCCATCCAGTTGGCTGTGGTTGTCTCCCTCTTTTGGATAATGTAATTTGTGATGGCACTGCCGCCATCATAGGCAGGTGGAAGCCACTTCAAGCTAACACTGTCTTCTGTGACATCAAAGAGCTCAACAGGTCCCAGCGGAGCACTGGGTCTGTCCAAAACCACGATATTGACAAAAGACTTTGTTGTGCCACTTGAGTTTGCAGCTGTAATGTCATAGCGTCCGGAGTCTCCAGCAATACTTTCCCGGAGTGTGATCTTGATGCTGTCAGGAGTGACTTCAGAGTTGAACCTCATTGTTGACTTGAGCACAACATTCTCTTTTGAAAGTGTAACTTTAGGCAAAGGTTTGCCTGTCAGTGGAATTTCACACTTGAGTGTCGATCCTGCTCTTACATAAACAGTGTTGTGCGTGATGTCCTTCATGTTGATTTCTGGCGGTTCTGTATTAACAAATAGAAACATTTGTAAATATGAGTAACAAGTAGATTTGTTGATAATGTATATCAATGCAACAATGCTGCCTTTTTAGGTATGTTACTTACCAAGCTGATCTTTTACTGCTACTGGGCTGAGCATTTCCTTGGCATCACTAAATCCAGCAGAATTTTCAGCTTTCACTCGGAAGAAGTATTCAGCATTTTCCCTCAGACCAGAAACTGTCAAATGGATGAACTTGGTGACTCCACACTTCACCCATTTCTCTTGACCTATCTCCAAAGCCTCCACCAGGTAGCTTGTAATTCTGCTGCCTCCATCCTGTTCAGGTTTAGCCCAAGCCAGAGTTACACTCTCTTTGGTAACTTCTGTCACTCCCAGCTTGGGTGGTGGGCTTGGTTTTTCTGAAAGATTACATTATTTTACATTAATATGGAAAACTACTATAATAAATATTCTTACATTTTAGCACAAACCTGAAATTTTGGTTCCTTCTTTGGTCTCTGCAGGAACACCAATGCCATACTCGTTCTCGCCTGTCACTCTAAAGTAGAAGACTCCTCCCTCAGGTAGGTCAGTAATCTTGTATGTGAGCCTGGGGCATGTATCAGTGAGCCTGGTCCAGCCCTTTTTACTGGCTTCCCGAATGTCAATCAGGTAATTCTTGACTGGTCCTCCTCCTTCATTTTCAGGAGTGTCCCAGGTAACAGTAGCAGAAGTCTTTGTAACATCCTTGACTTCAACATGTGCTGGAGGTCCAGGTGAGTCAAGCACCCTGACACTGAGTGTCAATGATGCTGTACCAGCCACATTGGACAAAGTCACAGTGTATTTACCAGAGTCATTACGAGTGGCTTTCTCCAAAGTAATGGAAGTGAATGTGTCTGTGGTGTCAATAACAGCACGGACTCTAAGGTCAACATCAGGCTTTGACCATGTGACATTAGGAACAGGTTTGCCTTTAAAGGGAACTGTCAGGGTGAATGAACTGCCATCTTTAACAATAAGAGTCTTTCTCATTTCATTGCTTATTTCAAACCATGGCTCTTCCTCTCTCTCTTTGGCCACTTGTCTGTCTGATTCAGGACTAGGTTCACTGGCTCCAATCTTGTTGATGGATTTGACAACAAACACATATTCAACTCCTGGGGTCAATCCTACTACTGTAAACTCAGTATTCTTGGTGTTTTGCACTCCAACAAACCACTCATCATCTGCACTCTTCCTGTACTCCACTCTGTAACCGGTCACGGGGGCTCCACCATCAAATAGGGGTTTGTTCCATGATAGAGTCACTGTAGTCTTAGTTGAGTCAATGATTTTAGGCTTAGCTGGAGGAGAAGGCAGGAACTGTGGGTCTTCAGCTTTTGTAAGTGGGCAAGGGATACTGGGGGCACTGAGTCCTGCAGCATTTTCTGCAAAAACTCTGTATTCATACTCGCAACCGTCCCGTAGGTTTGAGGCCTTCACTCTAAGGTCGTAAACAGGCTTTTTATTGACCCGGCACCAACGGAGTCCAGTTTTCTCTCTCTTCTCGATGACATAGCCAGAGATACTGCTTCCTCCATCAGAAACTGGACGATCCCAACAGATGGTCATAGCTTCACTTGTTACTGCAGTGACCTGGACATTAGTAGGAGCAGCAGTAACAGTGAATGGAGCCATAGCTTTGACGGCATCACTCTCAAGGGGCTCGCCATCTCCATACTTATTCACTCCTCTGACTCTGAAGATGTACTCGTTTCCTTTAAGCAGTTTGGTCACTTTACAGGTTGTGGCCTTCATGTCATTATAGACTAAAGTCCATGCAAGACGACTGGTCTCACGCTTTTCCACAATGTAATGCATAATTTCAGCACCTCCATTTTCTTGAGGAGGTCCCCATGTGAGGGTACATTTCTCTGCTGTGAGGCCTGAAATTGCTAAAGGACCTGAGGCAGGTCCGGGTCTGTCGAGAACTTTGCAGTTTACAGCCACAGACCTTGTTCCACCCACATTGTGCAGTGTTAAAGCATACTGGCCTGAATCCTTTCTAATAGCATCTCTGACTATAAGGGTGGTTGCAAAATTGGTGGATGTAACTTCACATCTGGCCTTGGCATCAATTTCTTTACCATCCTTAGACCAAGAAACTATTGGAAGTGGTCGTCCTGAAATTTCAGCGTCAATTTGAATAATCTCTCCTGCTTTAACAACAACAAGTTGTCTGAATTTATCGTCCATGGTAATGGTGGGTGGATCTACGTCATCCTTGACAGTGACAGGGCCTGTGTTTTCTGATGGTGCACTCAACTGCTCAGCTGAATTCTTGGCAATAACATGGAAATCATATTGGACATCTTCTGTAAGACCTGTGACATCAAAAAAGTTATCCTGGAGGTTGGTAAAGTTGCATTTTAGCCAGCGGCCATCTGGAAGTTCTCTACGCTCAACAATAAAGCCAGTAATCTTGATCCCACCATCATATTCAGGCTTCTCCCAAAAGAGGGAAACGGAAGTTCTAGTAATATTAGTGACCCTAAGGTTCCTTGGTGATTGGCATGGATCTCTGGCAGCCACTGGTTCACTAGGCTTAGTAGATGCCCCAATGCCAGCAATGTTCTCTGCATAAACTCTGAACTGATAGAGAAGGCCTTCTTCAATTCCTGTCATCTTAAACTGATTTTCAGCTATCAAGCCTCTGCTGACTTTTGTCCACAGGATGCTACTTTGGTCTTTGCATTCAATGTGATAACCTGTAACTGGGCTACCACCATCACTAGCAGGTTTTCCCCACACAACAAGCAGGCCATACTTGCTTGCAGTGGCAACATGAAGATTGGTAGGTGGACCTGGTGGCTCAAATGGATACTGAGCGACAACTGGAGCAGAGTCAATGGAATGGCTCTTGCCGTAACGATTTTCAGCAGCAACACGGAACTGGTATTCTGTTCCTTGGTTTAAACGTGTGACCTTAATTGATGTCCTGGCAACTGTGGCAGACACTATTTGCCATGTAGTTGTGGTAGTATCCCTCTTCTCCACCACATAGTTGTTAATCTGGCAGCCACCATCATAAGCAGGAGAATCCCATGAGAGACAGACAAAATCAGCGCTTACCTCATCCACCCTAATGTTGCTAGGTGGTCCAGGCTTGTCTAGGATTATAACAGAGATTTCAGCTGTCTTGGAACCAACTGAGTTTGTTAATGTGATCTCATACTTTCCTACATCCTCCTTGGTTGCATCCTTGATAAGGACTTTGGATGAGGTTTTAGAATTGACAACATTGACCCTTGTTGTTTGTTTGAGAGTGTGACCATCCTTCTTCCAAGCCACTTCTGGCTGAGGTCTGCCCTTAAATGGTACATCAATCTTCAGGTCATCTCCTGCTTTCACACTGTAAGTTGTGAACAGCATGTTAAAGGTAGGCTCAAGTGTAATGTCCTTCACCACAACTGGGCTAGCCAAAGGCTTGGGATCACTGTTGCCCTTATCATTGACAGCGGTGACTCTGAATGAGTATTCTTCCCCAGTGATTAGTCCACCAATAGTAGCCTCGAGTGCTTTTGATTCACTGCAAACAGCCCATTTGTCATCTCCCGTTGGTTGCATCTCCACAATATAGTTAGTGATCTTGCTGCCTCCATCATGATCAGGCTTTTCCCAAGAAAGTGTAACAGTATGACGAGTCACATCAACTACTACAATTTTGCCAGGAGGCAAAGGAGCCTCAGAAACCTTGACTTGCTCTGTAAATGCAGGCAGGCCAACTCCAAGCTCATTCACCGCAAGCACACGGAAATAATACCTGCCACCCTCCTGTAGGTCAGAAATAATGAAGGAGTTCCTCACACAATTTGTAGACACACTAGTGAAAGCCATTCTTTTCTGTTCTCTTTTTTCCACAATATAGTGTGATATCTTAGCTCCACCATCAATGAGGGGAGGCTCCCAGGAGAGAGAAACAGAGCTTCTCTTTACATCCTTAACTGCCAGATTAGTTGGTGCACTGGGTGAGTCAAGTACTCTGACATTGATGAAGGCAGATTTTGAGCCACTAAGATTCTCAAGAGTCAGAACATATTTTCCAGTGTCAAACCTGTCAACGTTCTCAATGACTAACATTGTGTAGGAGCTTGTGACTTCAATCTGAGCACGCTCATTTAATGTGCCATCTGCCTTGGACCACTTCACTTCAGGCTCAGGTTTTCCTTTAATAGTCACAAACAAACGGAGTGTTGAAGTTGCACGGATGTTCACCATTTTCCTCAGATCTGCATCAAGCTCAATTTCAGGCGCCTCAAGTTTCTCAGCAGCAATTACGGTACCAGGCAACTCCACATACTCGCCAACACCTTCACGGTTAATAGCGCTAATACGGAAGTTATACTCTGCATTCTCCTTCAGTTTCTTGACAGTGTACTTTGTAGCCTGAACTCCTGTATATGGTGTACTGGTAAACCACTCATCATCTGTTGCTTCCTTCACCTCCACCATGTATCCAGTGACGGATGCCCCTCCATCATAAATAGGCCTACTCCAAGACAGGGAGACAGTTGTGCTGGAATGGTCTGTGACCTTAGGGTTATTAGGGGGGCCTGGTGGATATGTTGCATCACAAGCCTTGATATACTCAGTTGGTGCACTGGGTTTTCCAACACCAGCAGCATTTTCAGCTGAAACACGGAATTCATATGAGTGGCCCTCAGTTAGACCAGTGCATCTGAACCTCAAATCAGTCAACCTCTTCTTGTTGCATTTTGTCCATCGAATGCCATCCTTGTCACGCTTTTCAAGCACATATCCTTCAATGCTTGCTCCTCCATCACTTTCTGGTCTTTCCCAAGTAAGCACAATAGAGTCTCGGGTGATAGCACCAGCTTCTGGGGTAGAGGGAGCACTGGGGGTGGTAAAGGGATTGCGTGCAACTACAGGTTCTGATTCAAGAGGCTCTCCAACACCATATTTATTCACTGCTGTCACTCTGAAAATATATTCATTTCCAGGAAGAAGTTTGGTAATTTTGTAGCTTATGGCTTGAATTTTTGGTTCTACCATGGTCCAAGACAAACGACTGGTTTCTCTCTTTTCAATTATATAATGGGAGATGCTTGCTCCACCATCATGTGAAGGGTGGTTCCAGTGCAGATAACATTTTTCAGCTGTTACTCCCTTCACTTCCAGTGGCCCGTCTGGTGGACCAGGTCTGTCTAAGACTTTAACATTAACTGGAATCATCTTAACTCCACCCACATTGATCAGTTTGAGAGTAAAATGACCTCCATCCACTCTGATACACTCTTTTACTGTCAAGATGGTACGTGTAAGTGTGGTCTTAACCTCCATTCTTGGTGTTGTTTTGTCAACCTCCTTTCCATCTTTGAGCCAAATAACTTCTGGTAGCGGCTTGCCACTGTAATCAGCATCAATTTCAAATGTCTCTCCAGCATGGACAACAGTTAGATCTTTGAACTTTGGATCCATACTAGCTTCGGGGGCCTCGATTTCATCTTTGGCAGTTATTTGTCCGGTACTCTCAGAAGGACGGCTAAAGACACCAGCAGCATTTCTAGCAACAACTCTAAATTCATATACACAATCTTCAGTGATACCGGTGAGAGTGAACTGAGTATCAATGATGTTGGTAAAGCTGGCTTTCATCCACCGTGTATCTGGGTATTTCTTTCTCTCAATAATATAGCCTGTAATAGCACTGCCTCCATCGTATTGGGGTCGAGCCCATTTAAGTGTCACAAGGTTTCTGGTAATTTCAATAGCTTCAGGAGTGCCAGGTGGATCACATGGATCTCTTGCAACGGTGCTTTCAGAGACCTTGCTCACTGGGCTAAGTCCAGCAATATTTTCAGCATAAACTCTAAATTCATACTCAATGCCCTCTTCCAGCTCTGTTGTTTTGAAACGAGGTTCAGGAATAAGCAGCTTGTTGAGTTTAGTCCACATTAGACTATTCTTTTCCTTTCGCTCCAAATGATAACCCAAGATGGGACTACCTCCATTGTTAGTAGGAGGTTTCCATTCTACCACCATATTATCTTTGGTTGCTGCAGAAACAACTGGTGTTCCTGGAGCAGCTGGCTCGGTGAATGGATACTGTGCGATTACAGAAGGTGAAAGAATAGCAGGACTCTTTCCATATCTGTTCTCAGCAGATACTCTGAACTGATATTCAACTCCAGTCTTCAGATTAGTTACTTTAATAGTTGTTCTGGCAATTGTAGCAGAGACAATCTGCCAGGCTGTTGTTGTCGTATCTCTCTTTTCTACAATGTAGTTGTTGATCTGGCAACCTCCTGTATACTCTGGTGGCTCCCAGGAAAGACAGACATAGTTAGAGCTCACCTCCTCAATTTTAACAGGGCCAGTGGGAGGACCAGGTTTATCAAGAATAATAACCGTTATTTCCTCTGTGGTTGTTCCAATTGAGCTTGTGGCTGTAAGAGTGTATTTTCCAGAGTCTTCTCTGTTTGCATCCTTGATAAGAAGTTTAGTGGAAGTGGCTGTACTTGACACATTTAATCTGGTGGTTTCTTTAAGAGAGTGACCGTCCTTTTTCCATTCAACCTTGGGAGTAGGGCGTCCCAGCACAGGAATCTCTATCTTTAGGTCCTCACCTTGTTGCAAACTGTAAGTGTTGTGTCTGATCTTAAAGCCAGGCATAACTGTGACATCCTTTGCTGTGACTGGTGAAGCAAGGGACCTAGGATCACTCTTACCTTTCTCATTAAAGGCTGAAACTCTAAATAGATATTCATGCCCTGCACTGAGACCCAAAACAGTGCCTTCACAAGCTTTGGATGTGGCAGCAACTACCCATTCCTCTGATCCCACAGGCTGCATCTCAATATAGTAGCCTATAATCCTGCTACCTCCATCGTGATCTGGCTTTTCCCAGGAAAGTGAAGCTGTGGTCTTGGTCACATCAGTTAAAGCCACCTTGCCGACAGATAGAGGAGGTTCAGAACATTTAACTGAGTTCTCTGTCTCAACTGCCTGCCCCACTCCAAATTCATTTTCAGCCAATACTCTGAAGTAATAGACAGTTCCTTCAGTAAGCCCAGTGATGCGATAACTTGTCTTGGTGCACTTGTTGTCCACATTAGAAAACACCTTTCTGGTGGACTCACGCTTCTCAACAAGGTAGTTTTTGATTCTTGCGCCACCATCAATGATGGGTGGTTCCCAAGTTAAGGTCACACTTTGCCTCTTAATGTCTTTCACTATGAGATTAATGGGTGCCCCTGGAGTATCTAGAACTTTAACAGAAACAAAAGCAGTTTTGGTGCCAGCACTGTTTTCCAGTTTGAGGATGTATTTCCCAGCATCGTATCTATCACAGATGTCTATAGAAAGCTGGCTGTAATCCTCGCCTGTTTCTATTTGTACTTTAGTGGGAAGTTCTCCATCCTCCTTAGACCAGCTAATTTCAGGAGTTGGACGGCCCTTGAATGGGATGCATATTCTCATGGAGCCTCCTGCCCGGACTACAATTCCTTTCCTGAGCTCGGAATCAAGTATCACCTCAGGGGCATCAATCTTTTCCATAGGTTTTACCACTCCTTGGAGTTCAGTTGGCTCACCAATACCTAACTTGTTGATGGCACAGACGCGGACTTTATATTCCTGGTGCTCAATCAGCTTGGGGATGGTGAATTTAGTAGCATCAACACCAGATGGTGGTGTACAAATTGTCCATTCTTCCTCATCAGCTTTGGTAATTTCAACAGCATATCCTTGAATCTCACAACCACCATCATAGATAGGTCTTTGCCAAGCAACGGTGACCGAGTCTTTGGTGACATCAACCACATGGACATTGGCTGGGCAGCCTGGTTCAAAGGTGGGATCACATGCTTTGAGATAGGGGGTGGCGGGGCTAGGTTTGCCAACTCCAGCTGCATTTTCAGCAGATAATCTAAATTCATATTCGTGGTCTTCAGTCAATCCTGTCACTCTGAAACGCAAATCTGTTACTCTGCGTTTATTACATTTGGTCCATCTGATTCCAGCTCTGTCTCTCTTTTCAACAATGTATCCAACAATCTCACTTCCTCCATTGCTTTCAGGTCGATTCCAACAAACAGTCATAGAGTCCCTTGTGATGTTCGTGATCTCAAGCTCAGTGGGTGAGCTTGGAGGAACAAATGGATTTCTCATAATAACTGGTGCCGACTCAAGAGGGTCACCCTCACCATATTTGTTCACAGCCATGACTCTAAAGATGTACTCATTGCCCTTCAGAAGTTTGGTAACCTTGAACATAGTTGCTCCACAATCAGCAGAAACAACAGTCCATGCTAGGCGGCTGGTTTCTCTCTTCTGAATAATGTAATGAGAAATGCTAGCCCCACCATCATGTCTGGGAGGGAGCCATGACAGAGAACATTTTTCCTCTGTGACATTGCTCACTGTGATTGGGCCCTCTGATGGACCTGGTCTGTCCAAAACCTTGACACTGAAGGGAACTGTCTTGGTTCCAGCAACATTGGTTAAGACCAACGTATATTGTCCTCCATCCACTCTGATGGCATCCTTGACAACCAAAACAGCCTTGAAATCTTCATTTTTGATCTCAGCTCTTGCTGAATTTTCAACTTCCTTGTCTCCTTTAAACCACTGAGCAATTGGTACAGGTTTTCCTTCTACTCTGGCCTCCAGCACAAATGTTTCACCAGCATTAATAACAAGTGTTTGGTTGTACATAGGATCAGTTTCACACTTTGGTGGTTCAACTTCATCTTTGGCTGTGATAGCCCCAGTGCTTTCAGAAGGTTTGCTGACAGCACCAGCAGCATTTCTGGCTAGAACTCTGAAGTCATATTTACAGTCTTCTGTTAATCCTGTGACTGTGAATTCATGTTCAATGACATTAGCAAAGCTAGCCTTCATCCATTTTCCTTCAGGTAGATCACGTTTTTCCACTACATAACCAGTAATCTTACTTCCACCATCATATACTGGAACTGTCCATCTCAGTTTAACCGAGTGCCTGGTGACAATTATAGCCTCAGGACGGCCTGGAGGATCACATGGGTCACGGGCAACACATACTTCAGAGACTTTGCTGCATTTTCCAATTCCAACAATATTCTCAGCATATACTCTGTACTCATACTCAATGCCTTCTTCAAGGGGTGTAGACTTGTATCTGCAGTCTTGGATAAGAATCTTGTTGATCTTAGTCCAGAGGATGCTGTTTTTCTCCTTTCTTTCCAAGTGATAGCCCAAAATGGCACTTCCACCATCAGATGGGGGTTTGTGCCATTCCACTACCATGTAATCCTTGGTGTATGATGACACAAATGGTGTTCCAGGTGGACCGGGTTCCTGGAAAGGATATTGTGCGAGGACGAGCTCGGAATCAATTGCATAACTCTTTCCATATCTGTTCTCTGCATAGATTCTGAATTGGTATTCAGCCCCAGTCTTCAAATTTGAAACCTTAAGTGTTGTTCTTGCCACAGTAGCAGATACAACCACCCAGTTTGTTGTGGTTGTGTCCCTCTTCTCCACTACATAGTTGGAAATTGGACAGCCACCTGTATATGTGGGTGGTTCCCAGTTAAGCGTGATACTTTCAGCACTGATGTCTTCAAACTTCACAGGGCCTGTTGGAGGACCCGGTTTGTCAAGCGTTATCACCTCAATTGAGGCATCTTTAGAGCCCAGGTTATTAGCAACATTGATGCTGTACATGCCTCCATCCTCTTTTGTGGCATCCTTTATAGTAAGTGTAGTATGATGTGCTGAGTCTGTAACGTTGACTCTAGTGGTTTGTTTCAGAGCAGTGCCATCTTTAGTCCAGGTAATCGTTGGCTTTGGATGACCAGCAATTGGAACCTCAATTTTGAGATCATACCCGACCTGGACATGGTATGTACTGACTTTAGGCCGGACAGCAGGCTCAATGACAAGATCCTTCACCACAACAGACTGAACCAGTTGTCTGGCGTCACTTTTGCCTTTCTCATTAACAGCAACAACTCTGAACTGATATTCTTCTCCCTTCATAAGATTTGTCACTGTTGTCTCAATTCCCTTTACAGCAGCACAGACAGACCAGGCTTCACTATCTTTAGGTGCAAGTTCAACTTCATAGCAACTTATCCTACTACCTCCATCATGGATAGGCTTTTCCCAGGTGAGGGTGACAGTGCTGTTTGTAACATCAACAACACTTACTTTGCCCGGGGGCTGAGGCTTCTCTGATATTTTAATCGGGTCTACTGTTTTTACAGGAAGACCAACACCATACTCATTCTCAGCGGAAACTCTGAAGAAGTAGATTCCACCCTCTGGAAGAGGCTCAATCTTCCATGACATCCTGTTGCAGGTGGTGATAGGAGAGTAAACCTTTCGTGTACTTTCACGCTTTTCAACTATGTAATGTTTGATTTTGGCACCACCATCCAAAAGAGGGGGCTCCCATGTAAGAGTGACAGAATTTTTAGAAATCTCTTTAACAATTAAGTTGGTTGGAGGGCTTGGAGAATCGTGTACTCTTACACTGATAAAAACTGACTTAACTCCACTGGCATTTTCTGCGGTAAGAATGTACTTGCCACTATCAAATCGATCCACATTTTCAATCACAAGAGAGGCATAGGTGCCCGTATTGTCAATCTGGGCTGTCTCTTTAATCTCACCATCAGCCTTGCTCCATTTCACCTCAGGAGCAGGGCGGCCTCTCACAGGGACAAATAGTCTTAGAGTACAGGCAGACCTGATATTAATCATTTTTCTCATTTCGGCATCCAAATCAAGATCAGGAGCCTCAAGCTTTTCTTCAAGAAGAATTTTACCGGGAACATTGGCTTGCTCACCAACCCCAACTTTATTGATTGCACAGACTCTGAATGTGTATTCATGTTTCTCCAGAAGTTTTCTTACTGTAAACTTAGTTTCTGGGACTCCTGCTGGGGGAGTGCACATAAACCATTCATCAGATGCTCCATTGCAGGCCTCCACAATATATCCTTGAATGTCACAGCCACCATCATAGATGGGTTTTCCCCAGGTGAGAGAAACGGTAGACCTGGTTGAATCTACAACTTTTGGGTTGTTTGGTGGGCCTGGTTTGAATGTGGGATCCACTGCCTTGAAGTAATGTGTTGCTGGGCTTGGTGTTCCAACACCAGCAGCATTTTCAGCAGAAACTCTAAACTCATAACTATGGTTTTCAAGGAGTCCAGTGACTCTAAAGCGCAGCTCACTGACTGTACGCTTGTTGCACCTGGTCCACCTAACGCCATCTTTGTCACGTTTTTCCACAACATATCCTTGGATTGGGCTGCCACCATCATTGGTTGGTCTCTCCCATGTAACTACCATGGAATCTTTGGTGATGGTAGACACATCTACCTCTGTTGGTGGGCATGGAGCAACAAATGGATTTCTAGCAATCATTGGCTCAGATTCCAGGGGCTCACCAATTCCATACTTGTTGACTGGAATTACTCTGAAGATGTACTCGTTACCAGGAAGAAGTTTAGTAATCTTCAAATTGAGGGTTTGAACTTTAGGTTCAACTACAGTCCAAACCAGCCTGCTGGTCTCTCGCCTCTCTACAATGTAATGGGAAACTTCACTGCCTCCATCTTGTAAAGGTGATTTCCATGCAATAGAGCATTTTTCATTTGCAACACCATATATAGAGATGGGGCCCTCCGGAGGACCTGGTCTGTCCAATACCTTGACATTAATGTTAACAGATTTTTCTCCTCCTACATTCTTAACAAGCAATGTGTACTGTCCTCCATCAATTCGAATGGCTTCTTTTATGACAATACAGGCTTTGAAGTCTGTGTTTTTGATTTCCAAGCGAGCTGCTTCAGTAATCACTTGTCCTTCCTTTATCCAGAAGACAGAGGGCACGGGCTTACCATAAACTGAAGCCTCAAGCTTGAAGGTGTCTCCAGCATTTACAACAACAGCTTGTGAGTATTTAGCGTCCAAGTCAATTGTAGGTGGATCCACCTCATCCTTTGCGGTAATAGCTCCAGTTGAATCTGAAGGCAAGCTAAAGACACCTGCTGAATTTCTTGCAATGATGCGGAATTCATAAATCTGATCTTCAGTAAGACCTGTGACAACAAACTCTGTCTCGATGAGGTTTGTGAAACTAGCCTTCATCCAGCGGCCTTGACCTTCTTTCTTTTCAACGACATAGCCTGTGATCTTGATTCCACCATCATACTCAGGTTTGGTCCATCTGAGAGTTATAGCATTTCTGGTGACAATGACAGCCTCTGGTTTGCCTGGTCTGTCACAAGGATCTCTAGCTACTTGCAACTCACTGACCTTGCTGGCTTTACTGAGACCAACAATATTTTCAGCATAGACTCTGAATTCATACTCAATACCTTCCTCAAGTCCAATTGCCTTAAATCGAGTTTCTGGGATAGTTTGTTTATTTTGTTTGACCCACAAGAGACTATTTCTTTCTTTAAGCTCTACATGATATCCAAGAATCTTGCTTCCACCATCGTTGCTGGGTGCATCCCATAAAATAACCATGCTCTCTTTAGTTGCAGACTGTACAGTTACAGAACGTGGTTGGCTAGGCACCTCATATGGATATTGTGCAATAACTGTTTCTGAGAGGAGGGCAGATGACTTGCCATATCTGTTTTCTGCAGCAATTCTAAATTGATACTCTGATCCAGTCTTCAGGCGGGCAGCCTTAATAGTTGTACGAGCCACTGTAGCAGAGACTATTTGCCAGTTAGTTGTAGATGTGTCTCTCTTCTCAACAATGTAATTGTTTATAGAACAACCACCATCATACTCTGGAGGATTCCAGGTTAAAATCACACTGTCTGATGTGATTTCTTCCATTTTGATGGGACCAGTTGGTGGACCAGGCTTATCAAGCACAACTACATTAATGTCTGAAGATGCATCACCAGCTGTATTGTGTAATTTAATAGTGTATGTTCCCACATCATCTCTGCAAGCCTCCTTGATGACCAAAAAGAGGTTTTTGTCTGTGGCTTCAGCGTTAACTCTTGTAGTTTCCTTCAGGGCAACACCATCTTTGAGCCAGGTGACAGTGGCCTTCGGACAGGCAGCATAAGGTATATCTATCTTCAGATCATCTCCTGCAAGCACGCTAAAGGTGGTGAAGAGCATCTTGAAAGTAGGTGGAATAACCAAGTCTTTAGCAACAACAGGAACATTCAGGGAACGTGGATCACTAACCCCTTTTTCATTTGTGGCTGAAATTCGGAACATGTACTCCTCTCCTTGAGTAAGGCCAGTGACAACAGCCTCGTTGGACTTCACCACCATGACCTGTGTCCATTTGTCACTTCCTTTACCCTGCATTTCTACAATATATCCTGTGATTCTGCTACCACCATCATGATCAGGTTTTTCCCAACTTAGAGTGATACTGGTTCCTGTCACTTCCACAAGGGAAACTTTGCCAGGAGGCAGTGGCTTCTCTGATACTTTAATGGGTTCCATTGTTTCCACGGGAAGTCCAATGCCATATTCATTTTCTGCCAAGACTCTGAAGAAATAGATTTTTCCTTCTTCAAGCTCTCCAATTTTCCAGCTGGACTTGTGGCAGCTTGCACACACTGTTGAGTATGCTTTTCTGGCTGATTCACGTTTCTCCACAATATAGTTGCGAATTCGTGAGCCACCATCAATAAGAGGGGCATCCCAAACAAGTGACACAGAGTCTCTTGTAACCTCTTTAACTATGAGATTTTGAGGTGCACCTGGGGTATCAAGCACTCTGACGTTAACAAAAGCTGACTTGCTTCCTGAGGCATTCTCTACAGTGACTATATATTTACCACCATCAAATCTATCAACATGTTCAACTTGAAGAGTAGTAAAAGATGGGGTCACTTCAATGATGGCTTTGTCCAGGGATTCTCCATGTTCTCTTGACCATTTCACATCAGGTGCTGGTCTGCCTTTAATTGGTACAAAGAGTCTGAGGGTGCTACAAGCTCTTATGCAAACAACTTTGCGCAAATCTGCTCCAAGTTCAACTTCTGGAGCAAGCAATCTGTCTTCCGCTTTTGGTGTTCCTGGCACAGCAGCAGGCTCTCCCACTCCTTCACAGTTAGTGGCACAGATGTTAATTTTATATTCCTGATTTTCCTTCAAGTTGGTGATTGTGAAAGAGGTAGCAGTCCATCCTTTCTTGGGAGTTTGAATTGTCCATTCATCCTCTTCTGGCAGACAAGTCTCCACAACATATCCAGTGATTTCAGAACCACCGTCGTATACAGGCTTGTTCCATGCCAGAGTAATTGAGGACTTTGTTGTATCCAGGACCCTTGGATTTCCTGGGGGTCCTGGTTGGAAGATGGTGTCAACAGCTTTGTAGAATGGACTGGAAGGACTGGGTTGACTTAGACCAGCATTGTTCTCAGCAAATACTCTAAATTCATACTCATGGCCAGGTGTAAGACCAGAAACTTTATATCTTAAGTCTGTTACAGTCCTCTTGTTGCACTTTACCCATCGCAACCCTGTTTTATCTCTTCTTTCAATGATATAGGTGTTAATTCTACTTCCACCATCGTGTTCTGGTCGCTCCCAACACACAACCATAGAGTCTTTTGTGATAGTGGTGACTTCTGGTTGTGAAGGTGGATCACTTGGCACATAGGGATTAACACAAATGATGGGTTCAGATTCCACAGGTTCACCAATGCCATACTTGTTAACAGCCATGACTCTGAAGACATACTCATTGCCTTTAAGAAGTTTTGTCACTTTGAACCTGTTAGCCTGGAGATCTGTGGCAACATTTGTCCATGCCAGCCTACTAGTTTCACGTCTCTGGATGATAAAGTACTCAATCTTTGCACCTCCATCATGACTTGGATGCAGCCAATTAAGCACACATTTCTCAGCAGCAACATCTGTAATTGTAAGAGAATCTGGGGGCCCGGGTCTATCAAGCACCTTGACATTAAATGTAAATTTGGCAAAGCCACCAGGGTTGCTTGCTGTTAGAGTGAAAGCACCACCATCTCTTCTGAGGGAATCTTTGTTAATGAGAGTTGTGTGGAAGTCTGTTGACTTGATTTCAATCTTTGCTGTGTCTTCAAGCTCTTTTCCTTCTTTGGTCCATACCAATGAAGGGATAGGCCTGCCAGTTACATTGGCCTCCAGTTTAAAGACCTCTCCTGCCAATACAACAACATTGCTACTGTAAGATGTATCAACGTCAAGTCTAGGCTCTTCAATATCATCTCTGCAAGTTATTGCTTCAGATGGCTGTGATGGAGCACTAACAGCACCAGCTGAGTTTCTGGCAAATACACGGAATTCATAAGTTGCATCTTCAATTAGACCACTGACAGTATAAATAGTTTCATGTATATTATTAAAGTTGGCCTTGAGCCAACGTCCATTGGGAAGCTCCCGCCTCTCAACAGTATATCCAGTAATGGAAAATCCACCATCTCCCTCTGGTTTGGTCCAAGAGACAGTCACCTCATGCCTGGTGATGTTAAGAGCCACAGGCCTGCCTGGTGGGTCAACTGGATCCAAGGCATAAATTGGCTCAGAGGGTTTGCTTGGTTTGCTCAGACCAGCCATGTTTTCTGCTGTAACACGATGTTCATATACAATTCCATCAACAAGCCCAGTGGACTTAAAGATATTTCCAACAACAAGAGCTTTGCTTATTCTCTGCCAAAGGATGCTGTTCTTCTCCTTTCTGTCAACATGGTAACCAAGAATGGGGCTGCCTCCATCGGAAGATGGCTCATTCCAGCTTAGTGTCATGGAATCTTTGTTGAAAGATGTAGCTACAGGAGCTCCTGGTTGACCTGGCACATCAAATGGATATGCTGCTACAACAGGTTCTGACACAATACAAGGTCCAATGCCATATCTATTCTGAGCCTTAACACGGAATTGATATGTCATTCCAGTTGTGAGCCTTGCTGCCTTGAATGTAGTGCGAATAACTGTGGCTGCCAATTCCATCCAAGTGCCAGAGCCAGTAGTTTCGCGCATCTCTACAATATAGTTGTTGATAGGAACTCCTCCATCATTCTCTGGTGCTTCCCAGGACAAGAGAACATAGTCGCATGAGACCTCATCAAGTTTAATAGGACCAGTTGGAGGACCGGGAATATCATGGACCAGTATTGTAATTGTCTCTGTTACTGTACCCAACAGATTCTTTCCAGTCATAGAATACTGGCCTCCATCACTTCTCTTGATCTCTCCAATGTTGAGAATAGTAGATGTATGTGTCGTTTCAACATTAATTCTTTGAGTTTCCTTGAGCACAACATCACCCTTCTTCCAGGTAACCACAGGTCTTGGTTTGCCAAGAACAGGAATTTCTACTTTGACACGATCTCCGGCTTTAGCAATAACAGTCTGCTGGTACACTGCCCGCATGTCAAAGGATGGAGCAGTGGTCTGCTCTTTAACAACAGCTGGTCTACTCTCACGTGGGTCACTTCTGCCTGATGCATTGACAGCCATGATGCGGAAAGTATATTCTGCTCCTTCAATCAAATCTGGGACAGTGTAATCCAGTGCTTTGATGGTTGTCGCATGGACCCACTGATCAGTGTCTTTCTTTTGATACTCAATAACATAACCTGTTATTAAAGTGCCTCCATCATGCAGGGGTTTGGTCCATGACAAACTTGCGCTATCTGCAGTGACATCGGTAACATACAAGTTCTCTGGTGCAGAAGGTGCTTGAGAGACTCTGATTGGCTCTGGAGTTTCTGCTGGCTCACCCACACCTAAGTCATTCTCAGCGGAGACACGGAAATAATAATAAGCTCCTTCCTCCAGGTCAGGTATCTTGAAAGAACATTTTTGCCATGAAGTGCTCAAAACAGTATATGCCTTCTTGGTGGCTTCCCTCTTTTCAACAATATAATTGTGAATCTTTGAACCTCCATCAATAATAGGAATCTCCCATTGTAGGGTAATGCTATTCCTTGTTATTTCTCTTGGTTTAAGATGTACTGGTGGTCCTGGTGTGTCAAGAACTTTGACATTTACAAAGCCTATCTTCTTTCCAGCAACATTTTCAAGACAGAGATTGTATTTTCCAGCATCATATCGTGTGCAGTCTGGTATGACAAGCAATGTGTATGACTCTGTGGTGTCAATATGGGCTCTTGTTTTAAGGTTGGTGTCGTCTTTGCTCCAGGTTACCTCAGGAACAGGGCGACCTTTAATGGGAACAAACATTCGAATTGAAGCACGACAACGGACTACCAGAGTTCTTCTGAGTTCAGCATCCAGCTCAAAATCTGGCAGTGACTCCTGATCAACCAGTTCAGTTACTTTCTCTACTTCTGCGGGTGCTCCTGTGCCTTCAGTGTTGACTGCTTTTACCCTAAAGTGATATTTGCCTCCTTTTTGAAGTTTTCCAATGACATATTCTGTTACTTTAATTGGATATTGTGTCTCGGTCTCCCAGTCGTCATGGCCTTCTTTCTTGTACTCAACAATATATCCTTCTACTTCAAGACCACCATCATAATGGGGTCTACCCCAAGCAAAGGAAGCAGTGGTTTTTGTTGTTTCCACAATTCTTGGGTTGGATGGTGGACCTGGTGGATCTGTGAACAAAAAATCCAGTTCAGATGTCTTTTTTATTAATATTATGAACCACATTTTATTTTGAATCTGTTAGAGTGTGTATAATTACTTACAGACAATGTCCTTGGTCATCACAGGATGTGATGGCTCACTAGGCTCCCCAAATCCGGCTTTGTTTTCAGCTGTGACTCTGAATTCATATTCAACTCCCTCGCTCAGGCCTTGCACCTTGAAGCGCAGGTCAGGGACGGTTCTTTTACATGCTCTGACCCATCTCATTCCTCTCCTTTCTTTCCTCTCAACACAATAGCCTCTAATGTCACTTCCTCCATCCTGGACCGGTCTCTTCCATGAAATGGTAACAGCATTCCTGCTAACATTATCAACCTCTGGGACTGATGGGGGGCCAGGTGGGCCTGTGAGAAAAGCAAAGAAGAGTTTAAATAAATTGAAAAAAGAACCTAAAAGTCCTGATCAAGTAAAATATAATCATAACAACATTATTAACTTACGGTAACTGTCAACCATTTTGACTGGAGCAGACTGGCTTGAATCTCCTTCGCCGTACTGATTTACAGCAGACACTTTGAAGATATATTCATTGCCCTTGATGAGTTTACTCACTACACATCTACAGTCCACAATGTTTTCAGCGACTTTGGTCCATTGCAGTCGACTGGTTTCCCTTTTCTCAAGAATGTAGGACTTAATGGCACTACCTCCATCCTCTTCTGGTGGAAGCCAAGTCAACGTACACTTTTCAGCCGAAATATTACTGGCCTCAACAGGACCTGGTGGACCAGGGTTATCTAGGACCTTAACCTTTACATGCTCTTCTTTAATTCCAAATGGATTGCTTGCTGTGATGACATAGTCCCCAGTGTTTTTCCTGCTAGCATACTTGATAGCAATTGTGGAAGAGGTAGGGGTGGTAGTGATGGTGACAACTTCTGAGTTCTTCAGCTCACGGCCTCCCTTGGACCAGGCAGAAGTAGGTGGAGGTTTACCAACAATCTTGGAAGCAGTAATCACAATTGTGTCTCCTGCCCTGACAGATACGCCATCCTTCATATCTGGATCGATTGTGATGGTTGGTGGCTCTGTAGGGGATGAAATGCAAATTTCACTGTATGTGCATTTTAATGAAATTCAAGCATACTAATGTCAGATATCACATTATTTGGTTTATGACATTTTGTATCAGTAACCTACCATACTCATCCTTGCAGGTCAATGACTCTGTTGGCTCTGATGGTACACTGACTGCTCCAGCAGCATTCTTAGCTCTGATCCTGAACTGGTATTGTGATCCCTCAGTGAGATCAGTTACGGTAAAAGCACAACCTTGAATGTTAACATGATTGGCCTTCATCCAAGACTTTCCACCAGACTCAAGCTTCTCCACCATGTAGCCAGTCACCTTGTAGCCTCCATCATATTTGGGAGGAGTCCAGATCAGAGTTACAGTGCTGCGGGTGATGTTAATAACTTCAGGTTTTCCAGGAGGATCTGAGAAAACAGAGATACAGATTACCAAGTTCACCCTGCCATGTTTTAACCATTCTAATTAAAAACTAATTACTTACCAATAGGATCCAAGGCAACAACTGCCTCTGTCACCTTGCTTGCCTTTCCAATGCCAGCCATATTCATAGCCATCACCCTGAACTCATACTCAAGACCTTCAATAAGGCCAGTGACTCTGCACTCCTTCACTCTCAAAGGAGTTTTACAAGCCCGTTTCCACATTAGACTGTTTCTTTCCTTGAACTCCACATGGTAGCCTGAGGGGAGAAATTAGATCAGTAAATAGACCCAATATACATATGCATAACGTTGATTTATTTCAGAATGTTACCAGTTATTGGGGAGCCACCAGTGTCTTTTGGATCTGTCCAACTCAAAATAGCACACTCATGACGAATGCTCAAAATCTCTGGAGGAGCAGGAGCCTCAGGCACATCTATTTGTATTAAAATGTTATAATAGATTTATACATGAAAAACAAATGATTACAAGCCATTAAATGCCCAGAAAAACTGAAAGGTACAATACTTACTAAACGGATGCTGAGCAATGACAGGATCTGACCTCAGGTACTCTCCAACCCCATATTTGTTTTCAGCAAACACTCTGAAGATGTACTCAATGCCATCATGCAAGCGGGGCACCCTCATAGTGGTCTTCTGAATGGCTGAAGCCACTGTGGCCCACTTGTTATCTGTTGTTCTTCTCTTCTCAACAATATAGTTGGACACCTCAGCACCACCATCATCTTTAGGTGGTGCCCATTCCAGTGTTATTGCATCTGCTGTAATTTCATCAAACTTGATGGGACCAGTGCAGATACCAGGTTTTCCTACCACCTTGAGTTGGAATTTACAGTCTTTGGTTCCCGCACTGTTCTTGACATTAATGGTGTATGTGTCAGCATCTCCCCTCTGGCAGTCCCTGATAAGCAAAGTAGTTACGCCTGGGGAAGTCTCAATACACAAGTGTCCAGTGTCTCCAATGCCAACATCTCCCTTCTTCCAGGTGGCAGTTGGTTGAGGAATTCCAATTAGTGGGATGTTGATACGTGTGGTGCTGCCCTCCTTAACCACACAGCAGCCATCATGCAGATTGCTCAAGTTGCAGTCAGGAAGAACTAAAACACAAAAAAAATACAAATAAATGTAGAATGTAGATTTGTATTAAAAAAGAGCCGAAAAGCCGTAAGTGTAGGGTTTGTTTTCTCACCAAATTGATCTTTGGCAACAACAGCTAGGTCAGTCGGTAGTCCTTCTCCTGACTCATTGAGAGCCTTGACTCTAAACAAGTACTCCTTGCCTTCAGACAGCTCACTAATGCTGTGCGAGGTGTTTTTGCCTTTCAAGATCTGCTTCCACTTGTCCTCGCCTTCACTTTGTTCCAAGATGTAAGCAGTGACAAAGCTGCCACCGTCACAGATGGGCTTTTTCCATCCCAGTGTAATTGAATTCTTGGTGGTCTTTGTGGCTTTGAACTCACTAACTGGTCCAGGTCTCTCTGTGGTGGAAATTAATTAAATGCAATTAAATAAGCTTACAATGAAACTAATTTTCCCATTTACAAAAGTACACTTTGCCCTTTACCTGATGCCCGAATACTTCCAGCTGTTTCAATGCCCTCTCCGATTCCATAGGCATTCTCAGCCAGTACTCTAAAGCAGTACGCTTGTCCTGGCTCCAAGTTCATAATCCTAAATGAGGGTTTATGACAGTCTGCTGCCACACAGGTCCATGCTTTTCTCTCTGCGAGACGCTTTTCCACAATGTAGTTTTTGACTGGGCCTCCACCATCAATAAGAGGAGCATCCCAGGTAATCCAGGCATGAGTTCTGGATGTCTCCTTCACAATGAGGTTTGTAGGTGGTCCAGGAGAATCTGAGCATTAAGATTTTAGAGTTTTAGTAATTCAAGTGTACAGAACATGCTATAATATTGTCTGTGTGCATACTCTTCCTGTAAAGGCTTACCGTTGACCTTGACAACAATGGTGAAATTCTTTGTTCCACTGCTGTTTTCCAGAGTCAGGACATATTTGCCAGCATCATATCTGTTTACGTCTTCAATCATGAGCAATGTGTCCCACTCTGATGTCTTGATGAGCACGTTACGTCTCTCTTTAAGGTTGGCATCTACCTTGGACCAGGTCACCTTGGGTGCTGGGCGACCCCTAAGAGGGACGTACAATCTCATGGTGACACCAGCACGGAGAACAAGGCCTTTCCTTAAGTCAGCATCCAGCTCAGCATCAGGAGCAACTATAAAAGAAACAGGCAATTTGTTATTCAAGACATTTTGGGGCATGTGGCTAGGCAATGTTTAAAAAAAAAAAAAAAACATACTCAGAATATCCTTAGGCATGTGATTCCCGGGGACATCACTTGGCTCACTGTTGCCAATCCTGTTAACAGCGATCACTCTGAACTGGTATTCTATGTTGTCCATCAAACTTGTCACCACAAACTTGGTAGCCTGAAGCTTTTTAGGAACATTGCATTTATTCCACTCCTCGGCATCAACCCTCTTACATTCCACTAAATAACCAATAATCTCACAGCCTCCATCGTAAGCTGGTTTGGTCCAGCTAAGACTGATAGTGCTCTTAGTGGAGTCTACGACTTTAGGGAAGGCAGGTGGACCAGGAGGATCTAGAGCACAGAGACATTGTGTTAAAATTGTTAACCTGTGACAGAAATTGCTATTTGACATTTATAAATACTCACAGACTGGGTCAACTGCAAGGGCAGCATTCGATGCATCACTGGGTTTGCCCAGACCAGCCTTGTTAATGGCAATAACTCTAAATTCATACTCTGAGCCTTCAGTCAGTTGAGTAGCTTTGATAGTCCTGTCAATAACTGGGCGACGGTTAACCTTAGCCCAGGTGAGCTCAGTAGCTTCACGTTTTTCAACCAGGTATCCAAGAATGACCGCTCTGCCATCATTAGCTGGTGCCTTCCAGCTCACTGTCATGGAGTCCTTGGTAATGTTGGTAATTACAGGTGGCTCACAAGGACCAGGAACATCTAAAATGTGTAATAAAGAAGGTCGCGTGTAATTAAAGATGCATATGTGTGTGTAAATATATTAAAAAGTATTATCAGTAATGTACCATAGGGATTCTTCACCGTGACGCCATCAGTCATAGTGGGATCTCCAGCTCCATATTGGTTTTCAGCACTGACTCTGAACTGATACTCATGCCCTTCAATCAGTTTCTCCACGGAGCAGTCAGTGATGTGTCCATGAATATTGGAAGTGACAAGAGCCCAATTGGCCCTGCTGGTCTCACGCTTCTCAATGATGTAGTTGGTGATCTCAGAACCACCATCTGCCTTTGGTGGCTCCCAACGTATTTTCACGCGGTCAGCAAACACCTTTGCAATTTTCACTGAGGCTGGAGGACCTGGTTTGTCTGCAAAGGTGACAGATGTTATTACTTACAACTAGCTCATTTTTAACTAAATCTATGTATAAAATAAGCTTTGCTATGCATAAAATAAGCTTTGAGGTAGAACCACTTACCAAGAACTTTGACTTTGACAGTGGCGTACTTGGAGCCATTTTGATTTTCAGCAGTAATGGTATAGTCTCCAGATTCCTTTCTGGTGACCGAGTACAGCTCAAGGAGATGAACATGCTTCAATTGCTTCATCTTCATTCCCTCCGCAAGAAGAAGAGGTGCACCATCTCTCTTCCAGCTTACCTTAGGCAAGGGTTTACCAAACACTTCTGCATCCAGGAATACATTCTCACCTGCTTTTGCAATGATCAAGTTTTTCATGTCGACACCCAACTCAACACGAGGGGGAACTGCACAGAAAAGAAGAATTTTTTTTATTACTGCATGTCTCATCATAACATTTGAACATTCAGTGATTTCACTTATTCTTACCATTCTCTGCAATGACTGGAATAGGATCTGAGAGTTCAGATGGCATGCTAATGTTGATGGCAGTCTTGGCAATCACTCTGAATTGATACTGTTGCCCTTCCTCCAAGCCTGACACCACATAGCTCTCAGTCTGGATGTTCATGCAGTTTGCATTGCAGCGTGTCCATTTTTCTTCTGGAAGCTTTGTATACTCTACAAAGTATCCAATCAACTTGCTACCACCATCATGTTTAGGTCTGCCCCAGACCAGTGACACAGAGTTCTTGGTCACATCCATGGGCTCAGGTTTACCAGGTGGATCTGAGGGTAGAGAAAAGGATACATTATAAGACATAGAGCATATTGTTCAAATCAGTGTAAAAATTGTCAAGTTGTTTGCTCACCAACATCAGTTCTGGCAGTAATAAAGTCTGTCTGTTTGCAAGGTTTGCCCTGTCCAGCAATGTTGATTGCAGAAACCCTAAAGCTGTACTCCAAGCCATCCATCAAGCCAGTGCATGTGTACTGAGTGGCTTTAACCACAGAGTCATTAGCCTTGACCCAAAGAATGCTGTTCCTTTCCTTTTTCTCAATACAGTATCCAATGACTGGACTGCCACCATCACTGCTAGGTCGCTCCCATGACAGAATGACAAAGTCCTTATTGATCTTGTTGATCTGCAAGTTCAAAGGCTCACTGGGAGGATCTGAAAGAAACATCACTCAGCTTTAGACACCATAAAAGACTTAAAGTATTAAGGTATTTTTAGACTCACCATATGGATATCTAGCAATTATCCTCTCAGAGTAGATAGGCTGTGAAGTGCCAAATCTGTTTTCAGCACGTACTCTGAAACCATACTCCTTGCCAGGAGTCAGCTTAGTCATTCTGAAATCAGTTTTGGTGCAGGAGGTGGACACGGTCACCCAGTCACCTTGGCTCACATCACACTTCTCAACAATGTAGTTGGTGATGTAGCTGCCACCATCTTCCTGCGGTGAGTTCCACTGCAGTGTGCAGGCATCAATATCCCGGTCAAGGATTTCCAGAGGAGCCTCAGGTGGGCCAGGCAAGTCTGCAAAAAAGGGCACAGGTCAATTGAAAGAACAATGAAGTGCATGCTAAAAACTAAGTTTAAGACTGACCCATGACAGTGACTTTGAGAATCTGGTTAATTTTGGAAGTGCTGTTTTCAGCTGACAGGCTGTAGTAGCCGCTGTCTTGTCTTGTCACATTCTTGATGATGAGTGTGCATGTTGTCAGCGTCTTTACAACTTGAAGACGATCTGAAGTTAGAACATCCTCACTGCCCTGCTTCCACTTGCAGAATGGAGCAGGTTTTCCAGCAACAATGGCTTCAACCACCAATTTAGATCCAGCTCTAACAGTAACAATGTCAGGCATGATGATCTTTGGAGCCACTAATAAAAGAAGAATATTCAATATTACTAAATATTATAGTTTATCTTTTTACGACTTTGCCTTTAAAAGGTGTATACTACTTACTGAGCTGCTCTTTGACCTCAAACACTCCCTCTGCCTCTCTAGCCAAGCTTACTCCCACTGCATTCCTAGCTGCCACTCTAAACTTATATTTGGTTCCTTCCTTCAGGCCAACCACCACAATCGTCAGATCTTTGACCACTGAATAGGGTGTCCATTTGTCCTCAGGAGCTCCCACTTCCTGGTAGTCTACCACATAACCGTTGATTTTTGATCCACCATCTCTGAGAGGTTTCAACCATCCCAGTGTGGCACTGTTTTTGGTTATCTCCAGTACATCCATCTTCTTTGGAGGATCAGGTTCACCTGTACAGTGGGCAACGTTTAGATAAGAACAATAGGTTTCAATTGAACACATATGAACTTGAAGACTTACTCATAGGATCAACAGCCAAGTAGGACTTTGGTGAGTCTTGAGGAACACCAATGCCATATTTATTGCATGCCATAACTCTGAAGTAGTACTCAATTCCAGGTGTCATGTTGGTAACTTTGAAACTAGTCTTCTTGTGGTCCTCAGTACATTTGTTCCAAGTCTTCCTGTCAACTTCACGCTTCTCAACAATGTAATTAGTGATGGGACTTCCACCATCATTCTCTGGTGGCAGCCAGGATAGCTGTGCAGTCGTCTTTGTGACATCAGTAGCCTCGAAACCACCAACAGGTCCAGGTGTATCTTTAAAACACAGATGTGCAAAAATCAGCATTTATTCAATGATCTGATCTTATTTATTGAAGCATGTATGTCTTGGAGATAACTTTGCATCGCATTATAAAACTCACCAAGTACTTTAACACGAACAAACACTGCCTTCTCTCCAGCTGAGTTTGACAGTGTCAGAGAGTATTTTCCTGAGTCCTCTCTTGTGCTTTCAGGAATGACCAGGAAGGACATGGTGTCTACCTGATCCACATGACCTCTGCGCACAACAATGTCTATACCCATGCGCTTCCATGTGACCTTAGGAGCAGGTCTACCTCTGATTACAGCAAAGAGCCTAATTGGGCATCCAGCTCTGACAGTTAAGCCTTTCCTTAGGCTTGCATCCAAGTCAATCTCTGGGGCCTCTGTAATCATATAAACAGCACTCTTTAGATGGCTGCAGATGCTTAGGAAGTCTTAAAATTAATCACTGAAACGTAATACTTGCCCAGGATTTCCTTGGGAAATACAGCCTCCTTTAGGTATGCATGCCGTCCCCAGCCCACCTGGTTCTGTGCAGAGACTTTGAACTCATACTCCTGTTTCTCATCAAGCTGACCGATAGTAAACTCAGTGAGAACCAGCGGGCCATGGGTATCAATCCTCTTCCAGCCTTCTGTGGGTTTCTCTGGGTCAACCTCACTCTTCAGTCTCATGTCCAGGCTGTAGTTGATAATAGGTGCTCCACCATCATAGACAGGTTTGGACCAACCCAGAGTGATGGAGGTCTTGGTGCTGTCAGCCACTTTGAGTCCAGCAGGAGGGCCTGGGGGCTCTGCAAATTGAAATGATAACCACATTAAAATAATCCGGATTATAAAAAATATATATATATATATATATATATATATATATATATATATATATTTTTTTTTTTTTTTTTAATAAACAGGCTGAAAACCAACCAATGGGATCTTTGGCAGCAACAGGTCTGCAGGGTTTGCTTGGCTCACCAAGGCCAACTTCATTCTCAGCCTTCACCCTGAACTGGTACTCATGGTTGGGGATCAGATTGGTTACTTTCATACGCCTCTCAGTAATAGGACTCTTGTTGCATGGCACCCAGCGCACGGCCCTCTTTTCCTTCCTCTCCAGGATATAACCAGTGATGGACTTTCCACCATCGTTCTCCGGAGGAGCCCATACCACTGTCATTTCCTCTTTACTCACCTTAACAGATTAGAAAACATGAAATGAGTGAATGAGGACAAATGGTGTAGAAATATTTGATTTATTATAGATCTAAATGTATAAAAATTTTACCTTGGTGACCTCTGGGGCTTCAGGAGGTCCAGGCTTATTGAACTGAGTCTTGACAGTCACAGGCTTGGTCTCCAAAGCCGGGCCAGTTCCCATCTTGTTCTCAGCCCTCACTCTGAAGATGTACTCATTGCCTTCCACCAGACGGGTAACATTGCAATAAGGTGTGACCACAGAGGCAGAATACGTGGACCAGACCATTCTTCTGGTCTCACACTTCTCCAGAATGTAGCTGTCTACCTCACAGCCTCCGTCATCTTCTGGGCCATCCCAAACCACTCTGCACTTGTCTGGTCCAATGCCAGTGACCCTGAGGTTCCTGACCGGTCCTGGGATGTCCAGCACGTTCACCATGGCATAAGCAGTGAAGGAACCGGCGGAGTTGGTAGCGGTGATGACATACTTTCCACTGTCAGTGCGTCTGGATTTGGTCAGGAGGAACTTAGAGTAGTCGGCCCCAGTCTCATAGCTCATTCTCGGGTTATCGCCCACAGCCTTATCCTTGACCCATTTGACTTCAGGTTGGGGTTTGCCTCTCAAGCCAGCTTCGATTCTGATGGACTCACCGGCCTTGACAGTCAGGGTTCCAGACAGCTTCAGATCAATGACAGGCTTCTGGATCTCCTCCTTCACCAAAATGTTGTCAAGTTTCACCCAACCACTCTCACCTCCATCGCCAACAGTTTGCACCCTGGGACAATTAAACACAGTTTTAAAATAAAATAACATGGTATTTCAAGAATTTTTTTATTGAATAGTACAGAAACAATTTGCACTGCACTTCTAAACCTTACTTGAGTAATTATTTTAAAAAGAAAATTAAGGCAACTTACCTAAAGCTGTAAGTCTGGTTCTCAGCACGATTGTCTGCCAGGAAGAAGGTGTCAGTGAGGACGCCGGTATTGAGTTTTTCCCACTCTTCAGCGTTAGCAGCTTTGCACTCAAGATTGTATGAGAGGTGAGGGCTTCCACCATCATAGTCGGGCTTCCTCCATCTAAGATAGACATGGTTTTTACCAATGTCTGTGACTCTGAACTTCTCAGGCTCTCCAGGCTTTTGCAGGGGGTCAGCAGCCAGAAGAGCAGTCTTTGTCTCAGTAGTGGGTCCAAGTCCAATCTTGTTTGCAGCACAAACACGGAACAAGTACTCGTGGCCCTCCATGAGCTTGGCTTTAATCTTGCGATTAGTGCAGCAGGAAGAGACCATGGACCACACGCTAATGCTGGGCTCACGGGACTCCACAATATAGTGTGTGATCTCAGAGCCTCCATTGTCTAGAGGAGCCTCCCAGTTAATCATGCAGGAGTTCTTTGTGACGTAAGACATGTGGAGGTTCTGACAGTGGCTGGGTCTATCCAAGACATTGACTGTAATGGTACAGGACGCCTCACCGCCTTCATTTGAAGCCTTCAGAGTATATTTGCCATGATCATTCCTTGTAGCCTCCTTAATCCTAATATGAGCCACAGGCAGATTTTGGGTGATAGTTACACGCTTGTTGTTTTCCAGGACAGTGTCTTCCTTGCTCCACAGTACTTCGGGATCAGGACGAGCCTTGATGTAGCCTGTGATGTTGATGTTGTGTCCAACCCGCACAGTGACACGCTCACGGCATGAATCATCCATCTCAATCTCTGGAGGAATGAGGATATCCTGAGCTGTGATAGCCTCTGGGATCTCTCTGGCCTCTCCATCTCCGATCATGTTTGAGGCAAACACTCTGAATCTGTATGTCACGCCTTCCTCCAGGCCCTTCACTGTATAGAAACAGGACTTAATAAAGTCATCCAAGTTGACCTTCTTCCACTCTTCACTGTCAGCCTTCTTCATTTCCACAGTGTAGCCTAAAATTGGACTGCCTCCATCTTTAGAAGGTTTCAGCCAAACCAAGTCAGCAGTGGTTTTGCTGTAGTCTTTCACTTTTGGGTTGATAGGGGCTCTTGGGACACCAATGGGTCTGCAAGGTACGCATGGGTCAGAAATAGGAGATGGTCCACTGTAGCCAGCGATATTCTCTGCAAAAACTCTGAACTCATATTGATTGCCCTCAAACAAACCCAGGACTCTCAACCTAAGGTCCTTGTGAGGGATCTTGTTCACACGGATCCACTTTCCGCCCTTGTGCCTGCGCTCAACAATGTAACCATGGATTGGGCTACCACCATCTGCCAGAGGCATGGTCCATCCTAAAGTGACAGCATCCTCGGCCACATCAGATACGTTGGGCTTACCCGGGGGGCTAGGAGGCATGAAGGTATGCTCAGCCACTGTGGGTTTGCTTTCCAATGGAGCACCGATACCCATCTTGTTCTCAGCCCGAATACGGACCACATACTCCACTCCCTTTTGCAGACGGGTAATATTGAGTTGAGTGGCCAAGCTGCCAGAACTCACACCTCCCCAAGTCCCCTTGTTGGATTCTCTCTTCTCTATAATGTAACCTGTGACTGGACTGCCACCGTCATCTTTCGGTGGGCGCCACTCAATCATCATAGCATCAGGAGAGACCTCCAAGATGTTCACAGGTCCAATAGGAGCGGCTGGAACGTCCAAAACAGTCACGTGTAGAGCTGCGGTCTTTGTTCCAGCTGGGTTGGACACAGTGAGCAGATAGCTTCCAGTGTGGTTTCTGGTGCATTCATTAATGGTGAGCACAGTGGAGAAGTTGTCAGTGTCAATCTTGATATTGCCTGCACTTGTGATCTCTTCGCCCTCAATGCTCCACTTGGCAGTGGGAACAGGGATACCTCTCATGATAGCAGGCAGCCTGATAGTGGTGCCAGCTTTCACAATGATGCCTTCAGTGAGCTTCACATCCACCTCCAGAATGGGTGGCACTAAAAAAAGCACAGAGAATGTCAATTACACATCTTGACTTAAGAGACATGTACTCTGTATGCTGTAATGTCTCACCAAGTTTCTCCTGGCAGAGGATTGGCACCGTGGTGTCAGGTCTGCTGAGGCCAATTGCATTCTCAGCCCTGACTCTGAAGCGATAGGTCTTTCCTTCTTCAAGGCCAGTGACATGAGTCTCAGGGATGCTCACAGTCTTCCACTCATCCCATTCCTTCTCACCCTCTTCTTGATATTCTACAAAGAAGCCGGTGATTTCACTGCCTCCATTACGATCGGGCCAGTTCCACTCCAGCCACACCTCTGTCTTATCAACATCAACATGGTGCAGATCTTTAGGAGGACCAGGAGGGACTGCAAAGAGAAGAGGTGAAATTGTATTGATGATGACACATGTTCACCTTAAGCTGTTATAATAATAATAATAATAATAATAATAATAATAATAATAATAATAATAATAATAATAATAATAATAATAATAATAATGATAATAATAATAATAATAATAATAGACACGTGAACATAGAGGTATGACGTCTTTACTCACACAATGGATTCATGGCTTTGATAGCCTTTGGTGTCTCCACATATTCACTGCGTCCATACTGGTTCTCCGCAGCCACTCTGAATGTGTAGGAAGTGCCTTCCATCAGATGTTTGATCATCATGCTGCGCTTCTTGGAGGTAGAGCAGACAGGGACCCACTGGGTGGAGGCTGTGTCTTTCTTCTCCACAACAAAGTTAGTGATACGAACACCACCACTATCCTCAGGGTCTTTCCAGGACAAGTAAGCAGAATCACACCTAACATCGGAAACACGCAAGTGCTGGATGGGGCCAGGTTTGTCTAAAGAAAACACCAAAATGTTACATGAGCAAACATTCATAAAGTTACTTTTGTCACCAAAAGGAAGTTAAAGTGATGCTAATTTAATGAAAGCGCAAAGCATTAACTATTGTAAATTCACAATCTTACCAAAAACCAGTACAGTGCATGTAACAGTCTTTGATCCAGCAGGGTTCTCCACAGTGAGGGTATAATCTCCACAATCATCACGGTTACAGAACCTCATCTCCAGCTTGGTGCCAGCCTGGTTGGTCTCAATGTCTGCTCTTGTGGGCACCTCAGCCTCGTTCTTCTTCCAAGTGACAGTGGGGAATGGAACACCTTTGATTTCAGCGATGAGAGAGATGTGTGTGCCAGCCTTGGCCTTCACCTCTCGGGTCATACCAGCATCCAGAATCAACTCTGGGGCCTCTGAAGGAGCAAAGAACAGCCCTGTTAGTTATGTTACATTTTGACACACATTGTGTTTTGTGCTCATCTCTTACCAAGTCTGTCCTGGACTCTGATTGGTTCCTGGAGAGAAGCTGGGTCGGACTCGCCGGCAGCATTTACTGCCATAACTCTAAACCGATACAGACCTCCGTCCTCCAGGTTGATTACCTTGAACTTAGTATCTTGACAAGAATCAGGAGTGTGATTGACCTGAAAACAACAACAAGAAATGGTCAAGTAAAGAAAAAAACACACTTACTCTGCATATATATTTTTTTAAAGTTATGTTAAATAATTATTGCGTCCTGTAAAATCTACTCCATGGTTAGACAACCACCTTCAGCCATTCCTCTTCTCCAGCTTTCTGGAACTCCAGCAGATATCCAAAGATCTTTCCTCGGCCAGTGTCTTTAGGTGGTTCCCAGGCCAGAGTTATAGACTCTTTAGTGAAATCTATGCTGTGAACATTCACTGGTGGGCTGGGTTTAACTGTGGTAAACAAATATTAATGTAGTAATGTTACAGCAAGAATTTGAAATATGCATTTTTTATTATAACAGACTGACTCACCTATGGGATCTTTGGCAAAGACTGGTTTGGATGGTGGGCTGGGGTCACCAGCTCCCACCACATTCTCAGCACTGACTCTGAACTCATACTCGCAGCCCTGCAACAGCTCGGTCACCCAGTACTCAACCTTAGGGTGGATTCTCTCTGAATTGCAACGGACCCATCTGTAAAGACAATCAAATGTAATGTGTTGCCATTTAGTGAGAGTTCACCAATATATATTATATATTTAGTCATTTGGTACCTGTTGGCCATGGTCTCTTTTCTCTCCACAATGTAACCAGTGATTGGTTTTCCACCATCTGCAGGAGGTTCCCAGCTAACAAGAGCAGAATCATGGTAGACCTCTTTCACAATGGGCTGTTTGGGGGCATCAGGCACCTCTGCAATAGGGAGGAGAAAACACTTGTCAGACACTGTTGCATTTGTTTAAGAGGGAGGTGAATAATAAGGTGATGTAATAAAGGACTCACTGAAAATGTCTCTGGCCTTAGTCTCAGCAGAAAGTAAAGGATCGCTGATACCATAGATGTTCTGAGCCATGATTCTGATGATGTACTCTCTGCCTTCAATCAGTTTAGGCACCTAGAATTGGAATTAAAGTTAGTTTTATAGAATGCTTATATTGATATCATTTCAATAATATAATTGACAGTCATTGTGGAGGAAATACCCTGCAAGTGGTTCTAGTGCAAGATTCGGTAACAGGCATCCACAAGTCTCTGTTTGTGTCTCTCTTCTCAATGATGTAGTTGGACACAGCGCAGCCACCATCATCCAGAGGAGGATTCCAGGAAATCACCATGTAGTTTCTGTAGATTTCATTGAAAATAACTGGGCCCTCTGGTGGCTGAGGCCGGTCTGGGAAGGGGGGGCACAAATTATACCATGATTGAATATTTTGCCTATATATAAAATAATGGAAACATATGTCAAAGTCTATGCTAACTATTACCTACCAACAACAGTTATAGTGCAGATTCCAGTGCGAGTACCGGCTGCGTTCTCGACACTGACAGAGTAGCAGCCGCTGTGGTCTCTCTTGGCTCTGCTGATGTTGAGGCTTAGGTGGCGGGCTGTGCTGTGGAGGCTGATCTCCTCATCCCCCTTCAGCTCTTCATCATTCTTCTTCCAGGCGATGGCTGGGGCTGGCTTGCCACCGTAACGTCCAGACAGAGTGCACAAGTCTCCTACCTTCACCATCATCCTCTCCCTGATGTCCATTTCCAGTGTGGGTGGTTCTGTAAAAGGAACATTAATTATAGTAAGGTTTATTTTTTTAAAGTCTACATTTGTTATATATATTTTTAAAGACCCACCAAGTTCATCCTTGCACTGCACAGGTTTGGTGGCAAAGGATGCTTTGCCCTGTCCCACTTGGTTAATGGCAGAGACTCTGAATTCGTGGCTTGAGCCCTCCTTCAGACCGGTGAGAGTGAACTTTCTGTCCATCAGTTTCGTGTCGGCACCCACACGCACAAAGTTGTCCCGTCCAACCATGCGCGACTCCAGAACGTACTCAGTTACTTCCGCACCACCATCATATTTAGGTGGTCTCCAGGCAACAGAGATAGAGTCTTTGGTGACTGCAGTGACGATAAGGTCTTCTGGGCGCTCAGGGACAGCTACAAAACATTCAAAAAAATATTTTAAAATAATTTAATGGAAAGTAAATAAGATTGGTGGTTTTCAGATTCTTGAATGTAATGATGTTATATTCCCAGATTGGAGGAGCCAGATTTTCATATTGATTTCATTGTACTTAAAAAATTCAGCAAAATTCACAAATGTTGAACCTGATCATTTCTGTTAGTGACTAGACCCTTGAATTTGCAGTTAACAAAAATCAGCATTTTAACTATGTAAATTTTTACTGCCCCTGCTTTGTATAAAATAAAATTATTTGGTTATAGAATGCTATGTCATCTGAAACCCAACTATTTTGGAGACAAGGAAAGTATTTTATATAGTATAGCTGTCCAAATCTTCTTAACAAATCCATCTGGTATTTTAGAAAATAATGTATCTATATATATTCATTTTAAGGGACCAGTTGGGCTGCATGACTTACAGATGGGGTCCTTGATCATGACCATCTTCTCGATCTCAGTGAAGGGTCCCATGCCGATGATGTTCTCAGCGGCGATCCTGAAGAAGTAGCCTTTGCCGTCATTGAGCCCCTGCACCACGGCGTTGTTCCTGGTGACAGTGTAGGATACAGAGGTCCAGCCCATGCGGTCGGACTCCCTCTTCTCAATGATGTAGTTGGTGATGGCTGAACCGCCGTCATCCTCAGGAGAGTACCAGGTCAGCTTGCAAGAATCGCTGGTCAAGTTCTCACCAGAGAAGGGCTGGCCAACGGGTCCAGGTACATCTAGAGGAAACAACACAGGGGTTAATCAGTGTTTTAACTTTATGTTTTTGTAGTAAATCATTAAAACAATTCCTCAGTCTTACCCAGGACTTCCACGATGACAGCCTTCTTCCTTTCTCCACCGTCATTCTTGGCACTGAGGGTGTAGATGCCCTGGTGCGCACGTATGCATTTCTTGATGACCAGGGAGTTGGAGATTCCTGTCTTCTCCACCACAGCCTCTTTGGGCACCTCAGCGTCATCTCTGAACCACGCAATCTGAGGAGCTGGTTTACCAGACACGTAGGCGATGATACGGATGGTGGCGCCTGCGTGGACAACGATCTTCTCCTTCACAGAGGCATCCAGGTCCATCTCAGGTGGTACTGCATCAAATAATTTAGCATCAATGGTTTTGTACTTCTCCTTTCCAAGCTACTTTTTTGTAATATTTAAGACTCATACTTGTCCTGTCTTTGGTCTCAATGAGCTCTGAAACATATCCTGGGTCACCAACTCCAGCTGCATTCACAGCTCTGACTCTGAACTGGTAAAGGCCTCCCTCTTTCAGGCTGTCCACAACAAATTTAGTGCCTCTGACCTCAGTGTCCTTAGCCTGTGAAAATAAATTCACTGTTTAGTTCCATTCATTGTATTCTTTATTGTATAATATAGTTCACCTTTTTCCATGCTTCTTCCTCTGCTCCTGGTTCCTTTTCCTCTTCCTCACTCAGCAGAAGCCTTCTCTGGGCTTTCTTTTCCTCTTCCTCTTTGTTTATTTCCTTATACTCCACAATGTATCCGGTGACCTTTGAACCTCCATCCACTGAAGGAGGAATCCATTCCAGCTCCACAGTGGATCTGGTCCAGTCAACCACCTTTGGTGTGGGAGGGCCAGGGGGCTCTATACAGATGAACAATCAATTTAGTACCTTTAGTACCAAAACGTAGCCTAAACCTCGTGTTAAGTTAAATGTTCTTACTGATGGGGTCTCTGCAAAGGATGGGGTCAGAAGGCATGCTGGGGAGTCCACAGCCGGCAGCATTGGCAGCGATGACTCTGAATTGGTACGAGGATCCCTCCTGCAGGCCAGTCACGTAACAGTTGTTGCCCAGAGGCAAGGCCCTGAGAGGCTCACGTGTGACGCGAGTCCAGCGCTTAGACGTTGTCTCTTTCTTCTCAACATAGTACCCAGTGATGGGAGACCCACCATCGTATTTAGGCTCCTCCCAGTTCACTGTCATAGACTCAAGACAGACGTCAGTTACGGTTGGCTTCTCACACTGGCCAGGGACAGCTGCAAAAGAGAAAAGCAATTAAAGGACTTGAATCATATGTGTAGGATAAATGACTATACTTACTGAATAGGTTTCTAGCTTTGCAGCTCTCGCTGACCAGTGGAGGTCCAACTCCAAACTTGTTCTGGGCCATGATTCTGAACTCATACTCGTGGTTCTCGGTCAGACGAGTAACAACATAGGCACATTCCTTGGGATCGTTAGAGACATGGACCCAGGATTTTCTGTTTTCCTCACGCTTTTCAACAACGTAGTTGGTGATCTTAGAGCCACCATCATCTTTGGGTGCATTCCAGGCCAAGCCAATCCTCTCAGCAAACACCTCTGTGATTTTAACTGGTCCGACAGGGGCTCCAGGTGGTCCTGCACAATGAGGGTTGTTGCATAACCAATGAATTACCTTTGTTGAAAATAAATAATGGGTTCATAGAATATTGTATTTCTTACCATAGACGGAGACCTTAATGTCCTTGGACACAGTGCCCAAGCTGTTGGTGGCTGACAGGCTGTAGAGAGCGCTGTCAAGCCTGCTGGCCTGCTGGATGAGCAGGGTGCATTTATCACGTGTCACCAGTTTGTTCATGTGCTGGTCATACTGAATGGGTGTCTTCTCCTCGGGTTTGGCTGCATTGACCTTGTGCCAGGTCAGAGTGGGGAATGGACAACCGCTGACCTTTGCCACAATGCTGACATCACAACCCTCCTCACCCTCAAGGAACTCGCGCATCTCAATAGTGGGAGCACCTGTAAGAATGAAAAATGTACGTTACTTACTACTTATTTACTTACTACTAACCCTAATGACAATATTCATCATCCAATTATCTGTGACTTACATGTCTGGTCCTTGATGACCATTGGCCCAACGGTAGCAGAGGGACGACTGGGACCAGCAGCATTCACAGCTTTTACTCTGAACTCATACTCTCCACCCTTTCATAACATGAGCACAACAACAGTCAAATAAAACCCGGATAGAAAACTGTACTAAACATTAGAAATACCCACCTCCTTCAGGTCTTCCACAATAAAGGTCAGCTCCTCAACATCTCTCTTGTTGCACTGCTTCCATGTCTCCTTCTCCTTTCCGCTAGTGTCCCAGCTTAGACGCTCAATAATGTAGTGCTTTACTGGGGAGCCGCCATCATTTTTGGGGGCCTCCCAGCTCAGGGTGACGGTGTCCTTGGTCACCAAGTTCACCTTGAGTTTGGTGGGAGGATCAGGGGGGTCTGAACAGAAAGGCATTATAAATAGTTGGTAGAGGTTGTGGTGGTTTTCACTGGCTGTGGTGATTGCAAGAGAACTTACAGATTGGATCTGTGGCTCTGGCAGGATCAGTGATGACTGTGAATGGACCAAATCCCAGTCTGTTCTCAGCCCGCACTCTGAACAAATAGTCCTGACCCTCCAAAAGACCAGGGACCACAAAGGCTTGGCTAGCACAGGCGGCATTAACCTAATCAAAATACAATCTGTTCATAAAATGTCAATACAAAGTTTATGAAAGTAAATGACAAAGGTGGGCACCTTAGTCCAAGCCTTATCAATCGTAGACTTCTTCTCAATGAAGTAGCTCTTGATTCTCTCTCCTCCGTCAGTGTCTGGCAGCTTCCAGATCAGCCTCATGGTGGATCTGGTGATGTCAGTCACTTTCAATTCCTTTGGAGGTCCAGGAACATCTACGACAAAACATAATTTAAAAATAGAATACAATAATCTTTTTTGGTCCATTTTCCTACACAAAAATGTATGACAAACATACCAAGGACAATGACTCTGACGTTGACATGTTTATGGCCAGACTTGTTTTTGGCAGTGATTGTGTAGCGACCGCTGTGCGTCCTCTGACTGACAGGGATGGTCACAACAGAAGTGGTATCTGTGGACTCAATCTGTACAAAGACAATGTTGGAATGAAAAAAAAAATTGACAGAAAAAAAAATAGACAAAGTAGAAGAGAGCTTACTTCAGAGTCAACTGGAAGTATATGCAACTTGTTCTTCTTGTGGGATTTGGCCTTTCCAGTGTAATCCCAAGTCACTTTGGGAGCAGGACGGCCCTTGATTGTGGCAGGAATCCTGATTGGATCTCCAGCACGAATGCAAAGGAGGTCATCAAGCAACACATCAATGCTAATAGCTGGAGGAACTGTGGAAAGACAACTCACTCAACATCTTGTATATACATGAAAATGATCAGATTAAACAAAGAAAAGTCTTACGCTGAACATCTTGGACCAGGACCTCAGTGGTGCGTGGGCTTGGATCAGACTCCCCAATGTCATTAACGGCAATAATTCTGAAGCGATAGTGTTTGAGCTCACGAAGGCTGGGCACGGTGTACTCAGTGGTGGGGTGCAGAGTATCAGGGTCATTCACTCTCACCCAATTGGAGGAGCCCTCATCCTGGATTTGGATAATGTAGCCCTTAATGGGACTGCCACCATCAAACTCAGGGGGCTTCCAGGCCAGTGTCACACTGTACTTGTTCTTGTCGGCCACTTCAGGAGCAGCAGGCATGCTTGGAGGAGCTGCATGATATAGCAGTATAATTTAGACACTATCAGGTGTAGGACGGTCGGAGAACAAGGTGATTTATACTCACTGAGTGGATCAACAGCAAAGGCAGAGTCCGATGGTGCACTGAATGGACCAGTTCCTGCACTGTTGGTGGCTGCAACTCTGAATTCATATTCTGTGCCTTCAAACAAACGATTGGCCTGGGGGGCAGATAAATTACATAAGAGGTAAAACAAACAAACAAACAAACAAACAAACAAACAAACACACACATTCTTAATGCTTCTCACCTGGTACTCCCATCCCTTTGTGCCTCTCTTTGTGATGGGCAGCTTGTTGACTCTGGCCCAGTAGGCAGTGCCTTTCTCCCTCTTCTCCAGCCAGTAGCCAGTGATCATAGAACCACCAGTGTCTCTTGGGGGCTCCCATGTCAAAGTCATAGATGTCTTGGTGTACTCTGCAATGGTTGGTTTCTCCGGAGGGCCAGGAAGGCCGAATGGATCAGTGATGTGAACTTCCTCGGTGCAGCATGGGTCAGATATGCCGTAACGGTTCTCTGCTTTGACCCTGAATGTGTAGGTCTTGTTTGTTTCAAGGTTCCAAACCTTTAAAAACAATTAGATTAAATTAACCAAATGTATTTACAAAAATTACAAATATATTACCATTAGAGGGACAGACTGATCTATCCAGGAGCATTAAGATGACACATACCCAGTATTTCTTCTCGACAACGCTATTGTTGACAACCTCCCACTGTGGTTCAGGTGGTGGCTCCTGTCCCTCTTCCACCTCTGGCACATCTTTCACAATCTCCTTCTTCTCAATAATGTAGTTGGTCAGTTCACTGCCACCATTGTCCAGTGGAGGCTCCCAATGGAGGAAGCAGGCCTCAGCTTTAATCTGGGGCACAGTGAGGTTCCTGGGTGGCAGAGGGCGGTCTGGCAAAGAAGAAGTTGTACAATTATTTTATTATCCACAGGTTATTGTTTTGTAAATCAGTTCTTATATGTGACGCACCACGGACTTTGAGGGCACAACTCGGGATTAGGCAATCTTAGATACACGTGTTTTTACTAAATTTTTTCAAAATTTGTGATCGTTTTTTGCAGAATGTGCTAGTTGAGATCATGAAGAACCCACTCCATGTTTCAGATAGCAGCATTGGCTGCTTAAAAAGCATACATTTTGTCTGTGAAACAGGCTTATTTTTCGGTAAGAATCGAGGTATGTCTAAATTACCATCCTACTGGTGCGGACCAATCACGTGACATTTGCGCTCTTTTGTTTACTTTTTCCGCCTATCAGCTGTGAGCTCCTGAATATGTAGCTGCATTTCATAGGCTGCATTTGCATCCGTAACTTAAAAATCCTTAACTTTGACTGTAAATGCTACATAAGGAAATGCTGTAAACGCTCTCTTCGGGATATGGGACACGGAGCTCTCCGAAGCTCATGTACAGAATGCGATCGGATACTTTACTGGGGAAAGAGCGCGAATATGCGATCCACAAACAACAGGCAAGTAAGTGTCAGAACACGTGTACTTTATAGACTTTAGGACATGTTTAAATACTAATTCAGCTTTCGTGTGGTGATCATATTGCACTGTGGTCTGTGCGGGACCGCGCTGTGTGGATCTCCATTCACAATGCGGCTAAGCTAATGCTAAGGCTAGCATTGAAACAATGCGATCAGTGCGAACAAGAAGAGGTTAGGTTAATTTCCACTCTATTTTTGTTTATATAAAAGCCGATCGTTTTGCCATAAGCTATAGCGGTAGAGTAATACTTTATTTTGATTCAATATGACCCGTTTCGGTACTGCTGTAACTTTTTTTGACTCGGCGCTTATTTAGTCATGAGGGTTTGAATGGAAGTTCTTATGGGACGCGTAGCATCTGAGCCTTAAATGTTTTCTATTTGTAACTTTTTTTGAATGAATTAGGCTGCAATGCTAATACTGATTGATTTATTTAATAGAACTTTGAAAGTGCACTTTACTTTGTTTTTGGAATTAAAGCTATCTTATTGAAATTATTGAATTGTTATTAAAGTCCATTTTGATGTGACCAAAAGTTTATTTATAGGTAGATATATGGGATGTATTTATTTATATTATAAATGGGTGAGATGCGAGAACTATAGAACTATATATATATATATATATATATATATATATATATATATATATATAAAATGCTATATATATAAAATGCTATATTATGTGCAATACGAAATTCATTTGAGCAGTATTACCTCCTGTGAAATACTCCTTAAATACCTGTACCTTGGTATTTTATTACATATTTTATTACTTTTTTTTTTATTATATTAGTTACTTTGCTATGCTATTAGTACTTCCTGACTATAAGTAAATTTTGTAGTAAACTTTGACTTAACATATTATCCTGTGTATTATTAAATTATTGAATGATTCTGACCTGCCTGGACGTTAACACACCACAATGATAGTCATGATGGGGGAGGGCTTAGCTTAATGTCATGCATTAGGCAAGGAGGGCTGAAGAGAGGAAAACTTTGAGAGCTGTTTTGAGAGCTTTCGAAAATCTACTGTGCCTGCTTTCAAATAGTGACAGCTTCATTAAATATGGTCAGATTTTCATGTGTAAGACATCATTGGAAAGCTTAGAACCTGTACTTTCAAAATCTGCGAATAACTCAAAACGCCTCTGGGACAACTTGGTATTGGTTTTGCCGCGGTTGTTCCTAAAATAGTAACATTAAAAGATGAATAGATGTTGAATTTGTAGGTGTACTCACCAAGCACCATAACATAGATGATGTGATGGGCGGATCCCATGTTGTTGGAGGCAGTCACAGTGTAGGTGCCTCTGTCTCTTCTGTTGGCTGATGGGATGGACAGAGTGGTCTTGCAGTTCAGCCTGCCAGTCACCACAGTCTCTATTTTCAGTTGCTCAGTGGGCTTGTCAATCAACACATCATCCTTGGTCCATTCAATCTTGGGGATGGGAAGACCCAAGACGTCAGCAGGCATCTCAATGGGCTCTCCCTTCTTTACTGTGATAGTGTCGGCCTTGAAAATCTTCAACATGTGGACTTCAGGAGCCACTGGATATGATATCAAGATCAAGTTAAAGTTGTGCAAATGATAAAAGAACTGCTTCATTACCGAAAAGAACTACAATTCTATAAAACCGCACCTTCATCATCCTGGATAATCACGGTCATGGGAATAGAAGGTTCGCTCTCTCCAATCAAGTTAGTACACTTGATTCTGAACTCATACATCCAGTCCTCGTCCAGCCCAGTCACTGTCATGGTCAAGTCGGGGCAGATCTCAGTGTTACAAGGCTCGTAGTCCTGCTTGTCCTGCCTCTTCTTCTCAACAAAGTATCCAAGCACTGGGCTACCACCATCATTACGAGGTGGCTTCCAGGTCAGAGTGACAGAGTCCTTGGTCCTTTCAGTGTAGTGGAACTTCTCTGGGTATGATGGTGGACCTAAAGAACAGACATCAGCCTTGTTAAAGGTGCTTTCAATAAAAAACATTATCAAAGTAGCAAATGTAAGTCACTAAACTCAAGACCAATCGCTCACCTTGAGGGTCAATGGCCTTGAGGGGTCCGAGCTCAACGGGCTGACCAAGACCGAACTTGTTCTTGGCGTAAACACGGAAGTAGTAATCCTGTCCCTCCACAATGCCCACACATTCACATTTTGAGGAGGAAGTTTCAACAGGCTGTCTCCATGTGTGCATCTTAGCATCTCTGCGCTCCACAAGGAAACCTGTCAAGTCACTGCCACCGTCGTCCACAGGGTCATCCCAGTTCAAGAAGATCATCTTGCGTGTAACTACCACAGGTTTCAAATCTGTGACTGGTCCAGGAATATCTGTGGAGGACAATGTTTAGTATTTTAAACTTTCATAGGTGGGAATAAAGCAGTCTGTTCACAATATGCTTAAATGGACACACTTACCCTGGACTTCTACTCTTGACCATGCAGACTTGATGGCACTGGGGTTACAGGCAGTGATCTGATATTTGCCACAGTCTGGTCTCTGAACATTCTTGATGCTTATGATGCTGGCATTGCCCTCAGTAAGAACCTCTACGTGGTCTTTAAAGTCAAGTTTGCCTTCTTCTCTGGTCCAGCTGATGGATGGGTATGGTTTGCCTGTGACAATAGCTGGGAGAAGAAGGTGCTCACCAGCGCGGATGTAAACTGTAGCTTTCATGGCCAGCCCCAGGTCAATCACTGGCATCTCTGTTAGAATGAGCAAAAGAGGGAAATTAACACAACATTGAACCAATAAGCATACACAATGAATACATAAAGATTTAAATAATTTTCTCACCTGCTGGATTCCTGACAATCACAGACTCAGTGAATCCTGGAGTTCCCTCTCCAGCAGCATTGCAAGCAGTGACTCGGACCACATATTTAGCTCCTTCACGAACTCCGTAGACAGTGAAGTTACGGTTCTTCCAGGGGCGCTCGGTGGCTCTAGACCAGTCCTTACTGCCAAGAATAGCCTGTGGCACAACAAAGAACATAAAGAACATCCAGTTCAAACAAGTCCTTTTTAAATGTATATTGCTAAATAACTGTTGTAGGTTAGATGAACTGACCTTGTCCACGTGGTATCCAAGAATTTCTCCTCCACCATTGTCGATGGGTGGCTCCCACTCAACCTCAATGGAGTGGTCAGAGGTCTCAGCCACACGAGGAATTGGAGGACCAGGAGGTACTGCATTGAAAATATGTGTAAGCAGTGGTGTTCTTTTCAACAATTTTATTACATTTTTTTCTCAAGTTACTTACAGATTGGACACCGAGCTGTCTTAGGTTCAGAAGGAGGACTGAACTTTCCGGGACCAGCTTGGTTTTCAGCTGCAACACGGAAGATGTAAGTCATACCCTCAATAAGACCATCAACGATCAGTTCAGGATCAGGGCAGAGGTTCCTACAACAGACAAGACATGTTAAAAATTCATTCAATTCATTTGAAATTATGAAAGTCCTTTTCCCTACTTGTTGACACGAGCCCAGTGAGAGCTGTTGATCTCACGTTTCTCCACCCAATAGCCAATAATGGGACTGCCATTGTCGTTGGGCGGATTCCATTTGACCAAAAAGGAGGTGGCAGTATCATCATCAACCACTGGCTTCTCAGGAGCCTCAGGAGGATCTAGGAAACAAGAAATAAAGTTAATTTGGAACAAATGTGGAAATTAGAGTGAAAAAAGAAGCAGAAAATAAAAAGTACCAAATGGATTCTTTGCAATAAGTGGTTTGGAGACGCATGGTGGTCCAGCTCCAAATTTATTCTCAGCCATGACTCTAAAGATGTACTCCTTCTTCTCAATGAGTTTGGGCACCAGGTAGCGGCAGCCTCTGAGTGTGGCGGTGACAGTACTCCAACCAAACTCAATCTTAGAGTTGTCCTTCTTCTCCAGAGTGTAGTTAAGAATCTCACTGCCACCATCATCCAGAGGAGGATCCCACTTGCAGATGACAGAGCTCTTTCTCACCTCCTCGAATCTAAAGTTCACAGGCGGTCCAGGAGTGTCTGTAGAGTAATGAAAGGGTCAGATTTTAGAGTTTTGGCTCTACTAATGTACATTGAAAACAAAAAGTTTTCAATACAAATAGTTTCTTCAACACAAAGCAACAATTATATCTTACCCAGGACATTAACTTCACAAGTTGCAGAGGCAGTGCCGTGGTCATTCTCAATCTTGATCATGAAGACACCATGGTCAGCTCTGATGGAATCCTTAACAACAAGAGTGGACATGCCCCTCCTGCTGTTGTTGATATTCGCACGCTCATTCATGGTGGGGTATTCAGGCAGCTCCTCTTCTGGCTCCTCCTCTTTCTTCTTCTCCTCTGCCTCCTTTACTTCCTCCTTCTTCTCTCCTTCTTTGACTTCTCCCTCCTTCTTCTCTCCTTCTTTGACTTCTCCCTCCTTCTTCTCTCCCTCCTTCACCTCTACCTCCTTCTTCTCTTCCTTCTTCTCTTCCTTCTTCCTCCTCAGTGGCCTCTCAGGGCGCTTGCGGAGGGGCATGGGATGGATTCGTTCATTGTTGAAGTACCATGCGATCTCGGGGTAGGGGGCGCCAGAGATGTTGGCGTCCAGGCAAATTTCGTATCCGCGTTTCACGTTCAGGCCGGACTGCAGGCTGCCACTCAGGAAGACCCTGGGTGGGTCTGTGTCAAGAACATTTTATTATTATTTTTTAAATAAGATGTACTGTGCAAAAACTAAACAAATACATTTCAATTTACAATATTTACTGTATCTTGATTCAAGTAGTTTTGATAGAATTTATTTATTCACTTGGATCTGTGATTAGGGGTGGACGTTAGTATCCAGAAAACAATATTCCAAAAGTAATGTGCTCAAATGTGTCTTGCATTAGGTTTAATTACTATGCCTTATTTTGCCCACCTCTACCTGAAATTACATATGTTATTTCCAACTTGTTTTAAGCATGGTTGGTTTCAATTAATTTTCCTGAATTTAAGTTCCACTGGCAAAAAAAAGTGAAATCTAAAGTTGAACTCTATCTATGCTTTATTTATTTATTATTATTTATTTATTTTCAGCATAACAGTGTATAATCATTCATCCAGTATAATAGGAATGTTGAAGCTTCTCACCGATAGCGTCTGCGATCTTGACAAAGAGTGAGCTGCGTGAGGGGTCGCTGATCCCGGCTGCATTCTCCGCCTTGACTCTGAAGGCGTAGTTCTTGCCCTCGGTGAGTCCCCTAACGGTATAGGACAGAACAGGCACGAGGAAGTCATTGCACCTCTCCCAGGTGTCGGTGCCCTTCATTTGTTTTTCCAGGATGTAGCCCATGATCTTGGCTCCTCCGTCGTACATGGGAGGCTTCCAGGTCAGGGTGATGGTGTTGGAGGTCGGCCTGTGGGTCTCGACGTCTACTGGTGGGTCTGGGGGATCTGGGGAGACAGTACAATATGATTAAAATAATGTATAATTTAAGATAATTTTTTACATTTTGTAGTTATGTCCTTACGCTTCTGGTCCTCAGCGATGACTGGGTTCTTCAGCTCAATAAACTCTCCGCCTCCGATCTTGTTGACAGCCTGGACTCTGAAGTAATACTCTCCATTGGGGATCAGGTCTTTAACGAGCCAACTGACTTTCTTCTCACCAGACATCATGTTGACATATGTTCTTCTGCCAGCCTCACGCCTCTGCAAGACAAAATGTTTTAGTTTTATATTTTAGAATTTTATAAAAAGTGTCTTTATTTGGGGATACCACAGACCTGGAGAACATAGTGAAGGACGGGGGTACCACCATCATAATCTGGAGGATCCCAAGACACTTTACAGGAACTCTTGGTGATCTCAGAAGCCACAATCTCCTTGCAAGGGCCAGGGAGACCTTTTGAAAAGAGTAAAAGAGTTGAATAAACTAGTGTTCTTTACAGAGGAAAAGACTCAGTAAGGTTCAAGTACCAATGACTTTGACGTTGATGGTTGCACTGGCAGCTCCCAGCTTGTTCTCCAGAGTTACTCTGTACTGTCCAGCATCAGCGTGAACACTGCTGTCAACTTCCAGGTGACAAGCAAGGTACTCTTTTCTGTAGGGCAAATACACTTTAGTTTAGCCTGAATTTCGGAGGTCATACAGTACAGTGATATAGGATAGATACTGACCTGAATCCGAGTCGCTCGTCAGCCTTCAGCTCCTTACCGTCTTTGTGCCATGTGATTTTGGGAGAAGGAACAGCTCTGAAAGGAACTGGGATGTGTAGTTTCTCTGACTCCACAACAACCAGATCCAAAGTCTGGAACTCCAGAGTTGGGTTACCTACAAAAAAAGAAATATAGTTTACACTGAGTTGAAACAATAAAGTTACATATACAAAAACAGTAAGTGTGACTTACAGTCAGATTCTTTGGCAAAGACGTTCTCAGAGATGTCAGATGGCTCGCTGACTCCGGCAGCATTGATCGCTCTGACTCTCAGGATGTACTCCTTTTCAGGGACGATTCCCTCCTCCACGCGGAACTTCAGCTCCTTGACTGGGCGAGAGTTCACTCTCATCCACTTCTCAGTGCCGGCCTGACACATCTCAATGTGGTATCCACTAATGGGGCAGCCACCATCCTGCTCAGGGGGCTTCCAGGCGATGGAAAGGAAGTCACGGCTCGCCCCTGTCACGTGCAGCTCAATGGGAGGAGATGGAACACCTATTGAAAAAGGGCATAGTATGCAGTCTGTGCTTCACATCTATAGTTGAAGTTTACTCAGTAAATAAAGTATAACTCACCAGTGGGGTCTTCAATAGTCAGGATCTCGGTGGGCTCACTGGGATGTCCGGCACCGGCCTCGTTCTCAGCACGTACCTGGAACTGCACCTCTGTGCCCTCAATGACATCTGTCACTCTATATTTACAGTCTGCGCCAGAGGTCTTTCCACATTTCACCCAGCGGGTTCCCATCTTCTCCTTCTTATCAATCTGGTATCTGGAAAAACAAACCAGGATGAATGTTGAAACATTAATTTAATCTGAAAAATCAGGAAGGTTTGGTAGAGTGCATTACCTCAGAATGCGTCTTCCACCATCATTCTTAGGTTCCTCCCACATCAGATCCACATAGCGCTTGGTCACAGCATTCACAGTGAGTCCGTATGGTGGTCCAGGAGTAGCTATAAGATTAATATAAAAGACTTGACATCTCTGCCACCAAACCATAGTTTTTTTGTAGTAACCATTCCTAACTTACTGAAAGTGTCTTTGGCAAGCACAGAATCCTCCATTTCACAGAAGGGTCCAATGCCCACAGCGTTCTCAGCAGCCACCCTGAACACGTAGAGGGAGCCCTCGTTCAGCGGGCTCACAGTCGTTTTGAGCTCCTTGACTGTGGTGTCCACAGCCTGCCAGCCCTTACGCCTCACGTCTCTCTTCTCCACCACGTAGTTGGTGATGCGTGATCCTCCATCACGCTCAGGGGCAGTCCACTTCAGGTCTGCACTATTACGGGTGATGCCAACCACATCCAACCAGCGAGGAGCAGAGGGAGGGTCTGAGGGAATAAAGAACTGTCTTAAAAATGTTTTTTAGTGTGTTTTGGGGGAAAATTGGGTTTTCTAAACATTTATATTTGTGTCCATAAACTATATCATATAGCAAAGTAATTTCAGTGTTTAAGAAAAGTTATTCTTCCTGTTGATAAAAGGAGAAATTCAATTTGTCAACTGAACAAAGTTTGTTTGGTCGAAAACATTTCGCCGCTCATCCGAGAGGCTCCGTCAGTTCTGGTTCGAGTGCTGGTTAGACACTGCTTATATCTAGCTGCAGGGAGGAGCTCACTACCCTGATTTCTTCTGAAACTATCTCAACTAATTTGTTTTGCGATTCTCTCTTTTGTTTTTCGAATTTCTGTGGCGTCTAGTTTAGCATACCTATTCAACCCTAACGACCGTCCCCACCCCTCTGGCCCTGACCTTTTGTCATGGATTCTACCTGGACGACTGAGGGATTTTTCATGCTATTCTTCCTGTTGGCTTCACTAAAACAAAATGTTGGAGCTTACCATTCAACACTTTGTATTTTAAGTCACCAATAGCAGTAGTAAATAACTACAATGAACAAGATGAAAACACCAACACACACACACACAAAAACAGTTCTTCTTACTCAGTCTCTCCTTGCAGAGGACAGGGTCACTGGGCTCGCTGGGCTCGCTCTCTCCAGCCATGTTCACAGCCCTGATTCTGAAAGAATACTCCTGTTTCTCCATGAGTCCCTTGAGGAAGTACTCCAGCAGGTTGAGGTTCTCGACTGCACGGATCCAGTCCATGGTGCCGCTTTTCAGCATCTCAATCACATAGCCGTCGATCTTGGCTCCACCGTCGTGCTCTGGTTTGGTCCACATCAGGAAGCATGAGGTCTTGGCCACATCCTTCACTGTGGGCTTTCCAGGAGGCCATGGAGGATCTGAAGGTAAATTTCTATATTAAAGTCCTATATTACACAAAGTTGACTGTTATAAGCTTTAAGCCATGTTAGAATGTTCTTAACTCATTCAAAACATACCACAAAACATACAACATACATAGTTGTGTTCGTTTCATTTACACATATTTGAGTAACCCTTTATTATTAGTCTGTCTACATCTCCAAAGCTGAAAATGCTCTGCTCCACTTTGTGATGTCATGAAGCCGTAGTTTTTAAGTTAACAGCTCCTTTTACTATTAGTTTAGCAGAGAATGGCAAATCTAAGACTGAAATCATCCAAATGATGCTAGAGGTGTATTATTCTAAAAACACAGTGGAGCACATCCTATATTACTCCGTGACATCACAAGGTGGAACAGAGCATTTTCGGTTTGAGAGAAGAACTCAAAATATCTAAATATGCAGGATTTGATTGTTATATGTTGTGTGAATGAAACAAAACACAACTTAAGTTTTTGACGAGGAAACTACATTATAACATAGATTTGAAAATAGCGTAACCTTTAATGACTAGTTTGTGTGTTTTGTAGCTCTAAACCAAAGTAATTGATATATTTTGTACCAATTGGATCCTTGATTAGGATCGGCTCGGTCTCCTTGCTTGGCTTTCCAGTTCCAGCCAGATTCTCAGCCAGGACTCTGAACTTGTACTTCTTTCTGGTGGGCAGGCCTTTCACTCTGCAATGAGAAATCACACAAAAGCCACGTTTCCATGATGTTTTTTTAATTCTGAATTAATTGTTCTAAATTAAATAGTCCAGAAATAAAATATTCTCCTTCGAGTTTACAAGGAAATAATAATTCCGAATTGAGCTTTACATGGAAAACACGTGAAATCGCCTTTATTTACACTGCCTGACAAAAGTATTAGGACGATTGTCTATTTCTGAACTTTCATAAATAATGATAACAAGACGTATTGGTAATGACAACAAATCAATCTATTGATATATTAAAGCAAATTTCATCATGTGTAAAGGCATGTTATTGCAAAAATGGGGACTCATCGCAGTGTAGGTCTAACTCAGGTCTAAACCAGGACTAGACTAGGACTATCGTCCTAATATTTTTGTCAGGCAGTGTAATTCTGCTCAACATCTAGGGGTCGGGAAGGATTCTGATTGGACAGGGATCGCACAAAGTGTTTACGTCGACCAGAAGAAAACGCACAATCAGCTGGCTACTGGTGTTTTTGTCATCTCGGTTTGTCGTTGCACCGCGGACACAAACACGATACAAACTTTTTCCATAGTCGTTCCGATGATAATTAAGCAGCAACTCGAGAATTCTATCATCTCGCTTTATGCCTGTTGCTGAGGAGGAGAAGGGAAGAGTGTCGGAGAAGGGAGGAAGAAGACAAACCGAGTCAATGGCCCACTCCCACACCCCGCTCGGAAATCCAAAGAGCAGTGGATGAAAGATCGAAGTGAGGACTGGTGGAGACGGAGAAGTGCGACCCTACAAGCACACACTGAACAACCGGAATTATTTTTAAATTAGCAAGGAATAAGTTAATTCGGCTTTAAAATCAGAATAAACCACCCACTTACTTTGGAATCAAGTTAAATTAAGTGCATAATTTAATTTTCATTTGTGGAGAACTAAATTTGTTTCTTTACTGTCTGAAAAAACGAGATAAAACAAGGTAGTTCTTTTTAAACAGTTTGCATCCTCATAATTCACAGCAATGAGTTTATAAGCACTTTTCACTACTTTCAGAGGCCAGATGGAGTATTACCATCACAGTTATGATAACAACAACTAGCATGCTAACAGTGCACCAGCCGTACTTCTTTGTTCTCAGACAATAAAAATGCTTGGATTAGATGCAGACAGTACACAGGAGTCCCACTTTGACCTCTGTACAGGGCCAAGGCTAATTTGACATTATGTAAGATTAAGATTAATATTAATATTAAGATTAAGGTATAGTTTGCACTGACCTGAAGTTGGTGTCCTTGATAGGCAGCTTGTTGCATCTGATCCACTTGTCATGGTCGGATTCGTATCTCTCCACCCAGTAGCCAGTGATGGGGCTACCGCCATCCTCATCTGGCTCGTACCAGTTCAGGGTCACGGAGTCCTTAGCGATATCTGAAGCCTCCAGTTTGTAAGGCGCTCCAGGAGTGTCTAAAAACAACAAAAACAGTAAAATATTCCAATTCATTTATGGCATCTTTTTATTAAAGGTGCACTGCGCAAATTTTCAGGCGGAGGGTCTGCTGCCTACTTGTCTCCATGGAGATGTTATTGTTTGGCCTGAAATGTTTCATGGTATAACATTAGACATTTCCGTCAAGCATTTTTTCATTACAGGTGTTTGTATTGCGATTATACAATATACAATAATTCCTTCTGTGAATAGGGGCAGCTCTACACCGGTTTTAAAATCACTGCATTGGCGCCCTGTGAGTTTCAGGATCGGTTTTAAAATTATTTTAAATTTTAAATTCAGAACTGCTTTTACCTTACAAACCCTCGTGGACCCTGCTCTCCTCCGGCAGCAGCTCCTGGTCATTTCCAAAGTCAGGACACACACTCACGGAGAGGCGTCTTTTCAGTACTACACTACGACCCTCGTCTACGGAACAGCCTGCTGGAGGGCTGCAGAGAACGTTCATGTTTTTAAGAGTGGGCTCAAAACCCACCTTTTTAGCTTGGCCTTTGACTGAAATTTTATACTTTTTACCTGTTTTTACTGTTCATATTTTATTTAACTTATTTATTTTGTGCGTTTTTAGGATTTCCAGTGTTTCCTCTCTGGGGGCCCTCTACATCGGGAGCGGTGGTTGGCTGCGGCTGCCGGGGTCTGTCTCGTGGGCTCCTGGTTGGCGGATGGTGCTTAGGCCTTATCTATCCCCTGGCCCCTGTGGCGGTTCCTGTGGCGGTTCCTGATGGCGGTGGATGGCTCTCAGCTCTTGGTGTAGTCAGCTCCTCTGACGGTTTGTCTGTATTCGGCCTCACTTTTCACTTTTTAACTATGCGTAGTTTTATGTATTTTAGCATGTTAGTATGCATGTGCTCAGTTGGTAGAGCATATGTCTCGTGATCCAGGGGTTGGCGGTTCGAATCCCGCTCTTGACGGGTTGACCGCATATGATCCCAGCTCCCACAGATGAGCACTGCCATTGTGTCCTTGGGCAAGACACTTAACCCCACCTCGCCCCCAGTGTCTGCGGACACTGGTAGCCCCCATGGCAGAAGATACATCAAGGCCTGTTGTGACGTGAGCCGTCCTCCTGTGGACCCACCACCCGCGGAAGGATTCATGGGGGCTGGTGCATTGTGTTCTGGGCAGCAGAACACTGCTTGGACTGCTGCCCCCGCGACCCAGAAAATGGAAAAGCGGAAGAAAATGAATGAATGAATGAATGAGTATGCATGTGTGGGTGTGTGTGTCTTTGGGTGGGTGGAAGGTAATGTGGGTTGTTTTAATCACTGTAAAGCTGTTTGTATTACATTTTTTTGTATGAAAAGTGCTCTATAAATAAAGTTTCATTGATTGAGTGATTGAATTGTAACCTGCACTACAGCACTAGGTAGGTTTTATCTATACATTGGAACATTCTAGGGAAAGCAAGAAAATTTCCATGGAGACAAGCATATGGCAGACCCTCCACTAAAAATGTTACACAGTGAACCTTTAACTTGTTATCATTCTCACCAAATGAATATCTGGCAATGATTGATGGAGCCTCAGCTGGAACACCGACTCCAAACTGATTCTCGGCGAAGACTCTGAAGATGTACTCCTTGAACTTTACCAGTCCGACCGCTTTGTACGTGGTCTGTTTCACGGTGGAGGAGAGGCGGTGCCAGATTTCACTGTCTGTTGCACGGCGTTCCACGATGTAGTTAGTGACACGTGAGCCACCATCATCTCTGGGCGGATTCCAGGCCAAGAAGCAAGACTCGTTTGTGATGTCGGAAATGTCAAAGGCAGCGGGAGGCCCAGGTTTGTCTGAAAAGAACAAAACATGGAAACTGAGTTTAGTACAAACCAGACATGATGCATATAGAGTCATTTTAGGCATATGGATGGAAATGTACTTTAGTTAACGCAACAAGAATAAGATGCAAATAAATAAAGTTTGTGTAATGAATATTGAAATTTCAACAAAGCGACTAACTGCACTGATTGTCTGAATATACATTATCCTGTGTTTCCTATAGATTTCATTTACACCAGGGGTGCTCAACCTTTTTTAACCGAGATCTACTTTTGAGGTTGATGGTGTGCCGAGATCTACCAAGAGGGGTGGCTGGGTGATTTCCTGCATTCTAGTCCATTTTAGAATGACCTGTTGGAGTGACATTATTTTTAAAGTCACATAGGGGCGAAAAAAATTTTGGGTCACTTCAGGCTGCAGTGTGAACGTAGCCCAAGATATGTGGTCCTAAAACCGATGCATATCCGATCTTTTGGCATGCGACTTCAGTCTGAAGGGCCAGGTTGCATTCATCTGACCTGGGCGTGTTTCCTCCAGCGAGAGTGGTACAAGAAGGCTCTCACAAATGTACGCAAACGTTCTATTCGTCATGATAAAATAGTATATAAACTCCGTATCAGTGAAGCGGCGAAGCACGTAGCAATCCCACCAATCTTGGATGCGACTCCGCACCAACACATTCATTTCTGCAGACCAAAAACCTTGTCCTTCTCCGTCTCCTCCTTAAAATAAATAAGTTGTACATGTTTTGGCTCCGGTGCGACAGCAACTTTATTTCACACAAAAAATCAGAATTGAGCATTAAGCCCTGCAGTCTGAACGTATCCATACGTGATCGACTGACACTCTGCCTGTGATCGACTGGTTGGGCACCCTGATTTAGACTATGGTGGCATTACATTAAAAAATATATAAAATAATTCTCTTTGTGGAGTTTAATGTCAATTTATGGAGTTTAAATGTCACTTATTGCTTTTGTCTTTTTGAACAGAGCAGTTACTTTTTATGTTAATGACAATACAACGAGAAGCAGTGATTTTTTTAAATGCCAATGTCTATTCCATGTTTATTTTTTACCATGGGGGAGAATTTTATATTATGGGAGCCACCATAGTTTCTAGTATTAATGATAAACACTGTTATCTAACCATATTTTAATGTTTGGCGAATGGTATTTTAAAATGATGAGACATTTCCAGAGTTGATCTAGTTCTGTATCAATCATTAAAACATCTTTGCTTGTTTTTGTTATGATCGCTTGTATATAGTAGAGATATATGTTATTACTTTATTTGACACCAGTCTCTTACTATCTTTGCTACTTATTTAGAAGTTATTGCACTGGTCTACAAGCAAATTGCTTCCGGAACAAAAGTACTGAATTTTTTCTTGGTTTAGGTCACTAATAAAGAAAAAGTAACTCAGAAGTGCTGATTGGCTATAGTTTCAAAGATATAGTATTTGGGTCAAAATAGGAAATTTATGCAAAATAAGGCAAAAACGGTAGTTTATCAGAAGGTACAGTGTGTCTACAAGCAACAGTTCTATCTGAAAGCCTGTCTGCACATTCACATACATTCATTTTAATATGTCTAGAGTTTTAAAGGTCCCATGGCATGAAATTTTCACTTCCTGAGGTTGTTGAACGTTAATGTGAGCTCCCGTACCCTGTTTAGGGCTGCTCCCCATGGCTAAAAGTTGCGAAATGTGTAAACTGAGCAATTGCGATCCTTTTCCATGTTTGAAAAAAAGACAGCCCAAACGGGCGATTTTGGACCGCAAACGAGCTACGTGATACGTTTTTTTTTTTTTTGCCTGGAGACACGTGAGAGTGTTTCCAGGCTCGGATGTCATTTATCCGAGCCTCTGAAACAGCAGTGGTTTAATTTTATTTTCTGTAGAAATTGGTCTAAGAGTGTTTATTTTTATGGGACGCATCTCCTATCTTCCTCTGCGCTTAAAACACAGAAGTAGGAACTGTGCACATCGCACCGCTAATCCAGGAAACAGTGGTGTATTTGGCCACACCCCCACCCGCTGCACTGGCCTGTCTCTGTCCTCCTCGTTTGCATTTAAGCAACAACGCCCAGAATAGTGTTTAGAGACACATTTCTGAATAGAACTGTCTCCAAGAGGCTCTCTCATGCACTGAGGCTTGATTTTGGAGAAGGATTCACTTACAATATTAGGGAACCACTAAGGCATCAAGAAGTACCATGTCATGGGATCTTTAACATATATCAATATATATAACATACATATTATTATAATATCATTAAATATCTTGAATACATTACCTAACCAGCACAGCTATCAATTGATTTTCAGTTCATCTTATTTATTTTTATTTATTTACTTATTTACTAATTTAGCCACTTTTATCTCGGAAGCAGATCGAGTCCAAAAATTTGTAGACCAGTGTTATCATTTATTATCATTTTATTATTTTTGTCTTTGTTATTATAATATATTGTGATTTGTGAGCTACTCTGTCTAAGTAATTTCCCTTGTGGGTCAATAAAGTTTGTCTAAGTCTAAGATTCTTTGTGCTTACCAAGAATGTTGACGTCAACGGTAGCTGTGGCACGTCCGCTGCTGTTGGTGGCCTCGATGATGTAAGTGGAAGTGTCATCTCTCCTGGTTTTAGCGACAGTGATGGTGGAGTGTCCGGGTTTAGTGTCAATGGTAATTCTATCGTCTGGTTTGAGCACCAGGTCGGCTTTGGTCCATTTCACGCGGGGCTCAGGTTTGCCGGTCACTTCAGCCGGGAGTTCAATCTTGCTACCAGCCTTAGCGGTCAGTCCGGCCAGCAGCTTGGCATCCAACTGGATCTCTGGAGGTTCTGTGGAAAGACAAAGCACAAATTTCGAGAATGTTTATCTTGATTTGTAATGAGTTTAGATGTATTAAGTCCAGATTATTGTTTAATGTTCTTGTTTGTGGTTGTATCTCCAGAAAACGCACACTGTCTCACTCTTAGGTCTCTTTTATTAATACAGCCCCTTCTGCTCCCTTTATGTTAAAGAGCTGCCTCCTTAAGAGTATTCATCTAATCAGTGAAAAAATAGTGAAATACAATACATTCACAATTAGACCCCAATATTGTACATAATTAATTTCGCACCAATCTCTCATGAATTAAAATAAAATTTAAATTGAAAAATACAAAGATTATAGTAGCCTATAGGAGATAAAAGGTATTGGATTACATTTATATATATTTACTTTTTGCCAGTGACTATTTGGTTCTTGAAGTACATTTTTTCAAATTTCAAAGTTCCAAATTTCAAAACCAAAAATGGAAAAGCGTCTAAATGGTCAAATCAGTACTGTCACATGAATTGTAGTCTAGCTAATCTATACCTTTATGATTTGCAAACTAACTAAAAACGTGTGCTGTTTGTGTTGAAAGTACCTTTAGGATCAACAGCCTGGATCTCGTCTGTGGCCTTGCAGGGGCGGCTGGCTCCCAGTCTGTTGAGGGCGCGCACTCTGTAGGCGTACCACTGTCCCTCGATGAGGCCGGTCACCTGGCACTTCAGCTCAGGGACCATGTCTCCGCAGGGCTCCCACTTGTCAGTTCCTCTCTGGCACTTGTCCACATTGTAACCACGGATACCGGCGCCACCGTCGTATCTAGGAGGCTCCCAGGTCAGGAAGATGGCACTGGCCGACTTGTCTCTCCACCTGAGGTTCTCTGGTGGGTCTGGCACAGCTATGGAAGCACAAAGTTGACACAGTTAGATTACCTTGTTTTTAAATGCTAACATACATGAACATTCACATAGACAGTGGCTCCCTCTTTTCTGCATCACAGAAAAAACTAAAACTAAAACACAACTCTGCCCATGCCAGTCCATCTTTCCCATAATCAGGGTAAATGGTCACATCTTTATATGAGCGCTTTTCCACGTTCAAGGCACCCAAAGCGCTTTACAACAAGGAACCACTCACCCATTCACACAGTGTATGCAAACACGGGGGGCGAGGTGGGTTAAGTGTCTTGCCCAAGGACACAATGGCAGCATTCATCTGTCGGAGCTCACACCACCAACCTGTGGGTCAGTGGATCTGACCGCTCAACCAATGATGTTTTTTATGTCAAAAGCGGTATTCAAACCACCAATCTTTGGATCAATGTACAAACGCTCTACTAACTGAGCTACTGCCGTCCTCGGAATAATTTAGCTCCATAAGATTCTTCTTTATAAAAGAAAAATAGATATTTGATATTTGATAACTGTACACTGTATCTAAGTAGGGAAATCTCCAGAGTTAGACTCTGGCTGTAGCACCCATTTTCAATCTCGTGGGTCTGTTAAATGTACCTGAGTATTTAGAAAAGCACTATATAAATATAAACAAAATGTATTATTATTATTTATTAGAAATTGTCACTATATAGTCTTTATAATAAAAGAAAATCAAAGCTGTTGTGTTGTGCTTACTGGCTGGGGATGACACATTGATAGGGTCGTCAATGTACGCAGGCTCTCCGGGGCCACACTTGTTGCAGGCGGTCACTCTGAACAGATATTCCTTTCCTTCAACCACATCAGTAACTGTATATTCCTGATCCTGGATTCCTGTCACCACCTTTTGAAAATAAGCAAAGATAAGATACAGACCCACAGTCATTACACAAGGATTATACACGCAACAATAAACAGTCAAAACAGAGTAATATGGGCCTTAAATCTTACCTTGACCCAGGTCTTACGGGACACATCACGTTTCTCCACCTGGTATCCGGTCAGTGGGCTGCCTCCATCGTGCTCGGGCGCCTCCCAGCACAGGTGTACATGCTGGCGTGTCACCTCCAGGACCTTGAAGTCTTTGGGTGCACTGGGAGCAGCTACAAAATACATTCATAAGTTGAGTATTACATCTAACCATACAGTACCTCATTCTGTCTCTAATGCACTATTTTCCTTATGACCTTTTGTATATAGCAGAGATGTATTTGTATTACCGTATTTTTCGGACTTTTTTTCATGGTTTGGGTGGCCCTGCAACTTATATATTAAAATTTTCACAAGCCTTGAGCACCCTCTCGTGGCTTGACTTGAAATCTACCGCTATATATTAAAATTGCACCCTCTCATGGCTGTAGGCTTGTCCCAGTATCTGCTACGCTATTACTACTGTACCACTGAAAATGTTTACCTCCGGAGTTCGCGGAGTTGCTCCAAAGTGACACCAAGAATTAATTCTGTGGATTTAGTGATTTGGAGTGAGATGGAGAGTTTGGTAAAGTTGTTATGGTATGTTATTTATTTTATAGTTGATTGAAATGCATGCCTTTCAAGATTAAATCCTGTTTCCTGGTCTCTGATTTTATAAAATAAATTTCCCCCAAAAAGTGTGACTTATATATGTTTTTTTCTTCTTCATTATGCATTTTTTGGCTGATGTGACTTATACTCCGGAGTGACTTATAGTCCAAAAAAATATAGTACTATATTTCAACATTTTACAAAGACATTTATATAATCATGCCTTATTTGACACCAGACTCTTCTTATTTTTGCTACTTATTAGAATTTATGATTAGCATTTATTATCTATGTATTTATTTTCTTCTTTGTTAATATAATACATTATGGTGTGTGAGCTACTGTGCCCAAATAATTTCCCTTGTTCATCAATAAAGTTTGTCAAAGTAAGTAAGTCTAAGATTGGGAAAATTGGGGAGCACGATTTGGAATAAATACCTATTTGTGATTTTTCTGACAAGCATTGCAATTATATATAATATTATATATAAATGTGAACTGACAAACTAATACAAGAATCACATTTCAGAACATGTTTGAACAGATTTAAACTACAATGTTAGTAGTTTTTATAGAGGATATTTTGCTGTTTGTGAAGGAAATTAATTGTCCATTTAAATTTCTATTTTGATTCAAACAGTATTAATGTTGCAGCCCAATCAGAAACATTGTAAGATAATAGGCCCATAGTCTCATATCAAATAACTTCAACTTCACACGATCATCATCAGCATCCTTACCAACTCTTAAAGGAACATTGTGTAACTTTTCTGGTGGAGGGTCCGTCAAATGCTTTTCTTCATGGAGATGTTATTGTTTTGTCTGGAATGTTTCACAGTATGGCATTAAACCTTTCTATCTTTATGGAGACCAAGTTACAGGTCAGATCTGTGGAGAGGCGATCTCGCCCACAGTCAGAATGTCTGTTTTTCTAGGTATTTTTGAGTTATAGAACCACCTGTAATCGAATAAATGTAAAGTAGAGCTGTTTAATGTCATACTGTGGAACATTCCAGGTAGAGCAACAACATTTCCATAGAAACAAGAAAGTGACGGACCTCCAACCACAAAGTTACATAGTGTACCTTTAAAGAAGCTTGCCTTTATCTGCACTTTTTACCTGTTCAAGTGTATACTGTTGTATACTGTTGTCGTATTTTATGTACTTCTGATTCTTGCTTGTGTAATGTTTTTTCTGTGAATATTCTTAAGATTTTGACTGTACTAGAATTGCCCCTCGGGGATCAAATAAAGAATGGTAAATGGTCATAACTTCATACAGCGCTTTTCCACCTTCAAGGCACCCAAAGCGCTTTACAACAAGGAACCACTCACACATTCACACACACATTCACACACCAATGTACGCAGACACTGGGGGCGAGGTGGGTTAAGTGTCTTGCCCAAGGACACAACGGCAGCATTGATCTGTGGAAGCTGGAATCATACCGCCAACCTGTGGGTCAGTGGATCTGACCGCTCAAGCAATTATGTTTTTTTTTATGTGTGGGATTCAAGCCACCAACCTTTGGATCAGTGGGCGCTGTACCAACTGAGCTACTGCCGCCCCTGATCTAAAACTGATCTTTGAAATCTGATCTAAAAACGATCTAATTCCATTTGAACCTACCAATGACATTGACTTCGATTTCTCCAGAAGCAATGCCAGTGTCATTTTCCAGAGTCAGAGAGTAGGTGCCTTTGTCGGGGCGGACACTCGGGGTCACGACCAGCTCTACATAGGTGGACTTTGTTGTCGTGGTGACGCGCTCATCCTCTGGGGTCATCAACTTCTCTCCAAAGGTCCACTTAGCGACAGGAATGGGGTATCCAGTGATGGGGACTCTGATGGTCAAAGGCTGAGGAACGATCACCTCCAGGCCGTCTTTGAAAGCGCTAAGGTCAAAGGTTGGGGCAACTAAAGAGAAAAATAATAATATTAACAAAAAATAAAAAGTAATAGAAAATAAGAATAAAAACATAAAAATATAGGTTTAGTGATATTAAACTCACAGTGTGGGTCATCAGCCAGCAGGGGTCCAATCGTGTTGGATGGGTCAGAAACTCCAGCAGCATTTTCAGCCATCACTCTGTAGTTATACTTAGTTCCATATTTCAGGCCAGAGACCTTTAGAAACAACAATAAATAAGTCAAGTCCCAACTCAAAATGTATAAAATGCAACTCAAAAAAAAAAAAAAAAAAAAAAAAAAAAAAAAAAAAAAAAAATAAATAAAATGTTTTCTATTATTTATTTTCCTATTTTCAATTTTGAAATTATACAACAAAAACAAAAGCTTCCCCTCTTCTCCACACTCAACACATACACAAAATTACACAAAACTACACAAAAACAAACAAACAGTTAAGTCCAGTCCTATCAAAATGTTCAAAAAAGGTGTCCATATCTGTTCGAAGTCCAGTCCAGTAGGATAAAAGTTCATTAATCCAGTTGGTCTCACTGGGATGTTCTGTGTTGATATGTAGATGTATTTTACCTTGTAGTAGAGGTCAGGGCAGAGGCGGGCGTTGCAGCGCAGCCATTTGTCGGTGCCATCTTCACAGCGCTCGATGATGTACCCTGTGATCATGCTGCCCCCGTTCCTCAGAGGAGTCTCCCAGGTCAGCTGCACGGAGCTCTTGTTCTGTTCATGAGGGGTCAGGTTCAGCGGAGGGCTTGGACGATCTGCAAGACGGAAATGTATAAATGAGAAAATGTTGCAAACTGGACAATTATGTACCATATTTGTGGTTTTAAAGAGCCTGTATCTGATTTTAATGTATTAATGTCAAGATAAATGCTCTTCTATAGATAATTTGAAAACCATACACTGTACATAAATGGACATAGTTTCCAAATAGGAAATACTGACTTTGGCTCCCATTGACTGAGGCTACGTCCCATTACTCTGTCTTACCCCTTCCCCTTTATCTACGTCTTTGTCTTGCCCCTCGATACCGAGCTGAGAGGGCTCTGCGTACGAATGTCCCCCTAAGAAATGGGACGCCACTCGCACGTCTCAAACGGTAAAGTTTGCGTCATCATCCCTCGCCTCTACCTGAGCTGCTACATCTACAGAGGCGACAACAATTGACGCAAACAAACGTAAACAAATGTCCAGGATTATCGGGTACCTCAGCTCGACAAAAAACTAGTTTGTTTATGGCTAAACAGACATCACTACAATTAAAACCACAACAACAGTTCACTAAAAGTAACGTAGAACATAAGCATCATAATTGTAAACCTGCTAAACTGTTAATCGATAATTACAACAGCTGAAAACACATTTATGAGACTCCTTGGCTGGTCCATGTGACGCTGCCATCCTGATCCCAAAACCTGCCTGAGCTTGTAGGCGTACCCCTTCGTTTCACATCTGGTCGAGAGATTACTTCAAAATTAGAATCGGGACACCCCTTGCCCTCACATGAACGCGCAAAACCAAGGGGTAGGCGTAAGACGAAGAGGTAAGACAGAGAAATGGGACGCAGCCTTACACTGGAATATTGTGGCCCCTCTCTCTGTAACTGCTGCTGTGAGCCTCGTCATTAAAATGTTCATATTAACCCACTCTACATGACCCTGATGTTTTATTTGTCTGTTTGTTTTGTTTTATTTTGTCTGTAAAAAAAAAATCCTATTCATAATATAAAGCCTGACACCTCGCTTAGTCCACTTTTTAATACAGTCTATGTTATAAACTTTACATAGCATTTTCTTGCGTAACAACTAATACAGAAGCTACTGCCAGAGTCACCTTTTTTTGTCCAAGGAACATTGTTACTAAGAATCATGAGAAACCAACTGCCTGACACTATCTCAGTTGTCAGACAGCTAAAAGTGCAAACTATTCGTGGTTTGAAATCAGGTACAGGCCCTTTAACATTTCTGTTTTAGCTGATATTCCGGTATAAATTCCATCAATAACAAATGTTACACCTCATGGTTTAGATGCAAGGTACATTATCCAGGTACAATTATCCTAGCACCCTACAACGTTTACACATTTTTACGTTCCTCAACTATAGGACTATAAAATGATGTCAACTGAAAACCAAAAGTACAAAAAAATGATCATACCAATTGGATCCATAATCTTGACGGGCTGAGAGGCAGCACTGGGCTTCCCGACACCAGCCTTGTTTTGAGCCTTGACTCTGAAGATGTACTCTTTGTTTTCAATTACGTCGTTGATGACGGCGCTCAGCTCGTCAGCCTTGGTGACCTGGACCGGGGACCATTTCACGGAGGTCCTGTCTCTGAGCTCGATGATGTAAGAGGTGATGGGAGATCCGCCATCGGACACAGGGGGCTCCCAGCCGACTGTGCAGCCAAACTTATTCACGTTTCCAACAATGACGTTCAGAGGAGCCTCAGGAACGTCTGAAATAGTAAAAAATTATATACTCAAAATTGAGAAACAATTTTTTTTTACAGTTATTATTGATGATAAAATGTAAGTGACTAATCAGATGTAAATGTATTTACTATTAATCATTGTACTGTTTGATTTGTTAGGACATAAAAGCAAAAAACTAAAATAAAATAATACAAAAATATATATACTAACTTAAATTTTTACAAATTATTTATGTGTTAATTTATTATCAACTATACATAATAAACTACAGATGATCTAATATATTTATACTGATCTTATATATGATCTTATATATTTATACTTATATTTTGTAATAATAATAATAATAATAATAATAATTAATTGCATTTATATAGCACCTTTAATTACACCCAAAGCGCTTTACAGTTCATTGTTCATTCACTCCACACTTGGTGGTGGTAAGCTACTTTCTGTAGCCACAGCTGCCCTGGGGCAGACTGATGGAAGCGAGGCTGCCAATCTGTGGCATCGGCCCCTCCGACCACCTCCAACACTCACACACACTCCACTTTCATACTAGGCAATGTGGTTAAAAAGTGTCTTGCCTAAGGACACAATGACCCCCAGTGGCACCTGGTGTTCCCAGTGGTTTCACATCCAAGTACTAACCAGGCCCGGCCTTGCTTAGCTTCTCAGATCTGACGGGTTCGGGCTTTGACAAGCAGGTATACTTTTATATATATTTTTTTAAATGGGCTGTGAAAAGTCTTCACTCAAAAATTTTTTGTCCACTTGACAGAATATTTTTTTTCTTTTGCTATACTTAAATATGATATATCTATATACGTATATTATATATATATCACACAGATTTTAAAAAGTTAAATGCGTAATTTTTCTATGATATTTAGCTAAATAAGTTGTTATTTTGGTAAGACAGCAAAGTATTCTATAACATATAACATATTTTCTATAGGTATAAATTCTTTTTCACAATCAGCAAACAAAAACTCTATCATGAAAATCGAGCTTTATGACTTCTCTTTCATGACCCTTACCGAACTTGTTCTTGGCCTGCACAGGTTTGTCGGTCTCCACGAGGGGTCCACTGCCCACACGGTTCCTGGCGCAGACTCTGAACAGGTACATGGAGTCCTTCTGGAGCCCGGTCACTGTGAACTCGGGGCTCTCCACGCTGTCTGTAGCCAGGGTCCAGGTCTTGCGCTTCACGTCGCGTCTCTCCACGATGTAGGAGATGACTTTGCTTCCTCCATCGCTCTCAGGCTCCTCCCAGGCCAGACTCACCTCACCATCGGCGGTGTCCATGACCTGAAGGTTCTTCACTGGTCCAGGGACATCTGGGTAGAGAGGATGAGGAGATATCAGTGAGGAATGTTTTTGGAAGTTTGACAAAGTAAAAGGAGTGAGATCAAAATTTAAACAGACTTTAAAATAAAATAAGTCTTCAAGCCAAATAGACTGATGTATAATCATAATTTTGGTTAATCGTCTAATGTAATTTCACAATTTTTTGTAATTTCACAAGCCTTATCTCTGCAGAATTATGTATTTCATATTCTTTGCCATTATTAGCCTAAAATTACTTCTTGCAAGACACTTTACCAAAAGAGAGAACTTTGCCCAAATTAGCATATTTTGGCATGCAACCCTATCAAATTTGTAAAACTGTATTTATTTTTGTTTGCTTGTCTAATGTGTTTTTTTTAATGCATATCTGTTGGAAATATGTGTATGTGTATGTCATGTGTATGTCATGTCTTGTAGTTTATTTGTTATTAAGTAAACATTTTGTCTCTTGCTGTCTTTTGTGCTACTTATTTAGAATTTATTATTATCATTTATATCTTTTACTCTTTGTTACTTTATTATATTGTGATGTGTGAGCTTCTGTGTCCAAGTAATTTCCTTGTGGATCAATAAAGTTTGTGTAAGTCTAAGTCTCTAAGACGTAACTTTTCCATTGTGATGTTTTAAACATTTGAAAATTTAATAGTACAAAACAATAAATTATTACAAAAAAAAAACTCCTGTCTCCTCACCAATGACATCTAGGTTGATGAAGGCCTCTCCCTCTCCGTGCTTGTTCTTGATGGTGATCCTGTAGCGTCCCTGGTCAGACTTCTTGGGGTCCTTGAGGCGGTACTCGGTGCGATCAGAAGAGGTGAAAATATTGTCTTTGGACAGGCTGAGGTTGTTGTAGACCCAGTCGGCCTGAGCCTGAGGATAGGCGCTGTAGGGCACTGCCATGACGATGGGCTTACCAGCGTCTGTCACATAGCTCTGGTCTGTGGTCTTGATCTGAGGCACAGCTGGAACACAGATCATTACAGAATTAACTTCAACTCTACAGCAATATATATACAACTCTGGGAAAAAATAAAAGACCACTGCATTTTTTTTCTGAAATCAGCATCTCTACATGTATTACAGCCATTCCATTCCAGCGTCTGTTGAATTCCAACACAAACACAAAGCTGAGCTACTTCAGTTCTTGCACCAGGAGTGGAATAAAGTCACCCAAGAACAATGTGAAAGACTTGTGGAGAGCATGCCGAGACGCATGAAAGCTGTGATTAAAAATAAGGGTTACTGCACCAAATATTGATTTCTGAACTCTTCTTAAGTGTAAACATTAGTATTATGTTGTTTTTCCAACGTGCAATATCATTTTTTCAATATTCTCCTTGTCAGTGTTTTATTATTATTACTGATTCGATTATTACTTATTTTATTATTATTATTACTTATCTTTTTGCCATTCTTGCCTGCATGCAAGAAAGAAATTCTTGTTCAAACTGTCCCTACCTGGAGCTACTGTGACAAGAAAATTCCTCCTGCGTGAGATCAATAAAGTCTTACCTTATCTTATCTTTTAAAAATAATTTGATCTTGATTCTTTGCATTGTTTGAGCTCTGAAAACATGTATCTTTTTTGTTATTTTGACCATTTGTCATTTTCTGCAAATAAATGCTCTAAACGATAATATTTTTATTTGGAATTTGGGGGAAATGTTGTCAGTAGTTTATAGACTCAAACAAAAATGTTCCTTTTCCCCAAACACATACCTATAAGTAGTAAAATCAGAAAAAATGATCATTTTGCAGTAGGGTTGGGCGGTAATACGGTATACGGTATACTGCGGTATCTAAAAATAGCAACGGTATCAGATTCATTACCGTCATTAAAAAAAAAAAATCTTGCCCTAATATAATATTAACTATAATTAATTTAATGCCTAAATAAAGAGTGTTTGTCCAGCACCTATGTATGTGTGGTTGTGTTTGTTAATTTAATACTATTACAGTTTAAAACTAATATTACTATCGGAGAGATGACGTTCGATGAAGTTCCTGGATGTTGCGTCGTGACACGTAATGTCACGTGACATTACCGCTCAGAAGGAGGAGGAGAAAAATAAGACAACATGACAGACCGCGCTGAGTTGGTCCCAAAGTAAAACACAACGTCTGCAATTTGGCAGCATTTCGGATTTCGGCCAAATGACAAGGGAGAGTGTGAGAAGTTTTCGGGTTTCTTATTACAAACACAACTTCCACACAAGGCTGTTATTCTGGGAGATGAAGACCCCCTTCTTTGGTGGAACGAGGGTTGCCCGAAAATACCTGTGCTCTCCATCGGAACGGGTCTTCAGCACCGCGGGCAAAGTTGTCAATCCACAACGTGCCCTACTCAAGCCGGAAAAAGTGAACATGCTGGTTTTGCATTCAATAGCTTAATATTTTTATTTTCAATAAGGAGTAGCTTTTTCTGACGGACGAAAACGGTTCGGGATGTTGTATAGTTGTACGTTTAATTTATTTGATTCATGTTAATAGATTTTAAAAATATACAAACGAGCAGTATTTTCCACTGCGTTCTCGGGACAGGGTTATATATGCACATTTTCGATTATGTCTTGTTATTTATTGTTCAGATTTTCTTATTTGATAAGATAAAGTATTTTATTTATTTGATTCCTGTTGGTTTGTTAGCTTTAGCCCACAGACAATTTGTTATTTCGTTCCATCAGTTGGCTGCTGTATTTGCACTTTAAACATTTGTTAATAAAAGTTACTAATTTTGTACATGTTTTGTTATGTTTTCATTAGGCCTATGTAATGCTTGCTATTCTGTTTCTGAACGGTATAGGTGCAAGCTGCCATTTGGCGAGGCGACTCCACGGTAGTGCTATGAAGTGTTTTTTTTTTTTTTTTTTTCAGGCTTAGCAACGGTAATACCGTATACCCCGGGAAAATGTGGAGACGGTTTAACGGTATCAAAATTTGGATACCGCCCAACTCTATTTTGCAGTGGTCTCTTATTTTTTTTCCAGACCTGCATTATATATTTCTGATTATTTTATACATGTTGTAATATTTTATTCTTGCAAGACCAGTACAAAATTTAGTAATAATCAGGATGATTTTCTAAGATATTTTTCAAGGTTTCACGATTATGAAAAAATACTTCCTAGACAACTGTAGTTTTTTTTTTTTTAAGTTTTTCTAATTCCCCGAGGATGGAGCAAATGACACCTACATGCAACAGGGCCTGGAGAATCGAATGAGAGGAAAAACTCAATTTGCCCAAAGACATGAATAAACTGTATTATTAAGTGAATTATTCATTGATTAAAAATATACCACAGAAAAATCCTGTCTTACTCAGTCACCCACTAAACCATTTACTTCACAAGTGCCAGATTACAGTGACGGACACAAATGAGGGAATTTGTTGCATCAAACTACACATTTAGCCTTAAGTTTATATCATTTCCACCCAGTTTCTTACCTGCCAGTTCCAGCTTGGCCTTGGCGTCTTTGTCTTTAACGATGAGCCTGTACTCTCCCTGGTCTCGGGGTCGGATCTCACACACCTGGAGCCTGTGGACTTTGCCCTCACTCATCATCTGGTACTTGTCTCCCTGCACCACCGTCATGTTGTTCCTCAACCACTTCACTTCCACTCTGTCCTTATTGAGCTCCACCTCGAACACGACGTCTGAACCCGGGGGCTCGAAAATGTCCTGAGGTGGTCGGATAATTTCCACTGGGGTTTCTGCAGCGTGAAAAGTATTTGATTAGATATTACGAGAAATATTTGATGTACAAGTCTTAAAGGTCCTAGATTATACATACTTTACTCTTATGAGCATACCTGGAGTTGTGTTTTGTTTCATTCACATTATTTTTGTGTAATCCTTTGATATTGATAAGGGGCGTTCCGGGATTCTGCTCCCACAACTTGGAACAATCTACAAAAAGACTGGAAACTAAAGGAACTGGTCTCTATAGGACAGTTTAAAATCTTGCTCAAAGGTTTGGAATTGAAATCTATGGTTTGTAAATGTTTTAATTCTAAAACATTGTATTGCTTGGAAATGCTTGAAAATTGTTTTTGAAATTTTGTAATTGTATTGATCTGTGCCATTGTCTTGGCCAGGACTCCCTTGAAAAAGAGATTATGAATTTCAATGGGACTTTCCTGGTTAAATAAAGGTTAAATTAAAAAAAAAAAAAAAAAAAAAAGAAAAAAAGTCAGTCTATATCACTGTCCTGCCTGGTTAGTGGGGAAACGAAATTTCGAATTCATTCTATGTACATGTACATGATTGTTTTTCGACAATAAAGCAAACTATGACTATGACTATGACTATCTCCAAAATGCTCTGTTCCACCTTGTGATGTCATGAAGCGGTAGTTTTCAAATTAACTTCTACCTTTAACCTTTTGTTCACTAGAAATGGTCAATTCCAGGGCTGAAATTATCCAAATGATTCTTGTGGAGGTGTTTAAAAACACAGTGGAGCCCTTCCTGCATTACCACATGACAACAGAAGGTAGAACAGAGTGTTTTCTGTTTGAGAAGTGCCTTTCGTTTAGACGGTGACGGTGTTTTGGGGGCTTAAAAACACAAAAAACTGAAATCGCCCTCCAAAGTGGAAAACTTGAATATGCGCCACCGTAGCGTTTTCGTCTACACTGCCCAAGACTCAAAACTCTGGTCAGGTCTGCTGATGATGCGTACACGTTTACGTCACCAGTTATGGATATTTATATTTATTAAATAAATTAAGTTAAATAAATAAAATAAAATAAAAAAGTTAAGTAAATTAAATTAAGTAAATTAAGGAAGATTCTACGCATGCGCGCGGACATAGTGATAATGTATCACAGCGCCACCTAGCCGCCTGCCATGCATACCCAATCCAATTCCACACACTTTTGCGTCACCGTATGTACGCAGATTTCCTCCCGAAAACGCTCGTCTAAACGCGGAATAAAAAGTGAAGACGCGACACCACTTTTGCGTCTTCTGCTCAGATCGTCATCATGTAAACGTAGCCTAGATCTGCAGGGTTTTGTGTGTTAAAGGTCCCATGACATGGTACTTCTTGATGCTTTTATATGGTGCCTTAATGGTTCCCTAATACTGTAAATGAATCCTTCTTCAAAATCAACACTCAGTGCATGAGAAAGACACATGTACAGAGTCAGAGTCAAAAAATAACTCTCTGAACAACTCATTCTGGGCGTTGTTGCTTGAATGCAAATGAGAAGGACAGAGATAGGTTAGAGGAGCGGGTGGGGGGGGGGGGGCAAATGCGCCGCTGGTTCCTTGTTTTAGCAGTGCGCTGTGTGCTGGCCCCACTTCCGTGTTTTAAGAGCGGAGGAGGAAAGGAGAGCCTTTTCAATGAAAAAAACACATTTTCACAGAAAATAAAATTAAACCACTGCTGTTTCAGATGTCCAGAGGCTCAGATAAAGGACTTCCGAGCCTAGAAACACTCGCACGTGCCTCCAGGCAAATAAAAAAACGCATTTCGCATTGCGTAGCTCATTCGCGGTCCAAACTCTCTGGGCGTGATTTACAGAGACGGTGGGTAGACATCCAGACGGGGGGTGGAGCTGCATTTTTCGATGTGACGTCACATAGTTGCCTTGTTCAGAATCGCCCGTTTGAGCTGTGTTTTTTTCTAACACAGAAAAGGACCGCAAATGCTCAGTTTAGACATTTCGCAACTTTTAGCCATGGGGGGGGGGCCTAAACAGGGTAGGGGAGCTCACATTAACGTTCAAAAACCTCAGAAAGTGAAAATTTCATGCCATGGGACCTTTAAGCATGTGTGAATGAAACAAAACACAACTCCTGATCTGTTTGTGCCGAGGAAACAACATTATAACATAGATTAGAAATTAACATGGGCCCATTAATTTACCTTCTACAAACAGCCTGGCTCGGGATCGCTTCTCGTCCACACCGCAGGCATATTCACATTCATCGTCAGGTCGGCACTCCTTGATGCGCAGGGTGGCGATTTTGCCTTCTTTCTCAAATGTGTATCTGTTGAAACACAACAAAAATATTTTATACGATTTCATAGATAGTATAATAGATAAATAGATAAAAATGTAACTGTTGAAAAATAGTAAAAACCCAAAACATTAACATTAATTTTAAAAAAAGCATGTATCTTTAGAATTATCATTTAGTTCTATCCGACATTTGTGATAAAAAATTAAAAATAATGTGAAGATGTCTCAAGGATTTGTTTGAATTTTAAGGCTTATAAGAGCAAACATATAAGAGCTACTGTTGCACGTTTATGTTTACCTTATTTCCAATGCACATTCTATTGCACATTTTACTAAATCTGTAAATATGTATTTATTTATTTTTTGCACTACCTTTTAGATTATGTCTTAGATAGTTTTTGTATTGTCTTTATATTATATTTTGTACACTGTCTTTTTTGCACTGAATTTCGATTCACTGTATGTCAGGCATGTCCAAAATGCGGCCCTGAGACAATTTTTTCTTGGCCCTCAGGCTTCCAGGTGAATTGGCCCAAATTACCTTGAGCAGAACTTTTGACTGCAAGTTTTTTGGAAATCTACCTTGATAAGACAATATTTAATATTTATTGTGTAGTTTTGAGGATCTTAGCATGAATAAAGGACTGATAGCTCATTCTAACGTGTTAAACATACATATATTTCAATTATTGACTGTCCTGAGCACCAGTCTATGGCCCTCGATCGGCCCTCTGCTTCGTCTGTGTTTAGACATGTGGCCCTTGACGAAAAAAGTTTGGACACCTCTGCTGTATGTTGAACACATATGGCAAAATTGACAATAAAGTTGACTTTGAACTTTGAACAAACATTGGCAGTTTTCACTGTTGTTATCTGACTGGTCAAAATTTCAAAATCACAGAACTACCCAGAGCGTAAGTGGAACTCTATAATTCTAAATGAGATAAAATGTTATGATAATGGTCTAGATTCTAGGGATGTTGCAATAACCAAAATATTGTGATATCATATCGTCAAAAGTCTCACAATAACACCGTGGGTCATCACAACATATGGAATTCCAAGTTTATTTGCTTAAAATTCATTGTTATGGTGCAGCAGCAGCTAAAAATAAGTGAGAACTACATATCACATGATTCTTTGCTCTGTTTCAGTCCAATCTACATGATGAAATAACTGTTATTAAGTACTTTTAAGTCTTAATTGTACAGGGTCAATACTGTATATCCTCTGTATATATCTGTGTTATAGTTCTTCCGGTAAATATCTTGTGCATATTGTCCATACATATATTTATTCACTTATTTATTTCTAGCACACCTGTATACTTGTTCATAGCTTATCATATATACTAATAGCTCTACTGTATACTTGTTTATAATATATCTGTTTATATCCCCTACACAGTTTAACAACAAAGTACTCCCACACGTTCATATTGCCCTATTTATTTGTACATAATTTACTACAACCATACTGTCTGTATTGTATATACTGTGTATATATCTCTCTTGCTGATTAGATACTAAACCTCATTTCATAACCTGTATTTATACATGTGTAATGACAATAAAGTTGAATCTAATCTAATCTAATCTAATCTAATCTAATCTAATCTAATTAATTTAATTATAATGGAAAAGTAGCATATTCAGTTTTGCCTCCACAAAATATACTGTGAGAATCGTGAAAATATTGTATTGAATTCCTGTTGGTGCTTTTCAAATTCTAGAGTGTGATGATGAGCCAGATTTCCCTGTTGGTTACATTGTACTTTGCCATGAAATATCCAAAAGATAAACTCACAAATGTTGAACTTTCTAACAGTGACTAGACTTAGGAACTCACTGTATTACAACAAAAAACTAGGGACGCGTGATATATTGGCATTAACATCGGTATCGGCCGATTTTTTTTTTTAACATATCGGTATCGGCCCGATGTGTATAACTACACATCGGGCCAATATTAACGACCGATATTTGTCAGTACTATAAATACCTTGCTTTGAAAAACAAATAAAAGTTCTCACACTTCAGGCAGAGCACTGGGAGCTGTACAGGGATCTTGGTCATAAAACGTTGTGTTTATCTTGTATCTGTCCATGTTTAAGTTTATTGTAATTTGACAAAATGTGTTGCAGTTCCTTTTCTTGGCAATACACAAAATGGCCCCCAAACCTGAAGTATATGTGGTGATATGGGAGCCATGTGAAATGCAGATTAAGAGTGACATGGTGATTTATCATCCTTGTGTTTTTTTTTATTTTTTATCTAAACTTTCTCACAAGGGTTTTGTGAATAAAATAAGTTAAGCTTTATGGAGTCAAAACATGTTTTGAAAATAAAAGAAGACATTCAAAAATTCATTTGGCATGATTTTCAGTTTGTATAAAATGTTATCTCAGAATTAAAAAAAAAAAAAAGATATTGGTTAATATTGGTTATTGGCCATAACAGCAACTTTAATATCGGATATCGGTATTGGCTAAAATTTTCACATCCGTGCATCCCTAAAAAAAACAGCATTTTAACAGTATTATGAGTAGCAGTATATAAATTTAACAGTATTAAATTACTCTTGTGGATCAATAAAGTCTAAGTCTAAGTCTATTACTTTTCGCTGCCCCCGTTAGTATGAAATAATATGGCCCTACAGAATGTTGTGATATCATCTGAAACAAAGCAATAAGATTCCCTCACCTGGGTCCCTCTCTGATCTCGCGTCCGTTCCTGTACCACTTGACATCGGCCTTGTCTTTGGTCAGTTTGCACGTGAACTCTGCATCCTCAAACTCTGTAATGGTTTGGTCCTTGAGGTGCACGGAGAAGTCCGTTGGAGCCTCGCTGATGATGAGCTCTGCCGTAGATTTGCTCTCCCCGGCCACAGCTGTGTACTCGCCCTCATCGGCCAGCAGGCAGTCTTTGATGGTGAGAGTGTGTTTGTCCTTGTCCACTTTGTAGACCACGCGTTTGCTGAAGGTGATCTCCTCGCCGCCCTTCATCCATTTGATCGTGGCTTTGAGACGGTTGACTTTGCAGGAGAAGCTGACGGTCTTCTTCTCCTGGGTGTCAATGTCCTCCAGAGGGACCACGATTCTCAGGCTCTCCTCTGAATCAAGCAGAAAGCAAAAATTGTTTCATATTGTTCTTGTGTTTTTCACCCAGTGGGATAACACTGGTCTACAAGCAAAATGCTTCTGGAAAAAAAAATAGTGCAATTTTTCTTGGTTTTGATCACTAATTAAGAAAAAGTAAGTCAGAAGTGCTGATTGGCTATAGTTTCCAAGATATAGTATTGGATCAAAATAGGAAATTTATGCAAAATAAGGCAAAAACTGCAGTTTATCAGAAGGTACAGTGTGTCTACAAGCAACAGTTCTATCTGAAAGCCTGTCTGCACATTCACATACATTCATTTTAATATGTCTAGAGCTTTAACATATATCAATATATTATATATATATATATATATATATATATATATATATATATATATATATATTATTATGATTAGATCATTACATATCTTGAATACATTAGCTAACCAGCACAGTTATCAATTGATTTTCAGTTCATCTTATCAATATAAATGAGATTTAGCCACTTTTATCTCAGAAGCAGATCGAGTCCATAAATTTGTAGACCAGTGTAACTTATAAACAGTACACAGTGCACCTTTAACATTATCCCAGGATCAAAATGGTCTCCTGTATTACAAAAAATTGACTCTTGTGATCTTTAAACCGTGTTATAATACTGTTACAACCTCAAAAACATACCTGGAGTTGTGTTTGTTTCATTCACACATGTTTGAGTTATCCTGCCTTATTAGTCTGTTTCCAAAGCTCAAAATGCTCTGTTCTACGTTGTGAGGTGTACTGGTAGTTTTCAAGTTAACATCTCCTTTCGTCAGTAGGGACTGGCAATTCCAGGGGCTGCAATTATCCAAATGATTCTAGTGAAGGTGTATGGAGTTTGACAACACAGTGGAGCACTTCCTGTATTACCACATGACACCACAAGGTACAACAGTGTGTTTTCTGTTTGAGAGAAGAACTCAGCATAAATCTGCAGGTTTGGGTGTTAAATGTGTGAACGAAACAAATCGCAACTCTGAGGATGTTTGTTACGAGGAAACAGCATTATAACCTAGATCAGAAAATAGAGTAATACAGGCCCTTTAAATCAAATACTGACCTTTGATAGTGAGTTTGCAGGCGCTCTTGGCCTGCTCTCCTCTCTGGTTGGTCAGGTTGATGCTGTAGTTGGCGTCGTCTCCCTTCTGGGCATCCTTGATCCTCAGGGAGAAGACATTGTCGCGCTGAACCATCACGTGTTTGCTGCTCTCAAACAGGGTTTCATCATTCTTCAGCCATTTGGCCTTGGCTCCTTCCGTGTTCACCTCACAGTTCAGGACGATCTCCTGCCCCTCCAGAACCTCGGAGTCCTTCAGGGGCGTGATCACCTTCAGTTTCTCTGCAGGGGACACAGGCAGGCATTAGTTTGGAGCAGGGGTCGGCAACCTTAAATACTCAAAGAGCCATTTGGACCGTCTCCCAAATAAAAGAAAACACCTAAATCCACAAAACCTGACATCTAAAATGAGGAACACTGCATATCTTTTTTTACCTGTATGCAAGTATAAAAGAACGCAGAATTTTTATTTCTGCATGTAACAAAAAACACTTTGAACTCTGAAAAAAGACACTTGGTTGATGCTCAAATTAAATACTCCATGTCTATTTGGGTCCTCACGTTGGAAATAAAAATCCAAACTTAAATTATCCACCCGCAGTGAACCAAAAATGTCTGCTTCTGTGTTTCGTCATCATTTTATCGCGTGTACTGGAGCGTTCATAATTAAACAGACCAGTAAACCAGTCTCATTAGCCGTGAAAGCAAATTAATTTGCCCACATAGCATTAAACGTTCTGTTTGCTTCAGAGACTCTTCTTTTCTTGGATTTATCCATCACTGATCTACCAGGGGTCGAAAAGCTCAATAAACTTGTTTATAATGTTTATATCCCCTACCAGAGGTGGGACAAAGTCATTGCTGGGCAAGTCCCAAGTAAGTCTAAGTCTTTTGCACTCAAGTCCGAGTGAAGTCCCGAATCAAGAGTTTCCAAGTGCCGAGTCAAGTCCGAAGTCAAAGCTCACAAGTCTCAAGTCGAGTCCAAAGTCATAGCATTTTAGTTTCGAGTCATTTCGAGTCCCCTTTACAAAGAAATACAATTTCTACAAATCATATAATATAACAAATCACCTTCAGCATAATTTTGCAAACTGGCGCGTGGATGCTTGTTTCCGCATCATTTGTTGTGAAATTTGCCTTGGATACGGTCGAATGAAAGCAACGTAGATCTACTGTGATTGGATGTTGTGCAAGCCGCGCGCACATGCTCTTTGCATACATTTTCGCAGATTCACAAGTACAACGAGTGCGGTCCTTATCAACATACTTTTAGTTTTTTTTTCATTGGACGTAGCAAGTCATCACAAGTCAAAAGGCCTAAGTCCAAGTGAAGTCACGAGTTATTGATATTGAAGTCCAAGTCGAGTTGCAAGTGTTTGTACGTTTTGTCGAGTCGAGTCTAAAGTTATCAAATTCGTGACTGGAGTCTGACTCGAGTCGAAGTCACATAACTCGAGTCCACACCTCTGTCCCCTACATAGACTAAAAACAAAGTACTCCCACATGTTCATATTGCCCTATTTATCTGTACATAATTCTACAACCATACTGTCTGTATTGTATATACTGTATATATCGCACTTGCTGCTCCTTGCACTTCTGATTAGATGCTAAACCACATGCTAAACTGAATTATGTGAAATATCTCCCTCTGCAATGTAGAGACTCTCTAGTATGTGTATAAATGGTTGTAATGTGTCACCCTTACTGCTATATATGAGCAAGACTTGCAATAACCTGGCAACTAATGCGTAGTACAGGACTTTTTTTGCACTAATTTGTTTTTTTCACTATTTTTTTTATTACCATTACTGTGTTCTTTTACCCATACTGTGTTGTAAATATTCTGCTGTGTTGTATATATCATACTTAAATGAAGAGTATGTATGATGTAAATTGTATATATGAATAGTGACAATAAAAGGCATTCTATTCATTCTATTCTATTTCGTTACCTGTATTTATACATGTGTAATGACAATAAAGTTGAATCTAATCTAATCTAAAATCATGCTGCTGGTGTAAGTTCAGGCTGCCAGATGTGCTGGGTGTCATCGGGCTGTGACGCATATTTTGAGCGACAAAAATACTAAAAATGTTTAATTTTAATGTTTCAAGTTTACCATTATCTACAAATTTAGAATTACATTACACAAACACACTAAAACAAAAATATATTGTAATTAAATACTCATTATGTGTGCGTGTGTGTGTGTGTGTGGACAGTGTGAATTGTTCTTATTGTTGACTATAATTGCATTGTATCATTTATTTCTGTAAATCAGGGACTGCAGATGGAAACTAGCTATTTAGCTACAATCTTGTGCACAATATCTCTGTTTTTATGAGTTTTTAAGACACTACTAGACTAAACTGAACTATTAAAGTGCATACTGAGGTACTGAGAGGTGGGTAGTTTCATTTACATCTGGGTGGGTAGTTAATGTTACTTCTCAGAGACTGAATTCTTTTACTTCAGCTTCAGCAATATTTTTATTTAGGTAGGTATTTGAGCAGATTAATTATTTTTATTTTATTTAGAAATATATTTGACAGGGGTGAATCAGTCATAGTCTTAGGTAAATCATGCAGCTAATGCAATATAGGCATACAGAATGTGTAGTTAGTGCTAATTCTCAACTCCTGTCCCTGGTTGTGCATTTCCCTACACTAAACAGTTCAAAACAGTTTAAATCACATCACAATCATGAGTAAGTTAATAATAAATAATTTTAATATTAACATTTTAAATTAACCTCATCAGATCTAAGAAGCGAAGCAGGGGTGGGTCTGGTTAGTACTTGCATGGGGGACCAATGAGAATATCAACTGCCACAGTGGACCGCCAGGGTCAAAAGCCGTCATTGTATGGAGTATGATGTGAATGAATAATGTACGAAATGATTAAAGTGACTCCAACCATCTAGAAAGGCGCCGTATAATACTAATGCATTATTAGTTATAATTATTTCTTGCACTTCAGATGTGAATTATGTCAAAACTGATTTGTAGTCTTTAAAAGTAAAAAAGTAGCTGAAGTTGTACATTCTTTAAAGGTCCCATGGCATGAAATGTTCACTTTCTGAGGTTTTTGAATGTTAATGTGAGCTCCCCTACCCTGTTTAGGCCCCCGACCCCCCCCCCCCCCCCCCCCATGGCTAAAAGTTGCGAAATGTGTAAACTGAGCATTTGCGATCCTTTTCCGCGTTTGAAAAAAAAACAGCGCAAACGGGCGATTCTGAACAAGGGAATTTTCTGACGTCACACTCGGGGAAAATGCAAATGAATTTCCACCCCCATCTGGATGTCTACCCACCGTCTCTGGAAATCACGCCCAGAGAATTTGGACCGCAAACGAGCTACAAAATGCGAGATGCGTTTTTTTAAATTTACCTGGAGACACGTGAGAGTGTTTCCAGGCTCGGATGTCCTTTATCCGAGCCTCCGAACCTCTGAAACCGCAGTGGTTTAATTTTATTTTCTGTGGAAATGTTTTTTTTTTTCATGGAACACGTCTTGTATCTTCCGAAGCGCTTAAAACGCGGAAGTGGGTGACGGCGCACAGCACACCGCTAATCCAGGAAACAGCAGCGTATTTGGCCACACCCCCACCCGCTGCACTGGCCTGTCTCTGTTCTCCTCATTTGCATTCAAGCAACAACGCCCAAAATAAAGCATTTCAGAGACATATTTATGACTCTGACTGTCTTCATGAGGCTCTCTCATGCACTGCGTCTTGATTTTGAAGAAGGATTCATTTACAGTATTAGGGAACCACTAAGGTGCCATATAAAAGCACCAAGAAGTACCATGTCATGGGATCTTTAATGTTCTGACTATCCAATTACATTTTTAATTGAGTAATAATATTTTAAATTAACCGCATTGTTCTACCTTCCCGTGCACATCAGGGACGTATAATGTATGTACCCGGCCTGGCTTACCGTGCACAGTGAGGTCGGCGCTGGCTCTGGTTGGCCCGATCATCACCACGTATGCGCCTTCGTCTTTCAGGTCGGCATTCTTGATGACCAGCGTTCTCCTCTTTCCGTCACTGACCATCTGGTATTTGTCACCAGCTTCAAGCTCCTTGTCGCCTTTCTTCCATTTGACTTCAAAGGTGTCCTTGGAGACGGTGCAGGTGAACTCTGCCTTCTGACCCTCCACCACCTCCTGGTTCTGTGGCCTGGAGATGAACTCAGCAGCCAATTCTGAAGAGAAAGAAAATGCTGTTAGACTGGGTTTAATTTTGAAGGCCCAATATTACACAAAATGGACTCTTTGAGCATTGTTACCCCCGCATACCTGGAGTTGTGTTTAGTTTAGTGCTGTCAGGCGATTAAAAAAAATTAATCTAGTTAATTACAGGATTTGTGATTAATTAATCTCATTAATCACATTTTAAGAGTGTGAGAGAGAGGGAGATTGAGAGTAAGCAAGCGATTGAGCGAGCAAACGAATCCGCTTGTTGAGTTTGTCAGTTTTCAAGTGGTCGCTTTGCTCATTCGTTTCCCAAATTCTGCGAGTGTGGTTTGGTGGTTTGTTGGTTTGGTTGTTTGTTGGTTTGGTTGTTTGTTGGTTTGGTGGTTTGTTGAAGTGCGCTCACGCTCGCTCTATCACCAGTAACGATGGAATTTGTCCGGACGTGTTTGTCGTTCAAATGATCCGTCAGGCTGGAGCAGCTTCAGTGAACGGAAAATTCTTTTTGACAAAAGCTACAAATCACCGCGTTCTTGTTGACTGTCCCATCTTCGTTTTATAAATAAACTTGCTGTTCAAAGGCCTGAGCAGCGATTTTCTCGCCGCACACCACATTTAAAATGCGAGTACATTGAACTGCCACTCATAATTGATTGCGTTATAATGCGTTAATTTGCAGCATTAATTAATTAATCTTAATCTAATTAACGCGTTAAACTGACAGCCCTAGTTTAGTTTCATTCACAAATGTTTGAGTAACCATTTATTTGCCTGGTACAAGCTCAAAATGCTCTGTTCTACCTTGTGATGTCATGAAGTGGTAGCTCCTTTTACTTTTTGTTCAGTAGAGATTGGTAATTCCAGGGCGGAAATCATCCAAATAATTCTAGTGAAAGCGTATGGAGTTTTAAAACACAGTGGAGCACTTCCTGCACTTCTTATATTACCACATAACATGACAAAGTGGAACAGATTGTTTTCTGTTTGAGAGAAGAACTAAAGCCTTAAATATGCAGGTTTGTGTGTTAAATATGTGTGAATGAAACAAAACACAACTCCAGTTTGTGATGAGAAAACATTATAACACATATGTGACCCACCATCACTAAACCCGCCACATGTCGGCATTAGTGAAACGGAGATATTTGCATTAGAAGTTTTTTTTTTTTTTTTTTTTTTTTTTTCAAAATTTGTGATTTTTGTTTTTTTGCAGAATGTGCTACTTGAGATCATGAAGAAGCCAATCCATGTTTCAGATATTTTAAATTGGCTTGTTTTGCAGAAATAAAAGGGGGCGTGTATAAATCACCATAATTTATACAAATTATGGTGCCAATCATGACAATTATCTTAGATTATTCAAGAGAATAAGGACAGTGAAACTGGAGAAAATCCTTAACTTGCTACGTTAATGCTACTTAAGAAGGAACTCTCGTCTCGGGACATGTTTGGGATACGTCCGTTTCTCCGTTTTTCCGGATACATTAGCTGTTGAAAGACCGTGGATATGCGATACGCGCATACTCGTGGATACATGAAGTATCAGACAACACGGCAAACTGTTACAACGGAGGTGACCGCGTTCTTATGGGGTGAGTCATATTATCAGATTATTTCTGCATCAAAGGGACAGATTAGCTGACAGCAGGGTCTTTGTGTCAGCGTGTGTGTACAGGACTAAACGGGGACTAAACCAGGACTAAACCGGGACTAAACCGGGACTAAAATGGGACTAAAATGGGACTAAACCAGGACTAAACCAGGAATAAAACAGGCCCTTTAAACACATACCGTTAATCCTAAGATTCCCTGAGGTCTTGATGCTGGGGCTGAGTCTGCAGTTATATTCCCCGGCGTCGTCCATTTTGAGGTCCTGGATGAGCAGGATGCGTCTCTTTCCGTCCACAATGTGCTCGTAGCGGCCGCCCTCAGGCAGCTCTTTGTCTCCTTTGTACCAGGTCACGTCGGCGCTGGGTTTGGACACCTCACAGATCAACTTCACGCTGTCGGTCTCTGTGCCCTCCACGTTAGCCAGGTTCTTTGTAAATCTCGCCTCCTCCTCTGCAGAGACAGCAATTGACTTGAGTGGTTGTAATTTGGGTCATTTTAAAAATACTTTTAATTTTTACTTGGAATATTATTGTAAAACTACATTTATGTGATCCATTTTATTGGTTACACCTCCCGCTATGACTCTGGAGGTTCTTTGTAAATCTTGCCACCTTTTGTGCAGAGAGGTTGTACTTTTAAGTGTAATTTTAAACATGCTTTCAATTTGTACTTAAAATATTATTGTTAAACTACATTTATCTGATCAGTTTTTACACTTCTTCTTATAATCTTCACCATTAACAGTTAAACCCTTCTTAGGCTCAAAAAAGAACCTTTCAAAACTCACCAAAAATCAAATTATTTTAGGTTCTTTTGATGCATGGAAACAACTGCACTGGATTAATAAATGTTATTCTACTGCACTCCATAAGGGGGAGACAACGTGACTTTGAACGCCTGTCGACATTTTTCTGGGGTTCTTTTGGCGGGACTGGATTTGAGCGGCTCTTGATGTCTGATTTCCTGGTAGTTTGTGTGTTTTTGTGCAGTGTTCTATGTGGACAGACGGGTGGGACGTGGTTTTATTTGGTGGTGTCATTTTTTGTCTGTTTATGTTTTGGTAAAATATTAAAATTAATAAAATATACAGTATCTACAGCTCTGGAAAAAAATAAGAGACCATTGCATTTTTTTTTCTGAAATCAGCATCTCTACATGTATTACACCCATTCCATTCCAGCGTCTGTTGAATTCCAACACAAAAACAAAGCTGAGCTACTTCAGTTCTTGCGCCAGGAGTGGAATAAAGTCACCCAAGAATAATGTGAAATACTTGTGGAGAGCACAAGCCTGGGACTAAACCAGGTCTGAACCAAGACTAAACCAGGACTAAACTAGGACTAAACCAGGTCTGAACCAGGACTAAACCAGGACTAAAGTAGAACTAAACCAGGTCTGAACCAGGACTAAACCAGGTCTGAACCAGGACAAAACCAGGGATAAACCAGGTTAAAAAGGGGATTAAACCAGGACTAAACTAGGATTAAACTGGAGCTAAACTTGGTCTGAACCAGGGCTAAACCAGGACTAAACCATCTTAAAACAGGGACTAAACCAGGACTAAACTAGAACTAAACCCGGTCTCAACCAAGACTAAACCAGGTCTAAACTAGGACCCAAGAAGAATGTGAAAGACTTGTGGAGAGCATGCCAAGACGCATGAAAGCTGTGATTAAAAATAAGGGTTATTGCACCAAATATTGATTTCTGAACTCTTCTTAAGCATAAACATTAGTATTATGTTGTTTTAAAATGAATTTGGTCTGAAAACATGTATCTTTTTTGTTATTTTCACCATTTGTCGTTTTCTGTAAATAAATGCTCTAAACGATAACATTTTGATTTGGAATTTGGGGGAAATGTTGTCAGTAGTTTTTAGACTCAAACAAAAATGTTCCTTTTGCCCAAACACATACCTATAAGAAGTAAAATCAGAAAAACTGATAATTTTGCAGTGGTCTCTTATTTTTTTCCAGAGCTGTATATACATAAATGTTTATTGTTTGTATTATCACTGTCTTGTGATGATAATGTCGCCCATAAAATAATGTCGCCCATAAAATCGCCCATGACGCCAGAATAAAGATTAATTGAACTGAAACTGAATCATAATTACAGGGATGAAAGTGACCAGTAATGAAAAAAGCTGAAAGTCACTGAAAAGCTAGGGGGATTTTTGAACTCTTGATCCTGAGATGCAATCTGGGGTCATTGCAGCCAATAAAAACTAAGATGTCAACCAACCATTTTGGGGGGGGGGGGGGGGGGGGGGGTTCCCTTTTGGATAAAGCGTAAGAAAAATGGATGGATTAGAATTCTTACCGACGACAGTGAGCATGCCGGAGGACTTGGAGGTCTTGGCGTCACATTCGTATTCCGCCTCATCGTCGAACACGGACTTGTGGACGATGAGGATGTGTTGGCGACCCTGTGCAATAATCTCGTACTTCTTTCCCTTCCTGATTTCACTTCCGTCTTTGAACCAGCGGACCTAGCGTATAACAACGATGCTATGTCAACGAAACAAACAGAACGGCTCATCGTTTGGTATTGACTTTTTCAGAAGACTTACTTTGACATTTTCTCTGGACACTTCACATTCAAACCTGGCAGATTCCTTCTCTTTGACCTCGACATCATGGAGCGGCTTAGAGAACTCAACATGTGGAGCTAGGGGGGGAAAATAGAAAAATTTAACATGATTATAAAGAAACTTGCTACAAAATACAGGTAGTTACAAAAGGAGGTCTGTACATATTTATTTTGTGGCTAGTCTTTCCTCCAAAGTTACGAGCCACAATTACATTAGTTGTAATGATTTGCTGTACAATGTGGAACAAAATAACAAAAATATGAATAAAATAAATATGTCTGAACGAGGATCAAATCTAAATAAAATGACGCCTCATATTCTAGTAGAAAATACAGTTTTGGGGCGATGCATAATATTTAACTGTCCAGAATGGTTTATGAGAATGCGTTAGTTAATCTACCAGCATTTGGCCAGTACTGAGGCCCATGTTTTCTGGTCAAGAGTAAAATATAGCATTAATATCATAGTTAATCAAACAGTTATTGCCAAATCACTCTAATCACACAATGCAAAGTAAGATGGGGTTGGGAGCAGGCCTGTCACAATAACAAATTTGGAAGCATGATATTATTGCTACAGGGAAATACTCCCATAAACATTAATACCTACTTTATGGCACTGACACAAAGCAGGAAAACATATTTTTAAATATACTGCAACAATAAAAGCTATAAGCTGCAACAAATAAATAATAGAATGAACTAATAACACTGGTCTACAAGCAAAATGCTACTTTTCCAGAACAAAAGTAGTGAAATTTTTCTTGGTTTAGGTCACTAATAAAGAAAAAGGAGGTACAGTGTGTCTACAAGCACCAGTTCTATCTGAAAGCCTATCTGCACATTCACATACATTCATTTAATATATCTACAGTTTTAACATCAAATAGAGAGACGCCTCGAAATTGTGTGCACCTGATGTCTTAAGATATTTCTTGTTTAGTCCAAAAATATATAGACCAGTGTAATCAAACGGTGTAAATGAGATATTGCTTATCCAAGTCATGTAATTGTATGTATGATAGCTGTATTAGCATTTATAAGATAAGATAAAATAAGACTCACAAAGGAGATGCCTCGAAAATCATTAAATATCTTGAATACATTAGCTAACCAGCACAGTTATCAATTGATTTTCAGTTCATCTTATCAATATAAATTAGATTTAGCCACTTTTATCTCGGAAGCAGATCGAGTCTAAAAATTTGTAGACCAGTGTAATTAGCCCTAGAAGTTATTTATTCTACCTTCTGTAGATTAAATATTACGTTATTAATTAAAAACGGCAATTTCACCACTATTGCAAATAAACTGATTAAGATTAAGTCTTTATTTGGTCTCACACACAATGACACAGGGGAGAAATTTGACTTCTGCATTTGACCCATCCTTTTCAGGAGTAGAGAGCAGTCATCTTTTTCAGCGCCCGGGGGGCAGTACCGTGAAGGGTCTTGCTCAAGGACCCACACTGGCTTGCTCATTGCCAGGGGCATTTGAACCCACATCCCCCTGGGGAAAGTCAGTGACTTGCCAGTTGAGCTAACCAGCTGGTTGTACATTGTGGCTCAAAATATATTGTCCCAGCTTTCATATATTGTACAATAAAGCCATAATAATACTTAAAGTAATTACCGTGAAAGGTCTAGATGGGAGTGTACACGTTTTTCTTCTTACCACTCCATTTTGAGCTATAACGGGGTTTGTAAATAATTTCAAAAGTATCTGTAGTTTTATGTGTGCAAACGTGTGTTGTATGTGTAAGCTCGAAATAAAACGAATCAATCAATGTAACACTAAATCTTTGTAACTTCCAGAGGCACTCACGCTCAACATTGAGGAAGCAGGAGGTTTTGAAGTCTTTGGCGTCGCAGGTGTAGGTCCTGGAGTCGTCCAGAGTGCAGTCGTGGATGAGCAGTGTGCGTTTGCGGCCGTCCACTAGGATCTCATACTTTTTGGTCTTCCTGATTTCCTGTGAATCTCTGAACCACGTGACCTCTGCGTTTTCTCGGGACACTTCGCATTCGAGTGTCGCGGTGGCTTCCTCTTCTACTGTCTGGTCTTCCAGTGGTTTTGTGAACTCTACTGGTGGCTCTGGTGGCACACAATTCAGAACAGTAGTGCAATGAGTACATTTTATCTGCAATCATAACTTTTGTACATTGTGTAACTTTTCTGGAGGAGGGCCTGTCACTTGTTTCTACAGATATGTTATTTCTCTGCTTGGAATGTTCCACAGTACTTCTATTTATTCAAATACAGGTGGTTTTATTGCTCAAGAATACCTAGAAAAAAGACATTCTGTGAGTGTGGTTGCCTCTCCATAGATCTGACCTGTAACTTGGTCTGGTTTGGTCTCCCTGAAGATAGAAAGGTTTAATACCATACTGCGAAACATTCCAGGTGCAAGGTGTAACTTTTCTGGTAGAGGATCTGCCACCTGCTTGTCTCCACGGAGATGTTATTGCTTTGTCTAGAATGTTTCAGTGTATGGCATTAAACCTTTCAATCATCACGGAACCCAAACAAAACCAAGTTACTGATCTGTGAAGAGACAACTCCGCTCACAGTCAGAATGTCTGTTTTTCTAGGTATTTTTGACCTATAAAACCACCTGTGATTGAATAAATGGAAAGTAGAGCTGTTTAATGTCATACTGTGGAACATTCCAGGCAGAACACGGACCAGCAAACAAAAAGTTACATGGAGCTCTGGAAAAAAAAATAAGAGACCACTGCATTTTTTTCTGAAATCAGCATCTCTACATGTATTACAGCCATTCCATTCCAGCGTCTGTTGAATTCCAACACAAACACAAAGCTGAGCTACTTCAGTTCTTGCACCAGGAGTGGAATAAAGTCACCCAAGAACAATGTGAAAGACTTGTGGAGAGCACAAGCCTGGGACTAAAGCAGGTCCGAACCAAGACTAAGGGGCCGTTTAGACGAGGACGATTGCAACTGAAAACGACAAAATATTCTATCGGAAGTGTCTTTTATTTACACGGCGGCGGCGCTGTCGGGCTCTGAAACCGCAAAAATCTGAAGACTCCTTCCAGAGTGTGGAGTTCTGAAGACGGCGCGGGTCGTGTCTCCGTCTAAACGGCAAGAAGCGCAAAACATGTTCACGTCGCGTACACCTGATGCGCCAAGCCGGTAAAAACAATAACAATACGTCGCAGGCGACAGAGGCGAGTTTGGACAAGACCAGGCAGAACCGGTCAGTGGTGGGACAATTTTGAGAATGGATTAGTTGCTGACAGTGCTTGGGTGGAAAACTTCAGAATGACTAAACAAGCTCTTGTTGCATTAAGCGAAGAGCTCCGACCCTATATCGAGGGCGAAACAACCGTAATGAGAGCCCCTGTCGATGTCCTGAAAAAGGTAGCTCTGTCATTATATTAGCGGCCTGGCATGCATATTCAATTGAATTCGCCCACTTTTGCGTCTTCGTATAAACAAACATTTCCTGTTGAGGACGCTCGTCTAAAAGGGGATACAAAATTGAAGACGAGACGCCACTTTTGCGTCTTCTGTTTTTATCGTCGCCGTATAAACATAGCCTAAACCAGGACTAAACCAGATCTGAACCAGGTTAAAAAAGGGGACTAAACCAGGACTTAACTAGGATTAAATCAGGCCTAAACTTGGACTGAACCAGGGCTAAATCAGGACTAAACCAGGTTAAAAATGAGACTAAATCAGGACTAAACTAGGACTAAACCCGGTCTGAACCAAGACTAAACCAGGTCTAAACTAGGACCCAAGAACAATGTAAAACGAAGGAAAGCTGTGATTAAAAATAAGGGTTATTGCACCAAATATTGATTTCTGAACTCTTCTTAAGTGTAAACATTAGTATTATGTTGTTTTAAAATGAATTTGATCTTGTTTCTTTGCATTGTTTGAGGTCTGAAAACATGAATCTTTTTTTTGTCATTTTCTGCAAATAAATGCTCTAAATGATAATATTTTTATTTGGAATTTGGGGGAAATGTTGTCAGTAGTTTATAGACTCAAACACATACCTATAAGTAGTAAAATCAGAAAAACTGATAATTTTGCAGTGGTCTCTTATTTTTTTCCAGAGCTGTAGTTCACCTTTTTTTTCTTTCTTGTGTTGACTCCTTACCTTTGACAGTGAGATTGGCCTCTGTTGTGAAATCTTTAGCGACGAGTTTAACTGGCCCAGCCTCATTCAGCTGAACGTTACGTAGAGTCAAGCTGTGGATATTCCCATCTGCCTTCAACACCACCTGTCAGGCAAGATCAACGTTGTTTACACGGGTTCTTTTAGAATCAAACAGAACATAAAATTGAAGCGAGCACATCAAGCCTGTTGCTTCTGAGAATGGGATTGCTATGTGACCCCTTTGCCGCCTATAGTAACTTTTATGGACCTCATAAAATCGCCTGCAGGTTCAACTGAATGACACCTGTTCTAGTCAAATCAACAGTAGCAGGTTCAACAGAGAATAAAATCTCTGTTCAGGCAAATCGTAAGCAAATTAATAAACATATTTCAATGTTTTTGGGGGGCATTTTTGGAGTAGAATAAAGCTCTTCTCTACACAACTCTACACAATTACATGATATGATAAAGTCACAAGAATAAGCTTTTTCATGTTAGTTTTAGAAAGTCTCTGTCCAGGCTAATGAGCAAGTTTTCAGAGCAAAATAATACACATATTTCAGTATTTCTTTAGGGGGACATTTTTTGTCTAGAACAGGGGTGTCAAACATGCGGCCAGGGGGCCAGATCCGGCCCTCCAAGACCTTTAATCTGGCCCTCAGCTGATTTTCTATTAAAATATTTTAATTATATTTTAATTTTCTATTAAAATATTGGTAATTTTCTGCGCCTCTTTTCTGCGCAGCTTAGCATAGCAGCGTCTCCAACCGCCTCCCACCAGAGCAACACAAATGAAGACTAAAGCATGACTAAATTCTGTGAAATGCATACAAGTTAATGTTAAAACATTGTGTTGAAATTGCATTTTTGTTAAAGTTTCAGGTTGTTCATAGTATTATAATATTATGTAAAAGAAAGAGTTCATCAAATAAAAAAGACTTCTGTAATAGATTTGCGTTTATCTGCACAAATATTTGGACTTATTGCTATTTTTGGGGTATATTTGCCATGAGTTTTCTGATCCGGCCCCTTTGGGATCAAAGTAGATTGGATACGGCCCCCGGACCAAAATGAGTTTACACCCCTGGTCTAGAATAAATATATACTCTGCACAAGTCAGGATTATAAAGATAGCCACAAAAATCATCTTTCCGTTTTTCTACAGCTCTACAAATATTTCAAACTTTCTAATTTTCACAACACTGTAAGAAATTGGTACAACTGAAATTAATGTGACATGTCTAAAAGTTGAGCAGCTAAAGTCCTGACAGCTAAAAAGAACGCTAGCAGCTGCTTTCTCCGTCAACGGATTTAAACCACATGACCCTTGACACCTCGCTGCTTTTACACATATCCACTCACTGTATTTTACAACACTGAGACTCACTCAAAGGGACTCTAATGTAAAATGAAATCAACGTGTACAGTATTTTTAAGGTGCTGTACAAATTCAGTGAGACATGCAAATGATTTAATGGTTGCAACTGAATTTTAAACCTCAAATATGCAACTGTATATGTTTTGTAACCAAATTTAACACAAAAATGTATTTATTTATTTTTTATTTTATTCCTAGAAAGTTTTTAATGGTCCTTGTTTTACGATCTTGTAAAACTTTAACTGCTGTCTCACACAAACAAATGGTTTTACGAGGCGACTAATGGGCTCAAATTTTCTACTATCCAGGACTTCTATGTTTATTTTTATTTACATTTAACACTTCTTTGTAGGCCTGTCACCATAATTACAATATCGACTTTCGTTCAATATATGAAAGATGGGGCTCAGTATTTATGTGTACATTTTCTTTCCTTTTTTTTTTTTTTTTTTTTTTTTTTTTTGTAAGATTTGAGCTGTAGAGAGTTGAATAACTAACTTCCATGGCTAATTATTGGTTAATTCTGCAATTTATTTGTTACAGCTCATGCCTTAATGATACTATTTAAAAATACTGGAATTAATTTACTGGAATTTGTGTCAGTAGCATAAAGTAGGTTCAACATTATCATTGTTCGCAATATATCCCAGCAATATATTGTATTTCACCATAAATAATATGTTCAGGTAAATTAGCTTAGCATTTTAGCTATCTAGTCTTTAACCTGATTACCTAATAGCTTCAGTTTGCTAATTTTTTGCTGTGCTTTTACAGAGCAGCCCTTTGAATGTAGCAAAATTACAAAGCAAGGCACATATCAAATGACAGTACAAATCACGAGATCTCAGGTTACAGCTGATAATCACCTAATCCTCCTTTACACTTAGATTTTATTGCCAGGCTTTTTCATGTCTTAAGTTGACTACAATGCCACAAGGAAATCACATTTACAGCACGGTAAGTGATTTAAAAAGTGAAGCTGTCAAATAGCTCTTGTTGCCACCTGCCCAGTGCTTCAACCTCCTGTTAAAAATAACCCAGGAGAAACGCTAGCAGGGCAAAAAGTCTCCCTCCTGCGTTATCTCAAAACCAGGATCGTATGCTCTGCTGGCATCTGGGACCGCAGCAGGCCCTTATATGAAGACGCTGCTGTACATGTTGTTCTGTTGTGATGGGACAAACAATAGAGGGCCTAACACAAACCACAGCATGCATCAGTGAGGGGCAGTGTCTCTAGTGGTGGGTGTGGGAAGTGAAGCCATGTGTGATGGTGGAAGTGCATGGACGTGGACTTACTCTATCGCTTGGTTCCATCTTAGTACCCCCAAGGAACCACTCGACAGCGATGCCTTCGTAAGACAGCTCACACTCAAAGGTAGCGGTCTCCCCGGCGATGACGGTCACATCGTTCAGAGGCCTCTTCAGGCCGATCACCCGGGCTTTGGATTGGGGAGAAGACATGTTTAGCTCCTCACCCAAAACAAATCAATAATCCCAAAAGGCTCCTCAGGGAAACGGCTAATCCTTAATGGTTAATCCGCATGGTTTGGTTGAGCTGAAGGCAGGCCGCTGAAGCCCTCAGGCCAACTAAAGACAGCCACAGTGAAACTTGGTCCTGGGGGGGTTATCTCATTAGCATATGTAATGATGGAAAATGTATGGGGCCGGTGCAAACCAGTAAAATCAGGGGTCACGTCCTGCCCCGTTGCCAATCACTGGAAACCTGTTCTAGAAAAGGCATGTGCCTTCTAAAATAACCGAGTCGCCTGATTGGCTGGGAGCCCACCACAGCTAAGCCATCAGTGCTACAGCAGTCTGTTACTGTCAATCACTGGCCTGCAATTCTCTTGGAATAGAAAAATGTGAAGTTACTCAATGTAAGGCAGTACATCTGAAATCACAGGACAAGGCTGTGTTGTAATGCTGCCATGTTGTGGTAGTTTAGTGTCGCACTTGATTAACAAGTGGTATCAAGTATTTACAACAGACTGCTTCACATGCCAGAATTAATGCCCCTTTACAGGCAGTTAAAGACAGGCTGCTGACAGCTGGACCACAAGATGAGTGTCTGTTTAATCACTGAGCTGTCAGATATTATCTACTCGCCACATAATTTCATTTCATCTGCATAAAAGCATCAGGCCTGTACATAAACCTATAATATTTATACAGACTTGACCAAACCTTTTTACATTAATGACACAAGTCAAACTTTAAACATATTTTGGTGTTTTGTTAACGTTAAATATGTAGCAAAATATTATTAGCAAGTAATTTCTTTCACCTTTGACCCTGAGCTGAGCTGTAGACTTGGCATTTCCTGCCGAGAAGTCCACACTTCCGGCCATGTCTTTGCGGCAGTTGTAGAGAATCAAGGTGTGGCGAGCGCCATCCTCTTTGATTTCAACATCCTATGAAACAAAAACACAAAATCCACCATACAGTCTACACTTCATTTAGCTTCACTCGCCCAGCATAACATTATATATGTAGTGTAAAATTATTCCTTGCACAGTTGTCATAACATTACATTTAATGCTTAGTGAATTCAGCTAATTATTGAAAAAATAATAAAAAAAATACTTTGTTTAGTCTTACAGGAGATGGCATGAGTGTTTCTCCCTTCAGTTTCCATGTGGCGTGCAGATCGTCAGCAGAGATCTCGGTCTCAAACTTGGCGGTCTCTGTCTCTGTGACCTCCACACTGTAGAGAGGCTTCAACACCTTGATGTCGCGCTCTGCAGAGGTGTGATCACATGTTAATTACACACACAAACACCAGGGGCAGTCACAGGTCAAAGCACATAACAGTAACAAAAGGAGTTTTCAGGTGGTGACAATCACATGTATAAACACATATATAAGATAAGGACAAGACGGGACAATTTGGCCAGTAGCTGCCACTCTATGGTAGAGCGACTTACAATTTGCATACGAGCAGAACATATTTCCCGATGAAAATCCAACTGCATACATGGTTCATACCCTATGTTTCGTGAAGTTGATCCTGTTTCTATCTTCACAGTGTATTTTTAATGTTAGAAAATACATATGCATGAAGCTAGCTTTACATACATGCACAAGTTAATTTGGAAACAAATTTGGGGTAACATGTAGTATTGTGGTTATTTTAATTTAACTGGAATGACAGTGATGTGTGGGTGTGTGAAAGAGTGACTGGTGGTTGTAAAGGCCTTAATCACAGATTAGCGACCAGGCTTTTGTTAGTCAGTCTCAGGGCAAATGTGACTACAAAACATCTTACCACCACCAGAGAGTATGGAGAGAGAATGAATGGCCCTACGGTAGTGCTAGTCAAGTCCGTTAAGTGCAATACAAATCCACGCCGTTATCATTTATGAATTAACATGTCTAATTTTGATATTTCAAGATGAATATGAAATGATAAGAAGGCTATTTACTAAAACTGGCATGGGTTAAACAACACACAAGTATTATCACATGTACATAAATACTTCACAGACATCTTAGAAACATTTACATAAATCACAAACATGTCTCTTAAAATGTCCTTAAGCATTTTCTGTTCATGTGTAATACTCAATTTGAATGTATGACGTTGGATTGTCAGGAGGAAATAGACAAGACAGACAAGAGAGATGGAGGCGGCCAGGGGAGGCAAGCCTTTGATGATGTCAGTGGGCGGGGTCTGATTCCTCTGTCCAATGGCGATGGTGAGGGGGCGGAGCCGGGGTGACCGCAGGTATTACCTTCGATGCTCAGGTCGGCTGTGGTTTTGTCGGTATCACAGTCGCAGGTGTAGGTTGCCCTGTCTCCCTTGGCAGCCTTCTTGATCACCAGCATGCGCTTCCTGCCGTCCGATTTGAAGACAACGTTCTTCGAGGGGTAGATTTCGTTACCGTCTTTGTACCATTTGACTTCACCTTTGGCCTTGCTCAGTTCGCACATCAGGATCACCTCCTCTTTCTCCACGGCGGTGTAGTTCTGGAGCTTGGCCGTGAAGTACAGGTCACCCTCTGACGAAAACATAAAAAGATGAGGGGAGAAAAAAAGTTAATTGTGCACTGAAATGACAGTGAAGCAAACAAAATCAACCAGGAATAAAGCTAGAATAAAGCTAGATACATTTATACATAGACATTCTAACATGGCTTAAAGCTCACAAGAGTCAATTTTGCGTAATATCGGACCTTTATGTATGTTTTTAAAACAGAAAAAATAATCTGTGCTAACTATTTTGCTGCTCAGAAAAATCTTAATGCCAATGAACTCACCAAGCACAGTGAGCATGGCCTCGCACGTCTTCCCCATGGCCTCCGCCTTGATGAGGGAGGTGTCATCCATAGTGACCTCTTTGAAGGACAATCTGTGAACTTTGCCCTGCTCGGACATGTGCACCACTTTGCTGGGGTGCAGGCGGGCTCCGTTCTTGTACCAAACCACGGGGATGTTCTCGTGGGACAGTTCCACAGTGAACTCTGCAGTCTCACGCTCCTTCACCGTGACGTCTTTGATCGGTTTGACAAATTCGAGGCGGATACCTGATAAATACAAGTTTCAGACACACGGGTTTAGACAACGGCAGGAAATTAAAATGTGAATGGGTTGGGAAAGACGAGGCGCAACAATGAGCTGCTTTAGGTTATCTTAAATGTGCACTGTGTAACTTCTAAGGTGGGGTCTGCTTCTTGCTGGTCACCATGGAGATGCTATTTCCTTGCCTTGAAGGTTCCATAGAGGTCCTTAAACAAATCTCCCTTGCATTTGTTCAATTACAGTTTTTTAATACCTCAAAAATACCTGAAAACACATGAATTGTTACCATGTGCAGGCTTGTTTCTCCATAGATCTGACCATTATCATGTCTCCATTGTGATTACCTAGTTTATTTCCATACTGCGGAATAATCAAGGCAATACAGTAATATCTCCATGAAGACAAGCAGGGGGCAACTCTCCACCAGAAAAGAAATACGACCTGTTTACTAGATCTATAGAATCACATCCCTTTTACCTTTAATGAAAAGTTTCGCAGATGTCCTTTTATCTTCAGCCTCAAACATGTACTTGGCCTCATCCTCATACCGGGCAGATTTTATGATCAGGGTGTGTCTTGTTCCTTCTGTTACAACTTCATATTTGTCATCGCTAGACAACTCCTGAGTTCCTTTGAGCCAACGGAAGCTCTTGGGCTCTCGAGAAATTTCCAGTTCAAATCTAGCCTCGTCTTTTTCATAGACATGTACATCTGTCAGCGGTGTAATGAACGAGACTGGGATCTCTGTTGGTTCAGAGAAATCGTTTTAATTCCAAAGCACGAATAGAGCTTTGGGAAAATCAGTGTGTAATAGTGTTTACTCCACCATTTTTGTAAATAACTATTACATTACCAAAAGATAATGCAGACTTTGGAAAAACAGGACCGCTAAATAATGTGTGAAGTTCAAGCTCACCCTTCACTTTGAGATTTGCAGCGCACTTAGCATTGGCAGCGCTAAATGAAACCTCGCCCGTCATTGGGATTTTGCAGTTGTACAACACCAAAGTGTGTTTAGCGCCATCTTCAACAATTTCGATGTCCTGCAGTTGGACCAAAAATGAAAGTAAAAATTGAATAGTGCTCAAAATGAATAACTATGTAGTTAATTCATTTTAATAGCAAAAATTCAAATGAAACAAAAAAAAAGTATTGGGAACTGAGACATACAGCAGATGGACTGAGGACTTCTCCGTTCAGTTTCCATTGGCCGTGCACATCGTCTTCGCTGAGCTCGACCTCAAAACGAGCGGTTTCTCCATTGAACACCTCAACGCCATACAGTGGGCGAACCACTTTAATATGGCGGGCTGATGTTTAAAAAGAAGGAACAACATTCTTACTGAAGGAAAGAACATGAAGGCGAGACAAAACAACACAACACATGACAAAGGACATGTACTGGTGGATTTCAGATTCCAGAGTGTGAGGATGTCATCCTCTCAGTGGTTACATTGTACTTTACTATGAAATATCCAAAAGGTAAATCCACAAATGTTGGACCTGATCGTGATTAGTGACTAGACCCAAGAACTTACTGTACTGCAACTAAAATCTGTATTTTAACAATATTACTACTGACAGTTGCACATAAAACCAATGTTGCACATTATCTGTAAATATGTACATAGCACCTAGCCTATATTTTTCATAGTGTATATTGTAAAGATTGTTTCTATTTGATCATACTTTTTTACATGCTTCTCTTTATCTTATTTATCTATTTAAATTTTTTTGCTCCTGGCATCCAGTGTGGGCAGCAAAGTAGGAATTTCATTGTACAGGGAAACGTGTTTCTTTACTGTGCATATGACAATAAAATCTTTGAATCTTGAATATTAATTTTAGCTGCCCCCCATCTGTATAAAATAGTATTGACCTATAGAACGTTGTGAGGTCATCTGAAACCCAGCAATATAAACGTGAACAGACAACATACAGGTGCTTTTAAGTGACACCAGGACAGAGACAAAACAGTGAGGACTACAAGATGATCCATTTCCAGGTAAGGATTAACTCTTGCAATGTGTTTCTGTTATCGTGACAGCTAAAAACTGCGCTTGGTGAATGGTACAACAAAATGGCCAAAAAAAAAAAAAACTTGGTGAAGGGTGAGCAAAAAATATTGTGATGGAATGAAAAAAATGGTATCGATTGACATTTTTACCTTCAATATGTAATTTAGCTGTGGTCTTGTCTGTTCCACAGTCGCACAGATACTGCCCTTTATCTTTGTCAGCTACTTTCTTGATGATAAGGCTTCGGCGTTTGCCCTCAGCCTTAATCAGAACCAATTTCGAGGCTTTGATTTCCGTTTCGTTGTGGTACCACATGACCTCCACGTCTTTGTTGAGTTCACACTCCAGAACCACCTGGTCTTTCTCTACTGCGGTATAGTCCTGGAGTTTGACTGTGAAGTACGGGTCTCCCTCTGGAATGGGGAAATGTTCGGTTTGACAAACAATTTCACAATACGTTTAGGGATGTGACAAACAGAGGACAGACAGTTTTGAAATGACAATGGTGCAAAAGATGGTGCACACAATGAAACACACAATGAAACACATAGAAGACAGACAGATCGTTTGGTGAAGGAACGCACTGTTGGGAAAGTGAAATGAGCGGTGCAAGAGGAGAGGAAAAACGGTGCATGGATGGAACACTCAGTTTTTACCTATGACCGTCAAATTCGCCATGGAGGGAATTCCTTTGGCCTCAGCCTTAATTTGACAAGTATCATCGAGCGTCACATCCTTTAGTTCAAGCACATGTCTTTTCCCGTCGACATGCGCGACCACAGCTCGGCTCGGGTGGATTTTAACGTCGTTCTTGTACCATGTGACTGGGATGTTCTCATGAGAAAGCTCCAGCTCAAAGCGAGCTGTGTTGCCTTCTTTCACAGTTTGGTCTTGTAAGGGTGAGATAAACTTGAGCCTGATACCTATAGTTGTATTAGTAGAGCATATTCATATGAGTTAGTTAAGAAATGATAGAAACCAACTCACTGAATAGAGACAGGACAATTATCTATTGGGCTTGTAGACTTACCCTCCACTGTGAGTTTAGCTGTGGACTTTTTGCCCAAAACCTCAATAGTATAATCGTCCTCATCGTCAAACTCGCAGCAGTTTATGACCAGCATGTGCTTCTTTCCATCAACAATGATGTCATACTTTTGGTCTGGGGTGATGATATCAGCCCCTTTATACCACATGGCCTTAGCTACATCCTTCGTGATGGTGCACTCAAATTTGGCTTGTTTCTTTTCAGGCACTGAAACGTCTTTCAGTGGGACTACAAAATCCATTTCGATTTCTGGGTTGGAAGTAATACAGATTCACATATGTCAACAACACAACAGCCAAGACAAACGTGGAGAACGAGTGGTCAGAGCATGTACATGTGTGTGTGTGTGTGTGTGTGTGTGATGTTTATGGTGTGTTGCAATGTGTTGATCTAGACTATAGGTCTGACGATCTGGAGTCCTTGGTCCAGCTGTCATCTTTGTGGGTTGTCCTAACCGTACCCTGTTGTTTTTATAATTCCAGGGGTCACCAGACAGGTTTTGACCCCTTGCTGTTTGGAATGCCAAGATAAAAACGAAGGTAGGAAGGATATGATGTCTCAAATGTGCTTGCACTGCACTGACCACTTTACAATATATATACATATGTGACAAGACAAACACAAAAATACAATATCACACAAAACATACAAACAAACAGACAGGCACACATTTTCAAATAGACAAGAAAATCTTCCTCAAAATATCTTCTCATCTTCTTGGCTGTGAAATATGACCAAAATCCCCAAAAATGTTCAATGTCCCTTGGAAATAAAGATCTAAGGTCCAAGTCATTATTAATTTGATGGACCTTACTCCTTTATTTGTACAGCTAATTATATATTATTAGGTACAATAGGTTTTCTCAACCTTTCAGTCTTGAACAGGTCATACCTTTAACATTGAGCATGGCGCTTGTCATAGCGTTCAGAGCCTGGTAGGTCACTTCACCGGCCTGGTCCAGCTGGCAGTTCTTCAGAATGAGACGTCGAACTCCGCGCTCCATTTGGATATCGCAAGTCTGATAATAAATGACAGGTTAGCCGTTTCAATTACCAATTACATTCAGTGGAGAAAATATATTCCTGGTATAACATGTAAATTGCATTAGGTAAATAGTGCTCTAATCTTACCGGAGATCTGGCCAAAACTTCGCCTTTGAGCTTCCATTCACCGGGAACATCATCTTCAGAAATTTCAGTTTCGAATACAGCATCCTCCTTCTCACACACCTCAACGCTTGCCAGTGGTTTCAGGATTTCAGCTTCACGCTCTGATGAACAAAAGGGTTAATGATCCAGAAAGTCAGCAACATAACTAAGAACGAAATGCCGCAACTCGAAATCTAAAGAAAATACATATTTTGTAGTGTAAATTGTCAAAATTAGTCAAACCTCCTAATGTAAGCTTGGCTGTGTAGAGGCGTCCCTCAACCTCCATGCCGTATTCTGCAACATCTTCAGGCTGGCAGTTCTTGATGGTGAGGGTCAACTCCTTTCCGTCTTTCTTGATCTCCACTTTATCAGAAGGAGTGACTTCATCCTCTCCCTTGAGCCACTTCCAGTTGGGCGTGTCCTTGAACAGCTCGCATTTGAAGGTGGCAGTTGCTTTGGGTTTAACATGCTGGTCCCTCAGTGGCCTCACGATCCAGTCTTTGATAATTTCTATTGGAGAAAGGGGTAATGTAAGTGGAGAAACAAAACTAGCAGATATATGTTGTATAAGTAGAAATACTTACCAATCACTTTAATATTAGAGGAAGTTATAATGTCCTCCTGTCCAGACACTGCACAAGAGTAAACTCCAGCATCGTTCTCCTGGGAGTTCTGGATGGTCACGGCGTGTTGCATTCCAATAATGTTAATCTGGACCTTGTTTTCCCGCGGTGCCAGGACCTTGCCATCCTTTTTCCATGTCACTTCCCTCTCTTTGTTCAGCTCACAGGTCATGTAAATAGGCTGGCCCTTAATTGCTGAGGTCTCTGGCTCAAGCTCCTTTAGCCATTTCACTGGCAGCTCTGTGGAGGGGTAAAAATAAATTATTAGAATATTTGCATTCAATTAATTCTAACCCTAAGTGTTGACATATATAATACTGGATACCTTCAACGATGAGTTTGGCTGAGCATTGGATCTCTTTGCCGGCATTCTTAGCGATACAAGTGTATTCGCCAGTATCTGAGAGCTGCACATCAATGATGTTCAGTTTGCGATCTTTGCCGTCTGAGGTGAACTTGTGCTTGGGGCTTTCACGGAGGTTGCTGCCATCTTTCATCCAAGAAGTGACAGCAGTGGAAGGGGAGACCTCACACTCAAAGAGGGCAGAGGAGCCAATGGACTCAGCCTCCTGGAGCACGATATCCTGGAGCTTTTTGGTAAATTTCAGAGGAACAGCCTTGAGCTTGAAGCCTCCAAATGGCTCCTCTGGAGGTGTAGGACCTCTACCGCCAGGTTTCAAACCACGGCCCCTGCCTTCACCAGGGGATGGTGTCTGCTTGGCTATAACATCAAGGAAATGTACATTTATTTATTGAACTGCAATTTAAGAACTACTCTGAAATAAATAGTTTTACTTACGTCTTAGCCCCCTGCCTCTGCCAGGTCCTCCTTCTTCTCCAGCTGGTTGTCCCTCTGTTCAGAAATATTAAAATTACTTTGCAACACAAGTGAAAGTGTTAAAGCAAACTGAATGGAGGATACATGCAAAGTAGTAAGGAGGAAAAATTATATTCCTAGGATTGACCACAATCTTGATGGACACTAATGACATGACTTGAAATTAAATGAGGTGAGAGAAAATAACATAAAAATATAAATAAAATGAACAAATTAACAGACAAAATACAAAATTATGGAGATGTAATGATGATAGTAATTATTACACACATTATTTCAAAACTCAACACAAGCCAAATGAAGGCAGTGAATATGGTCACATGGTGAATGAGAATGAGACGCAGATAAAACAGAGAAAAGGTGAAAGATAATACAAAAGAGCATGGGAAGGCAGCTTGGATGGAAATGATGTTTGGATGGAGGAAGATTATTATCCATGAAGGGAGGGTGGTGTTTTTTCAGTCCAAAAATGAAAAGACCAGTCCGGTCTCACCTCTCCTGGGAAACCCTGGCACCTCCACAGCACCCTCCTCTGGTTCACCTCCTTCGACAGGAACCAGCTCCCATCCCCAGGCCTCTTCTTCTCCCTCTTCTCCCACAGGGGCCTTGTACTCCTCCTCAAATACCTCTTCCTCCGGCTGGGTGTCCACTTTTTTCATCTGCACTGCACCGGGAGACACTTCTTTCACTATTGGAATTTTTCCTGCTTCCTTTTCCTCCACTGGCGAAGGTTTCTTGGGAATCTTTTTTAATGTGATTGCTTCTACAGGTGACTCTTTGGGTGAGACAGTTTTAGACACCTTCTTCAGACTTGGGATCTTCTCAACGGGAATGGTTTCAGGCTCCTTAACTTTGGGAGATGGTGTCTTCTTTAGCTCGACTTTCTTCAGCTGATCGACAGGTTTCAAAGCCACATCCTCTTTTTTGTCTTCCGGTTTTGGAGTGATTTTTTTCTTCAGTGGCACAGGCTTTGGTTCCTCTGGAGTCTTCTCAGGCTCCTTAACAGCAGCTGGGACTTTCTTTTCAGGGACCACCTCTGGTTCTTTTGGTTTCTTTTCTTCAAGCTTCTTAGGTTTTTCAGGCTCTTTAGATGGTTTAGTGAAAGGTTTTAGCTTCACAGTCTCCTCCTCTTGCTCTGGTTTGGGGATCTTACCCTTTCCAATGGGCAATTTCCTCTCTTCTGGCTCCTTCTCTGGTGTTTTCTTTTTGTCCACTAGTTTAGGAACTTTTTCAGGCTCTTCAACCTCTTTTACAATTTTTTCAGGCTTCTTTGGAGGTTCTTTGGGTTCTTTTTCTCTAGGAGTCCGTTCCCTCTTTTCAAAAGGCACCTTATCCCTGTCTGGTCTATCCTTTTTGTCCTTTTCTGGTTCTTCAGTTGGTTTCACTGGCTTCTCAAAAGGTTTTAGCTTCACCGTTTCAGGCTCTTCCTGATCTAAGGGTAATTTTTTGACCTTCTTCAGACCAACTTCAGGTGCTGGTGGTTCCTCTGGCTTTTTAGCTTTTGGAGTGATCTTCAGTGGAATCTTCTCCTCAGGCTTTTCTTCTTTTGGCACTGGCTTTTGTCGTTCCCAAGCACCTTTAGATGGTTCTTTCTCCTCCTCTTCTTTAGGCTCAATAAGCTCTGGCTTTTTAACAAACTCTGCTTTGTCACGAGGCTTTTTCTCTTCTGCTAATCTTCTGGTAACAAAAGAAAGCTCAAATTCCTCTTCTCTTCGAACCATCTCCTCTATTGCCACCACTTTAGTTGTAGTGGCCATCATGGGCTTCTCCACCTCCTCTGGCTGCTTAGGGGAAACTGTTGGGATTTTCTTTAGTTTTACTGTCTCCATTTCGTCCTCTGCTGCCTTGGCAACCCTTGGTGTGGCTTTCCTTAAAGTGGGAATCTCAAATATGCCCACTTCCTCATCTTTTGGAGTTTTAACTTTTTTGGGTGCAATCATTTCTAAGGTGGCAAAGGTTTGGTGTTACAGAAATTACAATACAATACACATAGAACAAGTGTTTTTCATATGTATGAGGGTTATGCTGTGTATATCACCCAAATTAATATTTTGTACCAAATAAATGCATATGTACAATTAAAAAAAAACGCAACATAAAAGAAAAAGAAAAAGAAAAAAAAAAAGAAAATTGCCTACCTTTCTTGACTCCTCCTGGTGCTTGGACAGGTCCCTTGGTTTCATCTATTGTAAAGTCAAAAAAAATTATAATTAGGGCGATTGACAATTACAGTTTCAACTTTAGGCCTTGCAGTGGTAAGCATGTAAGTATACACATATTCACACATAAATTCACATGGAAGAGGATGATGATGGAAGGTTATAAGATGAATGGCTTTAGAATATCACTAAAAGCAAGAGTGACTCAAAGAACACACTGCACTGGATATACAAGCCGGCAAGGTAAGTCTGTGTAACCATCTAATGTATGCAGTTGATCTAGTACTACTATGCCCTTACAGTGCAGGTCTACAACAGCTTTTAAATATCTGTTCTCAGTATGGCTTTGAACGTGACGTTAAGTACAATGCTCTGAAAAGTCACATTATGATTGAAGAAAAAGAGTTTCCAGAGTTTGGCAGTGGCCTATAATGACTCTTTAAGAATATTACTGAAAGTGCCGAGGTTTTGTAGTGCCAGTGAAATGTTTGCAAACTGTGGAGTGAGACCGTGTTGTTAAGATTAGATGTTGTATTTATTAATTTATGTGTAGAGCCATGAATCTGAACAATCAAATCATTGAAGCTCTAGTGTGTCCTGTGAGCGCTGACAGATTCACCTCTAAGCTGTGGAGATACTGTCAGTCGTGTCTGTATACATTATAAAATGCATTGTATATTTACATTTTTATTCTTCTTATTTTATATACTTACTTACTATGAACCAGACATTATGTGTTCTTAATAAAGATTGGATTGAATTGAATAAACAATTAATATAAGACAGACAAGACAAAAAAGGTCTAAGCGACCAAGAAAGCAACTTCACATTCAAACATGATGCACTCTGGATCAAAGATGATGATGGAATGGACAGTCAAGGACATTCTATGAACGGCTACCTTTCTCTGGAACTTTGGTTTCTACTAAAACCGGTTTCTCCTCTGAAACCTTCTTAGCTGGTTCTTCCACCTTTGCCACAGGTTCAGGCTTGACCACTTTGTGTGTAATAAAGAGGAAAGAGTTAAATCTTGCTAAAATTGCAGAGGTTCACTCCCTATTAATGCCCTAAATACCTGGCTTTACATCTTCTGGTGGAGTTACTTTTTTCTCCACCTTCTTTTCCTTTTTGTCTTCTGGCTTTTTGATAGCCTCTTGAACTTTGACTGGGGGTTTAGGTTTGATTTCTTTGAAGACAAATGTTATAACCTTTTAACTCTAATGGGTTTATCACATACATTCAACCAAAAGACATACATAAAACAAGAAGAATGTTAGGAATTCTGGAAAAGTGATACCTTCTTTTGGAGCAAGTGGCTCTACTACTGCCTCTTTGACCTTTGGTATAGTTTGCGGCTTCTCTTCAACAGGGACTTAAAACGAAAATTAAAATAAGAATGAAAACCACAGTAAGAAAAAGACAAGAGTGACGGGGTGATCAACAGACATTCAAGACATAAACAACAGAAATCACATAAAGAAGAGGTTACCTTTTCATTTGACCATTTCCAGATTGTAAGTTAGACACCACAAAATTAGATACTACAGTGTCAAAGGCAAACTTAAAAAGTGAAGATAAGAAAAGAAAAAAAAAGATTTGCTTGTTTGCAGCATTTGTGCTAGAGCAAAATGGGTGTGATGATATGATGTCGCTTGAAGAGTGAAAAAAGATGGTGGTGCTCAGACCAGAAACACAGTGCAATGTGACTTTTCTTACAATATACCTCTAAGTGTGTCTTGGTGTGACATTATCTCAGCAGTTTCCAAAACCTTAATTCCTTTCTTGGTAGGGATAGCCTCGTGAGTACCGCTCTCCTTTGTTGTCAAACTTTGCACATGGTGTAGAGGCAATTTTCCAGTTTGTGCCTCGAGAAAAGATTCCCCCCTTTCTAAATCAAATTGGCTTGAGATTGTTTGGTCAGCCATTTTGGACACATCTGCAACTGAAAGCTTTTTAACTGAGGGCTCAAGTGTTTCCGAAGATGCTAAATTTAAATGTTCTGGTCTAGATTTTGAAGAAATAATCTGTTCTCTGTCAACAACATGCTGGGGTTCAACCATCTTAATTTGCTCTGTACTAACAACGTCATTCTTCGTTTTTGCAGCGTGTGTGTCAATACATGCCTGCTGTTGTAGTTTAGAATGTCGTCCTATTATTTCTGCATGCTCGGTTAGATCTGCTTTACTAGATTCTTTAGGGATTTGACCCTTTGGCACTTTTAATATTTTGCTTTTTGCTGTTTCACCTTTTTCCAATACCAACCCCTCTATAGTGTGTGTTTCTAGAGTTTGACCAGGTATGCTAGTTGTCAGTTGCTTTTCTACATGGCCCTGCAAACGATTTTTTGTTTTCTGAATTTCTAATGTTTTTGAAGATAACTCGTGACTTTCAGCAAATACCTGATTTTGATCTTGGATTACCTCTTCACTGGTATATTTGTCAGGGCTTTGCAGCAATGTTTTGGTGGTCATTTCAGCTCTTTGTACTACTGGACTAACCCTTGTGACGTTGTCAATTGATAACTGGCTTTCATTGATTTGAATCTTTTCTGTTCTATCTGTAATACTACTATCATCAATTGGTGCAATAAACCTTTCAGAAGTTTCCATTTGATCACCTCCTTCATTCAAAATGGGTGGTTTGTCATGCACAATATCTAATACTGGTGTTTTTGAGGTTTTTAACTCTAAATGACCTTGATCATCTTTAATGGAGGTAACGCTAAATAAATCCTTCTTGATAGTTTGGCTTGTAGATAAAATTCCTTCTGCAGCAACAACAAAAACTTGATCTTTGTTGGTAGGGTGTACCTGGCTTTCCGTAACATCCTTTGCTTCATAAACATTTTCCTTTCTTGTGAAAATGCCTTGTTCTAGATCCTCAGGTGTAATAAATACAAGTTTATCAGTTTTTGGCTCTCCCTCTTCAACCAGTAAGTGCTCTTCTGAAGCTACCTCCATCACAGTGGCAGATACAGCAGTCCTTCCTATCTGTTCCTCTTTGGTAGGCATAACTTCAAGTGGAGTGACATTACCAAACTGATCTTTCAAACTGACAATATTGGCTTCTGAAACCTTCAGGTCTTTTGATGTTTTTTCTTTCGGGACCTTGGCAATGTCCTCAGCTGCGCTTGGGACGATCATTTCTCCAACAGACACTTTAGATTCCGTTTTTTCAACAGTAGTCTCTAAACTAGGAGCTAATGAAACTGTCCTTTTTATTTGCTCATACGGTAAATCCAATGGAGTAACCAAACCATATTTATTTTCAAACATGGCTGTTTTTGATTGGATCTCTTTTACCTTCTTGGGCTGAGTTTCTTTTACTCCTTCAGATTTTTTGACTGCTTTTTGTTTAGCCTTTTTATCAGTTTGTCCTGGCTTTTCCGACAATTCTTCAGCTACATGATGCTCATCTTTTGCAGGTGTAATAAGTCTTTGCTGTGCATCTAATTTATTGTGATCTTGTTGAACTGTGAGAGATATTTCTGATGCAACATCCATCTCAGGTGCCAAAATAAGCTTTCTCTCAACTTCTTCGGATGTAGTTTCCAATTCAGTAATAAAACCATACTCATTCTGAACTACCGCTGTTGTTGGTTGGATTTCCTTGATGCTCTTTTCCTTGGAGTCAACTTTTTTGACTTGCTCTTGCATTTTTGTCACCTTCGCTTTCCCAACTTTTTCCTTTTTGCCCATAACTTTATCCACACTGGAATTAATTTTGGAATCTTCTGCCGGTACCAATTTAATGTCTTTTTCTTCCTCTTGTGTTGTATATGACGTCAAAACATCCACAGATGGAGCCAGTGTAATTTTTTTCTCGACTTGCTCATATTCTATAGGTGTGACTGATCCAAATTCATCCTGAACTGTGACTGTTTGTGCCTGGATTGCTTTGTCATTTGCAGTTTTCTCAAATTGTTTACCATTTTTCACATCTTTATTGGTAAAAGCTGTAATCTGATCAATCATAATTTTACTTGCATTTTTTATCTTCTGTTCATATTCAGTTGCAGCAATCTCTTCAAGTTTTCCTTCTTGCTTTATAATTTTGTGTTGACTATCTAACCTTGCATCCTCTTGTTGAACTGTTAGGGATCTTTGTGTTGCCACATCAGTTTCAGGAATTATACAAATTTTTCTTTCAACTTGTTTATATGTGGATTCCAGTGGAGCAAAGGACCCATATTTATCATGTAGTGTGATTGTTTGGGACTGGACTGTTTTAACTTTTTCTTTCGCCTCTAACTTTTGACTTGTTTTGACATCTTCAGTGGCTATAGCTGCAGACTGAGCTATAGATTCTGTTTTTACATAATGTTCTTGTTCCACCTTTTCTTCTTTAGTTGGTGAAATCTCTTCAAGTTCCTTTTCTGGTTTAACTATTATTTGTTGAGTATCTGATTTGTCTTCTTCTAGTTTAATTGTTTGGATTTTTTGTGTTGCAACATCAATTTCAGGTGACAAGGAAACCTTTCTTTCAACTTGTTCATATGTTGAGTGCAGTGGAGCAACTGAACCATATTCATCATGCAATGGAACTGTTTGTGCCAGGTAGGATTTGCGTTTTGTAGGTTTTAATTTCTTAATTTGAGTAGTTTCCACATCTTCAGCTGCAATAACTTGATCTTGTTTGATTTTTTCCTGCTTCTTTTCATGTTCGGTTGAAGATAAGCCAGCGATTACATCCTTTTTCTTAATTATTTGTTGTGTATCTAATTTGATTTCTTCCAATTCAACTGTCTGGGATTTTTGTGCATCAACATCAATTTCAGGAGCTAGAGTGACTTTTCTTTCAGATTCCACTGAAGGAACCCAAACATTTTTATCATGCAGTGTGGTTGTTTGGGACTGGACTGTTTTAACTTTTTCTTTTGCCTCCAGCTTTTGGCTTGTTTTGACATCTTCAGTGGCTATAGCTGCAGTCTGATCTTCAGATTTTGTCTTTGCATGTTCTTGCTCCACCTTTTCTTGCTTAGTTGCTGAAATGTCTTCAAGCTGTTTACCTAGTTTAAGTTTTATTCGTTGAGTATCAGATTTGCCTTCTTCTAGTTTCATTGTTTGGATTTTTTGTGTTGCAACATCCATTTCAGGAAATACAGAAACCTTTCTTTCCACTTGTTCATATGTTGAGTCCAGTGAAGCAACTAAACCATATTCATCGTGTAATGTAACTGTTTGGGCCTGGTAGGATTTGCGTTTTGTAGGTTTTGATTTCTTAATTTGAGTAGTTTCCACATCTTCAGCCACAGTAATTTTATCTCGTGTGATTTTTTCCTGTTGCTCCTTTTCATGTTCAGTTGAAGATACACCAGTGATTACATCTTGTTTTTTAAGTATTTGTTGAGTATCAAATTTGGGTTCTTCTAGTTGAATTGTCTGTGCGGCATCATCCATTTCAGGAGCTAGAGAGACTTTTCTTTCAAATTCTTCAAATGTTGTTGCCAGTGGAGCAACTGAAACATGTTCATCATGTATTTTGACAGTTTGTGATTGTACTGTTTTTACTTTTGCCTCTAGCTTCTGACTAGATTTAACATCTTCAGTGGCAAGAGCTGAAATTTGATCAACCGATTCTTGCTCCTTCTTGTCATGCTTTGTTGCTGAAATGTCCTCTATATTTTTTCCTTGTTCCACAATCTTTTGTTTTACTTCTACTTTCACATTTTGTTCATATGTTGATTCTAATGGAGCAACTGAACAGTAGTGATCATGTAATGTAACTGTTTGGGATTGGGTTGCTTTGACTGCATTCATCTCCGACTTCTTACTGGTTTCCTCATCTTCATCTTGAATATCTAAAACCTGGTCTGCCTCTTTCTTTCTGATTTGTTCTTGTGTCCTCTTTTCCTCTTTAGCTGCCAAAATGTCTTCTATCTTTGGTTTTGTTTCTAATTTCACATCTTGAACTGTTTGAGATGCTTGTGTTGAAACCTTTCTTTCAGCTATTTCAAATTCTGTGTCCAGTGGAGTGACAGAACCATACTCATCGTGAACTGTAACCATCTTCATTTCAATCATTGCAGATTTTGATATCTTGCTTTGAACTTTTGTAGTTTTGTTGGTTTCCTCTTTGCTGGTTATTTCTTGGTGAGATTTTTCTTTACCTTCTTCCAATAATGACATCTCAGGTGTTATTTCAGCTTTAAAAATATCCTGCTCAGCTTTCTTCTCTTTCTCTACATTAAACTGAATTTGGACAGCATCTGCTTTTCTTTCCTTCATTTTTTCAATGTCTTGTGGTAGAGTTTCCCGTAATGATTTTGCTTTGCCATCTGTTACCAGAGCAAGATAAACTTTCTTATCAACTTCTTCATATGGCAGGTCTAAAGGAGAAACAGAACCGTATTCATTTTCAGCTGTAACTGTCCTTGATTGGAGTAACTGTTTATCAACGGTAGGTTGAATTTCTCTAGTCGCGACATCTGCTTGTGTGTGTGTTTCTACGATTTTCTGCCTGGTTTTTACATCACTTGAAGGAACATCTAAAGTTTGCTCAGTCACTACTGCATGTTCTAAAGCTTCTTGCTGTATCAAAGATGATTTATGGGTCACTTCAGGCTGTGATGCAATTACAGACTTTCTTTTGATTTGTTCTTTAGGGAGATTCTCTTCTATCAAATCAGTCTTCTCCTTTTTGACAAGGAATTTGTCCACACTTGATTTAACTGTTCCGTCATTTGCTTGAGCTATCTTTGTATCTTTTTTCACTTCTGCTGACAACTCACCTATTTCTGTTGTTTGAGGTGTAGCATCTTCAGATCTTTTATCTGGCTTAAAATACTGTTGATAAGAGTCTATCTCATCATTTTCTTTAACCACCTGGGAACTTTCGGGTGCAACTCCCAAGATTGTAGCCACTTTCTTTTCAAGATGCTCAGATGCTCCTGATGCTTCCATTGGTGTTGTTGTGCCATATTCATGCTTGACTATAACAGTTCTTGATTGTATTTCTGCAATTTTATGTAACTGTGGTCTTCTGTCTTTGGCTTTCTCAGCTTTGTCAAATTTCTTCTCGTCTTTGGTTTCAGTAACTTTTATATCTGGTAAAATGCTTTGTTGCACCCTGGTCTCAAACAATTCCTTCCCCTTTTCTAATTCTGAAACTGTTGAGATTTGGTGACCGAGACACTCCACCTTTTTGTCTTCTGTTTCTTTACCTTTTCTTTGATGTTCTTTGTCCTTAGATTCTGTGAATGGTATAACACTGCCATATTCATTTTTAACTGCAATAATTGTTTGAGCTTCTTCTATGCCTTTATTTTTCATTTCCTCTGGTTGAACTGATTTCCTGATTTTCTTCTGGTCATCTGCTATGTACGACTTAATTTCATCAGTTCTCTTTCCTTGTGTTTCCTCTTCAGTTTTATCTGCTTGTGTGATCTGGTTTCTTTCTGTTATTTCTACAGGTTGTACACATTCATATTTGTCTTCAACTGCAACCATTATTGCCTGGATTCCTTCATCAGTTATGGAGTCCTTTAGTTTCTGATCCTTTTGTGGTTGTGGTGGAGTTGATTTCTTTTTCATCTTAATGTTACTTGTTATCAGCTCAGAAGTCTGAGTTTTTTCTCCTATTTGTGGCAAAGATTCATCAGATTTTTCTTGCGCAGCACCGGTTTTTGCATTTTCAAGCATCTCTTTGGCTTGTTTTGGTCTTTGTTCCAGTTCTGTTTCCTTCAGAGGTGCCGCTTCAAACATTTTATCTTCAACAGTATTGAAAGTTAACTTGTCTTTTCCAATTACAATGCCTTTAGGCCTTTTTGCATCTGTTTCACTTTGACTTTCATCCTCTACTACTCGTGTTGAAATTTGGCTCTTGTCAACCACAGCCATTTGTTTGCCTTTAGCTGTATCTTCAATAACTTTGTTTTTTAGGTCTTTTTCAGTTGTCCCTTGTGGTGTGTCAATTTTTTGTCCAGTGTCTTCTTTGGAACCAGTTTTTTCCATCATTAGTCCAAGGGAAGCCTTCAAATTCAATTCTTTATGTTTCTCTGATACTTTTGCTTCTGGGCCTGGTTCAAAATGTTCATCATGTTCAATGGCTGTCTGACGCCTAACTTTGAAAGCTTGTTTCTTGGTCTTACTTTGAAATTCTGTATTAGAAGGTTTTGACTCGCTTTCACTTGAAACATATTGCCCTGCAGCTGTTGAGTGATAAGTTTCAGAAAGTGTATTTTGTAATTTTGCATCTAAAGTTTCTACAGTTTCATCTTTAACTGTCATGCTTTTAATCTGTTCTTTTGTTTCTGCCCTATCTGATAGTTTAAGACCCTCAGTAACAAAACTGTCAGTAACAGATGCTTCACCACTACCGTCTCCTTCATCAGGTTGTTGCTTGGGCTCCAGTTGACTCATTTCCCCAGAAATAAATGTCTTTTTAGAGACACCCATTTGAGGTTGTTTTGTAGTTTTCAAAACAACTAAAATGTGCAATATATTAAATAAAAAGCACCATGAATCGGTGCCAAGATATTCGGGAGAAAAAAATAAAAACAGACGTTTTGAATTAAAAACAAGTATATTAGAAAAATACCATAAGAGTTTTGAAGATGTTTTGCTATACCTTTTCGTGGAGGTTCAACTTTTGGTTCAGGGACCGGAGGTGTGGGGATCTTTTCTGGCTTTAATTCTGCTTCTTAAAATGAAAAAAGAGTTTGAATTAAGTGTAAAAAAAGGCAAGAGTGTAACATTTGAAGGCACAAAAAAGAAGCCAAAATGCGGCATAAGCAGACACTATGGATGAATGGATGAAATGAGGGAGATACTTTGATGGAGGATGGTGGAATGGGGTGTTGGTCGTCAGATGAAATGTTGGCATAAAAAAGAATGCGTCCAAACATGGCATCAAAGTGAAAAGTGCTGAATGACAATGACCATGACACAGAGAACATTTTCCGGTATTTCTCAGATTTCTGGACAAATAATACAACTTGTAACATCAGAAATCTAGAGAAATGACAAAAACATTCCACTGTGAGACTGGAGTTCAGATATTCCTTGTGTACCTTTCAAACCGGTTTGTTTGTTTTCTTCTGTTACAGTCGTGACCAAAAGACTTGAATCTTCACGTTCCTTCTTTAGATCTGGTTCCTCTTTCTTTTTACTTTCAGCGTGAATTTTCAAATCTTTCTTCTGCTCAGTGGATCTGGCTTTGGCCTTGACATCTGCTACTGACTCTTTTGTTTTTTCTACTACTTCAGCTTTGATAGACACAGCGGTAATCTCCTGTTTAGTCATTTGGGATTTTTTCTCAACTTCAAGCTGCTGTGTTTCCCTTTTCTGTTGATCACTCTCTACAATTTCTTGGAATTTTGGCTCAACATCAGGCTCCTTTTGCTTAGCTGGTTTGGCTTTAACATCTACTGGTATTTTCTTATCAGAAATTTCAAGTTTTGTGACCTTTTTCTGTTCACCCTCTACAGCTATTTCGACATTTTTAATCATTGTAACTTCCTTTGATTGTATTTTAAATTTTTCTGGTTCTTTTTTAGGTTCATCTGAAATAAAATGTTCATCTTCTTTTGGAACCTCCTTCTTTTTAATTGCTTTAACTGAAGTATCTATCTCTAATTTAGTTTCAATTACAGGAAGTGTCTTCTGGTCTGCCATTTCTTCCGATTTTGACAGTACGGTATCTTTTTTAGTAATTTTCACAGATTTTGACTGAATTTCTACTTTGGTTTCCTCAGCTATTTTCTTTTCTGGCTTTGCTTTTGGTTCTTCTTGCTTTTGTGGCTTAATTTGATCTACAACTTTCTTTTTGGTTGGAATAGTTTTCCTTTTTTCCTCTTCCTTAACTTGGACTTCTCTTGATTCTACTGTTATTTGTGAAATCTGTTCTGTTACACTTATTTTGTGTTCTGGTTTGGGTATTTCAACCTCATAACTTACTTCAGCCTGTTTTCTAATTTGAATCTCTTCAGTTTGTTTTGTAGGTTTTGTACTTTCTTGAACTTCTGTAACTATTTCTGAGGCTAACTTCTTTTTAGCAACTAGTGTTTCTTTCTTCGAGTCAGTAACAGATATCTCGCCTCTCAGCTCTGACCTTTTCTCCTGTTCGGATGAGGTCAAAATTTCCACCTCTGATAACTGGATCATAGTTTTAGCCAAAAGAGAAACTTCCTCCTCGTACAACATTTTGGCGTGTTCCTTCACTACATCTTCATGCTCCCACACTTCTTCTGTGGTGGACATTTTCTCTGTTACATAATACACATCCTGCTTCTTCTGTGGGCCTTCCATTTGCTCGATCTTGACAAGGCTTGTAGCTTTGTGTTTTAAGAAGAAGGCGTCATGTGGCGGCGCCAAGAGGTAACATAAAGACAGACAGAAGTGTTAGAAGACACAATCATTATAAAGAGGTTAATAATACAAACACAAAACAAATAATACAAATGAGGAGTTTATCATAAAAAAGAAGTCCTGATGAATTCAATGGAGCTGTACCTTTTTGTTCTTGTTCTGGAGACCTCGGAGTCTTCACATATTGTAATTCTTTTAGTGATTTTTAACCAAGAAAGAGGTGTTTAAAAAAAGAGAATCAAGAATCAAGTTAGCAAGACAAGACAAAGCATTAAGGAAAAGAGGTTAGAATAGTTATGCAAAAGAAGGCAACAGTTCAGTAATTTCCCTTGCAACTAATCGCTTATCAACTAGTTTGGCCATTTATATACAGTATGTTATAAATGGCCACCATTTATACAAACATGATCATATAATCATTTTAAAGATTTGAGCTGAAATGCCTGCTGTCAAAATGCAGGTACCTTTACGAGGGAGCTCCTCTTTAGGCTTTGTTTCAGCCAGTTTTTCAGCTGGTTTTGGTTTCTCAATCTCCACAGGTTTCTTCCTCTCCGGTTCTTTGACAGGGGTAACCTTTTCTTCCATTGGCCTTGTCTCAACCTTTTCAGCCACTGTTGGTATTGGAGGTTCTTTAGGTATCTTCTTCACTACTTTTTCTTTCACCTCCACCTTTCGTTCCTCAGATGCGGGTTCAGCTTTTTTATCAGGGAGCACCTCAGGCTCCACCACTTTAGGGGGAACTTTCTTGGGCTCTCGCGCCTCATCAGACACAGGTTTAGGTTCAGGAGCTTTAAGAATTTAACATAGAAACATGCATAAGACATGACTATCAAGAAAAGTGCTATAACGCACCATAGACTCAAATCAACCTTTAACAGAGCTAAATGCCCTCAGGTTACTTGAGAATCAACACGCAGAAGAATAAGGAGACGTTATAGAAACGCAGTTAAAGATATTAGAGTATTAGAGGAAAAGATGCCCTGTTACCTTTCATCTTCTTCATGGGTTCTTCTTTTGGAGGTTCTATAACTGGTTCAGGTTTCTTGACTTTTGGAGGCTCAGGGACAGATTTCTCCACAGGCACTTAAAAGAGGATGTTATATTTTATTTATTACTGGGATTATTAAACTGAAGAGTATTGCTTAAGAGAAAAACACTCTGTCGAGTGCAAGAATGCAAAACAACATAAAGTACATCACAGAGACAAGAGTGTTAAAGTGTTAGCAACCAACTCAATGAAAACTGATTAAAATGAGAAGTTTAGGAGTTCATGAAGATGAAGATCTCCAGCATCTCAGATACCTTTAGTTGGCACTGGCTTCGGCTTCTGTGGAGTTTCTACCTCCACCTTTTGTGGCTTTGAGGGGGGTGGGGGAGGGGGAGGAGGTGGAGGAGGTGCCACCACCTCTTTTTGTGCTGGTGGTTGAGGCACTTAAAAACAACAAGCCTAAGTCAGATAAAATGCTAAACCACACTAACCATAAGTTTCACACAGTTAAATCAAGAGTTTAGTAAAGACATTTAAGCATTTAAGAGAATTAATTCAAGAGGAGGTATAAGGAATTGTTTGATGGAGTTAAAAGAATAGTGGTAAAAGATGATGTTTCTGAATACCTTTCTTTGGAGGTTCCGTTGGAGCAGGCTCTGGTTTGGGCTCTGGGGCCTTCACCTCCGGTTTCTTCACCTCAGGCTTCTTCACCTCAGGCTTCTTCTCTTCTGGTTTCTTCACCTCAGGCTTCTTCTCTTCTGGTTTCTTCACCTCAGGCTTCTTCTCTTCTGGTTTCTTCACCTCAGGCTTCTTCACCTCAGGCTTCTTCTCTTCTGGTTTCTTCACCTCAGGCTTCTTCACCTCAGGCTTCTTCTCTTCTGGTTTCTTCACCTCAGGCTTCTTCACCTCAGGCTTCTTCTCCTCAGGCTTCTTCTCCTCAGGTTTCTTCTCCACCGGCTTCTTCTCCTCAGGTTTCTTCACCTCTGGCTCTGGTTTACGCACTTCCTCCTTGGGCTTCTCTGCCTCCTTTGGTTTGATTTTGGGAGGCTCTGGCTCTGCCTTCTTTTTCTTCTCCTCAGGCTGAACTTTCACCTCTTCAATGACTTAAAATGACAGTTATATTTATTAAGAAACAAGCAGACAGAAGCAAGACAAGCAGTTTTAAGATACGCTTCAAAAGATGAAGCTAAGAATGACTCGCACACATAGACAACAAGACAGGGAAATAGTAAAAACAGGACAAATGGTACCTTTGGTTGGTGGAGTCACTGGTTTCTTCACAGGTTTAGGTTCTGGCTCTGGTTCTGGTTCCACTTTAGGTTCCACTGCTGGTTTGGCCACAGGCTTTGGTTTAGGCTCGGGTTTGGGCTCAGGTTTAGCTTTAAGTTCAGGTTCAGGCTTGGGTTTGGGCTGGGGTTCTGGCACAGGTTTAGCTGGAGGGGCCACCTTTTTGGCCTCATCTTCAAGTAACGAACAGAAATTAGCTGGTGTTAGCATTGGCATAAGAGCAGGTAAGAGGGATTAAGAAGCAAATGTAAGAATTATCTCAAGAAAGAATGTTAGTTTAGTGATTTAAGAGTTCAAACAAAAAGAGTTTTGCCACATGATGCTTTATGGCAGCTGAACTACTTTTAAAGTTAATAATAATAATAATACATTTTATTTATTAGGCACCTTTAGGCGTTATCTATAGGTGCATACTAGTAAAAGCATTTGAGATTTTGTTCTACTACTTAAGTATAATAGAAACAGCCTAGACGAAAGCCATAGAGATAGTCATTGTTATATACATTCAAAAACATATGGTGCTATCCTAGTATATGAGCATTAGCAGACAATTTTGCACAGGCAGTGTAATTAAAGTCAGAGCACCAGGCAGCTATGGCAAAACTATTTTAGAAGCCATTATAGTAAGTAAGTAAGTAAGTAAATTTTATTTATATAGCACATTTAAAAACAGTGAAAACTGGCCAAAGTGCTGTACAATGTGAAAAAACTTAAATTAAATAATAAATTTGCCAATAGCAAAACAAAGTTCGGCAGCATAAAATACATAAGAACATTTGACATGGCACAAGTATACATAAGATGGAATAAAAAGGCAAGATAAAAGATAGAGATAAAAAGAGCTAAGAGGCAAAGGCCACAGTGTACAAATGAGTTTTTATAGTAAGTACAAATTAATACTGCCTTGTTATAATTGGAAAACTGCCATTATAGTAAAGAAATTAAAATGCTAAAGGACAGACACAAGAGGTTAGGCGCCAAGAAGCTGGGATTAACTATGTGCTGTGGCAGGAGTGTCAAGGCAGGAGAAACATATACCTTTGACTGGCTCTTTAGGCTTCTCTTTCGGGGGAGGAGCAGGTTTCTTCACTTCTTCTGGTTCTTTTATAAGATACATTGACATGCATTAGATAAAAGAGAACAAAGAAATGCACTGCAAACTACAAATATTAAGATGATTTAACACAAAAGATGATGAGACAACACAAGTTTATGTTATGTTTACTATTATAAAACACAGGATGCTTTCTACCTTTAAAAGCAGGAACTTTTTTCTCTGGAATGGAAACTACTTCCACTTTTTCTTCCACTGGCTTTTTAGGTGTGACTAAATGTACAATGAATGAATTTAACAACACGAAAGATGATTTAGATGTAAACTAATGGAATTATGCTGGTACCTTTAGGAGGTGAGGGCTCCTTGACAGCTGCCTTAGGCTTTTCTTCCACTTTCGCATCTTTAAAAGACACTTATTACGTTAATATACAAGACATTTTTAAAGAATTATTTAAGAAAGCGTCTGCAAAAGCACATGGGCTCAGCAAAAGATCAAGATAACAAAAGGTAGCTCGAAGTGCAGCCAGACGGCATTACCAAGAGAGGTCACAAAGCATATAAGCGGTTGATTTTAGTAGGAGAGGATGAATGAGTAAGATGGCTTTAAAGACAGAGCAATAAGCGGCATAAGCGCTGCAACACTGAGCTCTGCGTGTACCTTTAATTGGGATTGTCTCCCTGGTTTCCACTTTGGTAGTTGCAACTGTCTCCTCAATGGCAACTCTGGGAACTGAAGGAGAAACAGACAAAGATATGTTCTTTTAACATATTGAAAATCTGAAAAGTAGAGGGCACCTGAAAAGTTATCAAGAGGGTGAAATAACATGATATTGATGATAATAATAAGAGTACAAACAGACAAACAACAAGAACAAGTCTGAAAATCATTTTAATATATTCTAATGCTCATATACCTTGAGCTTCAATAACTTGTTGTGTTACAGTCTCCTCTTCCCAACTTTCAACAGCGACTGAAGACGTGACAAACACACAAGTGACAAAACACAACACAATTGAGGAAAAACAATGTGTACAAATCAAATCACAATTCAAGGCTTGCCATCTTACTTAAATCTTCGGAAATTTCTAAGAAACTGCTGGAAATGTTTTGTTACTGTGACTTATTCAAATCCATAAAATAAGAGGGCAAACTTGTAAACAGTGATTGCAAATGAAGAAGGTTAAATAATAACAAAAAACAATGATGATGATAAGGTTAGAAGATCCAAGATGATGAAACCAAAAGATCGTGATGCCCAGTGAACACACGTGACCCAAAAGGTTAAGATGCAAATGAAGATGGAAGATGTTAGGGATGATCGGACTCGAGAGAGTTTGGTTTATTATGAGAATGAATATGAAAATGACGATAATGAAATTCTAGTAGGAAGTGAGGTTTTTAAAATTGCATTGGCAAAGTTTACCTCTCTGCTCCACCTCCTCCTCGTAGTGATAAGCATACTCTGCTGTCTCTTGCACTAAAGAAAGTTTTGTTCAAATTATTACATGTAGCTTTTGAAGATTTTGTATTAGTAAAGGTTTTTAAGGATTAAAATGAATTGTGTTATTTTTAAAACCTCTTTGTAACTACCTCTTTGCTCTCTCTCCTCTTCGTATTGAAAGAACTCAGTAGTTTCTTAAAAGACATTACAAACCTTTGTTCATAACTGATTTATCATATACTCACTGCACTTGAAAATTAGTATTGTTTGGTTTTAGTCACTGAAGTTGTTAAAATATTTAGTAGTTTTAGTTTCTTTATTGTTACACGCTGCTCATTCTTACCTTGGATTGCAACAGAAGAAGGCACTTCAGGCCTCTGAATGGACGTGTCTGGGATATCTACAGAATATGAAATACATTTCATTTTCCCAACTTTGGGGTAGAAATATAAAGAGTATGTAAGATTGGCGTTTTAAGATAAGAGTTCAAAACCGGGCCGAGAAAAAGAACTTACCGAGAGGAACCATTGCTAATTCAATCTCTGTAAAGGGGAAAGAATGAAGATGACGTTACAAAACCCAAAATAGACGGAAATGGTCAAGCAAAAAAGTAGCGTCTGACTAGGAACTGTACCTTTGCCAGACAAATAAAGTTCAGCTGTGCTCTTAGCCTCTCCTCTGGGTTCCAATCTCACAATCACTGAGTATACGCCTACATGGGATTAGTAATGAAGACACTGGATTTAGAAACGATTCCAACAAAAAAAATTCAAAAAAAATCTGCTGGGCTTTTTCAGGGGCCTTTCGCGCTCTACACACCTTCGTCTTCCAGGGTCACGTTTCGGATGACCATGAAATGTCTTCGGCCCTCACTCCGGAAGTTGTATTTGTTGCTTTCTTTCAGCTCCCATGTGTCTTTGTACCACGAAACAATCGCGTTGTCAAAGGAGACCTCACACTCGAAAGTGGCCGACTGGCGCTCGTTCACCTCGACGTTGTGGATGCGTTTGGTGAAATGAATTTGTTCAGCTAAAACAGATACACAGGTGTGAGTGCTCGTACTGGGGGCACAGCGGGAGGTGGAGGACACAACGGGAGTGCAATGGTGAATGGCACGTCAAAATGGTTAGGACAGCCCAGTCCCCAAGCCAATGGAAAATAGTGGAATATATATGGGATCTCATCTTACAGCAGATGAAACTGATCATTGAAACAAAATTTTTATCAGAAATTATTGCATGTCTTTCATATACATGTGCACTATTAGGGCAGCACATGTTAAGAACTTATTGTCAAGGCAGCATCAGCTAACATATGCTCAATAATGTATATTGCAATAAGAGGTACTAAGAAATCTACAATAAAAAACATTTATTTAACTGTGTTTATGGTGTATAAACGGTAGCACTGGCTATGGTTCCAAGTCATTTTTTGGGCAATTTTAGTGCAAACTAGGTACATTTGGAGCTTTCTGCTCAAGAATGTATAAGGGTCATTCCAGAACTGGAGGACATTTTACATCCCACTCATTAAATATTAAATAATCCACATACAAAATACGAAAACATACAGTTTCTGAGTGAATTTACTTGTCCTGAAGCCAAATCTAAAAAAAAAAAAAACTAAGAGAAAAGAATGCTTGAAAATAGTTTTTAAAATACCAAATAAGAGTACCGCCCAAAATGCCATTTTCCTCTTGTCCCACCCCTCTAATGACCAAATTGAATCGCAAATAAAACAGTTAAATTAAATTTAAATTGCCATCTCTTGTAACTGTGGGAACATTTGTTTTAATAGACATAATATTTCAAATAATAATTATTATTCATGGAACATGTGTCCCACAACATGCACCAACCCTGTTACCAGAACATTTTTAGCCTGGTAGAAGAAGAAGAAAGCAGAACCACATGATCCCCTGGACTTGACATCATCAAACAGTTTTCCGAAAGAATGGGCAGAGCAAAGGTTTGTCTTCTCTTCTATTTTTCATATTTTTATAACATAGTTAGCCTTGATTGAATCTCACTCTACCTCATGCAACCCTGTTATGCAAATGAACAGAATAAGACTTTTTTTTTCCTTTACTTATTTGCATAAATACGTTTTTCCTCTTGATTAGCAGTAACACCTAAACAGCTTCTACTCCTGAGATAAAGCGAACATTCGTGCGGATTTGCAACCCTGTTACCTGCAACCCTGTTACTGTGATTAGAGTAAATAAACCAAAAATTGTACCATTGATCCGTAAGCTGAGCTAATCAAGCATTTGATAGTTTATTACCAATTATTGATGAATGTAGCAGAAAATCAGAAAAGGGAAGGTTTATTTTTCAAGAATTTTAAAGCCAAAATGTCCTCCAATTCTGGAATGACCCACAAAACTGTGTGTGTACTGCCTTCAGTAGCCACTACTCGTAGCTGGTGACATTACAAAAGACTGCCCTGATAACAGCCAGGTGTTATTGATTACAAATGCCTGGCTGGAGGGGCGGAGCACACTGTTCCTCATATGTCCAGGTTCCACCTCCACCTCTCTCACTCTCTTTTAGTCCAGGTATGCCCAGTTTAGCAGCTCTATTTGAAATGCGCAATGACATAAAATTTCTAGTTTCAGTCATGATCTTGTTTTGGTCATGGACTCAACAAGTAAATTTACGTTTTTTGTATGTCTAAAATTTAACATACTGCATAATTCTATTTTAAAATATTTGCAATTTTCAATACTTAAAGTTTGACTTTTTTATCATATCACACAGCCTTGTGTTTGTCCTCTTAACAGTCTTACAGTAATAAGTCTGAATCTTTTTGAGAGACTGGGCCGTGTTAGAAATGGAAACCCACAAAGGTGGTTATTGCTGATGAGCATGTAGAAATGCACTGGTTTGATGTAAGAAGGCGACAGATGATGAGTTTGTTGAAAGACTTCATCCAACAACATGGTTAAGACAGAGGCATAGAACTCCCCAAAACGGTCAAAAAAGAGTGAAATCCAAATCTTGAGCGTTAGTTGTAACAGTTTGAGTTGTCGGAAGAGGTTAGTGAAAGTGGCATCCAGGAGCGATTTTTGATTTGCTTTTCCGGCGGTTTTTCTGGGTACCAACCTTCCACCCAGAGCTCGGCGGAGGACTCAAGGTGCTGGTAGCGGCAGGAGTAGCGGCCTTGGTCTTCGGGCCTGAGGTCGGAGATGTGGAGCTTCTGAACCTTGTGCTTCACCTCAGATCTGTACCTGCCTTTGGGCTCTAACTGGTGGCCATTCTTATACCACTGCGCCTGAACGTTCGGGATGGACAACTGACAAGACAGAGAGCACGACTGGCCTTTCTTACCCGAGGTGTCCTGCAGGTGCTTCTCCACTTCCGCCTCTGCAAGAGAAATGGGAGGAGGTTTGTAAGAATTAGCTTTTTTTTAACATAAAGATAACATCTATCGCATGACTAGACATCAAACTAATGGTAATATAAATATATAATATAGATGATTGTAATGCCTGGGCTGCAGCACAGAGGAGAGGCACATTTGTGAACCGCTACGACAAAACCCGCTAAAAGTCGGCATTCATGAAACTGAGAAAATCACGTTTAAAGTTTTTATTTATTTTTTTCAAAATTTGTGATTTTCGTTTTATTTTATTTATGAAGAAAGCATGGGCCTTGTGTCAACATTAACGTGTGTGTACGTGTGTGTACAGGACTAAACCAGGACTAAACCAGGACTAAACCGGGACTAAACCAGGACTAAACCGGGACTAAACCAGGACTAAACCAGGACTAAACCAGGACTAAACAAGGACTAAACCGGGACTAAACCGGGACTAAACCAGGACTAAACCGGGACTAAACCGGGACTAAACCGGAACTAAACCAGGACTAAACTGGAACTAAACCGGGACTAAAACGGGACTAAACCAGGACTAAACCAGGACTAAACCGGGACTAAAACGGGACTAAACCAGGACTAAACCAGGACTAAACCGGAACTAAACCAGGACTAAACCAGGACTAAAACAGGACTAAAACAGGACTAAACTGGGACTAAACTGGTACTAAACCAGGACTAAATCTGAACTAAACCAGGAATAAACCAGGACTAAACCGGGACTAAACAAGGACTAAACCAGGACTAAACCGGAACTAAACCAGGAATAAACCAGGACTAAAACAGGACTAAAACGGGACTAAACCGGGACTAAACCAGAACTAAACCAGGACTAAAACGGGACTAAACCAGGACTAAACCAGGACTAAACCAGGACTAAACCGGAACTAAACCAGGACTAAACCAGGACTAAAACAGGACTAAAACAGGACTAAACTGGGACTAAACCGGTACTAAACCAGGACTAAATCGGAACTAAACCAGGAATAAACCAGGACTAAACCAGGACTAAACAAGGACTAAACCGGGACTAAACTGGAACTAAACCAGGACTAAACCAGGACTAAAACAGGACTAAAACGGGACTAAACCAGGACTAAACCAGGACTAAAACAGGACTAAAACGAGACTAAACCGGGACTAAACCAGGACTAAACCAGGACTAAACCAGGACTAAAACAGGACTAAAGCGGGACTAAACTGGGACTAAACCGGGACTAAACCTACTGTTACCTACCTGTTGATTCTTATTTAATTTTACTTTGCTCTGCTTTGCTCTTACTTTGCTCTGTGCTTAAATTGCTCCTCTGGGACAAATAAAGTGATACTGATTGATTCACATTGTGGATGTGTTATCTCTTTCAATGATAATTCATATTAGACTATATTTTTATTTTACTTCCGTTGCTGTGAAATTCATATTTTATTTATATTGCAGTGAAATGTCAAACTTGATTTTTAAATATTGCAAATTTGATTCATCTTCTAGGCTACGTTCACACTGCAGGGCTTAATGCTCAATTCCGATTTTTTTGTGAAATCCGATTTTTTTGCGAGGCCGTTCACATTTCCAGTTAAATGCGAATTGTATGTGATCTCCAGTGTGAACGCTAAACTCCCCAAAAGTGTCCCGCATGCGCCTTGGAGGACACGATGACGTCACACGCAGCGAACGCGCTCAATGTTTACGGAAGTCGCTTAAAGTTGCTTTCGTACCGGAGCCAAAACATGTACAGCTTATTTGTTTTAAGGAGGAAACGGAGAAGGACGAGGTTTTTGGCCACCGCGTTTTGCGGGGCAGTGGCAGCAACGTCTGCAGAACGGAACGTGTGGGTGCGGAGTCACAGGCAGGAGGGGTGGGATTGCTACGTGCTTCGCCGCTTCACTGATACGAGTTTATATACTATTTTCGCATGATGAGAAGAACGTTTGTGCACATTTGTGAACGCCTACTTGTACCACTCTCATTGGAGGAAACACACTCAGGTCGGATGAATGCGACCTGGCCGTTCAGACTGCAGTCGCATGTCAAAAGATCGGATATGTATCGGATTTAGGACCACATATCCAAGTGGCCTGGATCGCATTTGAAAAAATCGGATCTGTGTCGTTCACACTGTCATTAGAAGATCAGATACAGGTCGCATAGAGGCAAAAAAATCGGATTTGGGTCGTTTCAGGCTGCAGTGTGAACGTAGCCCTAGAGTCATTTCAATACATTTTTGGGAAGCTATGCCCATCTTAGCTCACTACTGCAAAACATTTTTCACAATACAAAATCTTAGGTGTTTTGCTTATATTGCTTATGACAAATTTCATGTATATGTATTTTATAAATTTTCTTTGGCTATATCAAAAATCATATGGCCATAAGTTGTTGTTGTTTTTTTTTATTCACAAAGGGTACGATGGTTTCTCTTTTTTCCCCCTTTTTGTTGCATTTACATCTATACTGACCAGAAACGGTGAGCCTGGCGCTGGAGATGTGTGGCCCACACACCACGCGGTAGTTGCCCTGGTCTGTGGTCTGGCACTTCTTGATCTTGAGCAGGTGGCGGTCGCCGTGGATACTGATATCGTACTTGTCATTGGTGTCCAGCTTCTGCGTGCCCTTGTACCAGGACAGGGTGATCTCGGGGTAGTTGATCTTGATCTCGCATTCAAACACGGCCTCTTTATTCGTGAACGCAAACTGGTCCGAGATGTCCCTCATCACTGTCACGGGCTTGAGAGGAGACACAGATGACTGATGAGTACCCATATATTCAATTTATATTATAATTTACATATTTTGTATTAAAAAAAAAAAAACGTTTTATACATTGAAACACTGTAGGTGGGAATTATTGGTATTATTATTATTGGTGGTTATTCTGAGTCTCAAACTCTTTCAAGTTGGTCAAATCAACCATTTTTGTGAGATGATGAAGCACAGTTTATTTTGATGCACTATAAATAGGTATTTATTCTTTGCACTGCTTTAGATTTTAGATTTTGTCTTGGATAGTATTGTATTGTCTTTATATTGTATTTTGTACACTGTCTTTTTGCACTGCTTGGCCAGGGAGAAACAAAATTTCGATTCACTGTATGTCGAACAATTATGGCAGAATTGACAATAAAGCTGACTTTGAACGACCAAAATCCAATATCCAAAATTACCTTTTAATTGAAAACATTTAATTTAATTGACAAAAATAAATATACAGTATCTCCATAATTGTTTTACTCAGATACAATCCTATTTTTATTTGACTGAAATATGCTAAAAATAAATATGTAAATGACATTCAATTATAAGACAAAAATGTAATGGATTATAAAATTAAACACAAAGTTTCTTGTTTTTTTTTAAACTTTTTTCAACTTTTTTTCTGATGAATTCTGATGATAGTGTAATTTTACAGACACCTTTAAAGCACCATAAAGTAAAAGTAATAATTTCACACCTCAGTTCTCTCCATTCTCTTTTGTAGATCGGCAACCAGTCTCGCCATGTCCTCATCCGACTCTCTGTCTCCACGTTCAAATTCCTATGGTAAAAAACATTATAATTATTAGCGTTTTATTCAAATTCAAGACACACAGATTTTTTTTTTCCACAATTAATATTTTACTTAAATTGGTATGTATTATTTAATTCAGGTTTTCTCACCGGTCTTCCACTTTCGTCTCCCTTCTCCTTCTTGAGCTGCTCGATGGCCTGGAGCAGCCCTCTGTAGTCTGTGATGCCGTACATTCTGGCATATTTCTCATATTCTTTGGGATCCACGTTTCTCAGGAGCTCAACAATGTCAATGTCCTTCTCCTCCTGTGGACTCTTCTGTTTGGACGGTGTCCTAAAAACACAAATTGACTTTAATACAACTGAAACAAACTGCATTGTATTTAATACAACTCAAACAACTGCATTGTGTTCTGGGCAGCAGAACACTGCTTGGACTGCTGCCCCTGTGACCCAGAAAATGGAAAAGCGGAAGAAGATGAATGAATGAATGAATGAACAACTGAAACAAATGTAGGTGAACTCAAAGCACAGGAGGTGCATAGGAAAAAACACAGGAGTTTGAAACTGTTCTTATAGATTACTACCAAGGAGAGGAATGAATTGTTAATTTTCAGAATCAGAATCAGAAAGGTTTTATTGCCATATGTTTGAACATGTTCACAACATTAGGAAATTGCTTAATTTTATGTTTTCATACAGAACTACCGTATTTTTCAGACTATAAGTCACACTTTTTTCATGGTTTGGTCCTGTGACTTATACTCCGGAGTGACTTATATATTAAAATTTTCACAAGCCTTGAGCGACCTCTCGTGGCTTGACTTGAAAACTACCACTACTGCTGTATATTAAAATTGCACCTCTCCTGACAGCCACGAGAGGGCGCTGTAGACTTGTGTGCCAATATCTGCTACTACTATTACCACTGAAAATCTTTACCTCCGGAGTTCGCAGCGTTGCTCCAAAGTGACACCGAGAATGAATTCAGTGGATTTAGTGATTTGGAGTGAGATGGAGAGTTCAGTAAACTTGTTACGGTATGTTATTTATTTTATAGTTACCTGTTAACGTAACATATTAATATGTTACGTTAACAGGCTGTTGTTCTCTATTCTGTTGTTATTACTATTGCCTTTCAAATTGAAATACATGCCTTTCAAGATGAAATCCTGCTCCCTGGTCTCTGATTTTATAAAATAAATTTCCCCCAAAAACTTATTAGAGATGCGTGGATGGCGGTTACAGCCGCGGGCACCGCGGCTAAATCGCGGAGCGGGTGGATGACGTGACGAAAAATAATATTTTTTATTAAATTCAGGCGGGTGGCGGTTGAACAACCAAATTTGCCTACAAAATGCCTACATTTTTAAGTGCAGTGCAGAGAATTTTGGAATTATCATAAGTTGGCGCATGACGGACGGGCGCGGTTTTGAAAATTCCTGAAAAAACGTGCGTGCAAATGGATAGCGGACGAATGATGTTTTTTTCATGGGGTTGCGGATGGAAAAAAAGCCCATCCGCGCATCTCTACGACTTATATATGTTTTTTTCTTCCTCATTACGCATTTTTTGGCTGGTGCGACTTATACTCCTTATACGACTTATAGTCTGAAAAATACGGTATGTCCATTCTCCCTCTCAAAAAAAAAAAAAAAAAAAAATGATGGAGTCAGGTATTGTTTTCTTGGTTGAAATATTAGATATACAGAATGCAGTTTTGGATATACAATACATACTACTGCATTCTACAAACACTACACAATATAAGGAGCAGGCTGGAAAAATTGTTGTTGCTTACTTAAAGGGATATGCCACCCCCAGGTCAAATTTGGGCATCTTCCCACAGTCCAGAGACTAAAATAAGTGGTGGAAAGCGTTTTCCTGCTCACCCAGCCATTGTCCGAGTCTGTCGCCACTGACCGCCGCGCGAGCTGCAGCTCCTCCGCCTTAGACTGGAGTCTAACGTCGCCAGAGAAAGATTTCGGCCAAAAGGAATTAATTTGCTCGATGCGTTTCCCAATTACTTTCTGTGTAGTGCGCATTCATATCGAGTGCAAATAAATGTGCAAATCAACACGGAGAGCTTGCCTTGGTCATTTTCGGTGGGAACTATTTTTCAGTGCGGAAGAACATGGCCGAATCACGCACCACGTTGTGCAACAGGGGAACTCCCTTCCCGGTGCGTAACTGGGATTCCCCTGGCAGCGTGCTGCGTGATTCGGCCATGTTCTTCCGCACTGAAAAATAGTTCCCACCCAAAATGACCAAGGCAAGCTCTCCGTGTTGATTTGCACATTTATTTGCACTCGATATGAATGCGCACTACACACAAAGTAATTGGGAAAAGCATCGAGCAAATGAATTCCTTTTGGCCGAAATCTTTCTCTGGCGACGTTAGACTCCAGTCTAAGGCGGAGTAGCTGCAGATACCGCGGCGGTCAGTGGCGACAGACTCGGACAATGGCTGGGTGAGCAGGAAAACGCTTTCCACCACTTATTTTAGTCTCTGGACTGTGGGGAGATGCCCAAATTTGACCTGGGGGTGGCATATCCCTTTAAAGGTACACTAGGTAACTTCCATTTTCACTTGTTCACTATCACCAAGGGGACAAGCAGGTGATGCCATCAGGCCAAGGATTTTTTAACAACAAAAATGCATGTAATTCAATAGAGGCAAGATTGATGAGTTTAATACAATAGTACTGTGGAGCATTCCAGCCTAAGCAACAACAGTTCCATGAAAACAGGTCGATCACAGATAAGCTCCATAACGAGTGTTGCGCAGTGCACCTTTGTGAGCTATAAGCCATGTTAGAATGTTCCTCAAAAACATATCTGGAGTTGTGTTTTGTTTCATTCACACATGTTTGAGTAATCCTTTATTATAAGTCTGACTAAATCTCAAAAAATTAAAATGCTCAGCAGTAGTTTTCAACTTAACAGATTATTATTAACTTCAGTTCAGTAGAGACAATTGACATTTCCAGGGCTGAAATTATCCAAATGATTCTAGTGAAGGTGTATGGAGTTTAAAACCACAGTGGAGCACTTCCTGTATTAACACATGACATCACAAGGTAGAACAGAGTGTGAGAATTTGAAGAACTCAGCCTACATATGCAGGGTTTGTGTGTTAAATGTGTGTGAATCAAACAAAACACAACTTTGGGTCTGTTTATGATGAGGAAACATTATAACATAGATCAGAAAACTACGCAATATGGGCCCTTCAAACTGAAAATATGTTTGTTTCTTTTAATAACTTAATAACTTTAATAACTTACTTCTTGAGTTTAGCTCTGAGGTCGCCTTCCAGCTCAGGGCTCGCCTTCCTGCTCTCCACTTGCATATCAGCGCTGGCCTCGATCTCGCCGTGCTTGTTGGAGGCCACGCAGCGGTACTGGCCTGAGTCGGACTTGGTCACCTCACGGATCTCCAGCTTGGACACCTCCCCCTTCTGCTCGATGGAGATGCGGCCGCCGTGGGTCACCTGCCTCCACTTGCCTTTCATCCATTTAACGCTGGGGATGGGGTCTCCACCCACTTTGGCAATAAAGGTGGCAGTGCTCTCTGGAGCAACAGGAAACGCAATAGGTTAGTACTGATTTTATATAAATACAGCTCTGGAAAAAAAATAAGAGACCACTGCATTTTTTTTCTGAAATCAGCATCTCTACATGTATTACAGCCATTCCATTCCAGCGTCTGTTGAATTCCAACACAAACACAAAGCTGAGCTACTTCAGTTCTTGCACCAAGAGTGGAATAAAGTCACCCAAGAACAAAGTGAAAGAACGCATGAAAGCTGTGATTAAAAATAAGGGTTATTGCACCAAATATTGATTTCTGAACTCTTCTTAAGTGTAAACATTAGTATTATGTTGTTTTAAAATGAATTTGATCTTGTTTCTTTGCATCGTTTGAGGTCTGAAAACATGTATCTTTTTTTGTTATTTTGACCATTTGTCATTTTCTGCAAAAAAAAAAATGCTCTAAACGATCATATTTTTATTTGGAATTTGGGGGAAATGTTGTCAGTAGTTTATAGACTCAAACAAAAATGTTCCTTTTGCAAGTAGTAAAATCAGAAAAACTGCTAATTTTGCAGTGGTCTCTTATTTCTTCCAGAGCTGTATGTTAACACTCCAGAAAAAGAGTAAAAAGGTATTCAAGTCAGAATTTATTTGACTTGTTTAATTCTTTATATTTCCTTTGCTGAGAAAAAAATATGAAAAAATAAAGAATTTTCTTTTTAATTTGGCAGAAAATGTCGCTTAAAAAACATACTGTTAATTTCAACAATTTCTAATTTTCAGACTAGTTTCATTTCCTTGTTAAAACTCCTGGATTTCAATTACTCACACTTTTTTTTGTACTATTTTGTGTTTAGAGTCGAGATTTTAATGACAAGTTCCATTTGATGTAAAAAAATCATAATTCAAGTCTATAAAGGAAACCAAGATGAACTGGTCACAACTTCTCAAATCTACATTAATATTCTGAATTCCACTTTTTAATTGTATAAATATTTTTCATTCATCTTACTCTCTACGACAGTGACTGGTTTTGGTTCCTCCACAAAGTACAGGTTGTCCAGTTTCTTGGGTTGAGGAGCAGCGGGGGCTTCAGCTGGTTTAGGGGCAGCTCCTGGTTTCTCTGCAAGGCCAAAAAAACACAAGCAAATGACAAAACATATTCAATTTATTCATTCGGGTCAGGAGAAGCGGCGCACAGGTGTGAATTTAGAAATTGAAGAGCTTATATTATGCATTTTCCAGGTTTTATTACAGCTTTTGGACACTTTAGCTTGGTAGTAGAATAATACAATATATATAAAAACTAATGGATTTAAATTATCATGGATTATCATGTTACGTAGCTTGGTGGCTTCATATTTTTTTATTTTTACTTCTGTTTTATTGGTCTGATTATTGTGGTGATATTTTCTGTATTGCTATTATCTATGTACGTATGTAAATAAATGGTAAAAAAAAAAAAAGGTTCCAATTAAAAATAAAGTAAAAAGTAAAATCACAAAAGATCACTCAGTAAATGCAATGATACTACCTCACTTAATGTCTGGTGTTTCATACTGGTCACAAGCCAACCAAATCACAATAATTCTAAATCGGAAAACCACGGAAATACCATCACTGTCAGATATTAACTAAACATAAAATGCACAACTTTGATAATACAATTAAACTGGCCAATCTAAGGTTATTATTCAAGATTATCAATAATGTGGCACCACCACCACTGAAAAAGTTTATCCATTTAACATCTGATCAGAGGGTCAGAACAACCAGGTCAACGATCAATGGCCAATGTGTAAAACCAAAATGGAAAACATCATTAGGACAATCTGCATTTTCATTTAAAACAATCTCAGAATGGAACAAACTTCCAACTGAGATAAAATTATGCAAATGCTTCAAAAAGTTTAACCTGGAAAAAAAGAATGCAGATGTGTCAGCGTTAAAGACTAGACATGAGAAGGGGGTACAGGTATCGGGAAAAAGTTTTAATTATTTTTTACTAATTGATGAAATGTATCACCGCCACTGTAAATATTCTGAATTGTTTTTATGCTTTATGTTCATTGTTTGTAATGTTGTTTGTATCAGGGACTGCAGATGGAAATTAGCTCTGGTACAAAACATCTTTTCATTTTTTGTGATTAATGCTCCTGTACATTGCCCCTGTCAAATAAATCAAATAAACTCCTGGACAACACCAGATGATGTTAAAATAGATTCTTCACATTTCACAAACATTTTTTTTCTTTATATACCATACTTTTCGGCCGCTAGACGCTTTTTCCTCACACTTCAGACCCTGCGGTTTATAGTCAGGTGCGGCTTATGTATGGATTAATTCTTTATCAAGACCTAATCAAATATGTGAGGAGAGTTCATGAATTAATTAAGCCTTGTTTTAGCCACTTAAAATCTCCTACACAGGTATCAACAGTTCTGTGAGACTGAGTTCAGGGGGTTTACCCTTAAAGTTAAACTTGAAACTTTATTTTAAGGTTTCCAGAGGCTACAGGCTGGCCATTTTACAGTTGTTTTACTGCCGTGTTACTGCCGTGTTACTGCCGTAGGCGTTGTTCGAAAAAAGCACATACCGGTATTTGCGTTAATTACAATTTTTAAAAAATCCTTTTGTGTACCATCTTTCTGTGTAAATATATCAAGTTACAATGTGGACACCTGCGGCTTATAGTCAGGTGCGGCTTATATACAGTATGTAAAAATCTTAATTTTTTTTAAAATTTGGTTGGTGCGGCTTATAGTACAAAAAGTACGGTACAGCACTTTTCCACCTTCAAGGCACTTTTACATCAAGGAACCACTCATTCATTCACACAGCAGTGTACGCAGACACTGGGGGCGAGGTTGGTGCCAACCTGTGGGTCAGTGGATCTGAGCGCTCACTCGGTAATGTTTATGTCGAGAGCGGGATTTGAACCGCCAACCTTTGGATCGGTGGATAAACACTCAACCAACAGAGCTACTGTCACGCTAATAGCACAATTATTCATGCACAAATTAAACAAAACAATGATGTATGTTTTTTTTTTGATGAAGAAACAATATTAAAACATGTTAAAAGCTCAAAGATCCAAATCCAAAATAATAAAATTTCCCAGGATTGCTAGTCTACTCGTCGCCACAGCAACCACTCTCAGCGTTACCTTTGACTGTGACTTTGGTTTTGGTAAAGTCGCTGCCCGCTTCGTTGGTAGCTTTGCACAGATAGTCTCCAGCATCGTGCCTGGAGGCGGGGCTTATCTCCAGACAGGCTGTGCCCTCAGAGAACGTGATCTTGGTGCTACCAGAGGACACCAGGTCTTTACGATCTTTCATCCACTGGATTTTGAGCGGAGCAGATCCGCGGACATGGCAGCGCAGAGAGAGCCGGTCTCCCTCCTCCACAGTCACCGGTTTGAGCGGGACGTCAAAGGCCGGAGCCTTCCTGGCCTCTGCAGGACGAATGGGCAGGTTCATTGTCAGTATGACCCACAACTGATTTTTGAAGCCATTATATAATACTAATCAGCCTTATCAAAATGTATTCACACTGCAAATTCTCTGATCTAGCCAAGATTTTAAAACTACTATCAGGTTATTAATCTTGTTTCCAGATTTATTATCTACTTACTAGTTCAGAAACTGCTTTATTCTAGTGTAGAGGTAGTTTATTTTAAGATAACTTGTCAAGTAATATTATCTTGCTGCATGGACAGATAATTTCACTACTTTTAAGTAATTTTCTGATAGATTTAAGTGTTTATATCTTAAATTTTGAACACGCTTTTTTGCTATGTATATATATTTAAAATATTATGGGTACTAATTAGTATTCGCTCAAGTATTCAAAAGTATCTATTTCAGGTAAATACTATTTATTTATATTACATTTTCTTAAATTTTATCAACGTCTTGTCACTGTCTGATATCACTGGTCTACAAGCAAAATGCTTCCGGAACAAAAGTAGTGAAATTTTTCTTGGTTTAGGTCACTCATAAAGAAAAAGTAAGTCAGAAGTGCTGATTGGCTATAGTTTCTTAGATATAGTATGGGGTCAAAATAGGAAATTTATGCACGGTAGTTCATCAGAAGGTACAGTGTGTCTACAAGCACCAGTTCTATCTGAAAGTCTGTCTGCACATTCACATACATTCATTTTAATATGTCTACAGTTTTAACATCACATATTTTTGGATTTTACATAAGAGAGATGCCTCGAAATTGTGTGAACAACCCAGAAGTTCTGTTACATTTGTGGTGAAGCGACGTTTGCATCACAAAAGCGCAACATAACTGCAGTGGTTAAAAAGGCAGACCACCATTACTTTGGTTGCAAAGTTGGAGATCAGGACAAAAGTTGGGCTCCACATTATTGTTGTAACACATGTGCAACTAATCTTCACCAGTGGCTCATCAAGAAAAGAAAATTTCTTGTTTATTTCTTGACGGATAAAGTGCAAGTTAAATATTTTCAAAATATAAATATTATTTTTAAGCAAAAGTGCCTAAATCTATTGTATAAACAGATGTGATTTTGATGTAACACAATATCATTAAAAATATCTTGAATACATTAGCGAACCAGCACAGTTGATTTTCAGTTCATCTTATCAATATAAAAGACATTTAACCACTTTTATCTCGGAAGCAGATCAAGTCCAAAAATTTGTAGACCAGTGTAATTTTCTGGGTACTAATTAGTATTCATTCAAGTATTCAAAAGTACCTATTTCAGGTAAATACTTTTTATTTATATCACATTTTCTTAAATTTCATCAAAGTCTTGTCACTGTCTGATGTTTTAACTTTCTGTTCGGTAAAATCAACAATTTTGTTAAGCCTTGCGTGGTGCCTGCTGTTGTGATTTTGGACAATTCAAAAACGTATTATAAATATGTGTATTCTTTTAATTCTAATTGTCTATTTTGTTGTGTAAATAACATGGTACTTAATTTTCTTTTGTTTGTTTTGTTATTTTGAGTTTAAAGTTAAAAGGAACCAATGCCATACACTTCCATAAAGTTACACCTGACTGCCTTTTCGGCCTAATGTTAGAGAGCTGTAGCCTCACTACTCTTTCCATGTGGAGTGAGATGTTTCCGACACCCACCAGCAATGCCCACAGTGACATCACAGGAGGTCTTGCCCGCCTCGTTGGCAGCGTGGCAGGAGTAGGTGCCACTATCGGTGCGCTGGCTGCTCTTGATGCACAGCACAGCCACGTTACTTTTAAAGCTGATGTCGTATTTGTCCGAACTGAAGATCTCTGTGCTGTCCTTGAACCAGCTCACGGACATGGGCTGAGAGCCAGTCAGACGCCCCTCGATCTTCAACAGTTTACCCTCAGTGTCCTCAATGTTCTCCGAGGGCTTCTTGGTGAACATTGGCGGGTTTTTGCGTTCTGAGTTTAAGAGGAAAGGAGAAACAGGAAAACAGAACACTTAAAGAGGCACCCCAAAAGACGATTCAAGAGTGGGGCTGAGACAAGACAGACAGACAAGGGCTGAACCATTTTAGAAAAATTTTGGTTGTAGATTTAGTTTTAATCAGTAGTCATATTTGGAGAAGTTTGAAATTGTATTAGTTTGAAATTGTCTTAAAGGTCCCATGGCATGAAATTTTCACTTTCTGAGGTTTTTGAACGTTAATGTGAGCTCCCCTACCCTGTTTAGGGCCCCCCAATGGTTAAAAGTTGCGTAATGTCTAAACTGAGCATTTGCGATCCTTTTCTGCGTTTGAAAAAAACACAACTCAAATGGGCGATTCTGGACAAGGCACCTTATTGACGTCAGATCGAAAAAAGAAATGCAAATTCAGTTCCACCACCGTCTGGATCTCCACCCCCTGTCTCTGGAAATCACGCCCAGAGAGTTTGGACTGCGGAGGAGCTACGCAATGCGAAATGCGTTTTTTTATTTGCCTGGAGGCACGTGCGAGTGTTTCTAGGCTCGGAAGTCCTTTACCCGACCCACAGTAGTGGTTTAATTTTATTTTCTGTAAAAATGTGCTTTTTTTCATTGAAAAGCCTCTCCTTTCCTCCTTCGCTTACACACGCGGAAGTGGGGCCAGGCACAGCGCACCGCTAACGCAAGGAACCAGCGGCGCATTGGGGCCCCCCCCTCCCTCCTCTAAGCCTATCTGTCTCCTTCTCATTTGCATTGAAGCAACAAGGCCCAGAATGAGTTGTTCAGACAGAGAGATTATGACTCTGACTGTGTAGATGTGTCTTTCTCATGCACTAAGTGTTGATTTTGAAGAAGGATTCATTTACAGTATTAGGGAACCATTAAGGAGCCATATAAAAGCATCAAGAAGTACCATGTCATGGGATCTTTAAAAAATACTGATTGAGGCAAGACAATGATAGATTTTATAAAACAGACACCTAATGGTCAGCCTATATTGCACTTTGACTGACACGGTGAAGTTTAAATTGTGATTTCACTTGTAACTGCTGAGGTCCCATTACTCTGTCTTACCCCTTCCTCTTTCTGTACGTCTTTGTCTTGCCCCTCGATACCGAGCTGAGAGGGCTCGGGATACGAATGTTCCCCTAAGAAATAGGACGCCACTCGATTACCGTTTGCATCATCCTCCCTCGCCTCTACCTGAGCTGCTACGTCTACAGAGTCGACAACAATTGACGCAAACAAACATAAACAAAAGTCAAGGATTATCGGGGGGTACCTCAGCTCGACAAAAAAACTAGCTTGTTTATGCATGAAAGTTCGATGAAAACAATAACGTCGGCTAAACAGACGTCACTACAATTAAAACCGCAACAACAGTTCCCTAAAAGTAACGTAGAACATAAGTGTCATAATTGTAAACCTGCTAAACTGTTAATCGATAATTACAACTGCTGAAAATACATTTATGAGACTCCTTGGCTGGTCGATGTGACGCTGCCATCCTGATCCCAAAACCTGCCTGAGCTTGTAGGCGTACCCCTTCGTTTCAAGTCTGGTCGAGAGCTTACTTCGTTTCAAGGGGTATGTAGCCCGAGGTTGTGGCCCCTTGCCCTCACATGAACGCACAAAACCAAGGGGTAGGGGTAAGACGAAGAGGTAAGACAGAGAAATGGGGCACAGCCTTAATTCCATGACTTGTAGCATTTAAAACACCAAGTCCAAATGGTCTGCCTATGTTATCCTTTGACTGACAGGTGGATTTAACCAATCACAGTGAAGTGTACAATAACAGCACTAAAATTCAAATTGCAAAGAACATTCAAATTTTGTGACAATTATTTAGTTTAAACTGCAATTTCAATTCACATTTTATGATTTTATGAATTGTTCAGCCCATAACAGCACAAAAATACCTTTGACTGTGATTTCAGCCGAACAAGAGTCCTTCCCCATATCGTTAGAGGCATGACAGAAGTAGCGGCCAGTGTCCCCCTTGTCTCCCTTGGCTATGGTCAGAGTGGCTGTGTCATCCGAAAAACTGATCTTATAGTTGCCCCCAGAGCGGATATCTTTATGATCCTTGGACCATGTGACTTTCATGGGGGTGGAGCCGGTCATGTGACACTCCAGCTCAATACTGTCACCCACGGTAACCTCTTTGGGTGACAATTTCCTGTCAAACACTGGGGGGTAGCGTGGTTCTGCAGAGGTTACAAAAGAGGTGGAGACAAAGGCAAAGGGACAGAACATGCAGATATAATAAGAAACACAAATAACAGAAAAGAAAAGGACTAACTCAAGATGATACACAGCTGGACTTTCATAGAATTTCCATTGTATTTCAATAAATCTTTCTTGGATTTTTTTTTTTTTTTTTTTTTTAAGTAGATGCAAATGTCCACTGGCCTTTGTTCAGGTTCAGCTGTGCTCCCTGGTCAAAACTGACACACAGACAGCAGTAACGATAGCATATAGCGGTGATATGTGAATGACATGTGGGCCGTCCACTCTAATTACAGATAGTATCTTTAATCCCAAGATTTTTAAAATTATTATTATGTTAGCATACTGATATCCAACTACCCCGCCCTGTTCCAAATCTGGGCTTAGTTGGAAAAAAATGTTGTAAAATGAATCAGGTAAGTACTGAAATATTACTGTATGTACTTTGTAAGGCATAAAGGATAAGATTTTGCCCGACTATATTTAATATTGCATGTTTTTTGCATGATTTTGATGTATTTCTTATTCTGTAAAACACTTGAAATTACTTTGTGTATGAACTGTGCTATACACTGCGAAAAACCGTGTCCAAAATTTAAGATATAAACACTTAAAAGTAATGAAATTACCTGTCCATGCAGCAAGATAATTTTACTTGACAAGTTATCTTAAATAAACTACCTCCACACTAGAATTAAGCAGTTTCTGAACTGGTAAGTAGATAATCAATCTGAAAACAAGATTAATAATAACCTGATAGGAGTTTTAAAATCTTGGCCAGACCAGAGAAATTTGCAGTGTACAAATAAATCAGTTTTGTGGTTGATTTGTCGTCTTCTATGTATGCTAAGAGACAGTCAGCCCTCTGAGTGGACCTAAATTTGTGTTTCAACTTCAACGGATGTAACTGAGCTGTGCGCTCTCCAGTGACGCCAGAGTCTGACCAGGACCCCCATGTCTCTCTCCACAGTCACAATCTTAAAATATATCTGCTGTACTTAGAACTCCCACATTCATATGGGCACGGCCATTTGTACTTTCAATAGCATAAAGGTACATACAGCTCTGGAAAAAAATAAGAGACCACTGCATTTTTTTGTGAAATCAGCATCTCTACATGTATTACAGCCATTCCATTCCAGCTTCTGTTGAATTCCAACACAAACACAAAGCTGAACTAAAAGTCACCCATGAACAATGTGAAAGACTTGTGGAGAGCATGCCAAGACGCATGAAAGCTGTGATTAAAAATAAGGGTTGTTGCACCAAATATAGATTTTTGAACTTTTCTTAAGTGTAAACATTAGTATTATGTTGTTTTAAAATGAATTTGATCTTGTTTCTTTGCATTGTTTAAGGTCTGAAAACATGTATCTTTTTTGTTATTTTGACCATTTGTAATTTTCTGCAAATAAATGCTCTAAACGATAATATTTTTATTTGGAATTTGGGGAAATGTTGTCAGTAGTTTATAGACTCAAACTAAAATGTTAATTTTGCCCAAACACATACTACCTATAAGTAGGAAAATCAGAAAAACTGATCATTTTGCAGTGGTCTCTTTTTTTCCCCAGAGCTGTATGTGTGTTTCTCTGTTATTTCTGACTTATGTGGAGCTTCCATGTAAACTTGGGTCTGGTGTAATTTCTTAACAATTATTTATTTATTTAACATCAACCACGATCTCCCGATATCACTGATCAAAATGCAACATAATGCAGTCTGAAAGCAATGTTATCATTTATATTAAATCCTTACAATACAATGGAAATTCTGTAAAAGCTCTAGCCAACTGTATATAAAGATTCCCTGTTCTGCTCATATATTTGCACCGACCTTGCAGAGTGAGTTTGGCTCTGCAGGAGGCTGTGCCCACACTGTTGGTGGCCACACACGTGTACTCTCCACAGTGTCTCATCTCGCCACGGTCGATCTGAAGAGCAGCCGTGTTATCGTCATATGACATAGACAGGCCTGCTTCCGGCTTTAGAGGAGCCCCATCCTTCACCCAGGACACCTCGATGGGAGACGAGCCAGCCACACGGCACTCAAACCTGACGGGCTGACCCACCGTCTCCTGCAGGCTCGTGATCTTTTTAGGGAATGACGGGGGAGTTTTTGCCTCTGCAGAAGGATTTGCGCATGGATTTACAGAAGAAATACAGTGCAAATAATGTCAGTCTTAAATAACTTAAAACTGCTTGATTTGAATATTTTTCTTAAGACTTGAAGTAGGTTTACCAGTGAAATAAACTTTAACTTAAACTAGTAGTCTTAAAATAAAAAGTAAATGTAAGAATAAGTATTTTCACTTTAAATTAATAAAAAAATCTTGAAAAAGGGAAAACGAGACAAGTTCCATCGACAGATAATTCAAAATATACAAATATACAGTGGTCCCTCGCTATAACGCGGTTCACCTTTTGCGGTCTTGCAGATTTTTTTATTCCAAATTTTTTTAATAGTGTATCAATGCAGCATTGTGTTCTGCATCCTGATTGGCTAAGGGACTGTAAACCTTTGCTGATGCCGTGTCTCCTCTACGGTACAGAATGTGTTCAGTCAAATTTATATAAATGTTCGATCGCAGTGTGACTCTGAAGTGCGACTCTGAAGTGCTGTATGTTTGCAAGTTTTCTCCCCGACAAACCCACAATGTCGACAAAACGTTCTCAAATATAATCAAAGGTCTGTTTATCTTCTCGCCCAAAAGAAAAAAGAGCGCCAACAACGACCCATAACCATGTTCTTCACTCGGAAAAAGACGCCAGAGGCACGGTTAGAGGAACTGTGAAATACACGCCTGAGTTTTTTGTTGAAAATCTACGAAAGTTCGAGTGTTTAAACGAGAGAGAAATGTGAGAAAATGTTAATGCCAATCTGAGAAAAGTGTAGAATGTGTGTGGTGAGGCGTTTACAGCCTTAAAACATGTAGAATAATTGTAAAATATAAAGCTGACTACTTCGCAGTTTTTGCCTATTGCGGGTTATTTTTAGAACGTAACCACCGCGATAAACGAGGGACCACTGTATACTCAATATAACAATGGAAGAAAATCGAAAAAACTACCTGAAAACTGTTACTACTAATTATTGGTATAAGTGGGACAAATATGCCAAGTAACATATGCCAGACCTTGCCCAGATGATTTAAACTAGCTACAATTTTGTTGTTTTTTGTGTTTGTAATTTCATAAAAATACATAAATAAAGTAGAGTTTAGATTTTTCAAGACTGCCGGTTTTAAGAAAAGCCTTGAAAATCACTCCATGCTCAAATACCCACCTACTACGTTGAGTTTGCAGCTAGTGGAAGCGGTGCCGATCTTGTTCTCAGCTTTGCAAGTGTACTCTCCGATGTCAGCCTTGGTGGCCTTGCTGAGCTTGAGGCAGGCCACACCTTTGGAGAACTCCAGTCTGCAGGTGGGGCTGGAGCGCACTTTACCATCAGCTTTGAACCAGGACACAGAGATATCTGGTGTCCCTGCCACTTGGCACTTCAGGCACACTGCATCTCCACTGGTCACCTCCATGGGCTCCAGGCTCTCCACAAAGTACGGAGGCTCTGCAGGGACAAGAGCATGCATGAATTTTGCATGTACTTATATTTATGAATAGAAAAGAATAATATAAATATTATTATAGCAATTATATTAAAAAAGAAAAAAAAAAACTTGAAATGAAATTAAATGTGCTGCTCAAGTGAAGGAAATATAAAACAAATAATGATGCAAATGAAATTAAGAGACAAATATACTGCACATTTAAATAAATACAATCTCCACTAAGGCTAGTTATGTGATTTTTTTTTTAAATTAACTAGAATAATGATTGAAGTCAATGAGAGTGCTTTTATTGACCTCTATTGGTGCAAAGAGGTACTATTTAAGGTAATATTTAGTTTGTTTTGTTTTTTATCTTGCTTACACAAGAATATTATATATATCTACTAGTAGTAGATACATTTAGAGTAGATACAAACTACTATTCCTACTACTTAAATGTCTCATTCTGCTAAGACTGTCAGTGGGATGGGAACTAGGGCCACGGCCCAGGGGAACTGTGAGGTCCCGCTCAGACGCACTACATTTGGACAAACTGTGCTCTCAGTCAGAGGTACTAAGTTCTGGAACTCTCTCCCATCATCAATAAAAGAGATTCCAACATTGGACACTTTCAAATCATACTTGAAACAGTGGCTAAAGGAAAACCAGACTTGTGGACACTTTTAATGTTTAAATGTTTTAATGCTTATTGTTTTAATGTTTTAATGTTGGTGCTATTGTCAGTTTTTTTCAGTGTTTTTATTGTTTTTGCTGTGGTGTCACCTGCCTAGGGACTACAGATGGAAATGAGCATTCTTGCTATAATCTGGCATATTTACACTGCAGTGCTGCAGATGTTCATTAATATGCACTGTCCCTATTAGAAAAAAAAAAAAAAAAAAGTATATATATATATATATATATATATATATATATATATATATATATATATATATATATATATATAGTGCAGTTAATGTTTTTAACCATATTAAACATTTAGAATACTTTTTGGGGGATAATTCTAAGGGTTATTGTGTCAGTGACATAAATTGGTTTCAATATTAGTCTATATTTTCTTCAGCAATGTAAAACTTTAAAATTTGTTATTATGACAGGCCCAAGTATGATGTTATCAGAGTAGCAATGAAAGTATTGATATCATTTTTGTGTTCCATTTTCCGTGTGTGTTTAAAAAAATATATTAAAATAGTATTTATGGAAAAAAAAAAAAAGAATATTTTCTTGCTGGGATACAATTAAATACTGAATGAATGAATGAATGAATGAATTAAATTATATTAAAAAACAAAAAATATAACTACTTCTTTTTTTTATTATAGTGTCCACTGTGCAAAAACTGTGCTAAAACTTTTAACATAGGATAAAAAGCTAAATCTAAAATAATAAAATGCTCTAATAAAATGTATGGATTTGAAGTCAAGCGCTCGTTGAACACTGACATCTGCTGGTCTACTGAAGGCATTGTAACACAAGCACGAGACCGCACAATCTCAATTACATATTCAACTCATACTTTTGTTTAGATTCACACGTTTATAAAGCAAATCCCCAAAAAAAGCACAACACAACTGTAAACTAAACTCACCGAGGATGGACACGCTGGCGTTACATGTGTCCTTTCCTGCATCGTTAGACACTTCGCAGGTGTATTTTCCTGCGGCCTCTTTGTCATCAGTGCTGAGACACTCCAGGATGCAGGAGCTCTCTGTGGTGGTGATGTTGTACTTGTAGGAGGCAAAGATCTGCTGGCCATCTTTGTACCAGCTCACCGTGATCTTTGGGGACCCGCGGTAGGTGCTCTCCAGCGACAGAGGCTTACCCTTCTCCACAGACACATCCTTCAGCCGCTTTACGAAGGCCGCAGGTTCTAATGGACGTGAGAAAGGTGTTGTTACTTCACGAATACGTAAGACTACAGATATGTGTATTATATGCGAGTAGTTATGGTCTAGTTTGAGCTATTTATAATGTATTTAAACACTTAGAGGATGTTACCAGATGAGGGAAACAACATCCCTACTAAAATCAGTAGTAAAAAATATTCCACAGTATATACCATTAGCAATTTTATTCACTTTAACTAATAAATGTAATCACTGAATTAATATTAAACTGACAAAAGTGACAAAAATAAGTTAAAATAAGAATAACTATATAAAGCTCATGAAGAGCTGTATAAAATTAAGTGTCAGAACATTACAAAATAATTCATTTAGAATTATTAAAGGTACAGTATGTAGCTTTCTGGAGGTGGCATGTCACCTGCATGATTCCATAGAAAAAGAAAGTTAAAACCAAACTTCGAGACATTCTCCACGTTGTAGAATTTTACAGACAAATTGATAGACATAACAACAAACAAGAGGAGGCCAAATAAGAGCCAGGTTTGTGGAGATGCAAGTCCTTTCAGAGTAAAGACGCATGTTTTTCAGTTCAATAAATGCAATGAAATTGAAAAAAAAAAAAAAAAAGCTTATATTTTAACATATTTTTGGCAAAAAAATTACATACTGTAGCTTTAACTCACAAGGCCAATAAAAGAACAGCTTAATTCCACCTATTAATAAGTTAAACAATCACTTTCTTTTCACGACAATGTTTTTGTGTACAATTTACAAATATTGTTCTTTGATATGTGTTTGTGAAAAGTTAAGACTTCCATACAAATATGTCAGTTTGAAGTGGAACTTTTTTTTTACCCTGTGTTGAGTGACTGGAATGTCCCGTCCGTCATTCGCTCAGCCCTTGAAATATATTCGCTAACTCAGCAGCAATATCCAGTTTTATGTACACAACCATCACCAGCAGTGCTTTAAACTTTGAAACTAAATTATTTCATCAATAACCTTTCAGAATAAAAAGAAATCTCAATAAACCAACTTACTTTTGTTCATTATAAATAAAATTGAAAATGAAAACTAAAACAATCGGGTGAAAAACTTTCTTGAATAGTGGTTGTAAAATGAAGTTGCCTATAATTATTTCAAGTAAAAGTAAGAATATAAGTCTGTGAAAGCATTTAAATAACTCAGGTGATAAAATACAACTTGCAAAAAACAACTGTGTACAGTGTAGATAGTGTTTCTTCCATATCAGTTAGCTAAAAAATATCTTCAATTAATCCCATTAGCAAAAAATGCAATTAAAATATTCCACAGTATTGCTTTTAATATCTTAAGTCACTTTTAATTCCATTTAAGTCCGAGTATTGCATGACTGACCTTTGACCACGAGGTTGGCTGGGCAGCTCTCGGACCCTGCCTCATTGCTGATCTGGCAGGTGTACTCTCCGGCGTGCGATTTGTCCACATTGTAGAGTTCCAAAAGAGCCTGGCTGTCCTTCAGGTAAGAGTTGCATGCCTGCCCGGAAACAATCTCCTTTGTTCCTCTAAACCATTTCAGTTTGAGGGGAGAGCTGCCCTTCACCATGGCTGAGAAAGTGACAGTGGAGCCGGGCATGGCTTCCACTGGCTGGGGCGGCACAACGAAGGAAGGAGGCTCTAAATATAAAAAGATTAAACATGCACACATATCAGATTTCAAGGCCTCAAGAATAAGGGAGGGGCAAGTAAGATTTCACTTCTATATCGGGAGGTGGTTATGAGGACGAATCTGAGCTCAGAAACACTATCTCCAACTTAAATGAGTAACATTAGGTTTTGGAGACAAATCCTCCAATAAAACTGTACATTTACACTTTTGAGGAAGGGAGGAAAGAAGACAGGTGAGCGATAAAAGTTTCATTTGTAGATCTTTTTTGGAATGTCAGGCTGCGATGGCCGACCAAGTGTCGTAAATGTGTAAATTGCGCAAGATATTAAAAATAGTCCTTCAAGAGGGAACGCTGACTTTATGGCCCTGGTTACATGGATATTTTTAAAAACTCATAATTATTTTACATGTTTGCGCCTTTCGATCAAATGTCAAAGATTTCCATCATCTGAATATGTAACAAAGTGTAAAAAACAAACTGTCCGATCTGAAATGTAGAGTGAGAAAAAGCTTTTAATATGTATGTAGCGAAGTAGATTGAGTATAAGAGTTGAAGTGACAACTGTGTACCAGATTTGGCACAGTAGAACAAACTACAAACTAATGAGCATGTAAAGGTTATAATGAACATCCTTATTTCGTGTGTACAATAGTGACAAACAACGCTATATCCTCTGCCCGCCGGACATACCTTTCACCACCAGTGTGGCAGTGGTCTCACAGGAGCCAGCCTTGTTGACAGCTTTGCATTTATAGGTCCCAGAGTCGGACAGCTTAAGAGTGGGCACTTTCAGGGTGCAGTTGTTGTCAGTGAATGAAATCTCATAGTTTGGCCCACTCTGAATCTCCTCCCCATCGTGATACCAGGTAATAGTGAATGGCGAAGAGCCCGATACTTTACATTCCATTTCTCCGGCTTTTCCCAGCACCATGTTACAATCCTTCAACTTCCTCGAAAAGGTGGGAGGAATAAGCTTATCTGTGTGGGAAGGAGACCGCACATTAGCACATCGCCGGGGCAGACGTGAGGTACTACTCTACTGGCCATAGAGCTGGGTATCACCCAATTAGTCACTCCACAAAAGACCAAACATCCTTTTAAGATGTTAGTAAATTGTTTCTTATGGTAGATGTTTTTATTTTATTGATTTATTTATTTTTATGAAATTTTGTCTTGAAAAGTCAAAATTTCAAATAATACCCAGCCCTACTCAAGAAACTGGGAAAAAAGAAGGGACCAACCTAAAACTGTGAGATTAATTTTACTGAGGTCCTTCCCAACCTCATTCATAACCTCAAAAGTATATTCTCCAGAATCCACTTTCTCTGCAGAGAGCACATTCAGGCAGGAAATCATCCGTGAAAATGAGATTCTGTATTTTCTGCCAGAGGCCAACTCAACACCATCCTTAAACCATTTAGGTTTGAGTTCAGGGGTTCCACACACTTTGACCTCTAGGGCGGCTATATCGCCAGCCGTCACACTCAGTGCATCAGGCTTATCCACTATCTTAGCTGGTTCTGTGAACAACACAAGGAGCAGAGCACGTTTAAATTAGACCTGCAAAAGAAGGAAAGAAGAACTGCAAGAGAGAGAGAGAGAATTATTCGGTTACAAACCTAGGACAGTCAAGTTAGCGAAACACTCCACACTCCCAGCATCATTTCTGAGTTGACAGGTGTATTTGCCGGCCATGGATGCATCGGCCTTAAAGATTGTAAGAGCGACTTGGTTGTTCTCAAAGGTGAGTTTCTGGTTGTCACTGTCTCTGAGAACATCCTTGTCCTTAAGCCAGGACACAGTAATGGGCTCAGAGCCTTTAACAGTGGCCGCTAGGCTCACCTCCTTTCCCAGTATCACTGTCATGTTTGACAGTTTCTTCACAAATGATGGAGGCTCTGAAGAGAGCAGAAGGCAAAGTCAGCAAGGTGGCAAGTAATTTAACCTTTTGAGCTGATGTACACCAATTGGTACTGACCTCTCAGTTTAACTGATGTCTGGCAGGTGTCACTTCCTACACTATTTGATGCTTTGCACTCGTATTCGCCAGCATCTGACGACTCTATTCCGATCACATGCAAAGTTGCAGAGCTGCCCTCGCTCAGCATCTTGTATTTCCTGCTCTCCATCAAAGGCTTCTTGTCTTTAAACCAGGTGATCTGGAATGGAGCTGTACCACTGATTTCGCAGTACAGGCTCACATCTTTACCCTTCAGACCCTCAATGGGTTGGGGCACCTTCACAAAGTGTGGGGGCTCTACAGAAAGAGCAACAACGTTACGGCACATTGTAGAGGGGCAAAACCTAAGAGCTACATCTTCAAGCTGACATCCATAATAAGCCAAATCAGAAAGTAGATTTAAATTTTGGCTGTAATGTTGGCTGTATAGCAATTTAATATGGATTGTGTCCTATTTCTGCTAAAGTCAATATTTCTATTATAGTGGAAAATCTACACTAAAGTGAAATATATGAGGGAATTTAAATGAATATGCATAATTACCGGTATAATGACTATATTAAAATGTAACTGACTATAAAAGGTATAGTCACACAGCTGGATAAACTGATTTAAACTGTAAAATATGCTAGCACATTTTGTGTTTTTAGTGTTCCTATTGGGACAGTTAAAAAAAGTATTTGATAATTGGCCTTGTATGTTGGTTGACATGGGTTCCCATAAAGCTTAACAAAAAAATACATTGAGAAAGAGAAGAAAATTATTATCATCATCACAAATCATAATCAACATATGATATAAGATAAGTGAGTTTAGAAACAAAATTTAGAGTTCAAATGGGAAACACCTATATTTAGGATAATGAAGTGCAAATGATTAGAGTTAAAATGGAAAAAAAAAATGGTTTGAGAAAAAAAAAATGATTTGTGTTTGAATGAACACGTTTCAGGGTACACATTAGTGCTGCTGTCCCATTTAAGCTGCTTAATTATTAGGGAATGGTCAAAAGGTGAAGTTAGAGGGTTAAGAGCCATTTGTTGTGTTGTTACAGATGTCAGCTTGTTGTGTAGCCGTGACAATTCAGTTCGAGCCAGTGCATCAGAGGGTCAGGGTGTAAACAGTCGCAGTGAGGCTGACCTTTAACGGCTAGAGTGCTGCTGCAGCTCACACTGCCAGCATCATTCTGCACTTCACACGTGTAAACTCCGTCATCATCAAAGCTCGACCTCACTATCTCGAGCACTGCCACCGAGTTGGCAAACGATGTCCGGTAGTTTCCCCCATCCGTGAGCCTGGTGTCGTGCTTGAACCAGGTCACTGTGAGGGGGGCTGTGCCACTGACTTTGCACTCCAGACGGAGCGACTCGCCCTGCTTCACGCATTTATTGGCAGGGAGTTTCAGCACAAACTCAGGTGGTTCTGGAAAGCCAAAGTACAGATAGATTAGAGGCCAAAAGCAAGAAAGGACAAGACAACACATATTGTTAGGGACGAAGAGGTGGTGATAAAAGGATGGCCACAATGTGTTAACAGCAAAAACAGAATGGCAATGAAAGTGATGGTTGCGAATACTACAATGACAATACAGCTGACAACAAAAAATCACTATAATACCATAAATGACTTTTGACGAATGAAGCAAATGGAAAATGAAAAGCCACAATGATTTGTTTGCAGATGTGTATACAACCTTTGACGGTCAGGTCTGCACTGCAGCGTGCAGAGCCAGCATCATTGCTGACTTGGCAAGAGTAAACTCCACTCTGGGAGACCCCCACTGAATAGAGCTCTAAGAAACAAGAGAGGCCCTCCAGGCCAGTAAAACACGTGGGTCCAGTCATCAGCTCTTTGTCATCCTTGAACCATTTCATTGTGAAAGGGGGTGTGCCTTTAAAAATTCCTTTGAAGCGAACTTTGGCATTAGGCAGAGCTGTTTGTGATTCAAGTGGAGTTACAAAGCTTGGAGGCTCTGAAGACAAGATGGAGGAAGTTAAAGACATACTCACCTTCATATATAAGAGATTATATTTATGTTAATAAAGACATTGCATTCAAAGACCACTTCTAACCTTTGACCATGAGGGAGCCACTGCAGTGACAACTTCCTGCAGCATTGGTCAGTTTGCAGGTGTAGGATCCAGCGTCATTTTTCTCTAGCTGCTCAATTTCAACTGACACAGAATTGTCCTGCTGAATAAGTTTATGTTTGACGCCACTCATGATTTTGCTGCCATCTTTTTGCCATTCCACTGAAATGGGCAGGGAACCAGATATCTTGCAACATATCTGTACAAAAGAGCCCAGAACCTCTTGCATGTCTACAAGTGGTTTAATGAAACTTGGAGCAATTACTTGATCTATTGTAAACAAATAAAAAAGATTGCTGAAATTACTTTCAAAATGAAGAAAGACTTGTATAAAAAAATGTATTTATTTACACTAACCTAGAACAATCACTTGGACTTTACAGGTGCAGCTGCTGATGTGGTTAGCTACTTCAAAGATATACTCTCCTTGGTCCTCTTTCTGAGCAGATAAGACTTTGAGGCTGCTACAGTTGTTTTCAAAACTGATCTTATGTTGTCTGATTGACTGAAGCTCCTTTCCATCTTTCATCCATTTGACTTTAAGTTCAGGGGAGCCTTCTACCTTACAGTCCAAACTCACTGGATCTCCCACTGTCACCTTTATTACCTCTGGTTTCTCTGTGATTCTAGGTGGCTCTACAATGCAAATCATATTCACAATTCAACAACAAACTCAAGACAATGTAATAAACAACAAACTAATTTTCTCTGCTATACCTTGCACAGTTAGGTTTGCAACACATTTGTCCTGGCCAGCATCATTCACCACTTGGCAGGTGTACCTCCCACTATGGCTGGCTTCACATACAGCAATTCTCAGAGTGGCCACATTGTTCTGAAAAGTCCTCTCCATTTTGGAATCATCCAAGATCCAGTTTTCATCTTTTTGCCATTGAACCGAAAGAGTAGGAGAACCAGCAACGGCACACTGAAATTGGGCCATTTTACCCAGGACAGTGGTTGTGTTCTCAATCTTTTTGGTAAATGTGGGTGGTTCTGGAAAACCATCACATGGCATTAATAAACTAAATATTAACTGATAAATATAATGTATATATGTATATGCTTGTGATCTAACACTAACCTTTGAGTTTAAGTGAAGATTTACAAGTACAACTCCCCACTTCATTAGCAACAGTACACTGGTATTCCCCAATGTCTACAGAGTCACACTTGTGGACTTCTAGACCCATTACATCATTTGTGAGAGAGAAGCCATGTTTTGAACTTGGTTTCATTTCCTTTGTATCCTTGTGCCATGTGACCTGAAAAGGTGGAGTTCCAGCAACCTGGCATTGAAAACTAGCAGTTGACCCTTTCACAACATCAGTTGCAGCCAACTCCTTAATAAAATTAGGTGGTTCTGAGACAAGACAGACAGATCAAGACAATGATTAGAAACAGATTTAAGAGTTAAATGACTTCAATGGTATGACTAACCTTTAACCTTAAGCTCCATACTGCAGCTCTCACTCCCTGCCTCATTACGTGCCTCACAGTAGTACAAGCCACTGTCTTTAATGTCAGTGCCACAGATCTCCAAAGTGGCTACAGAGTTAACAAAGGCCATCTTGTACCTATTGCTCTGGCTGATTTCAGAGCCCTCTTTGAACCAGTAGATGTCAATTTCAGGTGTGCCAGTCACCTGACACTCAAACACTTTACTTTGACCAGGGCGGATCACAGACAAGCGAGCTGGCGTACGAGTGAATTTGGGAGGCTCTGCGAGATAGTATACAATAATAATAAGCACTTAATACAACTAAGCAAATAGGGATAATAATAAAACATAAGTTATGGGTAGAGACCTTTCACAAACAATGTTGTCTGGCAGGATGTCGATCCAACATCATTTTGTACTTCACAGACATATTCTCCAGAGTCTGATGTTTTGGCAAAGAACAGTTCCAGAGAGCTGGATGTATTGTCCTTTACCACATTACAGTCTAGACTGGACACAATCTCTTTGTTATTCTTAAACCACTTGATGGTTAGTGGTGGTGTGCCAGAGACCAGGATATTAAACTTCACTTTTGAGCCAGGCAAAACGTCTAGAGATTCAGGCTTTTCAAGAATGGTTGGTGGTTCTGTGAGAAAATAATGAATAATTTAAAAAGCTTAATTATCACTTAATCTTTGGATCAAAACTATATACAGACCTTTCACAAGCAAACTAGCAGAGCACTGAACAGTTCCAGCTTTGTTCTTAGCAATGCAGGTGTAGTTCCCACAGTCTTTAGAGTTAAGGTCAGAGATTTCCAGAAAGGCCACATTCTCAAAAAATGTAATTTTATGTCTTTCTCCTGGTTTGACCTCACTGTCATCTTTGTACCACTGTATGGTAATGGGCAGAGACCCAGAGACAAGGCACTCCAAATGAGCAAAGGATCCTTTGATACCTTCAATCTGCTTCAGCTTTCTTGTAAATGATGGTGGGATAATTTGATCTAATACAGAGAACATGAAAAGGTAAGTAAATGGAATAATATTTAAAGTTTTGTTACAATAAAGCACTGACCTAGAATAGTCAAAGTGGCCTCACAAGAGCTGCGACCTGCATCATTTGAAACCTCAAAACTATAGTCTCCACTGTCACCCTTTTCTGTTTTCATGATCTTCAGAACCGAGCTGGTGTCAGTGTTGTGCACTTTATATCTCGCTCCTGAGGTCAGCTCTTTGCCCGACTTCAGCCAACACGCCTTCAGTGGCTTTGTTCCTGAGAATCTGACTTCAAGTGTGGCCGGATCTCCCTGAGTTACACTGATGGACTTAGCTTCCTCTGTTATTTTTGCAGGCTCTATGATTAAAATAAAGCAGTCAACTCAATCTCCATCCAAAACCATAGTCAGGGCAACATAAACAGAGAATGCACGATTTAACCAACCTTTGACAGTTAACACTGCAGAGCATGTCTGGCTTCCTGCCTGATTCTGTGCCTGACAAGAGAATTTGCCCTCATGTTGGCGCTGAAGATTGGTGATATGCAGTACAGCAAGCCCATTTTCAAAAGTAAGATGAATATTTTCAGACTCTTTTAATTCATGGTTATCTTTGAGCCAGGTCACAGAGATAGGCTCAGAACCCTTCACAGAGCACTGCATAGACACCTCACTACTGACTAAGGAGCTGAGATTCTCCAGTTTGCGGACAAATGTTGGTGGTTCTGCAAGGACACAAATTAAGTGAACAGAATTCAATACGTTATTCAGCAATTACAATCTTCATACTGCTAAGCCTCCCCTTAATAAACTAGACCCACCTTTGAGTGTAACTTGGCAATCACATGAAGCTTTGCCAACTTCATTTTCTACAGTACACTGATAGGAGCCAACGTCTACTGTTTCTACAGTGAGTACCTGCAAAGCTACCAGGCCTTCTTTGACTGTAATCCTATGTCTCTTGTCATTTCTAACTGGCTTTGTGTTCTTAAAAAAGCACACAGTGAAAGGGGCTGAACCAGAGACTTCTCCCTCCAGCATCATCTCAGAGCCTTTTACCACATCTTTGGCATCCAAACTACGAATGAAGAATGGTGGTTCTACAAGAAGCATAGTAATACAATTATTGTGACAGTTATGGAACTATTGTCTAAGCAGTTCACCCTAAACTGACCTTTCACAGTGACTGTGCTGCTAGTGCGGTCACTACCAGCTTCATTAGTGGCTACACACACAAATTCCCCACTGTCCTCCACTTTGCAGTCAACAATTTCCAAAGAAGTCACTAAATCGCTGATTGTGATGGTGTATTTTGGTCCAGAGCTGATCTCCATCTCATCCTTGAACCATTTAAAACTAATAACAGGGCTGCCTGTCACTTTGCATTCCAGCTTTGTGGAGTGTCCACTGGTAATAAGTTTGGTTGTCTCCAGTTTCCTCACAAATATTGGAGGTTCTGAGAAAGAGGTTAAGATTTAAGATGGAAGAGAAGACATCAAGTTAGAATATCATGCAGTATGAATGACATGACATTATGTTCAGATCTGCAAGACAGACACCTTTCACAAAAAGCACTGCTGTGCAGTCCACTTTTCCAGCTTCATTGGAGACTTGGCATGTGTACTTGGCTGAGTCATTTGGTTTAACAGATGAAATCTCCAGAGAAGTGGAGGAGGCATCTTTCTTTATAAAATAAGAACCACCAGATACAATCTCCTTTTCCTCTTTGAACCACTTTACAACCAGTGGAGCTGTTCCAGTGAAGGCTGCTTTGAGTGAAATAGTGCTTCCGGGTATGACATCTTGCTTTTCTGGTTTTATAGTGAACACTGGAGGTTCTGAATGCCATAAAAACAAGATATGCATTTTATGTTAACATCAGAGTAGTGTGTTTCTATGTAAGAAAACAAAAGAGTCAAGCATTTAACACCTTTGACATAAAGTGTGCCACTGGTTTCCTTGAAGCCAGCAGAATTTGTGGCTTTACATTTGTACACTCCAGAGTCAGACTTTTCCAAGTGCACTATCCTTAGTGTTGCTGTGTTCTCCACAAAGTCAGGCTGGAATTTTGATCCAGGGATAATTTCCTTGTCATCTTTGAACCAGGATATGGTCATGGGCTGAGAGCCAGACACTTTGCAATCCATTGCAACGTCGTTGCCAATGTTTGCATCAACTCTCTTAAGAGACTTAATGAAACTTGGCGGCATAATCCGATCTGTGCATTAACAAAAAAGTGAATGCAGCTATAAAATGCATACTACACATAACATCAAAATACAAGTTATTATGCTTATATTAGCATTTTCCAACTAAGACAAATTTGGAATACTACAGTCAAATAACTTTAGGAATAGTAACAATAAGCATGACACAATGCTTCTGTCAGTCTGCCCCAGGGCAGCTGTGGCTACAGTAGTACAGTAGCTTACCACCACCAAGTGTGGAATGAATGAATAATGATCTGTAAAGCATTTTTGAGTGTCTAGAAAAGCGCTACATAAAACCGATGCATTATTATTTATTATTATAAAGCTCTGAACTATCAGCATTCATTTAAAGTGTAAAAGAAAATGTATTCTAACCTAGTACAGTGACTGAGCATGTGCACTGATCCTTGCCAACTTTATTAGACACCTCCATTTTGTATTCCGAAGTGTCTCCTCTCTCTGCGGAAAGGATCTTCATAGTGGCAACATTATTCTTTAGTGTCATCTTATATTTACGCCCACTTATCATCTCTTTGCCATCTTTGAACCATTTCACTTTGAGTTCTGGGCTTCCTGAAATTGTGCACTCCAGTGTGGCTGAATCTCCTGCTGTCACACTGATGGACTCGGCGGGTTCTAGAATTCGAGCTGGTTCTGAGATCAAATAATTTGAAATTTACAAAAGACATCTAGCAAGGTACTACAATGTGTCTAATGCAAACAAGAGGAGTTTAACCTTGAACTGTCAGCGTGGCTTCACATTTACTTTGACCAGCCTCATTTTCAGCTTGACATAGATACTTGCCACCATGGCTAAGGGCAACTGTTGTTATTGACAAGCTTGCAACATTGTTCTCAAACACCATCTTAACATGAGGATCGTCATCTCTGAGAATCTCTGAGTCTTTTGTCCATTTTACTGTAATGGGAGCTGAGCCCTTTAATGTTCCTTGTAATTTAGCTGGATTTCCCAGCACAGCTGTTGCACTTTCAACTCTCTTTGTGAATGTTGGAGGTTCTAAAAATGCATTAAAATGTTATTAATGGTGTGATTAAAATAGCTTGCCTAGATCTGTGTAATTTTAACAAACCTTTAAGTTTAGCGGCTGCTTTAGTTGAGACTTTTCCAACATCATTAGAAATAACACATTGGTAGTCTCCAACATCTGCACTTTCAAAAGTCTGAATCTCTAACCTAGACAAATTATCTTCAGAAATTATTGTATATTTCTTATCACTAGCAATGACTTTTCTGTCTTTTAACCAGCTGATCTCAAAGGGAGCAGTTCCTTTAATCTCACACTGCATCTGAGCTGAGCTGCCCTTAACTGTCTCTACTGTTTGCAGTTCCTTTTTAATGGATGGTGGCTCTGTGTAAAAAAAAAAAAAATACACAATTGTTAAATATCAATAAATATTTCAGTTTCTTAGGGTTCACCCAATACATTAACATACCTTTAACATATATAACTGTGCTGCAACTGTCAGTCCCAGCATTATTTGACACCTCACAGGTGTAACTTCCACTGTCACTAACCACAAGATTAATAAACTCTAAACTCGCCACTCCAGACTTTAAGGAGATTTTGTATTTTTCTCCATCACTTAGTTCTTTTTCATTCCAGAACCAGTGGATATGAAGCTCAGGTGAGCCCTTCACGGTGCACTGTAAGCGTCCAGCTATACCTTGTTTCCATATTAACTTTGGATCCATTTTTTTTGTAAAAGAAGGTGGTTCTGAAAAAAGTATGCAACACCACAGAAATAAGATACTATAACAGAACATCACATTGACATTGACAAAACGCACAAAGAGCAGAAGATAAGCAATACAAAGGGTTAGCACAGCTTGTAGTCGGCTAAAAAAATGTATGCGAGTCGATAATATCCTATCTTAAAAAAAGCTTCAAACCAAAAGGGCAGATCATTTTGAAGATCTTACCTTGAACTGTTATCACAGCCTCACAGGTTGAGCTGCCAGCCTCGTTGCTGGCTGTGCATACATATTTCCCAGAGTCCTTAATTTTGGACTTGGGTATCTCAAGAACAGCCACCTTGTCTTCAAAGGATAGCTTACAATCCATGCTCTGATGGACCTTCTTGCCATCCCTGGTCCAGGTGACTGTGACACCAATGTCCTCGTCCACCTGGCACTCTAGCTTTACCAAGTCATTGACAGCCAATGAAGCAGCTTCAAAGGATTTAATGAAACTTGGCTTCTTAATCACTGTGAGGTCTGTGGTACAGGTAGCAGTGCCAACGCTGTTGGAGGCCTTGCAAAGGTACACTCCTTGGTCAGACAGTTGTAGATTTTTAATAAGAAGGGAATACTTGTTCTTTTCACATTTCATGACGTAGTTCCCTTCTGAAGAAATGGCTATGTTATCCTTGTGCCAGATAACCTCCATGGGAAGCGTCCCAGTGAGTGAACACTGGAACAGTGCTTGTTTGCCCACGAACAAAGTCATAGGGTCTGGTTTTGATACAAATACTGGTGGATACATTTCTATGGAGAGCAGGTAAAACACAACATTTAATCAATTTTGAGCCATACAATAAAAGATTGCACCATGTTATATTTGCCAAACGTGACACCAGATCCAGCTAATAAATAAATTACTTCCACATTGCATTTCACTGAATCATGGTGAAGCACAGAGCAAATATAAAATTCTCTCTCTCAAACAAATAGAATTTATACAACAAAGTCCCACTGGGAGCTTACCTGTCACAACAAGCTTGGCTTGACAGCTGGCAGTGCCGTATTTATTTGAAGCTTTGCAGCTGTATTCCCCACTGTCAGCCTTGGCAGGAGTCAGGATCTCCAAAGAGGAACTGGTTTGACGGCTGAGAATTCTGTACTTCACACTTTGTTTGATCTCAACGTCAGATCTGAACCACTTGAAGGTCACATCAGGAGCATCTTCAATTTCACATTCAAACTTGGCAAGGCTGCCAACATTTATCTCCAGTGGGATGATTTTCTGCCTAAAAACTGGTGGCACTGTGGCACACACAGGGGATAAAAGAAAACAAAAATCAGCTTTTTAAGTATAGTGATATCTTTGTAATAACATAAGTTATCAAACATGATGGAATGTATAATGGTGGGAAACAAGGAGTGGCTGTGGAGGGAAAAGTTGCTGAAAGCTCAAAGAAGTGATTATCATGAGGCGGGTGGTCAAGCTAGAAAGAAGAAAATGAATTATGAAGGTACTGGAATGGAGAGTTGGAAAGATGACAGCATGCATGTGTGGCAACAATATTCCAACAAAAAGGACAAAGAACAATGTTTTTACGAGTTGTGTTTCTAAAAATACATTTAATTTAAATGTTAAACTTCCAAATCCTAACATATAAAATTGTTTTAGTGACAAAAACAAAGATTGAACAATCAATCACTATATTATTACCATTTTATAGAAATACAACTCACTAATGACAAATGCTGAAAGTTTATGAAAACCTTTGCAGCAAATTGTGTATGAACATGTTTTGCCAAGAGCATGTTCTGTGGATCAATCAGACAAAACAAAGTGCATTAGTGTCATCAAGTGTGTGTAAAATGGAAAAAGAAAAGAAAAGTGAAAATTAGTATAGTGTGATGACAGCAATATCACGTGAACCTTTTATGTGAATGATTAGTTTTTTTTGGGATGAATGAATAGATGATATATTCAAATTTTCATTTCCCAAACCTCTTGAGACCACAGTCAGTCTTGAAGATGTTGTGATCTTGCCGGCTTCATTTTCAGCCTCACAGACATACTCTCCTTGATGCTTCTCTTTCACAACTTTGTTGATAACTAATGTGTATGTGTCATTGTCTTTTGAACACCTGAACTCTTTGCCAGACTTTAATATTTGGCCATTGAAAAACCAGTTTACCTTTGTAACATACTTAATAGTAGTGGTAAAGGTTACTTTACTCTCTTCATCAATAGAAAAGTCTTCAAGGGAGGTTACTATTACAGGGTATTCCCTTTGTTCAGGTCGAGTTATGCTAATTTCCTCTTTAAAGACCTCTTCTTTGAACTCTTTCTCTATGGTAACACCTGCAGACACCTCAATTTTCTCTCTACTTTCAATTGTTACAGAACGCACTTCCTGCTTGGAAACCTGCACAGACTGCTCAGTCAAGATTTTAACCTGTGCTTTTGACTCTTGAACCACAATTTGTTGTCCAGCTGCAACACATTCAACACCCTTTTTAGATTCTGTTTTTAAAGCAGCTGCTTGTGATTTAACAGCAGAGAAATCAACAGCACTCTCTGCTACATGTACTGTTTCTACCATTGATGATAGCATTTGTTTGCTTTTGCTTGTCATAGCCTCAGCTCGTTGGGGTTTGTCCAGCTGCATAGTTCCAGGTTGTGCTGAAGTAAGAACGCTAGCTTCTTGGTAAATGATTGAATGAAAAGCTGCCTGTAGTTCAGTCCTGAGGTCGGCCATTTGAGGATACTCACCTTCAAATGCAAGAGTTATCTCCATTGGTGAGCCTGTCGTTGTGATTAAGTAAGTAAACATAGCCCGCTTTGGCTCTCTCTGAAACTTTACTTCCTGAACTTCTACAGCATGTAACTTTTCAACAATATCAGCCAATAACACAGGCTGCTCACTAGCCACGGCAGACTGAAGTGCGTCCCGTAGCTGACGTCTTATGTTCAGAGTGGATGGCTTAGGGATCTGTATAACAAAGGTCATCTCTTTAGGTAGAGCTGTGGTGTCTTTAGACTCGGAAGCCATAAGTGAAAGCTTGGGTTGTGTGGTAACAGCTACCTTGGATGATTGTGCCTTGATGACCTCCTGAGAGACTTCACCAGTGAGCACTCTCTTCTCATCCATTATTATAGACTGCCTTACTGACTGACCTTCCTGGATTTGTACTGCAAAGTCCTGTTCTGCTGCCTCAAGTAGAATAGTGGTTTCAGTAGAGATCTCCTTCTCTTCAACTTGAACAGGAACAGTGGGAACCTTTGGTTCTACAGCCACCTGAGAGGTAAATTTATCTATATCCGAAATACTCTCAGTATGTCCCTCCTCCATAGTGTGACTATCTGCAACACTTGTAACATGCATGACATTCCAGCGGTCCTCTTTTTGTACCAATGCACGCTGCTGTTTGACATCAGTAGAAAGTGACACCTCTTTTGGCAACTGCATGGGCTGGTAGGAAAGCTGAAGAATTTGTAGAGGCTTTGGTTCTGTTTTGAGTTGGGATTGAACCCCAGTTACAGACATATCTAATTCTGTATGATAGTCAGCTGTAAGCTCTCTTTTCTCCTCAAAAGTAGCTGCATGTTTCCTTGCACGCTCCTGTTTTTGTGCGGCCGTCTGCTGCTCTGGTTTGTCAATTGTTAGTAAACCCTCTTTTTGAAGCATCTCTACAGGCTGTGTGGACTGGAGATGCAGCGGTGTGGGGGCTTCTTTTTGAGGATGAATGGTCATAGTGCTAGCTTTTGCCTCAAACTCTACAGAGTCCTCACAAACGACAGTAGTTTGCTCATCCTGGCTAACAGTATGGAGCAAAGTGGGGCTTTTTCTGCTCTCCGCCTGCTCACTAGACGGTTTCTCACAAGTAAAAGCTTTCTCTGATGGAAGAAGGTCCTGATCTGTTACAACCTGTAAGTGTAAAAGCTGCTCACCTTCAATTTGTGGTTTAATAGTTTTTGCACTGTCTAAACCTGGCAGCTGTTGTGTGGGCTCAGCTTGCAATATTTGTTTTTCTTCGGTATTTATGGCTACATTCATAACTTTATCCTTAGACAAAGATGCCATTTCTTCAGCAGACCTCTCCAGTGAGAGCTTGCTTTCCTTTTGAAGTATTTGTTTTGACTCACTGACTGAAGCCAAGATAGGCTTGTGCTTTTCTTTACGAACAGTGGACTTAAGAGCTGAATCTGAGCTCGCCATCTCAGTTGTGTGTCCTTCATCCAGCACACGTTTCTCTGAAGACTGAGCTGAATACAAGATCTTTACACCCTCCTTCACCTTATAACCCTTCTGCTCTTGTGATTCGGGCATTTCCTGTGACTGCTCTTTCATTATAGCTAGCTGAGACTCAACTTGATGTCCGCTAACAAGAAATTGTGGTTCAGATGAGGGTTTTATTTTGGCAGGCTTTCGGTCAGCTAAAGGCTCTGTGCCAACAGTGGACAGTGAGGTTAACTCCTCTGCTACAGCTGACATGACTTTTGACTGCTTCTCCTGACCAGCCTGCAGCTCAATGACCTCAGGGCTTTGAATGCGATCACAGTGTTGCTCAATAAGGCCTTGGCTTTCTTCAATTGATGATGTGAAAGCAGCCATATGAAGCTGTTTAGCAGGAACAGCTGAAACTTGAGGTGGATGAGTAGGAGCGACAGAAACCCTTTCCTCTAACTCATGGGTTTGCAGCACTGCAGCCTGGTGGGTTACCTTTTCATGATGCACCGTGGCGGCTGAAATGTCGACCTCCCTCAGTGAACTAACCTGCTCACTAGGAATTATCTGTCTATCTTCAGTGCCAATTGTGTAAACCATCTGATCTGATTTAGTTTTGTCCTGGCCTGGCAAACTTACCTGATACAAGCGTGACTCTGTGGCTTGCTCTGTCACTGAAACCTTGTAGCCTTTCTTCTGGACAACAGTATGCTTCTCCTGTCTGCGGGTCTCTTTAAATACCACTAGTTCAGCACTGCAAGAAGCTTCCCCAAATTGGTTGGTAGCCTTGCAAGTATACATACCACTGTCTTCCTGTTTTACACTCTTTAAATTGATGTAGCCAGATCCATCAGGGTTGGCAATGATGATGCAGTTTCGACTAGGCTGGATTTGGAAAGCACCTTTGAACCATTTCACATCAGGATGAGGGTCACCAGTAGATTTGTAATTAAACGTAACCTCTCCACCCTCGGAACACCTAACAGGGAGAATCTGGACAGTGAAAGTAGGAGCCTGACCTGTCACCTTAAACATTTTCTCCACCCATTTCTCTGCATGACTCACATCTGGCTTTTTAACCTCAAGGTATGTGGTACATGTTGTCTCACCAAATCTGTTAGTGGCAGTGCAGGAATATTCCCCTTCATATTCAGTGGTAACCTTAGTAATAACTAAAGTGTGCACCTCCTTTTCTTCAATAATTTTGTACACAGAAGAGCTCTTAATGACTTTACCCTTGTGAAACCACTGAACGGTAGGTTTGGGAAAGCCTGAAATATGGACTGAGAATCTGGCTGTTTCACCACTGGTTAAAACAACTGGAGAAAGCTGAGTAAGGAAAACTGGCTTTTCTTTTTTCTTCTCTAAAGTGGAAGAGTAGCGTTTAGAGTCTGGTTTGAGCTCAAGTGTTTTTGTTTTCTGTGCTAACTGGAAAGCAGTGCTGTAGGTTTCCTCTTCCACAGTGGTGACGGTGGTGCTAGAAATTTCTGTGAGAAAATAAGATTATACACTGATGATAATATCCCGTAAACAGAGAATTTAAACAGTATTCTGGGGGAAGAAACACTCAATGTATAATTAGATTATTGAGTTAAATAATATGAATTATAACAGAAGCAGCTTTTGACACTTGAAATCAATTGAATAATGTAATAATATTGTAACAGTATTATTATGATAGCTGATAAGTTAAAGGTGCATTGTGCAACTTTTCTGGTGGAGGGCCAGTCAAATGCTTTTCTCCGTTGAGATATTATTGCTTTGTCTGGAGTGTTTCACTGTATGGTATTAAACCCTTCTATGTTCATGGAGACTAAATTTGTGGAGAGAGAACCCTGCTCAATCAGAATGCATGTGTTTCAAGGTATTTTGGAGTAATAACCACCTGTAATTGAACAATTGTAAGGTAATATTAATAATAATAATAATAATTCATAGCATTGCGCCTTTCTTGACACCCAAAGTGCTTTACAGTTTATTGTTCATTCACTCCCCCCCGGGCAATGAGCTAACCAGTGTGGGTCCTTGGGCAAGACCCTTCACGGTACTGCCCCCCGGGCGCCGAAAAAGACGGCTGCTCACTGCTCCTGAAAAAGGATGGGTCAAATGCAGAAGTCAAATTTCTCCCGTGTGTCACTGTGTGTCATTGTGTGTGAGACCAATAAAGGCTTAAGCCTAAACTTAAACTTAAAGCCTAAACTCCAAACTTGGTGGTGGTAAGCTACTACTGTAGCCACAGCTGCATTGGGGCAGACTGACAGAAGCGAGGCTGTCAATCTGCGCCATCAGCCCCTCCGACCACCTCCAACACTCACGCAGACTCCGCTTTCATACAAGGTAGAACTGTTTAATGTCACACTATGGTACATTCAAGGAAGAGCAATGTCATACCCATAGAAACAAGCAGGTGACGGACCAACAACCAAAAAGTTATAGTGCACCTTAAAATTACTTTAGGAGAAAGTCAAATCAGACAAAGAACTTCAGTATTTATGCCTTTTATTAAAAACCAAGACAAAGATGAGCTCTGTACACTCTTTTTTCTTAAGTAAATTATAAACACCATTCAAAGATTACACTTATTTACAAGACATAGCATTGTGGATTGTTGAATTTGAATGGAAAACTGGTTTCACAGTATTTGCTATTTTATCATCTTGCACTTGCAACCTTCTGAATACCATTCACACACAAACTGTAAAAACAGTTGTAAAATCAAATGAGAAAATGACAAACTGAATTTTCAAGTTTCTATTACTATAATTAGTAACATAAGGTAGTTAACGTAAGAATAAATTACCTTGGTATATTTGGGCTTAAAAGTTTTGTTTGGGCATAATCGTAAGCCATTTATGGTTAGATAGAAAAATTACTGATTTGCCTAAAACCAAAACACATAAAAATGATTTCAAATCTGAATTCACTTTCAAAATACGAATTAAACCAATAATTTTCAATAATCAAAACAAATTAAATGAACACAAAGTAGTGCACTTAAATTCTATGGATTAGTTTTACTCCGGATTAGTAAGAATTTGCCTTAATGCCAAAATAATAAAATAAATAAAAATATATTACTGTATCAATAAAATGTTTTTCTTTACAAAAAATAAAACTTTTTCTTCAAACTAATATTAAAGGTCCTATATTACACAAAATGAATTCTTGTGAGCTTTAGGCAATGTTATAATGTTACCTCCTCAAAAACAGACCTGGAGTTGTGTTTTGTTTCATTCACATGTTTGAGTAATCCTTTATTATTATTTGTCTACATCTCCAAAGCTCAAAATGCTGTTCCACCTTGTCATGTCATGAAGCAGCAGTTTTCAAGTTAAACAGCCACTTTTTACCTTTTGTTTAGTATAGATTGGCAACTCCAAGACTGAAATTATCCAAATGATTCTAGTGAAGGTGTGTGGAGTGTAAAAAAACACAATGGAGCACTGCCTGTATTACCACATGACATGAAAAAGTAGAACAGAGTGTAAATATGCAGGGTTTGTGTGAAACATGTGTAAATGAAACAAAACACAACTCCAGGTATGTTTCTGATGAGGAAAAAACACAGATCAGAAAATAGCGTAATATAGGCCCTTTAACTACTACTCTAAAACACCTTCAGAAGTGCAGTAGTTTCAATAGATCCAGAAGAGTTTTGTATTAGACACTTGTATTCCCCAGCATCACTTTGGGTCACATTAGTAATGAGCAAATTAAAATGGCCAGCAGTTTTCTCTTGGATGATACATCTACTATCTGTCACAAGTTCACCATCTTTGTACCATTCCGCTGTGGGGTTTGGTTTACCACTAACTAGACACTGAAGGATGACTGGAGTGCCAACTGCTGCTGTGACATTTGTTAATGGAATTACACATTTAGGGGCCGTTTCTGTAATTTGAAAATGAAAACTACACATTTCAGAGGATTTCCCTTTGAATTCAATCTTATCATCCTTAGCTGGCTCGGCAAATACATCAAAATTGATGCTAACGTATTTCTCTCCCTGTTCACTTGTTTCTTTGTCTGTGTTAGCAACTAGCCTTACTGCTCGCTGAGATTCATCTGCCTCTTGTTCAAACTCAAACTCAAGCTCTATTTCTGAAACCTGTTCCCCATCAAATGACGTATTCCCAACCATTAGATCAAACTTCTGAGGTTGGACTTTTGCGCTACCAAGAGATACAGCTGTCAGTTCCCTCCCTCTAGTTTTTCCAGCAAATTCTTTAGCGCTTAAAACAACCAAAGACGCTCTACAAAGTGTTTCACCAACAACATTAATCGCTCTGCAAGTATACACACCACTGTCCTGGCTTGTGATTTTACAAATTTTCAGGAAATGATTATCACCATCTGAGGACAAAATGAACTTTTTATTGTGAGGGATCTTTTTGGCACCTTTGAACCATGAGACAATTGGAGAAGGAATTCCCATTAAAGAACATTCAAACATAACAGTTGTGCCTTCATGGGCTTCCAGATCACAAATGGGATTTATGAATCTTGGTGGCATTTCAGTGACTTCAAAAGCAATTTTTAGATCATCATGTTCCTGGGTAACAAAGTCCACAGCTCCTTCTTCATAAATGCTTGGCAACACATCCAAAGAAATAATCATGCTTTTGTTGTCAGGTGTATACTCAGGAATTGTAATAATTTTTACTTGTTTTTCAAACTCCTTCACATCTTTTTCATCTAATTCAACTTCTAGAAGAATTTCCTGCGGTGAGGGTGACCGGGATGAGTCATCTTCTTCCACATCAAATTCCATCACATGTTGATGAGTGACAGTGGGTGGTGCAGGCATAAATCTGACTTCTTGGGACACAACTACCACTAAAGCTACACTCCTGGCTTCTCCAACATAGTTTATAGCCTCACAGATGTACTCTCCTTGGTCAGCCTTAGTCACATTACAGACTGTCAGTGAGATACTGTCTCCATCTCTATCCATTTTAATTCTGCTGCTTTCCACAAGCTCATTTTTGTTACAGAACCACTTTATTTCAGGTGAGGGAAGCCCAAAAACTTCTGCGTAAAACCTCAAGGTGTCATTTTCAAATACTTTTTTCTTAATTAAAGGTTTAAGGAAAGCTGGGGGAATACCTTGTACCTTCTCTTGGAGAGAACCTAGTCCTAGAGAACTTCGCCCACTTAAAAATCTAGTTTCCTCCAAAGTTATCTCTGGCTGAGATGTTTCAATCCTTTCATCAGATGGAGATTGCAAATATTGAACAGGAGAAAAAAAGTTATCACTGGAGCTTCCTGTGGATGGTCTCTTATATCCAAGTGGAGAAGAGTCATATTCTTGGGGAGTCATGAAGCCACCAACTGAATCTGATGTAGACATGGAAGATTTAGAATTCTGGAAAGAGTCTGCTATTTGTTGTGAAGTCTCAGTAGAAGAGCCTGGGGTGAAGAACCTCTCAGCCACATCTGCAATCTCTTCACTCATGGTGCTACCAATTTCTATAGACATTTCTGACTCAGGAGTCAGTGGTCGGCCCCAGTCAGCAGGAGGATTATAGTAATCATACACTGCACCAAACGAGACTTCCTCCTCTTGCATTGATTGAATAGTCACTGCAGCTGTTCCCTCTTCAGTAGACTGGGCAATATCTAACTTTTCTGTGCCTCTAAAAGAATTGTCTACTTTCCCTGCTTCCACAATGGTTGCCATTTCAGTTGAGCCCTCAATCACGCTTCCCTTTTTGTGTTTTGGGTTGGATCCAAAACCTTCCATTTTTAACTCAATGCCAATGCCTTTATCTTCAACACTGGATGAAGTGTCCACCTTAGTTGTGAGAGGCAAGTCATCTTCATGTTTTTTATAAAGTAGCTCCACCAAACTGGTCACACCTTCCTCAGTATGTTTTGTATGAGAAGGAGCTTCAAGAGAACTTATATGTTCCTCAGTAAAACCTGAAGGAATTTCCTGATCCAACACTTCCATTGATTCTGGCAAGCTGAGAAATACACCACTATCCATTGAGGGTTCAGATACTTGTATGGATTGGTATTCTAATTCCCCATGTTCTTGAGTGATGCCTTTTACATCTAATTCTCCATTACTCTCCAATGAGGCAGGCATCTCCACGTCTTCATCCACGGCCTTACTGTGTTTTAAAGATGTTGCAAATGACTTTTGTCTTTCTGGTTTGATAGGCTCAGTTCCTTTAGACTTTAGTGTTTCTCCTGAAATTGTGGATGCTTTCACAGGCTTGGAAGTAGGTACTTTATCAGACTGGAAAGGAATAAAGCTGCTGGTTCTTTCAAATGGTTGCACAATGTCTTCACTCATTTCAGTCACTTCTGTTTCAATCTGTTCAGTTAAAGCTCCAGGTTTCTGTGCTTTAGGCCTGACTAGATCTGGAGAATCTTGCAGTTTCTCCACAAATTGTTGTGGACCATGGATTTCAAGCCTTGTTGGTTCTTCAGACTTCTCAAAAGAGGTAAGCAGCAAAGGCTTATTTTCTTCTGAAATACTATGAACACCTTCTTCAACTGGACCAGGTCCAGGCATAATGATCTGTTTTTGCTGGTCAGAGAATTCCAGCACCTCAGGAATAAACTCTTTGGGGAATTGTGTTTCCTTTGTTTGCCCATAAGGAGATGGTGGATCCGCTGGCCCAATTTGTGCATCAGACTCAAATGTTTGTTTAATCTGAGAAACATTTATCACAGCAGCTGATGACGCTAAACCACAGCCAGACAAACCCTGGGAGTCCCGAGAAAGAGCAGACCTTGATTTTTGAGCCATGCGAGAGGTTTCCAGTGGTAAATGCTGAGTTTTTTCTTCAGATCTCACTGCATCTGTGTGAGAAGTTAGGGTTGTCCCCACAGCTGCTATACCTTCAGATAAACCAGTTGCCCTTTTCTCTTTCTCATGAATGATTTCACTTTCATTTGAAAACTGCCCTAGTTTAGCAGCTTGAAATGATACATCAGCAGTGTAGCAGACTTCTGGAGCTGGTTCTCCTGAAATTGCATATTCTAAGACTGCTGTGTTTCCTTCAGAGCATGTGATGTTTTCTAATTCATGGACAACAGCAGGAGCTTCAGGGGCCACATCAAAGGAGAAAGTAAATTTATGTTTTATCTGAGATGTGCTGTCATCAGTGGGCACTTCTGAGGTCTTTTCAGCAAGGGAGACATCTTCACTTACATCCTCTGCCATCTCAGGAACAGGGGTGGCAGCAGTAATTCGAATTTCAACTGGTGAAGAAGAGAAGTCTTCTGAAAGGCGTTGTTTTTGAATAACAACTTGAGGAACCTGTAGAGTCGCCTTTCCGGTCTCTGTATAAGACACAACTTTATCATCTACGTTCCTCTCTACATTTTCCGTTGTTTCATATACTTCATGCGTGACAATAACTTCCTGTTTGTCCTCAAATGCTCTCATCACTTTTTCCTCTGAAACCTCAAGTGTGGCAGTGGAGATTACTTTGCCGTATTTATTAGTAAGAACACACTCATATGTTCCTACATGGTCTGTGGTTGGATAGAAGACAGTCAGCTTTGAGTAGTTTGATTTAGTAATTATATCATAGTCTGGGTTATAGGCTAATGGTTGTCCATCTTTGATCCAGTTGACTGTGGGTATAGGTTCACCTCGAAATTGGCAGCAAAACTCTGACATCTCACCAATGCTTACTTTTAATGGTGACAGTTCTTTCACAAATACTGGACATTTTCCATTTATACTTGGTTTGCCTACTGATTTAGACACTGTAGGTTGGACACTTTCCTTTAAAGATACATTTATTTTAGTGCCAGTTTTAATACCTGTGTCCCCACTTTCTTTTACTACAGCACTTCTGGTGACTTCTAGCTCACTTGCATTATCCTTCAATAGTCTTCTATGAATGACCTCTCTTGATGGTTCAACCTCCTCTTTCATCCATCCCTCTTCCTTTACTTCATACTGGAAGCGCTGGAGGCTAGCTTTATCTACAAGCATAGTATATTCCTCAGATTGTGCCTCAGCTTCTTTTGCAGTTGGAAATGATTGTCTGAAAGGTTTAGTAGGAGCTGCATATTCTGTTTCTTCAGGGGGCAAGGTGTGAAGTTGGTGAGTGGGAGTGTGTTTTTGAACAAATAAAGATTCTTGATTTATGGATTCTTCAGCAGTTGCTGATGCAGATGACAATTCTGACATGTATGATAGAGGCTGGGTAGTTGACATAGTTTTAGATGTATGCCTAAATGTGGTTTGCAAGGCTTCTTTAGAAGGTGTTGCTTTTACATCTTGATGTACGCCTGCATCATAAGAAGTCTGGGAAGTGGTTAAAGACGCCTCTGTTTGGATTTGTTTTTCATAAGGGAGAAATGGAACCTGACTGGAAACTAATCTTGGCCTTACTGCTTGCAAAACTTCATTAGAAGGTGTTGCTTTTACATCTTGAGGTATGCCTGCACCATAAGAAGTCTGAGAAGTGGTTAAAGACGCCTCTGTTTGGATTTGTTTTTCATAAGGGAGAAATGGAACCTGACTGGAAACTAAACTGGGCCTTAGTGCTTGCAAAACTTCATTAGAAGGTGTTGCTTTTACATCTTGATGTACGCCTGCACCATAAGAAGTCTGAGAAGTGGTTAAAGATGCCTCTGTTTGGATTTGTTTTTCATAAGGGAGAAATGGAACCTGACTGGAAACTAAACTTGGCCTTACTGCTTGCAAAACTTCATTAGAAGGTGTTGCTTTTACATCCTGATGTACGCCTGCACCATAAAAAGTCTGAGAAGTGGTTAAAGATGCCTCTGTTTGGATTTGTTTTTCATAAGGGAGAAATGGAACCTGACTGGAAACTAAATTGGGCCTTACTGCTTGCAAAGATTCTTTAGAAGGTGTTGCTTTTACATCTTGATGTATGTCTGCACCATAAGAAGTCTGGAGAGTGGTTGAAGAGGCTTCTGCTTGGATTTGTTTTTCATAAGGGACAGATGGAAACTGACTGGAAACTGTATCGGGCACAGTCACAGAATGGATTGTTTCAGTGACTTCAAAAAGCTGCTTCCCTTGAGGATCTACAGTCCACTCTGACTCTAGTTCTGTGACTTCATCTTTTTGCCATTTCAAAATACGCTGGGCCATTGCTTCTTGTTCACTCACAAGGTATTCACTGTCCCTCTCCAGCCTAGTTTCACGGCCCTCTGCAGGTAGCTCTATGCCATGCCACTCTGGAGTATCCTCAAGGTTTTGGAAAGGAACTTCATGACTAAAGGGAACATTCTCTGAGGCAGTAGTTTTTCTTTGTGTGGCTTCAGCTTTGGTTGCTACTGTTGTCTCACGGACACCTCTTCCTGCTTCAGCCTCAGTCTGAAATGCTGAACAGCTTTCTGTCCAGCCAGGTCCCAGTTTGCCAGTGTCTTGTTGTTCCATATAAACATCCTGCTGCCACTTCATAATTCTTTCATTAAGTGCTTCCTCTTCACTGCCAAATTGGGCACTCTCACTGAGCTCAGAGATGTTTTCTCTCGACAGCTGCAGTTCATGATGTTTCATTTTTTCAAACCGTTCTTGTCTTGCTCTAGCTCTGGGGGACGCCTCAGTTGTCTGCTCTGATAATATAGATTTGACTCTTGGAGATTTTGGAACTGGTTTTACAGGCACTTCACTCTCAAATTCTTCAGCTCGGGTTTTCATTTTTGGTGACTTATGGAACGTAGGAGTAGGAAAAGTCTCAGTTACCTTCACTTGCTCTTTCTTCACCATCTCCCCCTGAGTGTATACTTGACCTTCAGGCTCCATGTATGGTGCATCCGCTGGCATAGGGAGATCTGTTTCAGGGTGAAAGTTATCTTCTTCTGATATAACCATGCCTTGTTGCCATTTTCTGATTCTAAGAGCCAGGAGTTTTTCCTCACACTCCAAGCGCTCAGCCTCTAGTTCTTTTTCATAATGGGCTCTCAATGTCTCACCAGTGCATTCTTCTTCATAAACATCCTTTCCTTCAGTGATTTCCTGAGATATTACTGCTTCCCCGGCAAAATGGTCTTTCTTGGCTAGCCTTAACCTTGGTGAGTCTCTCATTCTGGGCTCTGCTCTAGCTCTTGCCCTTGATGGTGACTCAGCCACTTCTTCTTCTTCATAAACATCCTTTCCTTCAGTGATTTCCTGGGATATTACGGCTTCGCCGGCAAAATGGTCTTTCTTGGCTAGCCATAACCTTGGTGAGTCTCTCATTCTGGCCTCTGCTCTAGCTCTTGCCCTTGATGGTGACTCAGCCACTTCTTCTTCATAAACATCCTTTCCTTCAGTGATTTCTTGAGATATTACTGCTTCCCCGGCAAAATGGTCTTTCTTGGCTAGCCTTAACCTTGGTGAAACTCTCATTCTGGCCTCTGCTCTAGCTCTTGCCCTTGTTGGTGACTCAGAAACTTCTTCTTCATAAACATCCTTTCCTTCAGTGATTTCCTGAGATATTACTGCTTCCCCAGCAAAATGGTCTTTCTTGGCTAGTCTTAACCTTGGTGAGTCTCTCATTCGGGCCTCTGCTCTAGCTCTTGCCCTTGATGGTGACTCAGCCACTTCTGTTGTCCTGGATGGTAATTGTGATTGCAAGACTGGAAGTTCAAATTCAGTGCGTTCAGGTCTAACGTTAATTTGGGTAGATTTGGGTTGAGTTGCTGCACTAGTTTCATTATCACCTGACCTTACCATTCTTGGTGATTTATGGTGATAAATTGCCCCAGTAAGACCACTTTCTTTCTTCTTCTCCACTTTCTGCTGTATGTAACCTTCAGGCTCCATATAAGGTGGCTCAGCTGGCAAAGGTAGGTCGGTTTCTGGTTGAAATCTCTCATCTTCAGCCATTCTTTCTCCTTGCTGCCATTTTGTAATTCTTCGAGCCAGAAGTTTATCTTCATGGTCCATGCACTCAACTTCCAAAGCCTCTCCATATTGAACCCTCATCCTTTGGTGTTCATCAAATGTGGTTCTAGTTTCCATTTCTACATTTGTTGTTCCAATATGAGTTAAGTCAACATTCTGTGAAGATGTGATATATTTGGGCAATATTTGTGCTTGTGATGTCACATTTTCAGAGTATGGGACTTCCACAGAAGCCTGTGCCAAAGCCTCATGATGATGCTCGCTCGACATTACTTTGAAATCCATGTCTTCTTTAGTTTGAATAAAACTCCTATATGTGTCCATCTCACCCTCTTTCTTCTCTGCCTGTGGCAATAACTCACCTTTCATCAGCTGAACTGCTCTTGTTCTTGATTGTGGCTCAAAAGAATGCCTTACGCGAGTCTCAGAAGAATCCCTGCTTCTTGGTTGAGCATGAATTTCTTTGCTACCATCTCCCGAATCTGAGAGTCGGCTAGATAGTTGGGCTTCATGTAAAGAGGCATGTTTACCCCTTATCCTCTCCATATACTCTGAATAAGTGGGTTCACTAATTACTGACTCGCCATCAAACTCAGACGAAGACATAGTTGAAATAGAGAGTCTCTTTCTTTGTTTGACAGCTTTTTGGAGAGATGTTAGTTTTGTTCTTACCTCATTGTGAAGGCTTTCAGTATCACTGAACCTGTCACTATAGCGATCACTGCATCTGTCACTAAATTTGTCACTGAATCTGGCGCCTGTGCGCCTGTCACAGTAGATGTCACTAAGTCTATCATTAAAGCGCTCTGATCTATCAAACATGGGTGGAGGGGATGGGGCACGCTCAGATGCTGTTTCCAAATTTTTGCGCTCTTTCGCTACCTCCTTTTCTTTTGGCAAATCACCAGTAGTAGAACTAAACAACACAGTTCGAACAAGAGAACTTTTGGACCGGGACCTTCCATGATAAGCCTTTGATGTTCTATCAAATGGAGAACCAACACATCTAAGCTCCACCATGAACTTTCTCTCCTTCTTCTGCTCTGTCATTACATCCTCACTGTGACGTGCTTTTGCAGACCGCTTGGCAAAACCCAAATAGTTGACAGATTGCTCTTCCCTCAGTGACACCAAAAGTGATGCTGTGGACTCTGCAGAACCCTCTGTATTTATTGCCATTACCTTGTAACTTCCAGAGTCTTTCTCCTTAATACCATCAATAACAAAACATGTAGAGTGCATGTGTAGTTTACTGTCAGAAAAAATTCTACGTCGTCGTTCTTTGCGAATTGGTCGGTTGTTATGAAACCACAAAAGTGCGGGTGGTGGAAAAGCGACTAATTTGCATTTTAATTCTACTATTTCTCCCTCAACAACTGACTGGACCTTAAGTTTTTCAGTGAACATAGGTGTTATATTCTCAGACGAGGCGCTGCTGTCATACATGGCTCCACTCAGTTGACATGAGACATCAAGGCTGGAAAGCTCTGAAAATAGAAAGAAATAGCTGTCAGATGATCAGAGCCTCAAGTGAAAGAGAGATAGAATTATCATAGGCATGCAGCAAGTCACAATGCAAAAAGAAATAATTTGACTCACCATATTTGTTCGAATAAACGCAAGACTCGATTCTTTATAATTGAAACCTGCAGGAAGTTTAGATTCTTCGTCTGTGGAAATTTCTTCAAAACAAATGACTTTAAGATAAGTAGAAAAAGCATAAACCAAGATGGGCTGCTTTTTTTTTAGAACTACTTTCGCTTTATGCTATAATATTCTTTACCTGACTTGCAGACAGAGGAATAAACGCCCTTTCTAATCCTTAAACTTAGGACATAAATGATGCACAAAACATTACATCTTATGTTCCCAAACAGACCATTTTAAGCCGCGAATTAGGTGAGAAGGCGTTTATTCGAACTAATATAGTTGTGTTATTTACAATGCAAACCACAGGAATCACATCCCACTATCTGCAAGCCAGGCTACAAAATATTTTGCAGGAGTATCATTATAAATCATATCTTTTAAAGAATTCTTCAATCTAGAGTCTTTAAAAGATATTATACATCGTATCTTTTTGGGGGAAATAAGACCCTTCATGCCAAAACATATAACCTACTGGATGCAATTTGCAAGTGTCAAAAACTGCTTCAAGCACATTTGGACTAAGCAATAAACATGAAGTGTCATCAATACATTATAAGGCACTGAAAAGAAGAATGTATTGGTCAAGACTTGGACAATAACATGCAATACAATTTTGGGGTGGGACATAAAGGGACAGTTCAACATTTTATCTCAATAAGCACTCAGTGGGTGCAGTCCGACTTAATCCAAATCTGTTAAGCATGCTCCTGTGTACTGTCACCAAATTCATCTGATACAAGTTAGCATTTAGATAGTCATAACCTGCTATAATATTCCCATTAGAGGCAACAGAACCCACAGAACATTTTGTTAAACAGTCCCTTTCTCAACACATAAAAACAAGGAGCAATATTTTTGGGCCAGTGGTCAAGAAACAAACTGGTTCTTACCTTTGACTTCTTCCATCTTAGTTTCAACACGGGTCACTGCAAAAATAAAAATAATCATAAAAAAATTGATTAATTTTGGGCTAAAGAAAGATATTTTGAGGGAAAAAAGGGAGAGAAAGGTGAAGTTAAAAAGAAATGGTGTTGTTATTCTTAAAAGTCAACAATATTCACAGAAAATTAGTTATTTGTGGGGAGTGATACAGCATTGAAAAACCCATCAACACAGAACAGTGGTGGACTCTGGTGAAAAGATGTAAACTTAGTAAACACAACACGTAGCTGGAGGGATGTCCTGACTTGGTTAAAAGTTTGTACCAATACTGTCACGATACAAAGGAATTGACTCAATACTCAATATCGATTACAATTACTACAATGAAAATGTTTAAAAAATGCCAATTATTTTGCAAAGAATGTGATTTTCAACTCAAAGCAGTTTCTTTATATTTTTTCTTTATATTATATATTTATACCATGAGGTCTTATACTTGTTCTGATAAAGCTGAAATGCATACTAAAAGTCAAATAAAATTTAAAAAAGCAAAAATTTTGTCCTGTTTATGTGATTTTTTTTTGCAGTATGTGCTCAAGTGTAGTATATTAATTTTAGTATCGATTAGTACCCGATTTTCAAATTTTTTTGGCAGTTATAGTATACTGTACGTGTAAAAACAGAAATAAATTAAACTAAAATAATAATAATTAGATTCAGGAAATCCCTCAAATGTGAATCTAGCTTGTAAAGACAAAAAAGTGATCTGATTAAAAAAAAAAAAAAACACACACAAAGGTCAAAAGATCAAGTTGAAGATTTAGGGGAATTGGCTGCAGTTATGCGTCCCAGATGTTACCTTCTTCTACCACTTGCTGCTCTTTGGTTATGGTGAGAGTGGCAGAGCAGGCGGCCTCTCCTGCGTTATTGACCGCTCTGCATGTGTACAGGCCTGCATGCTCAGAGAAAGCATCCACTATGATCAGAGTGGCTATGTTTGTCATCTCATCAAAGTGAAACACCAGGTTTTTGGTGGCCTTCACTGGCTGTCTGTTGTGAAACCATGTCACTTCTGGCTTGGGTATGCCTGACACATATGCATGGAAGCGAGCCACTTCTCCATGCACCACTGTGCAGCTGCTGATTGGCTGAATGAAGACCGGCTTTTGGCCTAGAGAGGGTTTCTTAAGACTTGTGAGACTGGTGGAAACATGCCACTGGCTCTCTGTTGTGTCTTTTATCCCTGAAAGCAAGAGGTTGGCTGTTTCACATGCAGCATTTACATAAAAATACAAAGGTCAGAATGCTGGTGTGGTGTGATTTTACAATATTTGTTTTAAATAATTGGGCAATGTATCCCACAGGTTTATACAACGACTATGGTGGTGTAAGTGCTCCATATATGAATAATTTTAATATAATATTTTGGTGTAGTTTTAACACTACGGGGGCCACCATAGTCTCACTAAAATGGGTACTATTTCTCACACAATTTTAAGCCTTCCTTTACTATTTTATAAGGATGTAACAATCCAAATCTCTCTGTAAGATATTTTCACAACATACATCTCACATTATGATATTTATTGCATTTTTGTGGAAGTTGAATTGTGAATATACAAGTTTTTGCCTTTAAAATGCCTTGACAAGCCTTTTGTTAGGTGTTGTTGTCAGATTTAGATTTAAAAGTGCTTAATAACTGTTATTTCTACACTGAAACAGAGCTAAGGATCATGATCTATGAAGCTTCTTCTGTTTTTTTAGCTGATGCTGCATCATTAAGCAAAAACACTTGTAGTATTATTATGAGACTTCTGAGGATACAATATCACAATATTTCAGTTATTGTTACATCCATGGCATACTATAGAAATCCTTTTGCCTTGACTGTTAAGGCCCTGAACACAATTTAAGATCTTTACCTTTTTATTTACTTTACAGAGTTAGAAATTTGTATGGGATGCCATGCTTTGAAATAAGTGTGATTGTTATTCAAACTCACCCTCCATGGTGAGTGTAGCAGAGCAGGACACAGTTCCAGCAGAGTTGGTGGCCGTGCAGCGGTACTCGCCCTCATCCTCAGGGTAGACTCTGGAGATCTCCAACTGGCAGCTGTCATCAAACTGGGACATGCTGAAGAAGTTTGACTGCTTGATCTCCTTCTCTTTGTGGAACCAGGAGATCTTCACATCTGTCCAATACAAAACCAATCATGATGAGTGTGGTTTACAAACATAAATGATATTATTATTATTATTATTATTATTATTATTATTATTATTATTATTATTATTATTATTATTATGTTTTGTTTTTATTTTCCATTGAGCCTTTCTTTTGATAGTTGTGGTTTCATTCTATATTACCGTAATTTCCAGACAATAAGGCGCTACTTTTTTGTCACACTTTGAACCCTGCGGCTTATAAAACAATGCGGCTAAATTATGGACGGATTATTTGTTTATCAACACAGCGGATGTGTGTGCAGCCTGAGTGCAGAAAGTGCCGCTGTCTGTGCGGTTAACATGAAGGTACAACACGAGTGAGCGCTGCTGTCAGCACTAAAACACTTTATCACCGAGTGATAAAATAAGTTCTGATGCTAAATGAGATGTCTTAATGACTCGTATGCGTTAAATGCAGATGAGGCGTAAATGATGAGAAGGAACGTTTCACTTCGTTTCACCTGATCAATACAACTATCCCCACCCCCGGGAGAGCCTGAAATCTGCTGAAATCCTACGAGACACTGACACGATCCCAGACATCGACATGATCCCAGACACGGACATGATCCCAGACACCGACATGATCCCAGACACTGACACGATCCCAGACATCGACATGATCCCAGACACGGACATGATCCCAGACACAGACATGATCCCAGACACTGACACGATCCCAGACACCGACATGATCCCAGACGCCGACATGATCCCAGACGCCGACATGATCCAGACATGATCCCAGACATGATCCCAGACGCCGACATGATCCAGACATGATCCCAGACATGATCCGAGATGCTGACATGATCCGAGATGCTGACATGATCCCAGACATAATCCCAGACGCTGACATGATCCCAGACACAGACATGATCCCAGACATAATCCCAGACGCTGACATGATCCCAGACACGGACATGATCCCAGACATGACCATAGACATGATCCCAGACGCTGACATGATCCCAGACACCAGCATGATCCCAGACCCTGACATGATCCTAGACACCGACATGATCCCTCTTTCTGCAGGAGACATCCGCAGTAGAGCGCCAAGTGACGGGGTGCGAGAGCGAGACAGACGGGGGAAGAGACGATGCCTCGAGGAAGATGCTCGTTTGATTTTGTTTTGAACAGTTATTTTCCCCTTCATGCACACACCCTCCTCATGGAAAACACATGAAGAAATGCATATGACGCAGCTTTTAAGGCAATCGATCTGGCTATTGAAAAAGGAAATAGAGCTGCCGCACGAGCTTGGCATCGATGAGTCTATGGTGAGACACTGGCGATGGCAACGTGACTCAATGCAAAAAGACGACAAAAGCTTTCAGAGGCAATAAAAGCAGATGATTCGAACTTGAAAACACCTCCGAACTTGGACACCAGAGGCTTATAGACAGGTGAGGCCTATATATGTACAAAAAAAAATTCTTTGAAAATTTAGTTGCTGCGGTGCGCTCAATAGTCCGGAAATTACGGTAGTTTTGGCTTGAGACAGTCATAGACCTGATTTAAGTAACATAAGTTTGTTTGGATTTTTTTATCCAGTAGATGGCAGATATGAAACCTGTTCCCCCCCTCCCTCTCTGCTCTTCTTCTCTCAGGCTAAAACTGGCACACCAGCAGACAGAAGTAATGTAGACTGCATCAAACGGTGATTTATGAGAATACAGCTGAGACTGGTTGGCCAATCTAATTACAAATGCTAGGTTTAAGTTTAGATCTGCTTTATTCCTGGTTTAAGCCAGATCTGCTTCCCTATTAGTCCTGTTTACACCGGTTTTCTCCCTGGTGGCATTTGCAAAGGTAGATATTTTCTGTTCAAGGTCAATTATGATTTATGTTTCTTTGTTTTGTTTTGTTTTTTCGCCAGAATTATTTGAGAAATTTCAAATCTTACCATCTCCACGGACTCTGCACTGGAAGCGAGCTGGTTCACCTTCACGTGCTGAGGTGTTGCTGATAGGGGAGATGACCACTGGGGGAGCCACAGGAGCAGCGGAATCTGGGGACACCACCTCGGACACTAAAGAAGACAACAATATCAAAGTTAGCATCCTGATCCTTTATATTTTTATTTTTATTTCTTTTACCTTCTACATTAAGTGTTGCGGTGCTGGTGGCTGCTCCATAGTCGTTCTTGGCCTCACATTTGTACTCTGCTGCGTCCTCGGGGAAGACCTCGATGAGCAGCAGGGTGTGCTCGTATGCATCATGGAGGAATTTGCATTTGAATCCGGGGGAAAGAGCCTGGGAGTTCTTGTACCACGAGACCTTTGGCTGGGGCAGGCCACTCACCGCCACGGAGAAGCGAACGGGCTTACCGGCCTCCATTGACTGGGACTCCATGTGACGCAAGATCTGAGGGGGCTCTGGCACTGAGGGAATATTGGAGAAAAAACATTTACCATTCATGCCCCAATGAAGTGCATATGGCAGGTTTTTACACTTTTCTAATTTACTTTGTTTGTAAATATTCATTATAGTTTACTTCACTGTGAAAAAAGTTGAATTCGTTTTTAGTAGAGTGTAGTTGTAGCTGATTCCTCTGTTGAAAGGAATCTCTTTACCTATAATCAATCAATACACAAAATTTCATCCAAAATGTGAGGCCAGTTTACACCTATGGAACACTTTTTTTCCACCTAACAATTAACACTTAAAATAAAGGTGTAATCTTTATTTCTCAAATAATACCTATTCTGTCAGAGTTTGGAGATTTGTTTATAGTTTGGTTGCTTGTTAACAGTTATGGAATTAACCTTAAAGCTACCATATGTAACTAGAGTGGACGACCATGTCCAGTTGTATTCTCACATAGATGCTATCTGCGTTACTTAAGGCTGCAGCCCATTTCTTCGTCTTACCCCTTCGTCTTAGCCCTACCCCTTGGTTTTACGCGTTCATGTGAGGGCAAGGGGGTGTCCTGATTTTAATTTTGATCAAGGGCTCAGGCCACGACTGAGGTCTACATGCCACTTGAATCGAAGGGGTACGCCTACAAGCTCAGGCAGGTTTTGGGATCAGCATGGCAGCGTCACATGGACCAGCCAAGGAGTCTCATAAATGTATTTTAAGCAGTTGTAATTATCGATTAACAGTTTAGCAGGTTTACAATTATGACACTTATGTTCTACGTTACTTTTAGTGAACTGTTGTTGCGGTTTTAATTGTAGCGATGTCTGTTTAGCTGACGTTATTGTTTTCATCGAACTTTCACGTATAAACAAGCTAGTTTTTTTTGTCGAGCTGAGGTACCTGATAATCCTTGACGTTTGTTTACGTCTGTTTTTGTCAATTGTTATCGCCTCTGTAGACGTAGCAGCTCAGGTAGAGGCAAGGGATGATGACGCAAACGGTAATCGAGTGGTGTCCCATTTCTTAGGGGAACCTTTGTACCCCGAGCCCTCTCAGCTCATTATTGAGGGGCAAGACAAAGACGTAGATAAAGGGTTTGGGGAAGGGCAAGGGGTAAGACAGAGTAACGGGACGCAGCCTAAGTCTGACAGTGTACCATCTTTGGCGTGGCAGAAGACCAGAAAACACACCTGAATAAAGGCCAAGTGAAGTGAGGGGGGAACCAAAAAAACAAACAAACTTACAAATGGTAGCTTTAAATATTATGTTACATTTTAATTAAATTAGTAGTAAAACCTGGCATATGCATTTTGAAATATTTAAGTAAATGTTTGTATTTTTGTTCAGACTTACGGTTAACTCTGAGATTCATGGTGCTTCGGTTCTTGCCAGCAATAAATGTGTATTCCCCAGCGTCACTCCTGAAGGTCTCTGAGATGGTGAGGCGGTGGACTTTCCTGATGGCCACGTAGTTGAAGCGTTGTTCCATGGAGAACTGGATCTCCACACCATTTTTCAACCATCTGCCCTCAATGTCCTCCTCATTCACCTCAAACTCCAAAGTGGCTCTGTGTTTCTCTAGGACCTGCCACGAAACAACACAAGTTTTTAGATCACAATTTGCTAATTTTAAGTATCTCCTCAACAGTTCTAGTGGGTATTAATTGCTAACACACCAACAACAAAATTAACAAGTTTTGTTTTTGATACTCTGAATCACCCTTGTCTTTGCTCTCCACTCACAACAATGTAGGATTACCAAAACATGTACAAATTAATTGAAATACAACTTCCAGTAAGCAAATTAGGTAACTAATGCTCAATTTCTATACTAAGGAATTCAATCAGTACTCTTTGCTGATAACTGATAATACCACAATGAAGATAGAAAATGCTCCTTTTTTAGTAATATCAAGTAATTTTCATGTACAAAATAACAGTTCTTTCTTGTATATGTTTTGAAAAAGCCCAAAGTCATACAAAAGCTGTTCAGGAAAGCTACTTTTTTTTTTTTTTGCTGTATCGATACTTGCTCAAATGAGTATCTAGTTTCTAATATTGATTAGAACTGTTACTTTCACATAACATTACATACGGATTATGTACTTACAGCGATTTCTTTCTGAGCTGGTTCAGAAATGCGAACATCACGACCCTCCACAACAAGATGGGCCTTGGACACGCTGGATCCGGCAACAACTGAGTACTCGCCAGCATCGGACATGCGCACAGTTTGGATCATCAGGCGATGGACATACTTCTCAGATGTCGCAGTGTACCTGTGAAAATGACATGTGGGATCAGTAGAATTTAATTTAAGGGTCCTACATTACACAAAATTGACTCTTGGGAGTTGAGCCATGTTAGAATGTTGTTACCTCATCAAAAACATACCTGGAGTTGTGTTTTGTTTCATTCTCATATGTTTCAGTAATCTTTTATTATTAGTCTGTCAGAATGCTCTGTCAAAATTCTCTGTTCCACCTCGTGATGTCATAAAGTTGCAGTTTTTAAGGAAAGAGCTACCTTTTAGCTTTTGCTCAGTGGAGATTGGCAATTCCAGGTCTGAATTATCCAAATGATTCTAGTGAACATGTATGTAGTTTAAAAATAAAATAAAATGTGTGAATGTAACAAAACACAACTCCAGGTATGTTTTTGATAAGGAACCACTGAACCTGAAAGATAAAAAAAAAAGAATAATAATGGGCCTTTAAACTCCATAAAAGTTCATAAAAGTGCTTAAATGACACTTAAATGACACTGACACCGCTGCTTAAATGACACTGACACTGCTGCTTAAATGACACTTAAATGACACTGCTGCTTAAACAACACTTAAATGACACTGACACTGGTGCTTAAATGACACTAAAATGACACTGACACTGCTGCTTAAACAACACTTAAATGAAACTGACACTGCTGCTTAAATGACACCATTTGAGCATTATTATGCTACACATTGTGTGTTTTACCTGTTTGTATCATATACAAGTTTACTGTACTTTTGCTACAGGTATATGTGATGTTTTAATCATGTTTATTGTCTTGTTTATCAGATGTTCACTGTGGGCCTAGGAGCGCTGTAATTTCAAATCCTGTGTGTGCAACCTGTACATATGGTTTTTGACAATAAAGCTGACTTTGAACTTTGAAAAAAGAAGAATAAGTGATATCTACCTCTCCTCAGACATGTCCAGTTCTTGTCCATCTTTCATCCACATGACCTGGGTGTTGGGCTCAGAGATCTCACATTCAAATATGGCCTTCTTCTTCTCAGTGACTTTAATGTCCCTGATTTTCTTGGTGAATTCAATAAGGCGAGCTAAAAGAGGAGACAATGTCATTTTATTAATATTTTGCAGCTGATGTCATCAACAATTCAACTGTAGGCACTGCTCCTAGACTTTAATCTGAGCCTTGTTTCGACATCCATCAACACAACGACCAGAAAGAACTAACTTAGTTAAATGGTCACATTTTTATCTTTTATTAGACCTCTTGAACCTCCAACCTTTGGATCAGTGGACAAACGCTCTACCAACTGAGCTACTGCCACCCACAGTTCCCCAGTTAGAGCTTCAACAGGTTTGTACAGTTAAAAAGTCCCTCTCAAATAACTTTACAGTTATAAGCTAGCTACCATTAACGAACAGTTTTTCACTCTCACCTTTTCAAACATCTAAGAAGGACCATCAACACTATTTTTTTTCCTGTGTTTTCACAGTATTTTAAAACTTTTTTGACACTGTTTTCTAATGTGTGCTTTGTGTCACCATGGTAACTGCTGACTATTCCGCCATAGACATACATGCAGAACCCCCTAACCCTAACCCTAACCCTAACCCCATCCAAGTATTAATACTACAAATTGAAATCACTAGTCTGGTCGTAAAGTCTATTTCTGCCCTTACCTTCCACAAACAGGTTGGCAGAGGAGACGGCTGACCCGGACACAAACTGGTACTGTCCTCCATCTCCGAAGTGCACATTTCGTATGGTCAGCGAGTGGGTGAGCTCCCTGGTGCGAACCTGACACCTGTCTGATGATTTGATCTCCACGCCGTTTTTCAGCCACTTGTATGTGATAGCCTCGTAGTTTACGGTTACCTCGAACGTGATGGTGTCTCGCTCTTTGGCGTTCAGGTCCTTCAGCATAGACGTGATCAGGACAGCTATGGAAAAGACAAATAAAGGTTTATCCAAGGTAGGTGCGTTATAAATAGTTCACATGGGGGGTGGGCATTGGGCTGGTTCTTACTTGGTGACAGACCAAGATAAACAGCTGCACAAAAGTGCTTACATCAAGGGTTCTGTGGGCTTCACACAGGGCCGCGTGTATATATATATATATATATTCCCTATATCAGGTGTCTTTCCAGTTATAACCTGGAAAGGTTAATAGGTTGCTATCTGTCTTATATGTCTTGGTGGCTTTGTTTCATAAATAGAACACTAATCACTAAAGTGTTTTGATAAGTGTCTGTGAAATTGTTGAGCCAAGTTTAAAACTTGGTTCGTGGAAGAAAAAAAAAAAAATCGCTGCATTTATTTTAGTTTTTTAATGCTTGAATGAATGAATTATGGATGTGCTTTCCAACATTACTACCTGTACAAATTAATCAATACCACATTAGATCATTAGAATGCAGCATCAGATAGAAATGTGACGGCGCTATTCCAGAATAAATTTAAAAATCTACTTCTATACAAGGTTCATGAAAGATAGTATAGTATTTATAGCAATGAATGGATAAGAGAGGTAACTCATATGTAAAATACCCTTTTAAATAACTCCAGCACACTGTTGACCTGTTTCAAGCCTTTAATGATTTGGGAGAATTTAAAACACATCCTTCAATTCCTTCATTCAAAATTCCAAACGAAAAAAAAAAAAAAAAAAAAAAGGTATCAAAATTATTTTTTGCGACATGCATTATTTAAATTTAGTGTTAGGAGGACTAATGAAGACCACAATTATTAAAAATTTGCAAAGGGATTTAGATTCCAAATTAATCTGTTACTAAGGATCAAAAGCAAAACATTCTCAGTTATTGCTTTATGTTAATTATTAGTGACATTTATTGCTTCTTTTTGATAATGAATGACTTCTTACGGCTGACAGTAAGCGTGGCAGAGACTCTGTCGTTTCCACAGACAAACGTGTATTCTGCAGAGTCGTCCCGGCTGGTGTTCAGGATCTTCAGCTGGTGCAGTTTGCCCTGAACCACGATGCGGAACTTCTCGCTCATCTCGATCTCCACGCCGTTCTTCAGCCAAGTGGACGGCACGTTGAAGTGGGACACCTCACATTCGAAACTGGCGCTTTGCGTCTCAACCACCTCCACGTTCTTCAGAGGCTTAGTTACACGAAGAGCTGAAGAAAATGAATAAATATCATGAGTGATAAATAGTATACAAACGCAGGAAATACTCTGCAAAAACAGGAAACTCTAGCATAGGTTTAATGGACTTGAAATAAAAATAAATTTCATGATTTTGTGTAACTAACTGGCAAATAACAAAGTAAAGCAGAATGTTCCTGGTCCATAAAGATGTAAACAAAAACACAAAAATACTACTTTCGTAATGTAGGTGCAAATACTTACATTCTACAGTGAGCGAAGCGCTGCACTGCAGATGTCCCACCACAGCGGTGTACTCTCCTGCATTGCTGTTGTCCACATTCTGCAGGATGAGTTTGTGAGCTTTCCTTTCTGCCTGGATCTTGCATCTATCGCTGGATTTGAGCTCTTTGCCGTTGAACAGCCATTTGACTGGGATGTTGTCATGAGACAGACTCAACTCAAAGGAAGCAGTGGAGTCCAGCAGGGCATTGACATCCTTTATTTTCTTAATTATCTTGATGGCTGCAGAGAGACAAATATGTAGTTGTAATATACAATATTATTTCATATTAAATGCGGAAGTGGTTAATATAAACCTGAAGTACTCACTCTCAACATTCAGCCTGGCGTTGGCAGACAGTTTTCCTAACTTGAAAGAGTAGACGGACTCATCTTGGGTGTTGCAGTGCTTGACTCGGAGAGTGTGGACCATGCCTTCAGTGGTGATCTCGTATTTGTCGTTACTCTGGAGCTCCACGCCGTTTCTGATCCACTGAGTTCCCTTCACGTCAGGATGGGTCAGCTCCAGGATGAACACTGCATCCTGGGTCTCAGTCACAGTTTGGTTTCTCAGAGTTTTCTTGATCTTCACAGCTAAAGATTAAAGCATGTTTTTCAACATTGTCATTAAAGGAAAAAAAAAAAAGTACTAATTGTAATTTCAAGTTTTTGCTTACCCTCCACCCTGAGGTTAGCGGTGGTTTTGGAGTTTGCCACCTGATAAGTGTACTCTCCAACATCCTGGGGTCTGGTGATGACAATGACCAAGCGTCTTACTGCTCCATCAACTTCACTGATCACATTCTCATTGAAGTTCACAAGCTGGCCCTCCTTCATCCACTTGCCCTCCGCGTTAGCATTAGCCACCTCGCATTCAAAGACAGCAGTCTGGGATTCAGCCACTGTCACATCCTGCAGTGGACGGGTGATGGCACCACCTAGTGGAAACAAGAGAACAAATTTAGAACTGCTCCTACATTTAACGTTTTAGATGTAAACTTTATACGTCCATACCAGAGACAGTGAGTGTAGCAGTGGATGTCTTCTCTCCAGCGTGGAAGGTGTACTGTCCCTCCTCATCTTTCATGGTGTCCATGACAGTCAAAAAGTGGACTTTGCCCTTGGTTTCCATCTTGTATTTGGGTCCAGCTTTGAGCAGCTGGTTCTTGAAGGTCCAGGCTGGGTCAATGCCAGAGTGAGACACCTCAACCTCAAATGTCACATTCTGGGACTCAGAGCACACTTTATTCTCCATGTTCCTCACAATGTGCACCTCTGCAAAGAACCAACACATACATTAGCAACAAGCGTTTGGAGTTGGCTCCTACATTTAAAACTGACAAATATAAAGAGTACCTTCAACGGACAGGTTGCAGCTGGTGTCGACCTTGCCAACCACCAGTTTGTAGCGGCCCCTGTCTGAAGCAAATGTTCTGGTGAAGACCAAACGCTGCTTGGAGCCCTTGGCGACCACCTGGACCCTTTCACTGGCAGTGATCTGCTTATCATTGTGATACCATTTTACAGAACTGACATCCTGAGCAGAGATCTTAGCTTCCAGAACAGCTTTAGTGCCCTCAATGGAAGAAACATCTTTCAGTGGAATCACAATGTCAATGGCTGTTAGAGAAAGGAATATGGTCATTATATACATATAAATTTCCATATAATATACATTTCCTGTAAAAGAAGTTACATCAGGTATATGTATCTTACTCTGAACATGGAGCTTGCATGAAGTAGAGATCTCCTGAGCAGGGACCATAAAGGAGTACTGAGCTGCATCCTCCCTGTTGACATTCTCCACCAGCAGCTTGTGGATGACTTTGTCAATGACAATGTGCACACGGTCAGAGGCGGACAGGGCCTGGCCGTTCTTCATCCAGGTGCCCTCCACGTTCTCCTGAGAGAAACGCACCTCCAGCTGAGCGATGTCGCCCTCACACACAGTCAGGTCGCTCAGGGGCTGCATCAGTGTCACGGGGCGAACTAAATAGGTAAGAGAATTATTATTATTAAAATCTATAAATTAAAATGGATCAAACCAAGAGCAAAATATAGGGCTGGGAGATATGACAAAAAAATGAATGGGCATGTTGATAAATGTTGATTTTGGATCTTAAAATTAGTTTACATATTCAATGTCTGAGGTCTGCTCTAAACCATGTTTTACTAACAAAGGATTGGCTGTGGATCTCTTGATAAAAAAGGCTGTAGTATATAAATGACAATTAGAAATAAGTGAATCTGGATCTCGATTAAGTTTGATTAATTGTACAATGTATACAGCAAATGTTCATGTACAGTTTTTTCATGTTTATTGCACCATAAAGCCTTGGTCTGTTTCCGTACCTTTCATCTTGAGGGAGGCACTGGTTTTCAGATCTCCACACACAAAGGTATATTTTCCCTGGTCCTGCTTCTTCACGTCTTTCACAGACAGAGTGTGTCTCCCTCTGCGTGATGTCATGACGTGTTTGCTGCTCGGAGACAGCTCTTTGTCTCCAAAGAACCATCTCCCCTCAACGTCTTCACGGGTCACCTCAACCTCAAACTCTCCAGCGTAGGTCTCAGGCACTTCAATGTTCTCCATGGGTTTGACCATCTCAAGTGCAGCACCTGATAAAATAATTATCGAAATGTCCTATATTACGCAAAACTAACTCATGTGAACTTTTAGTTGCGCTGGAATGCTGTTACCTCGTCAAAAACATACCCAGGAGATGTTTAAGTCTTAATCCTGCATTATTCCGCTGTCCACATCTCCAAAACTCAAAATGCTGTTCCACCTTGTAATGTCATGAAGTGGCAGTTTTAACGTTAACAGCAATTTAATTTTTTTTAGCTTCACACAAACTGATTTACTCTTACATTGTTGCCATTTAAAAACAAATATTTTATTTTTACCTTTTGTATTTTTGAGACTGTTAGTTGAAAGTCTCTAATATCTGCTGGTGCACGGAGCAGTGAAGCACTTTCAAAGAGGTTAAAACAACAGCTAGCTTCAAAGTTAACCAAATCCTGGGCTGAAATTATCAAAATGATTCTAGTTAAGGTGTGAAGCATTTCCTATATTACCACTTAATGACATCACAAGGAGGAACAGAGTATTTTCAGTTTTGGTGAAGAACACAGCCTAAATATGGAGGAACACAACCCCAGGTATGTTTTTGATGATGATACATTATAATACAAATAAAAAATAATAATATAAGGTAATGTAGTCCCATTAATCAAGATGCAACAATAAGATTTCTGTTGGTTCTAGGATGAAAAATTACCCTCAACATGAAGTCTTGCAGTGGTTCTAATGTTCTCGTCATCCACAACCACGCAGCTATATTCAGCGTCGTCCTGGAGATCAATGACGAGCACGGACAGGAAGTGCACCTTTCTGTCCGAGTGCATCCTGTACTTGTCTCCAGAAAAGATCTGCATGTTGTTTTTGAACCATTTCACTTTGACAAAAGGCTCATTGGTCTCGCACTCAAAGGTCACCATGGTGTCCTTCTCGTTTGCGGTGGCATCTTCCAGATCTTGGGTGAAGTTTATAGCTGCCTTAGCTTTAAAAGAAACAAGTAAATTAAAGGTTCTCATCAGTATTGTGTGAAACATTTATGCAAACATTTATTCTATTTAAATTAAAGTGTGGTTGAAGTTTGTTGTATTTTTGTGTGTAATGACACCTATAGAGGCCAGGTTATTTGAGTCTTATCTGATTGTACTCATGACAATATTCTGGGACCAACAATTTTACAAAAAAAAATGTGCTTTTGTTTGTTATACTTTAACCTAACACTAAATAATCAAAGAAGATACTCAGAAAGTTCAATATTCTGTTAAGTCATCAGATTACTACTATTACAACTGTTTTATTTGATTTTTTTTATTCATTCAATAATTTTATTTACATTAAAGGCATACACACTGGACTCTCTCAAACATAAGCAGATTTTTTTTTTCAAACATATAAAGAAAAAAGTATTTCAGCATAAAAAAAGTGACTATACCTTGCACCAACAGGAAGGCGTGGCTGGACGACTCCCCTGCAACGTTGGCTGCTTTGACCATGATGCTGGAGGAGTCCTCCACGGTGCAGTCCCTGATGACCAGCTCGCACACGTAGTCTTCGGTCCAGTACCAGTAGATCCGGTCGGACTTCTCCAAGGGAATGCCGTTCTTGAACCACTGGCACTCCGGGTCGGGTCTGCCCACCACCCTCAACCGGAAGCGGGCCTCTTCCATGGGGCCAACGGTCTGGCTCTTGATGCGCTCAATGATCTTGGGAGCTTCCATGGACGGGGACAGCTGGATTCTATCAGGTTTGAAAGTGGGGATGGTGACCTGTCCTTGCTCCTCTAGCATCCTTCTCTCTTCCTCTTCCTTCTCCTTCAAGTGATGCAGGAGCTCGTCTTTGGTCTTCTTCAGCAGTTCTTCATAAGACTCATCCCTCTTGCGGCTCTTGGACTCCATGGCTGAGATGGATTCATAGAAACCTTCTTCAGTTCTACGCTTAAACTTGCTCTTAAGCTCCTCAGTCTCCTCTGATGTCTTCTCATGGACGATTCTCTGGGTTTTCCTCAGTTTTACCACTTCCCTGTCTTGTGCGGCTTCGCTTGCCCTGTCCATTTTGACAACATCGAAGCCGATTTTTCCAACTTCATGTGGAACCTCTGCGGGTTTGGCTTCGGGGGCACGACGTAGCACGGTTCTAAAGTCTTCCTTTTGGGTTATTTGCAGTTTCACAGTGTGCTCGGTTGTGCCAAGAGGGTTATCAGCGACCAGTCTGACCTCACCTGCATCGTATGACTTGATATCGACAATCTCCAGATAGTAGATACCATCATAACGTAGTCTGTACCTCTTGCTTTTGCGGATGAGCTGACCATTGAGGTACCAGTTGACTTTGGGTGCAGGGTAGCCAGTGACTCTGCAGCGGAAACGGGCAATCTCTCCTTCAACCACACGGGCTGGTTCAGGGAGAAGGACGATTTCAGGTTTGGTCTTTTCACATTCTTCGTCTGCGCTGACTCCTGCAGGGCCTCCTTCATGAGCGAAGCGTTCAATGTCTTCCACTCTGGTGCCTTTTCTGCCCTCTGGAAGCTGGGATTCCTCAACCAGGCCTTTCTCATCTTTGACAATCAGCGTTGCAGAAGTCTGGTCAACTCCAAATTTGTTAGTGGCTCTGCATGTGATGACGCCACTGTCTCTGGCGTAAGCGACCTCGTAGTCAAGGCTGCAGTATCCAAACTCATTGACCATTCTCAGCCTGTTTGCGGCGGCGAGAGGTTTGCCATCATGGAGCCACTCTACGACCATGGTGGGGTCTCCGATGGGGGTCAACCTGCACTCAAAATGGGCAGGACCGAAACGCTTCATCCTGATAGAAGTAAGTTTCTTCTTGAATTGTGGTTTCTGTTGCTTTTCCTTGTCATAAAGGTCACCCTCTTCCCACTGATCTTGGCCATAGCGCTGGTGAAGAGGCTCCAGCTCTGGCGCAGCGATCTCTTTTGCTTTGTAGGTTCCTCTGGTGATAATGAGCTTCCTCTCCATCTGAGGTGCTGCAAAGTCAACCTCCACATTGACTCTACAGCGGGTGGTGTCTCTGCCCGCTTTGTTAATGGCTGTAGCGGTGTACCAGGCGCTGTCTGTGGTGGTAGCTGTAGGAATCCGGAATTTTGCTTCTCCTTTAGTCCCCTCAATCCTGCAATTCAAAACAATTAAAAGAATAAGGTCACAGGTTATAGTGCAAATAGCAAGTGAGTGAAAAGATGTAATACCTGATCTGTGGATGCTTGTGTGGGCTGATGATGTCACTGTTCTTCAGCCACACAATATCAGGAAGAGGGTTTCCAATGGCTTTGACGGCCAGTTCAACCAGAGTGCCCTGTTTGACTGTGATGTTCTTCAGCTTCTCCACAAACTGAGGTCGGGCAAGGCTTTCACGAGCTTTGGGAAAAAAGATCATATAAGGTCACATGAACAAAAACAAAGTGGGTTGTAAGATTTTTAATAATCTACCTTCTACTGTAAGATTTACTGAGACTGTGGTACGTCCAGCTCTGTTCTGGGCGACAACAGTCCATTCTCCGTTGTCTTTTGGCATTGCAGGAACAATGATCAAGGATTGAATACCATCCTCTTTGATAACTATCTTGTGAGTGTAGTCATTCACTACTTGTTGTCCTGGATAGAAAAAAGACACATTATAGTCTAATATCCAATCTGTTAAAACACAGAGTTTTATTACTCTCTTACCATTGTGGAACCAGTATGTCTCTGGCATTGGTCTGCCAACAACCTTGAGGTCAAACCTTGCAGTTTGTCCCTCAGAGCATTTAATGGAAGTGGGCTTCATCACAAAGACAGGTTTGTAGAGTCTCTCTAGCTGAGCTTCGTCAGTCTCCTCGAGTCTACGAGCAGGAGAACGTCCAGGGGAGCGGCTAGGGGAGCGGCCAGGGGAGCGGCTCAGTGAGCGAGGAGATGCGGAACTGAAAGGACATATATAAATATATAGTAAAATGGCAAAAGGAGAAATTCAATTCGTCAACTGGCTAAAGGTTTATTTGGTCGAAAACGTTTCGCAGCTCATCCAAGCTGCTTCTTCAGTTCTGGTCAGATGCAGGTGGACACTGCCTATATCTGCCTGAAGGGGGCGCTAACTACAATGAAATTACTCTGAGACTACCACACCTATTTGTTTACAGTTTCTGTTAGTTAGCTAGGCCTACTGAATATGCAATGAGGGGTCTTGTTAGTATAACCATTCAGGGCCATAATGGGTGTTTTCACACCTCTGGAACTGACCTGGCTGTCCTATTGTTTTCTTTGTTTGGTTTGATTTAGGTTTGAGGATAGAGTTATATATGGGAGATATGGATTCTACCTGGACATCTGAGGGATTCTACACATATTGTACATAGTAAAATGTTCATACATCACTGGATCATTTGTTCTAGGTTCACTGACAGCTGTTACTAAATCCTTACCTGATTCTCTGCATGGCAGGCTGTGGAGTATACCTCTGAGGAGTCACAACTCCAGAGGGCTCCACATAGAGTTTTCCAGAGCTGACAGCATTTCCCTTCATGTTGCTTGCAAAAGCTGTGTAGACACCTTCATCCTCGGGGAGAACAACAGAAAGACGCAGACTGGCACGGCCATCATGAAGAACCTCCATCTGGTGACGTCCTCCAGGTTTGATACGCTGCCCATCTTTGAACCACACAATCTTGGGCAGAGGATGTCCTGCCATCTTGCAGTGGAAAGTGACTCCCATTCCATCCACAATCCTGTAGTTTTTGACCGAGGTGTCAAAGACGGGCTGCACAGCCTCGTGTTCGGCGACCATGACCATCTGCTCTCCGTCTTCAATCACCAACTCCATGTAAGAAATTCTCATGATGCGCAGCTCAATCTCCTGGATGATCCTCTCCTCAAAGGAAGACACCATGAATTCCTGCAAGAGAGAAGACTGCATGTAGAAAACAAAATCTTAATAACTGCAATGTGATTTTTCTTTGTACGCAGTACCGTTTCAGAGATGAAGCTCATGGGAGTGATCCTCCTCTGCTCCATCTCCTGTTGACTCACGATCACAGTGGGCTCCTGCACCACAGCTGCAGTCACTTCTGTCTTGTATGTCACCTCCTGCTGTTTCATGTAGCTTTCATATTGTTCTGAAAGGGGACAAAACACATTTTAACATTCAGTCCAAGAGATAACAACTTAGTGAACTTTGTACTACTACAATATTAGATTCAATACCTTCTTCCATCAGAGTAGCAACTGCTGAAGCTTCTCCATGTGGGTTCTTGGCATAAACTGAATATTCTCCAGCATCATCAGCAAAGGTCATTGAGATCTCCAATCGGCATTCGCCAGTCTCTTTCTTATAAGCAACTCTGTATCTAATATGAGAATTAAAAAACAGTTACGAGATATACTTTTTAAAAAGCTTCAACTTTCTTTTGAATCAGACCCTTTACCTGTATCCAGTTGTAAGGGGCACACCACTCTTCTTCCAGATGATGTGAGGTTTGGGATTGCCTCCGATCTGGCAGTCGAACACAACGCTACCTCCTTCCACTAGTTTCTGGACACTTGGTTTCTTAATAAAGTAGGGAGCGGCAGCTTCGCCAGTGCTGACCACCTCTGTCACGGTTTGTTCCTTTGTCTCCATGGAAATACTGAGAAAACCACAAGTTAGCGTTTCAATATTTGTTGTTGCAGTAGTTTATGTGCTTTATTTTGCTACTTACGTTTTCTCCTGTGTAATTCCAGCGTGAGTGACAGTAATTTCTTCCCTGCTCTCAATTTCTTCAGAAACTATGACAAATTTTAATTTAGACACATGTTAACTAATGGAGATTTTAAGCTAAGATAAACACTAAATTAAGCATTCATTCAAAAGTCAATTTGAATAGTCACAATTAGTAAATCAGAAATACTGCAGTTATTTAAGTCCTTTGCGTGTTATGAAATACATGCGATTAGTTCATATTTCAGTTTTCTCTCAAATGTTAATGTTTCTAGACATGTTTAAAATGGGCACTTTGAACAGAATCCTTTTAAAATCAAACAAAAAAACTAACCATAATTGCAATATTTGTTTTTTTTTCTCTAAATTATCCATTATTATCTAGTAATGTATTTGTCCTACCTTTAACAAGCAGGTAGCAGGACGTGGTGACAGTGCCGGCTTCACTGGTGGCTGTGCAGGTGAAGCGGCCACTGTCTTCGGCGAAGGCCTCACGGATCACCATTCGGGCAAATCCGTTTTGGTACGTGAGCTGAAAGTCAATGGAGCTCTCGATCTTGTAGTCCTCTCTGAACCACATGATTGTTGGGGTGGGGTGACCGCTGATCTGACACTCCAGGGTCACAGACTCACCCTCTGTCACGGTCACATTCTTAAGTCCCTGGACATAAAAAATACCAAACATTTAGGGAGTTGGGTGATAGGTTTGCAAGGTTTTAGAAGGTTTTTTAGAAGGTTCTTTAATGAGTATTGAATAACAAGAATGAACATCACTGCAATCATTATAAAATTACGCTTAATTCTGTGTAAAATCCTGTTCACCCTTTACTTATTTCATCATTTTCTAACATTAAATGGATGCGATTGTTAATCTTTCTAATAGTCTGCTCTTAAATGTAAATGGTTCGGAAAAAAAGTGTACATACATGTGAACACAGTTTTTCTTTTATTTAGTTTATAGCATTCCCATTGATTTGACATTTATTTCGCATGTATGATATTTTAAACATATTTAATTGAATTCAGTTCAAGAAATTGCATATATTTTTATTTCCATAGTCATTAACCCTAACCCTATAATTAAGTACAACTGCATACATTTTAAGGCACTTACAGCAGTAAGTGTTGGGGGAACAACAGGCTCCTCGGCTCTTGTTGGCACAGCAACAACCTCCTGCAAAACAGACAAAAAAACGTTAAAACATGACTGAGGCTCAATATTTTGCAGGAGGTAGTCTGCGGAGTGGAAGAGGGAGTGTAGGTTAGCAGGGATAAAACCTTGTGAATAAAAGACACTGGTAAGAAGTGAAGCAAAGTGAAGGGTAAAACACTCCAATGTGAAGCAGTTGGTGAAAAGCTCAAAGAAAAATTGAAACGAGAAATTAAGGAGTCATTTACTGCACTGGGTCCAAGCTGAGACTTTGGACTTGACGCAGTGGATCTCAAGCTGCAGTATTGGAACCGTCTGGTGGTGGTGCTGCTGCCATTTTTTTAGGCACATTTTGGTTTAAAATTAGCATGAGTTAGTTTAACTTTATTGCATCTGCTTTAGTCACTAATGTTTTTTTATTGTACATTGTTGTTGCAGGTTTGCCTTTAAACTCCTCTATTGGATTTTTTTTTTCGAAGTTTATGGGAAAAATGATTGAGAATTTTAACTTGACTGAGGTGGGCTCTTATCTTATCCCATGGTTTTATAAGGATTTAGGCTGCATGCCATTTCTCTGTCTTACTCCTTCGTCTTACTCCTTACCCTGGTTTTGTGCATTCATGTGAGGGCAAGGGGTGTCCCGATTCTAATTTTGATCAAGGGCTCGGGCCACAACCTCGGGCTACATACCCCTTGAAACGAAGTAAGCTCTCGACCAGACTTGAAACGAAGGGGTACGCCTACAAGCTCAGGCAGGTTTTGGGATCAGGATGGCAGTGTCACATCAAGCAGCCAAGGAGTGTCATAAATGTATTTTCAGCAGTTGTAATGATCAATTAACAGTTTAGCACAGTTTACAATTATGACCCTTATGTTCTACGTTATTTTTAGTGAACTGTTGTTGCAATTTTAACTGTAGTGATGTCTGTTTAGCTGACATTATCCTTTTCATCAAACTTTCATGTATAAACAAGCTAGTTTTTTTGTCGAGCTGAGGTACCCAATAATCCTTGACATTTGTTTACGTTTGTTTGCGTCAATTGTTGCCGCCTCTGTAGACGTAGCAGCCAGAGGGGTATTCCACGAACGTAGCTAAACATAGCGCCGACTAAGTGCTAAGTCCTCGCCTGACTGAGACACAACTTAGACGAAAGCCTGAAGCCGTTCCACTAACGCATTTCAGCTGCGCCTCAGCAGTGCTAAGTTCAGTCAGGCCTAACCAGGCCGGGCCTACGTGCGTGCATGGGGAAGGTAAGAAGCCCTGAACAAGCGACTGTCGAAAACGCGATCATGTCGAAGATTCGGGCCGATTATTTCAGTGCATCAGAACAGAAGTTGCTTTTGGAACTCTACAACACATTTGCAATAACCAAGGTGAGAGACATAGCGTGGCAGAAGATCGCCGAGCGCTTAAATACGCAAGTTAAGTCCTATAACTGCTGAATGTTGAGTTTTTAAAGTCTGTTTTTCACCATTGATGTCAACGCTGATCTGTGGCGCAGGGGAAAAGTTATGGTCTGGGGTGCGGGAGATGCGAGTTCGATTCTCATGGTGGGCAGTTGATGGCATAATTATTATATATTTGTATAGCAGTCTTGTCAGTTGTAATTTATTTTTACTGTGTAAAAGTATTTGCTCCAACTAATACGTTAAATTGTGTTATCTTGTCTTTGAGCAGGAATAATGTGAAGAGGACTGTTTTGCTGGCAAAGACAAAGCATAAAAACATTTTGCAGAGTGGTAAGTAGGCTAATATTAATATTATTATTCAGTGAAATTAGTAATACTGTTGAAATGGTACCTTAATTTAATTTAAAATGAACAGTAGCTACCAAGCCACAGGAGGTGGGAGCCTCCCTCAAAACCTTTCACCTGCAGAGGAGCTGTGATTGGCCCTAAACCGGGGTCGCCCACTGGTGGAGGTAACTGAAGGAGGGACCCCATCAAAGATCCTTCCTGCGAGTTCTCGTGAAGAGTATATTCAAGGTATTCTCTAGGCTAATGCTTGCCTCAGCTGTGATCCAAGCATTTGTATTTTTTAATAGTACGTTTGTGTTCTAGTTACTGAAGATGGTGTACACTTGGACCCTCCTCAGCAGTCCTCCAGCAGTGCCTTGCCTGACCCTCAGCAGTCCTCCAGCAGTGGCCTCACACCAGAATGTCATACCTAATGTCTTTTATTGTTTTATGCCTATTGATGGAAATTGATGAATAGGTTTTCATTAAAGAGGCTTGCACAGCATCTCTGAAGCAAATTTGTTGAATCATTGAAATGTTGCATCATGGAGTGTGCCTGTTATTTGGCTACATTTTGTTTTAAAAGTAAAGGTTTACCTGTAACTGTATTCTTTGATAGAGATGTCACATAAAATATAAAGTGTCAATGTCGTCAAGTGAGAGTGATGTTAGGCCCAACTGATATAGGTTATGTGATGATAACAATAATTGTAGGTTAAATTCATTTCCATTTCTGTAATATGTTGCAAATATAAATGCATGAAAATTTAACTCAAATTTGACTTGGGCATCAATAGGTCAATAGCGGGAATCGAACCCGGGTTACCCATATGAGAGTCAAAGGACATAACCACTCGACCAAAGCCTTTCTCTGAGACATGTCTGGAATTCTTCTATATGTTAATGTCGTAATGTCGTTAAATTACTGGAGATTTGTCAAGAACCAAGAACGTAAGGTAATTTATTTTTTTGCTGATATTGTTTTCGGACAACACAGATACTCATGCGGGAGGTGTGCGGAACTGTTTGTTTGACACTCTGTTTACGTCAGGTACGTATTCTCTGTGACACGGCCTGATTAAGCCGCATCTTTAGCCTGGCTGGTACCAGACTTTCAGCTAAAACCATGTTGCCCCAGTAACCCAGCGGGGACTAAGTTTAGCGAGCGTCGTGGAACCGAACTCTCACTAAAACTAGCGCCAACTGTCGAATAAAGCCGGGCTTTGCGCTTAGTAGCTTTCGTGGAATACCCCTCAGGTAGAGACAAGGGATGATGACACAAACGGTAATCGAGTGACGTCCCAACATTCGCACCCCAAGGTCTCTCAGTTCAGTATCGAGGGGCAAGAGAAAGACGTAGATAAAGGGGTATGGGAAGGGGTAAGACAGAGAAATGGGACGCAGCCTTAGTCTTGACAAGAATTTAAAATGGTCCAAATTTTATGAGCAGCAACTTAGTGACAAATAGTTGAGAACCACTGCTTTAGCACATATAAAAAAATAATCAATATTCAAACAGACACCGCCAGAACAAAGAAAGAAATGCTCTTGATGATGACACATTGTGATTGGCTGCTGGTGGAGTAGTGGGCGGGGTTAACACAGTTGCTCTCGGGAGGGGGTAACCAACCTGTGGCTCCCAGTCCTCAAATTCCTCCTCACTGACCGCCCCTCCTGCTTGAACCTCAACCCGATATCTGGGGTCTTTAAATGGCGGCAGGAAGGGCTCTCCTGGAACCTGCGTCTCCAGAAACGCTCTGCGAGTTGGGAGGGGCGACTTAACCGGTTTGATGACTTTTCTGGGAGCAGTTGGAGATGACATTTCTTTGTGAAGAGTGGCTACAGCTGTACGAGCAATAGACACCTGACCAAGCCAACAAGAAGAAGGTTAACCATCAAATAGTAAAAAAATATATATATATATTTACAGGTAGTGATGGTTAATAGTAGAATGAAAGTTTTGGGTTTTGTCTTTGCATTAGAATTAGGGCAGTGGTTGAAAAAACTCAAAATCCCACAAAGTGAACATTAGAAACAAACACTAAAGGGAAAACTAACAATATTTCAAGAAGGTCGTGATGGTTTAAGTGGAACTAAACACTAAAACAACTTTTCAACAATTTAACTATGTAAATGGTCTTTAATATAGATAATACAAATAAATGTGCAGCTTTCTGGTTAAAAACGCCGGTGTGCTGGCATCTGCAATTTCCAGTAGTTGGTGACATCACAAAAGACTTCTCAGATTACAGCCAGGTGTTTCTGATTATAAACAACTGGCTACAGGGGCAGAGTTTGAAATGTTAGACCAATCACACTGTTCCTTATACCTCCAGACTCCTCCTCACTCGCTCTCGCTCTCTTCTTAAGTCCTACAGGCACTGCTCAGTTTATCAGCTCTAGTTTAGGCGTTTAGTTCCACTTTAATAATAGAATGAAAGGTTCGTGCTCCGTTTTTGCATTAGGATTAGGTCAGGGGTTGAAAAAAATCCCACAAAGTAAACATTAGAACGTCTTCATTAGAAAGCCTTGAGTTTTTGGTGGGTAGTAGTGCGAAGAGTCACATCACTATGTTAAAATGGCGGTGTGTTAATGATGGGATGAAGTCTTCTAACAGTGGCCACGGTTTTGAAGTCAGCTCCTCTTCTTACCTCAGGGCCATGCTCAGCTTTGGGGACAGTCACTTTAGAAACAGTGAAATGTGGGACTGGGCTCGGACCCGCACCTGTTTCCACTTGGGAAGAGATTTCACTTGTTTTCTGGATCTGAAGTGATGATAAAGCTGTTACTTAACCAAATGTCTTTTCATTTTTAATGTATTTTTGTGGCTAGTTCAGACCTGTGTCACTTGGACTGTTTTTTGTTTTACTGCGGGTGGAGCTTCAGGAGTTTTGATTTGGATCATTTCTATCTTTTTTTCAGCCTGGGTTCTTATCTCCACAGACTCCTCCTCCTCCTCTGCTGCACCTCCCTCCTCGGACACAGGGAGGCGCACTCGAGCCAGGTCAACAGCAGCTAGTACAGTGGCCACAGCCTCTGCCTTTTTCCCCTCCTCAGCCTGAGGCGCAGGCTGCCACAAACAGGGGAGGTTTGAAGGTTAGCAGGGAAAAAACAGCCAGCTGTTCTAGTCACTGTGTTGTAGTTCTAATACTGATTATGTCTTTCTCAATTTCATCATATTGTAAAGTGCCATGACAATGCATAAAATAGCGGGAAACAAAAGAGGTCTACCTGTTCTATGGACACAGTGGGTGCTGTCACAGCTCCTGCCATGCTCTTTACAGAGAATGGTGAACAAAAATAACATTTAAAGCAATTACAGAGGATTATTTTCTCAAATTACTTTCTAAAGTCCACAGCTATGCAAATACTCATGTAAATTATGTGCGAGTGCTCACCTCTCTGGTAGCAGTGACTTGCTGTTCCCATTGTTTCTGCATGTGCATCTGTGCGGTGGCGCTAACGCCGGTCACACTGGTCATCTGGCTGTAGCTGGCTTCAGTCACGTACTCGCCAGTCTTCCATGGGGGCAACACCTCAGAGGAGGACACCACCTGTGAGACAAAGAAACATGAACGGATCATACAAGCTCAGAAACAAATTAACACTCATATTTTATTTATTCATTTAAATATTAGAACTGTTTAGCCTCACCTGTTTTCTGGCCATGAGTGGAGACTTGACTGGTCTGATGGGGGAACCCGAGAATCTTGTGGATGGGGAAACCGATCTGTAGCATACAAGCACATTGTAATAGGCCTGATTGAGCATGTTTTTATGTTGATGGTATTGTTATTTTAAAGGCTGGTACTACCTGACTGGTGCAGGGGCAGGGCCCTTTACGTGTCTCACAGGTGAAGGCGACTGCTGCCGTCCCGTCCTGGGGATGTGAGATGGGGGGGACCTGGAGGTGGGCTTTGGGGGAACCCTTGGTGGGGTTTTGTGAGCAACATGTTGAGTCATCATCATTCCTCCGTCTACATGCATCTCCATCCTTGTGGTTGCCTGGAAGCTTGCTTCCATTTTCTAAAAACATACAAGATTATTTGTCAATGTTTGTCAATTTGCCAATGTGCAATTTTATTAACTAAAACTATTTACATAGACTGTATTTGTTGTTGTAAAGGGGCATGTATTGGCTTACCCTTTCCACTCTTGATGCCTCTGACGCTTCCATTTGAGCTGAAGATATAATCATCTTTGTTTTCTTGGTTGGTACAGGTTCTTCTCCTATATTCAGACACAGAAAGCCCTGATCAGTCTCTCCATGATGCTACATATAAAAAGTACATAGTGTGTGAGAAGCTGACCTTGAACGAGCAGTTCAGCGGTGCAGGTGGCCCGTCCACTGCTGTTGGTTGCAGATACAGAGTATGTGCCTGAATCTTCGGGGAAAGCCTCAGCGATCAGCAGGCTGTACAGGTCTCCCTCCTGGAGGATCCTGAAGTCAGCTGAGCTCTGGATCTCTGCTCCCTCTCTGTAGAACTTCACCACAGGGCTGGGGATTCCTGTGACACGGACATCCAGGCGTACCTGGCTGCCCTGTCGCACTGTGGAGCTCTGAAGTCTCTGAAGGAAGTTAGGGGGCGCCGTCTCCGCTGTAGTAAGTTGGAAAAACACAGGGTTAGCTTTGGTTTGCAGATGGAGCTTATGCTCGATATGATTTACAAATAAGCAAATTTATTTGTAATATAACATAATTATTAATGTTAATTAATCTAACAAAAATACAAAGTTTGGAAATCCACACGTGTATTGGGCTCCTTTAACTGTGACAGCTGCATCTACATTTGAACACTGTATTAAGTGACAGGGGCAAATTACTGACAATGTGACAAACTGATGATTAGCTGCAGCATATCTGTCTCCTTCCTCTGAAGGATCTAGTTCACAGAGTAAATAGGACATGTATATATAGAGCGTTACCTGTGACGAGGAGCTCGGCGGTGCTGGTGGCTTGTCCAGCTCCGTTGGTGGCTCTGATAGAGAACCTCCCACTGTGTGCGGCTGTCACAGCGGGGATCCTCAGAACAGCGCAGCCTCCACTGAACGACATGTGGATGCCGGGCAGAGCGGCTGCAGACAGAACCTGGCCATCTCGGAACCAGCTCACCTCAGGAACTGGAGAACCTGCAACAACACATCAGTTAGACACAGAGCTACAGAAATAATACAATGATATTTATTCTATTCTACGTTTGTAAGAAGTAATAACATTTCTAACTTTCAAAATCAGCAATGCCTGATTGTTGGAATATATACTTCTAAAGATAAACTTGTCTACATGCACTTTCTTGTTCAAACTTTCTTTTGCACTAAACTGCCTGGAGCTAATGTGGCAAGTGAATTTCTCCTATGTGGGATCAATAAAGTCTTATCTTAACCACCACCCTATTTGAATAATTGCGCATCATGTTGTAAATAGGAAAGAAAGACATAGTGGGATTTAAAACTGACAATGTAGAAATAGGTATGATTATCAAATAGGCCATGTGAAGAAAAGACAATGTAATTTTTTTTCCCACCTGTATATAGTCTGAATGAGGCATAAGTACAGTTATATGGCTAAAATGTTACCTTATCCCTAACCTTAAGTACTTCTGCCAAATTTGTAATAAAGTAATAGCTATGAAATACACAGTACTAGCTACCTTTTAGCATTTTAGATCAATCTTTTGACAAAACTTGATTCATCAAACAGTTAAAGCTACATTAAGTTGTTTTAAACCATATTTTTTGAGCTTTGGCCAATCAGAGCAGGTGATGAAGTGCTGTTATGCAGGTCTGTATGTACTCAGTGATTTTAAATGTAGCCAATTACAATTACCTGACTAGAATAATACTCAATTGCAAGTAAAAATACATTTTTAAAATTGCACTCAAAGAAGTACTCCAAACATCTCCTCATATACAGTAACGTGAGTATTTATAATGCGTTACTTTCCACCCCGGAGTAGTTGTACAGTAGTTATGTATTCGCATGTCAAAGAAAGCAGTGATGTGAGTGTGAACATGGTCCCCTTACCACTGACTTGAGCCTCGAACGTCGCGGCACTACCCTCTAGTGCCACGACGCTCTGGAGCGGCTGTGTGAAAGTGGGCGCTTGCGTCGCCATGATGATGGCACCCTGCGGAGAACAACACACATGAAAAGCATGGTCAAAAGCACAAGGAAGTCCACGATAAACGAGTTTAAAACTGCACTATGTAACATTTCTAGTGGAGGGTCTGCCACCTGCTTGTCTCTCTGGAAATGTTATTGCTTTATCTAGATTAAACCTCTCTATCAGCGTTATGCTACATTACAATTCAGATCTGTGGAGAGTTGTCCCTATTCACAGAAGGGATCCTTGTATTTTTCAGCAATACAAAACCCCTAATGAATAAATGCTAGATGGAACATTCCAGAGAAAGCAATAACATCTCCATGGAAACAATCAGAAAAGTTGCGCAGTGCACCTTTAACACTGCTATTAGCTTACATGAGAAAGTTAAAATGCATGGAAAGTCATTCAGGGACCGTGTTGTCACGATTCTAAAATGTAAAACTCGATTTCTGTACAAAGGAATTCACTTAATACTCAGTACAGATTAAGATATTATAATAAATAAAAATGCTGTTTTTTAAGTAATATAATATAATTTTCATACACAAAATAATAGCAATTTCTTTGTTATGATGAGGTCTTCAGGAAAGCTCAAATTTTGTCCCATTAATCGATACTTGATCGCATGAGTACTATCCAGTTTTTGTATCTTATTTCCAGCACTTTTTACCCTATTTAGCAATGCTTTAAAAACTATGCTCCAACTTAGGGCTGCTAGGGTAATCGCATGAATAATCGGATGAAATTCAAATCAGAAAGATAAAACAAATTGGCTTAAAACCTGCTAACCCTGTAGTTTAGATCTCTATAAAAATGCTTGTGTTCTTGTATTAGTTTAGCAGTTCATATTTCAGTCATCTCTCAAATGTTATCCCTCGTGGACTTGTTTAAAATGTGAACTTTGAACAGAATCCAACTGTGATACATAAATTCCAAATCTAATCCTAATTACAATATTTCTCTGAAAAAATAATAGATTTTTTTCATCAGCCCTACTTCGAATGCTGCTCATACCACTACTAAATTGAATATTAAAACAAAAGGAGATAAAGCTGAGGCACTCAAAAAGTACAAAATAATTAAAAGCCTTTATTACCACATGGCAGATAAAGTTAAAATCACGCCAACACACGTTTCAGCCCTTCATCCATCATCAGGGCAAACTCGAGAAGGCTATCACAGTGCAATATTTTAAAGAATATTAAAACATACCACAAAAGCTAGTGTATAACAAAATCAATATTTTTTAGATTAAATAAAACTATTTTGTTGTGTTATTGGAATCGTATCAAAGGCTGAAATCATACTTCGTCTGATAGTGCTCGTTAAGGGTTTTTTCAGACCAAATTGTAATATAGTGTTTGCAAATCTAAACAACTATAGTAACAAAATTAAAACTACTGACAAAGCCTTGTATTGTAGCATAAGGAAAAAAATAAACCAATTACTTATAAGCTATAAAACAGAAAGTAAGTCTGAAGGATAACAGCGTGGTTGCAAAGAAATCACATTTTTCACCATTCTGTACCAGTTCCTCTTTTTAATTCAACATTAATTTGATTTTGTCTTTTGCAATTCTCCTTCAAAACCTAGAAAAACTGCACTTGAAACTAACTTATATGGGATTATATATAGCACTATTGATCCAATTTTAAACTACTTATTTATAACCACCACTGGCATTTCAAAAACGTACAGCTTCAACTAACAGCACAAAAATAACTTATGAATTAAAGACTGAAATGTTGTGAACCAAAATGTTGTGAATAGCTACTGCTAAAATAGAACTTTAAAAACACAGAGGAGCACTTCGGCATCAGCACCAGACGAATACTCAAGAAGCTTGAGTAAAGTAAAATAACTCCAGTCCATCTTGCATTTATTTATTTACTGGTGTTTTATCTAAAAAAAAGAGAAAAAAACACCTTGATAATCATGCGTCGGTACTATAAGTGGGGTCGCCTCTCCACAGATCTAACCGTATCTTGGTATGGCGGCGATACCTCCTTGTCTCCATGGTGATAGGCAAGTTTGGCAAATGTGGAACATTTTGGGCAAAGCAATAACACGCCCACAGAGACAAGCACATGGCAGACCCTACACCAGAAAAGTTACTTATAATGAACTACCAAAACTATTACGCTTATAATCTTAATATTACAAAACTAAAATTCGATGTTGTCATCTTAACCCTGACATGAACCGTTGCATGACACTTCCTGCCTGCTGTTGTGTTATCGCTCCACTTGACGACAGTGGCTCTGGCGGGGGGATAGGTTGCCGGTTTGATCCCCTGTTCTATTTTTGGCAGTGTCTGGCCCAGTGTCCCTGATAGATGAGAAGTTGATCCTGGGGGGGCTTCAGCGCAGATTAAAGCACCTGTCCGCCCCACTGGCCTGACCCCTCACATTTTAGCATCGCTGACTTCTGCCATGTTCATTTCGTAACTTATTTATTTACAAAAGTACCAGCCAGTACCACAGTTTTACAAGTTGGATTAAATACGGCTAAGAATGTGTGTTTAAATGACATCAACTGTAAATAACAGGTCTAACCTATAATTTAGATATATTTCCATTTCAATTTTAAGCAAAATGATCATTTAACCCTTTTACAGACATGTTACAGACATTTTGCTTGGATTTAGAAGAACATAAAAAGGAATAAATGAGGAAGTCCAGACCAGTGTTTCTCAAACTCTTTACATCTGATTTTGTCTTGATTCAAGTCATTTAGCCTTGGTTTGGTCTTGGATTAAACATGATGTAGCCCAGATTTAGTCCTGGTTTAGTCTTAAATTAGTCCAGGGTCTGACTTTTTCAGTCCTGATTTAACCCTTATACCTGATTATGTATTGGTTAATTCCTGCTTTAGTATTTTTTTCCCTATATTAGTCCTGGTTTGGACCTAGTTGTTTAGATCTGTTTAGTCCTGGTTTACTCCTTCTTTAAACCTGGACTGTTCCTGTTTAAGACCTGGTTTAGTCCTGTGTTTGTCTTGGTTTAGTCGAGTCCACTGAATCCTGGTTTTAGATTGTTTGTTTTAATCTTAAACTATTCAAATTTGTATGTTACAAATCCAAGTAACTTAAACACAGGAATTCATTTTTGCATTGCATGTTTTTTAAGATAGGAAATAGAAGATTATTGAGAAGTCATTGCTCAAATTTGCACCTTTTTCTTTTAACTTGTTTAACTTTAGCTTGTAATGCTCAATGTAAATTAAAATAGCAGCTGGACTATTCAGCAAGGAGCTTATTCTTAGAAAGAAACTACTGGTTTTGCTCTTGATCATCAAATTTAGCCATTTTACATATGAAGTGAAATACTCAACACTATCACTGTTTAATTACCTTTAGTAACATTACTTTTTGAGGACTGACCAAGTATAAAATCAGTTTATATTCCCTGAGTAAATTTGATCAAACAAATATAAGGTTTGTCTCTTTTCTTCAGTGTTTCCATTTGGTTTACCATAGCTTATCCCTGCTACTTTAGCCTTAAAATGCACCAACACAAATAAAACAAACATTCACTCAATATAAAAAAGATTGGCCAATTTACAGGGGCGAATTTAGAGCCAGGTCCATATTAAGAATAGGAATTTATTTACATGCAAAATAGCGAAATAAAAACACAACAAAGAGAGTTAATCAATTGGAAACAGAGTCAATGGAGCCGGAAGCGCCCCCATGAACACTACCACTACTATGATCAAAACACAGCAGAGAGTTGAAGACTGAAAACTGACAAGTAATTCAAACCATTGTAAACAGATTTCAATTTGGACACTTCAACTAGAAAACCAGTCTAATACACAACTTTGCCACTGACCACTAGCATTAGCTATTAGCATTATGAAACTTATGAGCAAAGAATTCACCACCAGCAAAGCTCAAATACTAGAAATCCCATAGCCAAGCCACTTAACAATGTAGGACACATTTACAGATATTCCCTGACTGTGTCTAACTTCAAAACCAGCATCTATGTAATTATAAAAATAGCCAAATTTCATACCTAAAATGTAAATAATATTATAGTTTCCAGCTTTTTCCTACCATAAGGCCAAAAATCACAGCTAAAATTAAGAAAATGTGCATTCTTGTGTGTTTGACCAATTATAGGCAGGTATAAAAAGTACAAGATTAGGTATAAAAAAGTATTAAACTAAAATAAATAAAAAATAAATAATAATGCATATAAAAATTTAGCCTTCACTATCTCCTCTGCAGTGAAGAGATCTGGTTTGACCTTTTGCGCCTCTCACTAGACAATAATTTGCTGTTTGGCTCTGATTGGCTGGCAGATGCGAGGCCTTGGTCACATCTGTCCCCTGATTGGTTATTGGCATCCCTAGGCTGTGATTGGCCCAGATGTGGCTAACAGCTGCTAAACAAAAGGGGCGCCACCTGAGAGTCCCCATCAGCTTGGATCCGACAGGAAAAACAACGGAAGGGCAGCCAATGCAATATAAATACATGTGAAAGTTGGCACTTATGATGACGCCATGCAACAACTGCTCCATAGCAAACTACTGACCTGAAAGCCTTTATTTGAACCTACCCAATGGTATATACACAATACATTTAATTAGATTGGATAAAGAAACACCATTAACACAACAAACACCAAATACTTTGCCCTTCTCACATAGCCTTCCGCCTCAGTTTATTAATATTTCTCTGTATTCTCTCTGTATTCTTGCCCCCTCCCATAATATTTTCCAAACAAAAAGATACCTCATGTAAAACCGTTCCACTGTATTGTCATATGCGTATGTGATTGATTGTATCTGCATTTTCTATTGTTCATGTTCTGCTATCGCTGATGAGAGAGGTGGGATAGCGCACCACGTCGGCTGCTTTAAGGTCCGTCTTTGTCCTGAAGAAGGGGGAAGATGTGTCCCGTCCATTTCCAATCTCATCTCATTGTATAACAATGACAAATAAAGCTTCCATTCCATTCCATGAATTGATGCAAATTGTGAGACATCCAGGCATTATATAAACAAGTTAAACTAAAATTGGATTTAGCTTTTGACAGTCACCAACACAAGTCCTGATGAAGCTTCCTGGTTGGTAGCAAAATATATAAGTCCAAATAAGTTAAATATATAAGTCCAGTTGTTTTAGTCTAACTCGTTCATAAGTGACATCATATACGTCACAAAGATTTGCCATTTGACAGTTCTTTTTTCGTTTTGATAGTAAAAAACTTTTGGTTTTAATCATGGCCTTGGGCTGGTCTTGGATTGATCTTGGTTTAGTCTGTTAGGTTTTTTATTGGGAGAGTATTTAAGAATAACATTTTTTAAGTTTTATTATCATTTAACTGATATTACTGTGTGTAAGAGTATCAATAACACAATAAGACGGTTATAGCGAGATCGGACTTTGGATATTACATTTGAGCTATAACTTCTAGTAAAATACAGATTGATATAGATAGTTGTAAGATTTATTTATTGAACATCTACAATTACAGTGTAAATATACCAGATTATAGCATACAAGTTTTTCGCAGTAATTTATTTTTGTTGTCTGCACTAAATTGAAGCTTTGTATCATGGTATTACTGGTATATAGTTCATTGACTTGCTGCAACAAAAGAATGCACTGAACCATATTTCCTTGGAATCTGATATATAAAACGGACCACAACCAACCTCGATTTCATTGGTTTCTAACATCTCTCTTTTACCAGAGAAGTTATAATTATTATCTGGTTAATAAAGTAAACAATTAATGCTTATGCTTTCCCCAGTATATTATTTGGACCTCTTTCCTAACAACTTCTACCGACCTCCTGAGAATCACTGAGGACCCAACTTAGGTTTTGACGTCCAGGTTGGAAATAACTATGACAAATGCAAATGGTGTGTCAAATGGAGTTCACCATCAAAAGCCTTTAGGTGCAGGGATAGGCTCAAGTGACTCAGAGTTTAGTCAGAGTTGTGTGACTAAATTAACTTTTATTTAGCTTTAAAATGCATTTTAAGTGTGTATTAAATGTGTGTATTCATCCCGTTCCTGTACTAAAATCTGTGGGACAAAGTTGTACAAGCTTGGTCTGTCACAATAATTACTACTGAATACCGACTTATTGTTCAATATATGATTACTCAAACAACATATTTTGGGGCTCAATCTTTTCTTTGTAAAAGTGGGAAGATTTGGGGTATTTTTTTGTTTTAATACCATACACTTCGGGCTGTACGTTACTTCTCTGGCTAATTGTTGGTTCATTCAGTTATTTATTTGTTGCAGCTCAGGCCTTTAAATGACGCTGGTTTACTGGGATTAACTTGCTGTATTGTGTTAGTGGCGTAAAGTAGTTTCAATATTATCATTTATCGCAGTATATCTCTGTAGCGATATATCGTGCTTTTACACATTTGCAGCTTGATTTATCCAATATCTTGGTTTACTGTAATATTTAGAGAAGTGTGACTTATCCAAATTTGTATACAAAAACATTACGGTTTAATTGTATCATACATTCTTAATTATATAAAGTTAACATTTTAAGTAAATTGGCTTTATTTGATTGTTTTCCCTTTATAATATAATATAAACATAGAATAATTTAGTAGGTTTAAACGTAGAAAAATCACTGCCGCTTATATAAATGACTATAAATTGTACCCTTATTTTAAACCATTATCAACAAAATAAAACTGAAATGCCAAAGTTAAACATGGTGTAATTACATGGTTCAAAAATATGAATCATCACGATCATTTCCTGTAAGTACTGCTCTTTCTCATTGTCCCAGTTGGGAATCATGTAACGACCTGGTTTATCTAAGCAGGAACACCAGACCCTAAAAATACACAGACCCCCTCCCACACCTCCCTGTGATTGACAACCACCATGTGCCACATAGCTGGAGGAGCAACTGATAGCTCCATGCCTGTTGATTCCCTTAAAAAGCCATGGCCCCCCAGCTGACGGGCCGCGCTAATGCTATCAGCGGCTATTCTGGGACGTCCCATTTTAACCTTCACAGAAAAAAAGCGGAAATAGAAGTCTCTAAAATGTTTGAAAATATGAGAGCAAAGATATTAGCAAAGATGTGTTGCAGAGATTGGTTTCTATCACAAGTAGAGGTCTCGGTCACCTGTCACACGTCAATCATTGCGTTTTGACACTTACTTGTTGGTACAAGGATGCCGGGGGGATGCCCAGAGAAGGGCTGACTTCAGGAAGTGGGTCTCTATCCGAAAAGGTGATCAGAATATCCCAAAATGAGAAGAGTGGCGCCTCGTAGGAACCCCAAAGAAAAAAACAAAACTACAGAGAAGGTGTAGTTTTGTTTTTCCTCCTGACAGCAGTCCCTCCAGCCGAGGCGTCCAGGCCGGGAACGCTGAGTCTGCTCAGAGGCGGCACTGGGGCCATGGGGGGTTTTATATGACCGTGACATCACCGCCAGCGGGGCACCAGATTGGTTGCCAACGGCTGGACCTGAGGGGGATCATGGGAGAACAGGGAAGACATTTTAGACAAATGGTCCAAATGTATGTACATTTACCTCATGAGACCCTGTAATAGTTATTTAGCTTGATGTCAGATGTTAGTCAGTGCAAGAAAGTATGCCTGGATAGCTTAGTCTGAGACAAATGTTATTGATCCATAAGGGAAATTACTTGGGCACAGTATCTCACACTTTTCAATATAATAACAAAGAGCAGAAAAGTGCAAAATAAATACTGACAGGCCTACCGACTACTAGTGTTCAATTTCCTTTGTGGATCAATAAAGTCAAGAACTCTAAATATAAATTTTTTTCTAAAAGTCTAAGGGGGAAAAAAATGAATGGAAAATGTACTTCCGGAACCAGACCAGGACAGAGTTGAGTTCTATTGATTACATTGTATCGTGCCATGAAACTGAACTTGATCATTTCTATTAGTGACTATAACCCAAAAACTCACTGTATAATAACATACAGTAAATCTGCTGCATTTTGGTATATTAAATTATATTGTTGGCCTATAAAATGAAACCCTACTATAATACGTATTGCATTTGTTAATGTAGTTTTGTCACTCTTCTGTCACTGCACCATTGCTATTCTTTATTACCTTCTTTATTACCTTCATTACCATGATTGAGCAATTGCACCATTTTTCAGTAGCACAGAGCTGAATCTTTGTTTCATTATAAATGTACAACAATATTAACCCAGATCATGGAATATTAGCTTATTCTGTGTAGAGTTATGAAGATATGCAACATTTACAGTCAGTTTTGATTTTATTTTTAGTAAGCTATTTATTATTTCTAAGCTTCCATTGAATTATATAGCCTACTTTTCTTTATTTATTGGAAAACTGTGGTAGCATGTGGTGAACCTAGGGGATAATAAATACAAAAATATATAAATAAAACAGAATACACTCACCTGGGAGAAGCAGGGGAAATTCAGTCAAAAGCGGCATTAAACTCGTTTTAACACCAATGGGGGAAATTATATAGTTAGATGCTAAGTTAGTCTTAGTTTAGAGTGTTTTCGGAGTTAGGATTAGCAAAAACATCGACATTGTTTTGATCACAAGAGCTAACTGTAGCTAGCAATAGGCTACAGCCACTTTAGCTAACTCCAAAAACTAGGTCGTAACTTTAACATCCGCGTCTTGCAAACGTAAAGTTGAACACGGAATAAAATGAATAACATTAATTTATGAATAAATAGCAGCTTCATGTTTTTATTTTTCTCCGTTTTCTCCACTGGTGACAGATGGCTCGAGCTCATCGTCATTGTTGTTGTTGGGGAGAATATTCAAACGTTTTCTCCATATTTACATTTTTTTTTACTAATACAAAAATAATAATACAAGCAACGTTCATCTAAAATTATAGGCTGACTTTAAAAAAAAAAGTGGCTTGTTTTTATTTATTTATTTTGCATTTCATTCACTTGGCTGGGATACATTACACAAAAAAAACGAGATCACTTTTCAAATTTACACCAGGTAAAATGTCATGCAGAAATATCATGGGAAAAAACACAAAATATATTAATATTTTTTTTTTTTTAATGTATATATATATATATATATATATATATATATATATATATATATATATATATATATATATATATATATATATATATAATTATACTGTTTTGTAGGCTGTAGTTTTAAAGGTACAGTATGTAACTTTCTAGAGGAGGCACATGAATTCATGGAAATAGAACGTTAAAAGTGCACCATGTAACTTTTCTGGCAAGATGAAGATGTTATTGCTTTGCCTGGAATGTTCCACAGTATGGTATTAAACTTATCTAACGTGTGTTTTCTCAATGACGGGTGCTTTTATTCAGGGCTCTCAAGTTTTGAGCGGGGTCGTGCGTGAGATTGCATATAAACTTACTGTGAGCAGGGTCAAATGTTTGTCTAAAGAGCATATATAAACTACAAAGCAACTAATGAGAATTATATAAATGAAGTTATTACCTGATGGCGCCTCAGTCCTTCATCACCGTTTCCTGTGTTTAGTCGCTGTCCTTATCATTTAATGCGCTTAGTATGGAACTACTCTACAGTCTGCCCAACAACAGAACAATCTATTTTCTGACTGGCTGTATTTCCTATACGGGGAGCGGGATACGGGGAGGATGGGGACAGTTCCATCGCACTCTCGCTCCTCCGGTTAACTGAGCCACTCCAGACCGATTTTCTGGGCACATCTGCGTTCAAATGCCATGTGTGACGTCATGTGCACCCGCCTTTGCCCGCAAAGTCACTCTCAGGCATGCGTAAGACTTGAGAGCCCTGTTTTATTGCTAAAATACCTTCAAAGCATACAAACTTCCTGTGAACAGGGTCACCTCTCCATATATCTAACCTGTAAATTGGCCTGTGGTGCCTCGTCCTTGTCTTTATGGAGGTTGATAAGTTTAATGCCATAGTATGGAATATTTCAGGCAAAGCAATAACATCTCAAGCAGAAAAGTTGCATTGTGCACCTTTAATTACAACCATACTCCATTGCGAGATTATAAGGCCAAAGGAACAACATTTCCATGGAGAAGTAGGAGGACACCCTGCTTGTCAAATAAGAGTCAGGTTTGTGGAGATGCAAGCCCGCTCAGAGTAAGGACTCTGGAAAAAAATAAAAGACCACTGCATTTTTTTCTGAAATCAGCATCTCTACATGTATTACAGCCATTCCATTCCAGCGTCTGTTGAATTCCAACACAAACACAAAGCTGAACTACTAGTTCTTGCACCAGGAGTGGAATAAAGTCACCCAAGAACAATGTAAAAGACTTGTGGAGAGCATGCCAAGACGCACAAAAGCTGTGATTAAAAATAAGGGTTACTGCACCAAATATTGATTTCTGAACATTAGTATTATGTTGTTTTAAAATGAATTTGATCTTGTTTCTTTGCATTGTTTGAGATTAGAAAGCATGTATCTTTTTTATTATTTTGGCCATTTGTCATTTTCTGCAAATAAATGCTCTCATCGACAATATTTTTATTTGGAATTTGGGGGAAATGTTGTCAGTAGTTTATAGACTCAAAAATATTCCTTTTGGCCAAACACATACCTATAAGTAGTAAAATCATCATGCAAAAAATCATTTTGCAGTGGTCTCTTATTTTTTTCCAGAGCTGTACGTTTTTCAGTGCAATTAACAAAAATGTTACACACAAAAAAAAGTATTTTTTGTCTAAAAGTTACATGCCGTAAAAATTGTGTAATGATTAAAAATATCCAGGTGTATGAATAAACACTAAACAAAACATTCTCAGACTAGGATAAAATAACCTACAATACATTTATATCATGAGGTCTAGATAGCTTATTTTATATTTAATGAAAACACTTAACAGAATACATTCAAACTATAATTAAAAAGAGCAACCAAAGCACGAAACACAGTGTACCAAACCAGGTCTGCCAGTCGGCCGTGATAATGTCATAAACTTCGGCCATAAATCCTCTGTCTTCCCCCTCTTCATCATCTGTGTTGTTTTTGTCTCGTTTGGCTCCAGCTGTCAACCAGGCTTCACACAGAGCTCCGTCCAGCACTCTCTCCTCTTCACAGCTTTGGTTTTCAGCTATGGCATCAAGTTCTTCCTCGTCTGTGTCATCTTTACACCTGGAGCGACCATTACGACAATAAGTCAGACAGCGCAGCACAGCCCCCTCCTGTAAAATTTTATAGGCAGCGGGAACTTGCACAATAAATCTATTAGGAAGATTTATGGAAAACAATGCACTTTTTTTGTAAACAATCACCAGACAGAAATGAACTTTGTGAGTAGGAGTGTCATTTTTGTTAAAGGGGCCATATTACATTATTTTCTCATTATTTTCTATGTTGAAATGTTGTTTCCTCGTCAAAAACAGACCTGGAGTTGTTTTTTGTTTCATTCACACATGTTTAACACACAGACCCTACATATTTAGGCTCAGTTCTTCTCTCAAACTGAAGGCACTCTGTTCCACCTTATGATGTCATCTGGTAATAGAGGAAGTGCTCCACTGTGTTGTTAAACTCCATACACCTTCACTAGAATCATTTGGATAATTTCAGCCCTGTAAATGCTGAATTCAAGGTTAAAGTTAGCTGTTAACGTGAAAACTACCGCTTCATGACATCACAAGGTGGAACAGAGCATTTTAAGCTTTAGAGATGAAGACAAACTAATAAAAAAGGGTGACTCAAACATGTCTGAATGAAACAAAACACAACTCTTGGTATGTTTTTAAAAAGAAACAACATTCTAACATGCCTTAAAGCTCACAAGAGTCAATTTTACGTAATATAGGACCTTTAAGTAGACTTATTCTAGAGTTTCCAACCTGTAGCTCAGGAGATACCAGTAGCTCTCCACTCCCTTTCAAGTCGTTCGACAAGGGATTTCAGAATTACACTTATTATCCTGAATAACCCAAATTTGATTAACTAAATGCCTATTATTACTGTAAATCTAACATTTTGATGGTTTATGTTCTCTAACTGTACCCCATATAAGTTTTGCCATGGCTCTTATGTATACTTTATTTCCTGCGACCGCTAAAAGTAGTAGCTCTCTGGAATTTTCGTTTTGTAAAGGTAGCTCACCCAAGGAAAAAGGTTGTTGACCCCTGTGTTAGGGTGTGTTAGCAGAAGGCAAAGCAACCAGTGGTTTATGGTGATTTTGATGAACATGAACATGCAAACTCAATATTCTACAGTTAGCACACAGCAAAACTCGTGAAACACAAAATGTAATGTAGAAGCATTCTATTTTTCAGATTTTTACAAACCGGTAATACTTACTAGTGACTTTTATTTTATTATATAATTTGATAATGTAGTTTTAATTTCACTTATGTAGAAAACGTTTCAGCGGTGGGCATCTAGACACTTGTAAGTGGGGCGCCAGTGGTAAAAACTGCTGTGTCCTTCGGTAAGACACTTCACCCACATTGCCTTGTAAGAAAGTGGTGTGTGTACGTGAGTGATGGTGGCAGACTGGCAGCCTCGCTTCCATCAGGACGCCCTAGGGCAACTGTGGCTACAATCATATCTTACCACCACCAAGACTGCTTCCCATTTCTCTGTCTTACCCCTTCGTCTTACCCCTACCCCTTGGTTTTGCGCGTTCGTGTGAGGGCAAGGGGTGTACTGATTCTAATTTTGATCAAGGGCTCGGGCCACGACCTCGGGCTACATACCCCTTGAAATGAAGTAAGCTCTTGACCAGACTTGAAACGAAGGGGTACGTCTGCAAGCTCAGGCAGGTTTTGGGATCAGGATGGCAGCGTCACATCGACCAGCCAAGGAGTCTCATAAATGTATTTTCAACAGTTGTAATTATGGATTAACAGTTTAGCAGGTTTACAATTATGACGCTTATGTTCTACGTTACTTTTAGTGAACTGCTGTTGCCGTTTTAATTGTAGTGATGTCTGTTTAGCCGACGTTATCGTTTTCATCGAACTTTCATGCATAAACAAGCTAGTTTTTTTTGTCGAGCTGAGGTACCCGATAATCCTTGACAAATTTGGTTTACATTTGTTTGCGTCAATTGTTGTCGCCTCTGTAGACGTAGCAGCTCAGGTAGAGGCGAGGGATGATGACGCAAACAGTAATCGAGTGGCGTCCCATTCCCCATTCGTACCCGGAGCCCTCTCAGCTCGGTATCGAGGGGCAAGACAAAGACATAGATAAACGGGAAGAGGTAAGACAGAGGAATGGGACGCAGCCCAAGTGTAGTGTGAATCAGTGCTGTACAGAGCTTTGGGTGTCTTGAAAGGTGCAATATAAATACAGTGATAAATTAATTAAATAAGAAGCCCATACCATCAAACTGAAAATGGCGTCAGTGTCCAGATGACCACTGTAGAAACCTTCTGTACATTGAACCACTCCTGGACATATGATTATGCCATCTCATATTTCACTTATGCTCAAAATATTTAAAAAAAACATCTACGGGCAAAAAAAACCCCAAAACATTTTCTGGACTTTTTTGTTTCATCTGAATATTATAGGCCTCAATTAAAAAACAAACAACAACATACTTTATTTGATTGCCTGGACCTGCCAGGGCTTACATCCCTACAAACAAATTTCCATTTTGATTAACTCAGCCTTAATCTTATTGCTTTAGCTGTAATATGCCATGGGGTTGAAACACTACTTCTTGGTCATTCAAATGATCTTGAAATATTAAAAAGGTACAATTACAACATGCTTTAGCTCCACTGTTTACTCAATAACTGGCCATAGTTTAATACTTCATCACCAAAAGTGCCAATTGTACTACAGTACTTAGGGAGTGAGCATCTTCGTTTAACAGTGGGAGAAAGTAACAAGGTTTAAAAATGATAGCACTGTAGGCTAGTTAAGTACTACTGTAGCCTACTTGGACTTGATAAAAAAAATACAAAGGATACTTTTTATTTTTACTCTTTAATAGAAGATTGTAGTAATAGAGCTCAAAAGTGACTGCCCATCCCCTGATTCTGGACGTAATTTTTCCCATTGACTTTCTGAAAAACATTCAAATTAAAGGTCTGAAAGCTTGCTCAGGGCTAATCAGCTATGTGGTAACTAATGACAACAAGCTCTATAATTATAGATCAATATGTTTCAGAAACTTCATAAGCCACCAAGTTATTAAAACATTTTGCAGAATGTTGCATTTTAAATGTGCTTTTTGGACTGAAAACAGCTGTGTAATGGATATTAGTTAGCACGTATCTGATTTGTGTCCTTCGTGTCTTCAGACTCTTTATTATTAATATAAAATATCTTTATATATACATTTTTATTGGAAAAATTGATGAAAAATGTATTTTTAGAACCAGAGCAGAGCTCCATTAAAACAATTACTAACACCAGCCTCTGTTAAAGGTGCACTGTGTAACTTTTCTGGTGGAGGGTCCATCATATGCTTTTTCCATGGAAATGTTATTGCTTTGTCTGGAATGTTTCACAGAAGAGCAGTGACCTCTCCATAGAAAGGAGACAGACTCTCCACATGAAGAATTACACAATGCACCTTTAACTCTCAAAAATATTGAAGAATTCACTAAATGTGCAACAAACACAGCCAATGCATTTCAGGTGTATTTGTGAAGATGGTTATACGCTACCCACCAGGTGAGCGTGGGCTCTGGCTGTCCTGCCACCTCCACCTCCAGCGTCACTGGAGAGCCCCCCATGACGGTGGCTTTAGACACAGGTTTGGTGAAGTGGGCACACTCATCCCGGGCGTGTGAGGGTACGGGTGGTCCCTTAATTTGTGGAGTTAGTCTGATCTCCTCACGGATTGTACAGGGTTGGCAAATGTCTGGGTCTTGGTCTGGAGTTAGTAGCAGCTGATGGGTGATAAAAGAAGGGCTAGCATGCATGTTAGCTTGCTGTGGCAAAGCTTGGGTCTTTGGTTTGGGCAGCGGGCGGCCGGGCAGTAGAGCGCTAAAGCCGGAATCATGCACACACTGCTGGGTGGAGGTTTGGTGGTGGTTCTGCTTGGTGTTAGCAGTCGTGTTACTGGATGGATTTGAATGGTTTACGCTGTCTGGTTCTTGGGTAGAAAAGACATTTAGCTTCTGTGGTGGATCTGCGGTGGCAAAGTTCTTGTCAAAGCTTTTAGGACTGGGAGCGTTCTTGATTTCCTCATTTTGGTTTATCAGTTCAACCTTACCATCGATGCTTGGTTCGTGGTCACTTATCATAGTCAATTTAAGGTTTTCAATGTCATTTTCGTGGTGAGAAGATTTGGTTTCTTCTGATTTAACACTGATGACACCTTGCACCAAGCTTGTTGAAATCACTTTGACAGTCGCGAGGCTACCTAATGAGACTGCTGCTGCTGCATTTTCATCATGAGAAACCTTGCTTGAATCTTGGCACTTTACTGTTTCTGTACTTTGACCATTTGTAGATGATCTGACATTGTATGGATCAGGGTTATGTCCCAAATCTTCATTGCCAGTTACAGTTGAGTGGGAGTTTGTGGTAGGCTCATTTTTGCTAGGTACGCCAACACTTGTAATTTCACATTTTGTCATTTTAATATTTGCAGCTACATCTTCCACAATGGGATCTGCTTGGCTTTTCTCAAAATCCTCCAATCCATCAACATTCCCACTTAGATTAGTTACTTGAGTGCTGCTTTGGCACATAGGGAATGACTTAGGCAAACTACTCTCCTGGTGCGTCTTAGGGACCTCTTCGGATACGTGGGTAGTTGATGTTGTAAAGACAACATTTTGGATAGAGTTCTTGTCTTTGTGAGAATGAACCAGCGGAGTAGGGTCAGCGGTTCTTGAGTTTTGAGTTGGAATGTTGTTGGACACGAAGGAACTGCCTTGTGCTGGTGTAGCGCTGCTTTCCTCACTGGTGATGGAACGGACAGTGGTGGAAAACTCAGCTTGGATTTGAGTCGAGATTGGGATGGTAACAGGAGATGGGAAATATGTGCTGGATTCTGTCCTGACCCTAAAACAAACAAAAAGTAGGCATTTATAGACTTTGGCGTATACAGTGGTCCCTCGTTTATCGCGGGGGTTAGGTTCCAGAAATAACCCGTAATAAGTGAAAGCCGCGAAGTAGGACAACTTTATATTTTACAATTATTATACATCTTTTAAGGCTGTAAACGCCTTAAAACACTGGAATTAACGTTTTCTCACATTTCTCTCTCATTTAAACACTCAAACTTTCGTAGATTTTCAACAAAATGTATTATTAGAGAAGCGTGGGGGCTCCGCCGGGAGCCCCGCCGGACGCGCGAGGGGAGCGGAGACATGAGTCACTGGATCTGCAGGAAGCACCGCGCTCATTCAACGGCACTGCCGGGACGCGACGCGCACCAACCCCTTGGAGACGTGCGCGTGGTCAAATCCGTGACAGAGCAGCACGACCGGTGCGAGGTCACGCGTACACCGGGGCTGCGAGCACGAGATCGAACCGCAGCGCTCGGACCATGCCTTCCCCTCAGGATCGCGTCCTCGCAGCCCGAGCCATAAACCGAACACGCACAAACAAACGCAGGAGCCGCAGGAAACCAGCAAAGAGCCGCACGGGGTGATTTAGAGAGTAAGTGAAACAAAATTTTTAGGAGTCATGATTGATGAAGGACTAAACTGGAGGTCTCATATAAATTACACAAAAAGCAAAATAGCTAAAGCAATTGCGGTGATGCATAAAGTAAAGTTCTCACTAAACAGTGCAGCATTATTAATCTTGTATAACTCCATAATCGCACCATATCTGATGTACTGTGTGGAAATTTGGGGGCCGACATGTAAAACTTACCTACAGCCATTATTTATTTTACAGAAAAAGGCTTTGAGAATTATCACCAACAGTCATTATAGAGAGCCATCCAACCCATTATTTGTTAAACTTAAAGTGTTGAAAATGTGTGATATTGTTGAATTAAGTCTCCTCAAAGTCATGTATAAAGCAAAGTGCAGAGTGTTACCTGTAAATATTCAAAGATTGTTTGAGATGAGAACAAGCCAATACAATTTAAAGGGAACCTACATGTTTAAAAAACCTAAATTCAGAACCAAGGTTATGGAGCGAAGCGTCGCTGTGAAAGGAGTTAATTTATGGAATAATCTTGACAAAGAAATCAAAGAATCAAGTACAATAATGGCATTTAAAAAATACATAAAATCCAATGTAATGTGTATGTATGAAAAAGAAAACTAAATTGTTACACTTGAAAATGAAGCTTTATGTTTACAATTGATTAATAATTGTGATTGAAATGGAATGTAATGAGGAAAGGTTTTACAGTCACTATCGGTGTTGGTGTTTGGAAAAGGGAAGAGGGGGCAGATAACATAAGATAACTCTTCTTTCTGCTCCCTTTCATTCAATATTTTGTTATTTGTTATCACAAATGTTGATGTCTTTTTATACTTATGAATGAAATAAATAAATAAATAAATAAAATAAATAAAAAATTTAATCCTGGTTTAGACCTGGTTTAGTCTACGTTTAGTCCTGGTCTAGTCCTGGTCCCGGTCTAGTCCCGGTCCCCCCAGTCCAGGACCAGTCCAGGTTTAGACCTGGTTTAGACCTGGTCTAGACCTGGTTAGTTCTGGTCTAGACCTGGTTTAGTCTACGTTTAGTCCTGGTCTAGTCCTGGTCCCGGTCTAGTCCCGGTCCCCCCTGCATCCCCCATCTATCAATCGGCAAAGGTCTACAGTCTCTGAGCCAATCAGGATGCAGAACACAATGCTACACTATAAAAAAAAAAATCCGCAAAACAGCGAGGCCGCGAAAAGTGAACCGCGATAAGAGCGAGGGACCACTGTACAGTATGTTACATGAATTCAATTTATTTGGTATATCAAGAAGACTCACTGTTCGTACTAATTTTTAAAATAATTGAAGATCAGGCAGTGGATAGCAAGTTATGGGTGGATGTTACCAACAGATGAGGTGAATACTTCATTATAGAAGACACTTTAAAGGTTCATATTTTTGTCTCAAGGCTCAATGATAATGGTAATTTTGAGGCAAAATAAATATTTAGTCCACAAATGGAAGTAAGCTACATATAAAACAAGTGGGTGGTCTTTATTTTATTTTAATTTAATTTAAAGTAAGCATTAGGTTTGAAATGCAGTGAGCTATAGTGCAATGCTGTGAACATTGCCCCTTAAATACAGCTCTGGAAAAAATAAGAGACCACTGCCAAATTATCAGTTTTTCTGATTTTACTACTTATAGATATGTGTTTGGGGAAAAGGAACATTTTTGTTTGAGTCTATAAACTACTGACAACATTTCCCCCACATTCCAAATAAAAATATTATCGTTTATGGTCAAAATAACAACAAAGATACATGTTTTCAGAGCTCAAACAATGCAAAGAAACAAGATCAAATTCATTTTAAAACAACATACCGGTAATACTAATGTTTACACTTAAGAAGAGTTCAGAAATCAATATTTGGTGCAATAACCCTTATTTTTAATCACAGCTTTCATGCGTCTTGGCATGCTCTCCACAAGTCTTTCACGTTGTTCTTGGGTGACTTTATTCCACTCCTGGTGCAAGAACTGAAGTAGCTCAGCTTTGTGTTTGTGTTGGAATTCAACAGACGCTTGAATGGAATGGCTGTAATACATGTAGAGATGCTGATTTCAGAAAAAAATGCAGTGGTCTCTTATTTTTTTCCAGAGCTGTATATTTATGATGTTATAATACAATCAAAAATTTCAAAAATCCAGCCTTTTCAAATAAATGTCCATGTAAATAGTCTCTTATTCTCATTCCAGCCTCTCTCTGCCCTCACCTGTTGACACTGTGCAGGTTGGTGTCGCTGGACTCTCTGTGGCTCCTGTAGCTGTGCTGGGAGCTGAAGGACAGACCCTCCTCCAGGTCTGATGGGACCAGGAGGGACTCTGGGGTCTCGGCCAGTGGAGGCAGAGAGATGTCGTCCGGAGAGGGGCAGTCGTACTCGTCTGTGGACAGGGAATCCTCAGACAGGGCATCGGGATGAGGATGGAGAGGCTCGGTGTACAACAGGCTGTCTGCTGCTAAGTCCTGTGCGGAAAGTAAAAGATAAGATAAGACTTTATTGATCTCACACAGGAGAAACTCACTTGCCACATTAGCTCCAGAAGTTAGAACAAAAAAGCGCATGCAGACAAGATAAATAATAATAATAAAATAAGTAAATAATAATAAAAATAAGAGAATGTAGAGAAAATTGCACGTTTAGACTATATAGTGGAGTTATACAGTCTGATAGCGGTGGGGATGAAACTTTTAATGAATTTAAAGCTTTTAATATCAATTATTTTGTTTGAATCCCATCACTTTTGAAATATGATTAATCACTATTAATCACACCAATTTTAATGACGTGATTTAACGGTGCATTGTGTAACTTTTCTGGTGGAAGGTCCGTCAAATGATTTTCTTCATGGAGATGTTATCGCTTTGTCTGGAATGCGTGAAGAGTCCCTCAGTCGTCCAGGTAGAATCCATGATAAAAGGAGAAATTCAATTTGTCAACTGGACAAAGTTTGTTTGGTCGAAAACGTTTCGCCGCTCATCCGAGAGGCTTCGTCAGTTCTGGTTCTAGTGCTGGTTAGACCCTGTTTATATCTAGCTGCAGGGAGGAGCTCCCTACACTGAAATAGTTCTGAAACTATCTCAACTAATCTGTTTCTTTTGTTTTTCGAATTTCTCTGGCGTCTAGTATTAGTATATCTATTCAGCCCTAGGAGGAGCTCACTACACTGAAATAGCTCTGAAACTATCTCAACTAATCTGCCTCTTTTGTTTTTCAAATTTCTCTGGCGTCTAGTTTAGCATCCCTATTCAAGCCCAACGACCCTCTCCAACCCTCTGCCCTGGCTCGTCTGCCCTAATGTTTCTTTGTCTGTTTTTGACTTGGTTTGAGAATCGAATTATAAATGGGAGACAAGTTATGTCTAACTCCCCCATTTCGTTTCGTTTAACGACGGATTCTCTTTTTTGACAAAAATTGCCTCTTTAACTCCCCTCTCAAACCAGTTCTTTTCCCTGGCTAAGATCTGAACCTCACTGCCCTCAAAAGAATGGCCCGTGGCTTCTAGGTGAAGATGTACGGCAGATGACGGTCCACTCTGGCACGCCCGCCTGTGTTGGTACATCCTCTTGTGAAGTGGCTGTTTTGTTTCTCCAATGTAGCGCTCACTGCAGTCTTCACTACACTGAATGGAGTAGACCACATTGCTTTGTTTGTGGCTCAGTGTCTTGTCCTTTGGGTGGACGAGTTTTTGTCTTAAAGTGTTTGTGAGTTTGAAATAAACTGGAATTTCATATTGTCTGAAAATCCTCTGTAGTTTTTCCGAAACGCCGGCCAGGTACGGAATTGCTACCCCTTTCCTCCTGGGTTCGGATTCTCTGTTGTCTTGTTTCTTGCCCTTGTCTCTCTTGGTTTTGTTGACAGCCCATTTAGGATATCCACAAACAGAGACGGCTTCCTGCACATGTTGTTCTTCTTTCTCCTTACCCTCTGTGCTTGTGGGAACCACTTGGGCCCTGTGTTGTAATGTCCGAATAACACCCAGTTTGTGCTGCAGTGGGTGGTGTGAATCAAAAAGCAGGTATTGGTCTGTGTGTGTGGGCTTCCTGAAGACTTCTACTTGGAGTCGCCGGTCTCCTCCTATCGTTACTGCACAATCTAAGAACGCCAATGTGTTATCATTGGCATCTTCACGGGTGAATTTGATGGTCGGATCTACAGAATTGATATGTGCAGTAAAAGGTTCCAAATCTTGAATTTTGATTTTTGTAAAATTATCATCAACATACCGATACCAGTGTGTGGGCGGAGTGCCTAGATATGAAGCTAAGGCACTCTGTTCAAATTGTTCCATGTATAAATTAGCCATGATAGGGGAGACCGGTGAGCCCATCGCACAGCCATGGATTTGCCTGCTGGAAATTTGTCTGAATACCACCTATTTCAAGTTCAGAGGGAACTTCTACAGGCAAATCCATGGCTGTGCGATGGGCTCACCAATAGATATGCTAATACTAGACGCCAGAGAAATTCGAAAAACAAAAGGGACAGAGTAGTTGAGATAGTATCAGAGCTATTTCAGTGTAGTTAGCTCCTCCCTGCAGCAAGATATAAACAGGGTCTAACCAGAACTAGAACTAGAACTAGAAGCAGAACTGACGAAGCCTCTCGGATGAGCGGTGAAACGTTTTCGACCAAACAAACTTTGTCCAGCTGACAAATTGAATTTCTCCTTTTATCTTTGTCTGGAATGTTTCACAGTGTGGCATTAAATTTTTCTATATTCATGGAACCCAAACCAGACCAAGTTACAGGTCAGATCTGTAGAGAGGCGGCCGCGCTTAGTCAGGATGCTTCTAGGCATTTTTGAGCAAGAAAACCACTTATAAGGCTGTATTGACCCATCCCACGTGACGTCACAAAATTGTGGCCGCCATTTTGGACATGAAGTGGGATACCACAGCCAACAACACAGCAGAGATCAACGGAACGTTAAAGGAGACAGATATCGAATATAGCCATTGCGTTAAGTTACTTCTTATTTCGCAATCATGCCGTTGTATTGTTGCGCACCCGGGTGTAGTAATCACCAGCACAGTAGGCAGGATATGTCGTTTTATCGTATCCCAAAGGATCCGGACAGAAGGAGAAGATGCGGCTAATAGCCTACATACACAACACAGACACTGAGCCTAATAACACAGTTCTTGTTCATTGTCTGGTAGCAGCAAATGTATAACGGCCATGAACAACAAACTAAAAAGTTATGTCAGTGACATTTAATGACATTTAGTTTGTCCAGAGGACCGATATTAAATAAAAAATGTGAACAAACCTTGGCGGTAATGAGATGACGACCACCAGCTCCAGGGACGACCCACTGATAGAGACATGTAACCCAGCCAGATACGAAATATTTGTAGGCATCCAAACTCTTGTATGCCTACAGGTCACATCCTGTGTATGGCGATGGGTTACTTGTGACATACATGTACACATCATGAGGACCGAAGTCTGGTAACGACGAGGTCTTGGTGTACTTTCTCACGTCCGTAAACAAGCAGGTAGCAGGTAGACATCACTATCTAAACCAGCTATTTTCAGCTTTTCAAAATATCTCTCCCTCTGCTCACCCTGTAAATGTGCTGTCTCGCTGGATAGCGGAGGTGTCATCTTGTTCACTTCGTTTAATCCAAATCTCGAGTGTCCGACTCGTCTTCATCGCATTCAAACACGTTCATACCGCAGTGATGTTCATGTCCAAAATGGCGGTTGATTTTACGAAGGTCACGTGTTTGGGAAGCGTCAATATTTATGATGTTATAATACAATAAGGCCATGAAGGTGATTGGCGGGAAAGAGTTTCTTTCTCTGCGGGACATTTTTCAAGACTCTGTGCTCAGGCCAGACGGACTGTCAGGAACCCCTCTCACCTGTTGCATGGGGAATATGAAATGCTCCCATCAGGCAGACGCTATCGAGCGCATAACTTTAAGAGTAACAGATATAAACTCTCATTTGTGCCCACTTCTGTTGCACTCTTGAACAAATTTGCACAAAAAATTAGCACTTAGTCACTTTATTTTTTATTGCACAAAAAAGGAGCATTAGTCACTTTATATTGAATGGTGCAATAACTATTGTGCAATAACAGTTTGTGTAATAGGGCTTGTGCAATAATTATCTGTGCAATAATTACTTGTGCAATAGAGCTGGTGCAATAAATAGAACACTGTAAGGTTGTGCCGTGCACAAATGGACAATGGACACCAACGATGGACAAATATATCTTGCGATGAGCTACGACTGTTTTCTGTCTATCTGTACTGTATGTGTGAGTGTAACTATGTTTTTAAGCTGCAGCAGTGAGCCCAAGACAAATTTCCCCTTGGGGACAATAAAGTTTATCTTATCTTATCTTATCTTATCTTATAACTGAATAAATATCAGGTAGATCTGTTTAATGTCATATTGTGGAATATTCTAAGCAGAGCAATGACACAAGGCGACCTACCCTCAACCAAAAAGTTACACAGTGCAACTTTAAACCTTCTAATTTGAAACCTTTTTTGAACATTTATGAAGAAAATTATCTTTCTCAGCTTATCTTTATTACCCTTCAAATAAGAGGATAGCTGGATAAAAGCTGGAAGGAAATGTGTGATTGTTTTTAATCACTGTAAGGCGCTTTGTGTTACATTTTTTTGTATGAAAAGCGCTTTATAAATAATGTTTGATTGATTGATTGATTAAAACCTTGCACAAAAACATACTCCTGTCGTGCCCCTGAGCAAGACACTTCAACCATTTTATCTGCAATACTTGGTTGGAACAGGAAGGTAAGAAAAAGAGTGTTAAATCTCTGACCTATACTCAAGAGACAGACCTTGTCTTCTCTCTTTGTTTCCCCGGGGGAGGGCGGGGCCTGGGTGGGTATGGCGGGCTGTGATTCGCTGATGATGGCGTACACCTGCCGGTTGCTCTCCAGAGGGGAACAGGAGAGGCTGAATATGTGTGTGGAGCAGAAAGAGGACGAAACTTGTCTGTGGAGGATAAAAAAAATGTAATAATCTCATAAAGATTATATCATAAATTAAAAATATCAAGCTCCAGTGCAAGCAATACTTTAAGAAGATATACTAATGCATTATAATCACGATGTTTAAATGCACATCAAGGAAATCGGATAATTGGCCTATTCAAATTTAAACAAGATTTTTAAATGCTTTCCTGGCAAAAAAAGAATGATATTTTCTCTTTAATCTGTATTTTCTCTCTCTATTCATATTTGTTTTGTTTTTTTCAATGACACGTGAAAAAGGAGCTCATTTGGTAATCATCATTTACAAATAAAACCTTATTCATCTCACCTCAGATTAACAAAGTTTACTGTTTTGCTAATTGATTCTGCAGAAATTTGCTGTTTTTCAGTCCCCTGTGATATATTTTCCTTTTTTTTTTCAATAGGTCAGTACCATGAATGTCTCTGATTGGCTAATCCACCTGCCAATCACGTCCATCTGAAAATGGGGAGATTCAACAGTGACCAGACTCACATTTTTGTAAAATATTGCAAAAGTGTGTATTTTGCTTCCCAGACAAAATAATCTCATTGCATGTAACAACGCAGTCCAATCACACAGGGCAAAAAAACAAAGATCGGCCAATATGGATTTCCCCATGGTGGACACCAATTTTTCAATACAGAGCCGTCAATAAATAATAAGCTCTGGGCCAATATTCAGGCTAATTATTATAATTTGCCCCAAAATATACAATTTGTATACTGTCTATACTATGCACTGCTTTGCATAATAAAAAAATGTAATTTTTTAATTTAAATTTTTATTTATTTATTCATATAAATTAGGACAATGCATATTAATCAACATGTCAGCAGAGAGCTTCAATGTAAATATGCCGGTGTTAGCACAATAGCTACTTTACATCCGTAGTCCTAAGTCCAAAACACATTCACACACACAGAAAAAACAGAATACACAATAGACCAGGGGTGTCAAGCATGCGGCCCGGGGGCCAGATCCGGCCCTCCAAGACCTTTAATCTGGCCCTCGGCTGATTTTCTATTAGAATATTTAAATTTTCTATGAAAATGTTGGTAATTTTCTGCTCCTCTTTTCTGTGCAGTTTAGCATAGCAGCGTCTCCAGTGCCTCTGTGCATGGCCCCTCCCACCAGAGCAGCACAAATGAAGACTTGCCTCTTTCCAAACGCTCTTAAAGGACCATCGTTTTGACTGTTGACCGTGACACCCTCATCAGCAAAATGTCAAAAATGAGAAAAGTGGACGCCGAGTGCACGATTTTCCAAGAAAAATTGACTACAGTAATCCCTCGTTTATCGCAGGGGTTAGGTTCCAGAAATAACCCGCAATACGTGAAATCCGCGAAGTAGGATAACTTTATATTTTACAATTATTACACATGTTTTAAGGCTGTAAACGCCTCACCACACACATTATACACTTTTCTCAGACTGGTATTAACATTTTATCACATTTCTCTCTAGTTTAAACACTCAAACCTTTGTAGATTTACAATAAAATGTATTAATAGTGAAGCGTGGGGACACGTGCACATGGATATGCGTTGTTTTGGAACAACATATCCATGGCATGTGCGAAAGCCGAGTGGAAAGCAACCTGGATATCATTTTGGGCAAGACTCAAGCCACCGCTAACAGTGCCAAACTGGCTGACATGGTTCACTGCTCCGAAGACGCCTCTGACTGAGCACCAGTCCTCACCACCCGAACAGGTACGAACACTTCAGCGAGGGGCTAGGTCTAAAACCCCGATCAGCTCTACCATGAGGATTTTCCCCCACTAACACGCGCTCACAAGGGTTGGTTGCATTTCACCCCGGCTCCAAAATCAGACCGCCCCGGAGTTCGAGGCATGGCTATCAATGCGTTGCCAATACTCCACAGCTCTCTAGGACGGGGTCGGGTTCGTCCGCTAGGCGTGAGGGGGGAAGACCCACTGTCCCCTCTCTGCGCGCGAGTGTCCTCCCCCGCTGCGGCTCCCTCGAATGCGGCTCCCCTGGCCGCGCGGCGTCCGGGCCAGGCCCGTCCGTGTTGATTCTTGGCTCTTCCATGGTCCGGTTCGTGCAAGTAAACAAAGGCCACACCTCCTGTCACCCAGGCGCTCTCGTGAAGGACATCAGAGACTCTGTCCCTACCACCCTGCGTGACCATCCCTGGTCTAGACCTGGTTTAGTCCAGGTTTAGACCTGGTTTAGTCCACGTTTAGTCCTGGTCTCTTAGCCAATCAGGACGCAGGACACAATGTTACACTGTAAAAAAAATGTTACACCATAAAAAAAATTGAAAAAAAAAATAAAAAATTAAAAAAAAAAATCTGCGAAACAGTGAACTGCGATAGAGCGAAGGTTGACTGTAATTCCCATTTGTTCACGGAGGTGAATGGGAAACTTTCAGGTTGAAACAGTTTCAGGTTGTTCATAATATTATAATATTTTGTAAAAGAAAGAGTTCATCAGATAAAAAAGACTTATGTAATAGATTTGTGTTTCTCTGCACAAATATTTGGACTTATTGCTATTTTTGGGGTATATTTGCCATGAGTTTTCTGATCCGGCCCCTTTGGGATCAAAGTGAGTTGGATACGGCCCCCGGACCAAAAGTTTGGGTTTGACACCCCTGCAATAGACATTACACCAAGAGCATGTAGTTGTAATAGACCCATCTCAGAGTTTACGTGGCCCCAAAAGTCAGAATAATCTACATGTGTGAGCACGTCTGTTTTCAACCAATGTTTCAGAGCCGTTTTAAAGGCTGAATCGGTGCCACAGGTCCTGACGTGGGCTGGCAGTGTGTTCCATGTCTGTGAGCATCTGATAGACATCACCATTTGGCCAAATTTAGTCCTTTTTATGTTACAGTCTCCTCTGGTCGATGCTCTGGTATTTAATCGGTCACTAGGTTTTTTTACCTATAAAATCCAGCAAGGGAGGAGGAGCGAGCCCGTTTAAAACTTTTAAAATAAGGCAAGCATTCATAAATATCTGATAACTATCAAAATCCAAAATGTTATACTTAAGATGTTACAGTAATGATACCGTAAAGGCTTTTTGTCCAAAGTTTTCAGTGTTTTCTTGAAGAGAGACTTTAATGGCTTCAAAACAGCCTCTGAAGTGTGAGACCGTGTGGTATAACAGTAGGTTATGTGGCTAAATATCAAGACATGCATATAAGCCTTTGCTGATGCTGTAGTCAGAGAAGGTCTTATGTGTTTAGCCTACCCACACCACAGTTTATCTTTACCTGTCTGTCTCCTGAGTGCGATTCTTCTGCAATGGAGGTTTCTTATTAAACGAGTGTCTCCTCACTGGTATCTCCCTCCCATCATGCTTGTTGGTCAGTTCAGGGGTGTGGCCAGTTTCCTTCAGCTCATACTAAAATAATACAACATTTTTAATATGTTTCAGTTTTGTAATAAATCATTTTAATGCTAATTCAACTGACCATCTCAGCAGCCTCCTGCACTGTGCGGTTGTCCACTTGTTTTTCAGGTTTGCCCTTCTCTTGATCCTTTGTCTTCTCCTGGTGAACTTCTGTGACCTTCTGTTTGATGCTCTCCACACGCCTGTCTTCTTTTATCACTTTCTCTTCATCTTTCTGCTGCTTTAAACTTTCCAACTGAAACAAAGAAAACACTTGATAGTGAAAAGATTGTAACCATATGCTAATTTTATGTTCAAATGGGTTAAATATAACTAGATAAGTTAGATATGATTTTCATTTTCTAGGTTCTTGTCACTACATATTTACATAGTTTAATGGGATAATACACATAGTCAGTATTAACCATATGTTCAGGCAGCGGTTTTATAGGAAGTATCAGTAGTAGTAATATTTATGATTATTATTACTAGTAGTATAAACTATGATTACATGTATTATCTGATCTTTTATTCTCATGTCCTTGTTCATTCTCTTGTTAATTGACTGTGAGGTTGCATGTACTGTTTGCAACTGTCTGCAAAACAATTGCCCCCTGGGACCTAATAAAGTCTTGAAAAAGCTATAGTTGAAGAAGATTATCCGGGGTGTTTAGGGAGTGGCATGTTATTTATATGTGTAGAATCCCTCAGTCGTCCACGGCAAAAGGAGAAATTCAATTTGTCAACTGGACAAAAGTTGATTTGGTCGAATACATTTTGCAGCTCATCCAAGCTTCTCAAAGACTTGGGCTGGACCTAGTGCCACCCTTGGGCAACCCCAGTGTAAAAAGTCTGGACACACTCCTGGGTGTTATCCCACCAAACTTAAGTATTCATAAGATAAAGAAGAAGAAGAAGAAGAAGAAGAAGAAGATAAAGAAGATAAAGAAGAAGAAGATTGACTTTATTGATCTCACACAGGAGAAATTGTCCTCTGCATTTGACCCATCCTGTTATTAGGAGCAGTGGGCAGCACATTACTGCGCCCAGGGACCATCTCCATAATCTTGTTGCTTAGGTTTGGTCAGGACCTAAGCTGGAGGATTTTTACCTATCATGCATGTTTTGACACCTGAAGCAGGCAAGTGAATCCAGGCATAACCACCATTAGAATCACTATTATATAAATTATAACTGCCAAAGCATCAGTAATCTTCAGTCAAAAAAGGTAAAATATTACAATATCAAGTATTACCTTAAGCCTTGCTTCTAACTCCAACAGTCCATCACTCAACTTTCTGATGGCAGCCACCATCTCTGAGTGTTTACTGACCGTCTTCTCAATGTAGCGCCTCCCCTCCTCAGCTCCTGGAAGACAAATAGATTTGAGAACTGAATAGACATTACAGCCGTCTAGCAATTTGCTATTTTTAGGGACTTATTTTTTGTAATTTCAGTTTCATAGAGAGCTACATTTAACCCCAAGAATAAAAACTGTATTGTCGTGAAAATGTTAGACATTCAAATATTATATCTGTTTTCTTTTTAAAGGGATCCTTTCCTGTGTCCTGTGGGTTATATTGTATCTGTGAATTTGTTATTCAATATGCTACAAAAAAGTGTAAAAAAAAACAAAACAAGGTTACTGGAATATTATTTGGAGATTTATAACATACTGGTATATTGTATGGTAATGGTTAAAATATGTTATGCATATTGTTGATGTAAATTTATTTATTTTTAAGTTATGGGTTACCATGGGTTAAGATGAGAGTTTATTAGCGTTTAGGTTAAGGTTAGGCAAGTATGGTTAGTATAAGTATCAGCCTCCAGAAAATGAATGCAAGTCAATGTAAGAAGCATGATAACCCAACATGTGTGCATGTGCATGTGTGTACAGATATGGTGGTGCTGCACTGCAGTTACCGTGGAGCCTGGTGGCCAGCTCTGTGATCTGGCCGATCCTCTCCTCCTGTTGTGGGACTGTGGGCCACACAAACTTCTCAAACTGTCGGTACAGAGCAGAGACCGCCTCAGAGCTGCGACACTCAGAGGAGAACTTCCCCACACGAGATATGGTCCCACTGGCCTCCTCACACCAGAACTGATACTGTACGAGACATAAGACATGTCAACAACGCCACAAAATAAATCTTCTTTGAACAGCTTAAATTACACTTGTTTGATCTGTGTTATAATGTTGTATCCTCATGAAGAAGAAGAAGAAGAAGAAGAAGAAGAAGAAGAAGAAGAAGAAGAAGAAGAAGAAGAAGAAGAAGAAGAAGAAGAAGAAGAAGAAACTTTATTGATCTGACACAGGAGAAATTCTTCTCTGCATTTAACCCATCCTGTTATTAGGAGCAGTGGGCAGTACATTACGGCGCCCGGGGACCATCTCCATGATCTTCTTGCTTCGGTTTGGTCAGGACCTAAACTGGAGGATTTTACCTATGGTGCATGTTTTGGGTTGATGGGGGAAACCGGAGTGCCCGGAGGAAACCCACCCAGACACGGGGGGATCAAACCTGGAACCTTATTGCTGTGAAGCATGAGCGCTAGCTACTCAGCCACCACCAAAAAACATACTTGTAATTGTGTTTTGTTTAATTCACACATGTTTAACTCACAAACCCTGCATATTTAGAGTTCTTCTCTCAAAAGGAAAACACTCTGTTTCACCTTGAGGTACTCCATTGTGTTGAATGGCCAATCTCTCCTGAACAAATGGTAAATGTAGCTGTTAACTTGAAAACTACTGCTTCATGACATCACAAGGTGGAACAGAGCATTTTGAGACGTAGACAGACTAATAATAACACATATAAATGGTTTTGCAAGTAGGTCGGTCGGGCAGCAAGGCCACATAGATCAGGTAGCTCAGGACTTGTGCCAGTTTGGCCCTCACCCAACTGTAGTTATTTTGAATGTGAGAGAGGAAACAGGTTAGCATGTCAGCCAATAATTGAGCAAGCGTAATTCAGTCTGGAAGACCCAACTACGCTCCCGTCTACCTCACTGCCTCTCCAGAGTTTACCTGCTCCTCCGCCTTCATCACCTCACTCCAAATACTCCACCCCACTGCTCGCCGTACCTTCTCCTCGTTCAGTCAGCACCCAGTCTGCCCAACCCCCACTGCAGATGGACGGTCGCTTCAGTCTGTGCCGTGCCCCACCTCCTCTTCAGCACCACCTCATTCTCTCTTCTCTCCTCATCCTCCCATCGTCCCCTGCACTTGCCTCATCCTCTCATCGTCCCCTTCACTCTCATCGTGCTCTTCACGCTCCTCATCCTCTCACGACACCCTCCATTCTCTTCATCCTCTCATCGTCCCCTCCATTCTCTTCATCATCTCATCACTCCCTTCATTCTCTTCATCCTCATCTCTACCACCCCCAGTGTCCAGGCCACAGGGGAAGACATCTCCTAAACATAAACATAATCTAATCTAATTTAATCTAATCTAATCTGATCTAACGTAATCTTCATTGCAATCGATGAATCGTCTTCTGCTGAGGTCTGAGCACCAAAGAGAACTCATTCAATAAAGCTACCAATACTTCCTCTTTGTGTCTGTCTGAGTCTCTCCAGGTTGAAAAGGTTTACGTGCACGCCAAAAATCTGATCATAATCAGATTACTGAAATGTCACGGAAACGGTTACATTTAATATGAATAATCTGATTTCTTCTGCGAAGGTTGTGATGAGGAGCATTTGTGGGAAAAAATTGGCAAAGACAAAAATGTAAGTGAAAATGTAAAACAAATTAAGTTAAGAGTTATTTTAAAATGAATTGTTTGTGTTGCTTTGTCTTCCAAATAGAAGAGTTAGAATAGATAATAGTCCAAAATTTCCCTAATTATTTTCCACATGTCAACAGGTGTTTCTTTTGGTTATGTAAACACACGCCAGAAATCAGATCATATTATTGAATTATCTGATTGAGTTATCTGAGTTAAACGTCCCCATTGATACTGCCACAAATGAGGTGAACAGGTGTGGGTGGTTATTGCTCTGGTTTACTCTCCATTTATTGGGGCTTACAGCAGTAAAACCTAAACTAGCATGCTCAGGCTAATGTTTGGGAACTGACTTTCACTTCTGACCAATATTTTAGGAAGAACATACTGTATTCCCGAGTTTTACACTTTCTAAGGTAAGGTAAAACTTTTTCATGGCACTTAAACTGTAACATTAGCAGATCAATATTTTGTTAATCATCTCAAAAACATGACATGGAGTCTTTTATTTTATTTTATTTTTTTGCATAATACAGCTCTAGAAAAAAAAAAAAAAAGAGACCACTGCATTTTTTTTCTGAAATCAGCATCTCTACATGTATTACAGCCATTCCATTCCAGCGTCTGTTGAATTCCAACACAAACACAAAGCTGAGCTACTTCAGTTCTTGCAACAGGAGTTGAATAAAGTCACCCAAGAACAATGTGAAAGACTTGGACTAAACCAGGTCTGAACCAAGACTAAAGCAGGTCTAAACTAGGACTAAACCAGGTCTGAACCAAGACTAAACCAGGTTAAAAATGGGACTAAGCCAGGACTAAACTAGGACTAAACCCGGTCTGAACCAAGACTAAAGCAGGTCTAAACTAGGACTGAACCAGGTCTGAACCAAGACTAAAGCAGGTCTAAACTAGGACTGAACCAGGTCTGAACCAGGACTAAACCAGGTTTAAAAAGGGACTAAACCAGGACTAAACTAGGATTAAATCAGGCCTAAACTTGGACAGAACTAGGGCTAAACCAGGACTAAACCAGGTTAAAAATTGGACTAAACCAGGACTAAACTAGGATTAAACCAGATCTGAACCAGGACTGAACCAGGGATAAACCAGGACTAAACCAGGTTAAAACAGGCACTAAACCAGGACTAAACTAGCACTAAACCCGGTCTGAACCAAGACTAAATAAGGTCTAAACTAGGACCCAAGAACAATGTGAAAGACTTGTGGAGAGCATGCCAAGACGCATGAAAGCTGTGATTAAAAATAAGGGTTATTGCAGCAAATATTGATTTCTGAACTCTTCTTAAGTGTAAACATTAGTATTATGTTGTTTTAAAATGAATTTGATCTTGTTTCTTTGCATTGTTTGAGGTCTGAAAACATGTGTCTTTTTTGTTATTTTGACCATTTGTCATTTTTTGCAAATAAATGCTCTAAACGATATTTTTATTTGGAATTTTGGGGAAATGTTGTCAGTAGTTTATTGACTCAAACAAAAATGTTCCTTTTGCCCAAACACAAACCTATAAGTAGTAAAATCAGAAAAACTGATCATTTTGCAGTGGTCTCTTATTTTTTTCCAGAGCTGTATGTCCTATTTTAAGCTAAGTGCAGGTCTGTTTTGGCTTTGACTGGACGTTGCGTTGGCTGGACCCAGGGCCAGTGCAGTGCGTTGGGGCTGACCTCGTCCATGGCCTCCTGGAGCGTGCAGGTCATGGCCAGTGTTTTGTGGTGCTCTCTGATGTTCCTCTCACACTCTCCCATCTGTCTGTGCAGCTCATTCAGGAGGTCCTCCAGCTCCCGGGCCCCTCCAACCTCCTTCTGCTCCACACGGGCAGTCAGGGTCTGCAGGCGGCTGGTCAGGCCCTAAGAACAAACAAAGTCCATTTTTTTCCCCTTTTAGTTAGTAGTTCCTTTCTTATAGCTCCTATATTACCCAAAATGGATTATTGTAAGCTTCAGGCCATGTTAGAATGTTGTCAGAACCATACCCGGAGTTCATATGTTCCACTTTGTGATGTCTTGTGGTGGTAGTTTTCAAGTTAACAGCTACCTTTTACCTTTTGTTCAGTAGAGAGTTGCAATTCCAGGGCTAAAATTATCCAACGAATTCAAGTGAAGGTGCCTTGTGACTCGTCAACTGGCCCTGGTTTGGCCCCTTAACCTTCAGTTTAGAGTTTTACAACAGCAGTAAAATAAAATGTAATAAAATCAGCAGTATTTTCTTTCTCAGCATTTTTTGGTCCCGTGGTTTTGCGGACTATGAATACTATGTTTTAAATTATTATTTTTTTTAATCTTGTACATATACATTAATATACAACGTAATTATGCCTTATCTTGCGATTTTTGCTACTTATTTAGAATTTATTATGACTATTTATATTTTTAAGTTCAAGTTCAAAGTTCAGAGTCAGCTTTATTGTAAAAAACCATATGGTTGCACACACAGGATTTGAAATTGCAGTGCCCCCTAGGCGCACAGTCAACATAAAACGTCTGATAAACAAGACAATAAACACCATGACTAAAACATCACATATACCCGTAGTAAAAGTACAGTAAACTTGTATATAATACCAATAGGTTTTATACAATGTGCAGCGTAATAAAGCTCAAAAGGTGTCGTTTAAGCAGCAGTGTCAGTGTCATTTAAGCAGCAGTGTCAGTGTCATTTAAGCAGCAGTGTCCGTGCCATTTAAGCAGCAGTGTCATTGGGGGAGGGAGAGCAGGGAGAGATTTCAGCATCCTGACAGCTTGGTGGATGGAGCTGTCTTTCAGTCTGCTGGTCTTTTCTCTTCGTTATTATAATCAGTACTCGAGTTGAGGGGGGATGGGGATGGGGATGGGGGGGGGGGGGGCATTTTATCAATCAGGCATGAAAATCTCTCACCTTTTGGCGAAATTCACCGTTTTGAAGTCAAAATAAGTGACCTACATGAATCGTGGCCAGTTCCAAGAGCCAATCATAGGCCGAACTGTGCTCCGGCTTCCAATCATGTTGCAGCATACCCACCAATCGCGCTCCCGCCAATCATGACGATTAATGTTGTGCTTGCGCCTGTTCGCTGATCAGCTGTGAGCAAGCCCCGTTACTATGTATGCTATGTTAATGCTACATAAGAAGGAACTCTCGCCTTGGGACTCGGGATAATTATGTTGGTTTCCACGCACATACACGTGGACACGCAAATTATCTCACAACACCGCAAACTACGGAGCTGACCGTTATATTATCATATTATTTCTGCATCAAAGGGATATGTTAGCTGACAACAGGGGCCCGGAACTAAACCGGGACTAAACCGGGACTAAACCAGGACTAAACCAGGTCTAAACCAGGTCTAAACCAGGACTAAATGAAAATATGTCACATAAATGAAACCACTACTGATTATAATATATTGTGACGTGTGGGCTACTTTGTCCAAGTAATTTCCATAGTGGATCAATAAAGTTTCCATTTAGCATGATAAGTGAATGGGTAACTCTACATTCCCTCACCTGTAGCTTGTCCTCGTACAAGTCCACCTGTTGAAGCTGGTTCCTCGCGGCCTTGATGTTCCTGCTCCGGTCATTCCTCTTCAGGTAGTTGAACTTGAGGTTTCCAAAGCGCTTCTTCAGGTCCTTAAAAGAGTCCCTGAGCTGAGAATACAACTATGTATTAGATATACATATATAGGTTTTATGTTGCGCGTGTGATTAAATTCAGTTTTGCTACGATGTTAGATATGACATACATAAAGGTAATTCCATAACTGTTCCATAACACCCATAATGATAACAAGTGCCAAACCTTGTCTAAATTTGTTCAAAATAGTTAAAATTTAACTAATAAAAATAATGAATGACTATATTTTTACCTTTATTTTGTTAAAGGTGTATTGCACAGCTTCCCTGGTGGAGACTCACCTGCTTGTCTCCATGGAGATGTTATTGCTTTGGAATATTCCATGGTATGACATTAAACACATCTGTATAGCATTTATCAATTACGGGTGTTTCTATTGCTCAAAAATACAATAATTCTCTCTGTGAATAGGGTTGCCTCTACAGATTTACATTCTAGACAAAGCACATTCTAGACAAGGCACCAGAAAAGTTGTGCAGTGCACCTTTAAATGAAGGCTTAAAAAAAATCTCATTCTTGTGCGTGAATTGCATTTTAGATGGAATTTTCAGACATAGCTACAGGGATTCTGTTTTAGAACTTTTTTAAAGGTCCCATGGCATGAAATTTTCACTTTCTGAGGTTTTTGAACGTTAATGTGAGCTCCCCTACCCTGTTTAGCCCCCCCCATGGCTAAAAGTTGCGAAATGTCAAAACTGAGCATTTGCGATCCTTTTCTGCGTTTGAAAAAAAACACAGCTCAAATGGGCGATTCTGGACAAGGCACCTTATTGACGTCAGATCGAAAAAAGAAATGCAAATTCAGTTCCACCACCGTCTGGATCTCCACCTCCTGTCTCTGGAAATCACGCCCAGAGAATTTGGACTGCGGAGGAGCTACGCAATGCGAAATGCGTTTTTTTATTTGCCTGGAGGCACATGCGAGTGTTTCTAGACTCGGAAGTCCTTTACCCAACCCTCTGGACCTCTGAAACAGCAGGAACCAGCGGCGCATTTGCCCCCCACCCCCCACCCCCCCACCCGCTCCTCTAACCAATCTGTGTCCTTCTCATTTGCATTCAAGCAACAAGGCCCATAATGAGGTGTTCAGAGAGTTATTTTTTGACTCTGACTCTGTACATGTGTCTTTCTCATGCACTAAGTGTTGATTTTGAAGAAGGATTCATTTACAGTATTAGGGAACCATTAAGGCACCATATAAAAGCATCAAGAAGTACCATGTCATGGGATCTTTAAAAAAATGTAAAACGGTGATGTAAAACTAAAAACTATGATTAAAAACTCCAAAACCAAGTCATAATTAGAAAAACAGTGAAAACCTGTCATATGCACTTTAAATCTTACTTAACACTGCGTTAGTGTGTGGTGTGTTGTAAGTGTGTGTGTGTGTGTGTGTGTGAGCAGGCACAGCTGGGTTTTATAGGGGTATTTCAGGAGCAGAAGAGGCTAAAAGCAGCAGGACATTTCAGCACAGGGAGGAACAGCGGTGTCGAGTGCACGATCTGTCAGCCCACAACAGCTGAGCGAGACCCCCACACACAGACACTAAAACCAGAATGACTGCAGAGGAGCACAGCGGCTCCAGTGGAGCTGAGTACTGCATAAATCACAGGAGGGAAGAACAATTGAAGAAGAAGCATAGTTTTGTATGCTTTATAGTTATAATCTTATTTATTTAAACTTTATTTCACCTAGAAGTCGTACTGTGTGATTCAGAATATATTTTCTGAGAGAGAACTGGCTCTATGGCATATGTCGATCATTATTTTCTATTTTGGGCATTTTTAGATTCAAAGATACAAAGATTCAAAGCTTTTATTGTCATATGCACAGTAAAGAAACAAATTTCCCTGTACAGTACAATGAAATTCTTACTTTTCTGCCCGCACTGGATGCCAAGGGTATGCAAAAAAATTAAAATGATAAATAAGATAAAGAGAAGCATGTAAAGATAAGGTGCAACGTTAGTTTTATGTGCAAATGTCAGTAGTAGTAGTAGTAGTTTTTAAATCGCAGTATTGATATAATACAGAAATTGATAGCTACGGTTAATCTGTGGACCGTTTAAAATATAATCAGAGAAGGTACACAGCAGTCAGTGAGTGTGTAGGGGGTAGGGGATAACAGGGATTTTCACAGTGTGGTGAGCCAGAAGGCTATAAAATCCCCACTATCATTTGATCTCCGATCCAGAAATGTCTGCTTTCTGGTTGCCTGCTCTGTGCCACCCTCGGCTATAGTGCCAAGTGCAGTGCAATGTACAAAGTTTTTTAATAAATCAAGGTTAAATTGGGACTAATACAGGTGCGGTATAGGGCACATCCAGTGGTCAGCTCTGTCCCTCACTGTGTGTCCAGGTTCAGTCCAGGTGAGGTTTGTGCCGCGATCAACTGCACCGTCTGTGGCTGCCATAGTTTATTTTCACATTATAGCCTAACACAAACTTACTTTGCAAGTAGCCAAAGCTATCAGGGAAAGGGACCTTTGTCACCCTTCTTTTTCTTTTTGAAGTGAGTACCGAAATGAACGTGGATCTGGAAGAAAATATATGGTCCTTTTAACTATGCTCCGCTTCAACTGCACAAAATGGGCAACAGTGAAAGTTAAACTAAAACTCTCCTAAAATTATTATTTATTACACACAGCTCTGGAAAAAGAGACCACTGCATTTTTTTCTGAAATCAGCATCTCTACATGTATTACAGCCATTCCATTCCAGCGTCTATTGAATTCCAACACAAACACAAAGCTGAGCTACTTCAGTTCTTGCACCAGGAGTGGAATATAGTCACCCAAGAACAATGTGAAAGACTGGGACTAAACCAGGTCTGAACCAAGACTAAACCAGGTCTAAACTAGGACTAAACCAGGTCTGAACCAAGACTAAACCAGGACTAAACTGGATTAAACCAGATCTGAACCAGGACTGAACCAGGGCTAAACCAAGACTAAACCAGGTTAAAAATAGGACTAAACCATGACTAAACTGGATTAAACCAGCTCTGAACCAGGACTGAACCAGGGGTAAACCAAGACTAAACCAGGTTAAAACAGGGACTAAACCAGGACTAAACTAGGATTAAACCAGCTCTGAACCAGGACTGAACCAGGGCTAAACCAAGACTAAACCAGGTTAAAAATACGACTAAACCAGGACTAAACTAGGATTAAACCAGATCTGAACCAGGACTAAACCAGGACTAAACCAGGTTAAAACAGGGACTAAACCAGGACTAAACTAGCACTAAACCCGGTCTGAACCAAGACTAAACCAGGTCTAAACTAGGACCCAAGAACAATGTGAAAGACTTGTGGAGAGCATGCCAAGACGCATGAAAGCTGTGATTAAAAATAAGGGTTATTGCATCAAATATTGATTTCTGAACTCTTCTTAAGTGTAAACATTAGTATTATGTTGTTTTAAAATGAATTTGATCTTGTTTCTTTGCATCGTTTGAGGTCTAAAAACATGTATCTTTTTTGTTATTTTGACCATTTGTCATTTTCTGCAAATAAATGTATGTACGTGTGTTTTGTTAGTGCTCCGTGTTGACAGCAGATGGGTCATGTTAAAGGCCAGTAAACATAATTTGAGTTCAGCTGGTGTTCGGTGAGACGAGAGGATCCCGAGGGTCTTAATGAAAGCACAAATCCTACTGTTGGCCTCAGAGCAACAAGTCAACAGTCCCAAATAGTAACAGCTCTCACCAGCAAGCCACAAGGACCTGCTCAGATCACCAGGAATCAGCAGAGGAGGAGCCAGGCATGGGCTGCGACAAAGGGTTATGAAGCGGGTTGCCAGGGTGTCATTGGGCAATACACTTCACAATTTGTTTACCAAACTATATTCGGGCTATAACTCAAAACTGTAGCATGATGTCTAATTATTTTAATGGGAAATATGTAAAATTGAGTTTTGCAAGCCTTACAACCATCATCATTGGCTTACAGAGTTGTATTTCAGTTGATTCAAGCATGTTTGAGTAATCCTACACTGTCCGGCATTAAAGGCTCAGAAATATCCCATTTTCACCTATCTCCTATCCCCACCCACTGCTCTGTAATTCCTTGTTAAGATTTCAAACTGTGGGTTACAGATGGTGGGTTCAAAAGGGTCACATAGACAATTTTTTCAACAATAAAAAAAGCTGTTTGTTATGGTCAAATGTCACTATGAAGAGATGGGCTCGTCCGATCTGCAGTTTTGAACATTAACCATGGCCCTGATTTTTTACCAAGCCATTTAAAATCAATATTACCACTATGAATAAAATGTAAAATGATTATCCATGTATGTTATAATGTCTAATATTAGATACGAAGATACAAAGTGCCCAAAAATAGTGCCACAGTAGGACCGGGTCAAATGCAGAAACGATTTCTCCTGTGTGAGATCAATAAAAAGTCAATCTTCTAATCTTAAGATAAGATAAGATAATCCTTTATTTGTCCCACAATGGGGAAATTGCAGTGTCACAACGCAAGTTTCAGAAACAGTTGGAAAAAGAGCATGCATCAAAAATTAAGATAAATAATAATAAGTCTGTACAATCAACTAAAAAACACAACAGTGTAAGGTTAAAAGGCACAGGAACGCTGTACAATAAATGTCTTCTAATCCTTAATCACTGTAAGGTGCTTTGTGTTAAATTTTTTGTATAAAAAGCGCTTTATAAATAATGTTTGATTGATTGATTGAATAGCAATAGCCCTCCCATCACATCTGAATCTGGGCTGTGGATGCCATTGGCTCTTTGGAATGATGTGTTCTCAGTATCTCAGCTATTTTGGGTTTATTTACAACTTTTAATTACAATTTACTTTATTTTTTATTTACAACTTTATTTTTTAAATTTTTACTTTTTATACTTTTGCCAAAAGTATTTAGTCACCCATCCAAAATCAGGTGTTCCAATCACTTCCATGGCGACAGGTGAATAAAATCAAGCACCTGGGCCTGCAGACTGTTTCTACAAACATTTGTGAAAGAACGGGTCACTCTCAGGAGCTCAGTGAATTCCAGCGTGGTACTGTGATGAAACAAGTCCAGTCGTGAAATTTCCTCACTCCTAAATATTCCACAATGTATTATTTTTTATTATAACAAAGTGGAAGTGATTGGGAACGACAGCAGCAGCTACAGACCTCCAAACTTCATATGGCCTTCAGATTAGCTCAAGAACAGTGCGTAGAGAGCTTCATGGAATGAGTTTCCATGGCCCTATCTATCTATCTATCTATCTATTTTTCTTAAAAATATCATAACCAAGTGAAATTTGATCAGATGAACCCTGGTGATCCCTGGTGAACACTGGTGGCCTGGGTCTTATATTAGAATCCCTCTCTATATCATGGCTCTTTAAATAAAACCACTGTTGCCTCTCAGATCACATCAGCTGGAGATGACTGAAAATGACTCAGCACTGGTCCACACCCTCCTCCCATAATCCCCCTCTGCCCTCGTCCCCCTCCCCCGTCTCCTGCCCCTCTTTCCTGCCCTCCCATAATCCCTCTCTCCTGTCGTCTCCTGCCCCTCTCTCCTAGCTCTCCCACAATCCCCCTCTCCCGTTATTCCCCTCTCCCATCGTCTCCTGCCCTCCCATAATCCCCCTCTCCCGTTGTCCCCCTCTCGTCGTCTCCTGCCCTCCCATAATCCCCCTCTCCCGTTGTCCCCCTCTCCCGTCGTCTCCTGCCCCTCTCTCCTGCCCTCCCACAATCCCCCTCTCCCGTTATTCCCCTCTCCCATCGTCTCCTGCCCTCCCATAATCCCCCTCTCCCATTGTCCCCCTCTCGTCGTCTCCTGCCCTCCCATAATCCCCCTCTCCCGTTGTCCCCCTCTCCCGTCGTCTCCTGCCCCTCTCTCCTGCCCTCCCACAATCCCCCTCTCCCGTTGTCCCCCTCTCCCGTCGTGTCCTGCCCTCCCACAATCCCCCTCTCCCGTTATTCCCCTCTCCCATCGTCTCCTGCCCTCCCATAATCCCCCTCTCCCCTCGTCCTCCTCTCCCGTCGTCCCCCTCTCCCGTCCTCCCCCTCTCCCATCGTCCCCCTCTCTCGTCGTCTCCTGCCCTCCCATAATCCCCTCTCCCGTTGTCCCCCTCTCCCGTTGTCCCCCTTTCCCGTCGTCTCCTGTCCTCCCACAATCCCCCTCTCCCGTCGTCCCCCTCTCTCGTCGTCTCCTGCCCTCCCATAATCCCCTCTCCCGTTGTCCCCCTCTCCCGTTGTCCCCCTTTCCCGTCGTCTCCTGTCCTCCCACAATCCCCCTCTCCCGTCGTCCCCCTCTCTCGTCGTCTCCTGCCCTCCCATAATCCCCTCTCCCGTTGTCCCCCTCTCCCGTTGTCCCCCTTTCCCGTCGTCTCCTGTCCTCCCACAATCCCCCTCTCCCGTCGTCCCCCTCTCTCGTCGTCTCCTGCCCTCCCATAATCCCCCTCTCCCGTCGTCCCCCTCTCCCGTCGTCCCCCTCTCCCCTCGTCTCCCCTCTCTCCTTCCCCAGATGTCTCCCAGGTTCTGATCCAGAGTTTTCCCGTCCACAAATGTTTACCTGCTGATGCCATTTGCTTCTACATGTTTGATCAGCCGACAGTTAATAGTGTTCAGTGTTGTTCCAGTTGTTCTGGTTGTCCCTGAACAGGAACAGCTACAATCTACAGGGATGTTTGTTAACATAAACAGATGAGTCCCCACTGACAAAGTTCTGACAGTCAAAATTATTATTAATAATATATATTTTTTTAACCAATACAAATTTTATTAATAGGTTGTAATATTTTTTAAACAATATCTGTTTATTGTTTTATCATAATGGTTGATACTGGGTTAAAAACGGAATGAGAATTAAATTTGTGAATTTATATTGTATTATTTTGCATTTGTAGTTATTTGTTTATTTTTTTTTTGTAATTTTCTATTTGCAATAATAATAAAAACAATGAAGACTTTGGAAGAGAATGGGACAAATGCATTCTTAAAATTTGTAAAGCTGAGAAGACATTTTTTGCTATTTAGATGTTCTGGTTTATAAACAATATGAATGTCATGTTGTAGCCAAAATACAGTTTATTGATTAATGCTCCCTTTATTGATTTGAGCACTTTAAAAAACCTGTGCATGTTCTCGGATGGCACTAAACAGACTGTACAGTGCAGCGTAAAGGTGCATTGTGTAACCCGTTTGGTTTTGATATGGTTATGTCACTTCTCTGGGCGACAGGTAGAGCGTTTGTCCATTAACATAAAGACAGTTGGTGGTTCAAATCCCGCTCTTGACATAAAAAAACAAACAAAACATCATTGATTGAGTGGTCAGATCCACTGACCCACAGGTTGGCGGTATGATTCCAGCTCCCGCAGATGAATGCTGCCCTTGTGTCCTCGGGCAAGACACTTAACCCACCTCGCCCCAGTCTCTGCGTACACTGGTGTGTGAATGGGTGAGTGGTTCCTTGTTGTAAAGCTCTTTGGGTGCCTTGAAGGTGGAAAAGCGCTGTATAAAGATGTGACCATTTACCATTCTCTGCCTGGAATGTTCCACACTATGGCATTAAACAGCTCTACTTTGCATTTATTCAATTAAAAAGGTGGTTTTATTGCTCACAAATGTCTAGAAAAACAGGCATTCTGACTGAGATTGGGGTCGCCTCTCCATAGACCTCCATCGACCTGTAACTTGGATTGGTTTGGTCTCCATGACTCTCTGGACTATCTTCGCTCTAAGCCCAATAAAGAAATAAGAAGAAAGTGTGTGGTAAACTTCTTTTTTTTCTGGAATTATTCAATGTTCCTGCTGTTACCAGCACCTGGAAGCTGTGCATGGAGTTCTGAACTTTTGAATAGAAAGGTTTAATGCCATACTGTGAAACATTCCAGACAAAGGCAAAAGGAGAAATTCAATTTGTCAACTGGACAAAAGTTTATTTGGTCGAATATGTTTCGCAGCTCATCCAAGCTGCTTCTTCAGTTTGGGTCAGACGCTGAGGACAAAGCAAAGACATCTCCATGGAGAAAAGCGTTTGATGGACCCTCCACTAGAAAAGTTACACAATGCACCTTTAAAAAACATTCGCAGAGCCCGCCCTATTCTCTCTCAGGTCAATACGAAGACACTGATGCATGCTTTTGTCACCAGCCGTATAGACTACTGTAATGCCCTGCTCTCTGATCTTCCCAAAAAGAGTATTTCAGGTTTGTAATTATTACAAAATTCAGCAGCACGTGTCCTGACTAGGACCAGAGGGCGGGATCACATTACAGCGGTTTTAAAATCTCTGCATTGGCTCCCTGTGAGTTTCAGGATCGATTTTAAAGTTCTTTTACTGGTTTTTAAATTTCTCATCTTTCAGAACAGCTTTTTCCTTACAAAACTTCACGGGCCCTGCGCTCCTCCGGCAGCAGGCTCCTGGTCATTCCCAAAGTCAGGGCACACACTCACGGAGATGCGTCTTTTCAGTACTACGGCCCTCGTCTATGGAACTGCCGGAGGACCTCAGGGCTGCAGAGAACGTTCATGTTTTTAAGAGTGGGTTCAAAACTCACCTGTTTAGCTTGGCCTTTGTTTGAATTTGTTTGTCTGTTTGTTCTTTCGTTTGTTTGTTCGTTTTTTTTTTTTTTTCTTAATTGTTGGCAGCACGGTGGCTGAGTGGCTAGCACTGCCTCACAGCAAGAAGGTTCGGGTCGCTCAGGCCTTTCTGTGTGGAGTTTGCATGTTCTCCCCATGTCTGGGTGTGTTTCCTCCGGGCACTCCGGTTTCCCCCACCAACCCAAAACATGCACCATAGGTAAAATCCTCCAGCTGAGGTCCTGACCAAACCGAAGCAACAAAATCCTGGGGATGGGCCCTGGGTCAAATGCAGAAAACGATTTCTCCTGTGTGAGATCAATAAAAAGTGAATCTTCTAATCCTTAATCACTGTAAGGTGCTTTGTGTTACATTTTGTATGAAAAGTGCTTTATAAATAATAAGATAAGATAAGATAAGCCTTTACTGATCTCACACAGGAAAAATTTACTCGCCACAGTAGCTCCAGGACATTTGGACAAGAGGGAAAAAGTGCATGCAGGCAGGGAGGGGATAAAGTAAGTAATAAATAATACAAATAGTAATACGTAATAATAATAATAATGGAAAATAGTAATAATGATAATAGTAACAACAAGCATCAACATGAAAAAGGAGGATATTGCACGTCTGGCCTATATGTTATACATATAATATATATAATGTTTGATTGATTTAACTATTATAACTTTTAGGCCAATAACTATGACCAACTGATCCTTCACTTCCCCAGCTCACACCTACATGTAAAACTGTCAAACTGGTTCTTGCTGTGGCCTATTCACATCACAGAGCTCTATGTAAACAGACCCCACATATGTTTGGTGTGTTATGTCCCTCTGCAGCTCCTGTAGGGGGCACAGGGTGACACACAGCAGCAGCTGATGAGGGGACGGCCCATACGTTTGCCCACATGGTGTCTACAGCTGATCTCACTCTGGCATTTTCCCCTCCCTCTCTTCAAGTTGACGTAAACTCTTTTTTGAGCCTCATAATCATATAATATCATCTCAAATTACAGAACATTCCAACAGGCTCCTACAGCTCCACTCAAACAGTGAGAGATACAGGACTACATTCATACTATAATACTCCTTACAACTGTACAACCACTCACTGTTATGGAACAGATAATACTCCCTACAATTGTATTTACAGTGGTATGACAAAGTATCTGAAGCTTTTGGAATTTCTCACATTTCCGCATAAAATCAACATCAAATGTGATCTGATCTTTTTCTAAATCACACAGATGAAAAAACAGCGTCTGCTTTAACTAAAAACACCCAAATATTTATAGGTTCATATTTTTAAGGAGGATAACATACAAACAATGACAGAAGGGGGAGGAATAAGTAATTGAACCTTCTGCCTAAGGAGACTTTGAGAGCAATTAATACCTTTTTTTTTTCAAATAATTTAAGTCAGGGGTGTGTCCAGTCACTGAGGAGTGGCTTAAAGCTGCCCTGACCACTACAAAACACATATGAAAACCTATAAATGTCTGGGTGTTTTTAGTTAAAGCAAACACTGTTTTTTCATCTGTATGATTTTGAAAAAGATCAGATCACATTTGATGGTGATTTTATGCAGAAATGTGAGAGATTCCAAAAGCTTCAGATTCTTTTTAATGCCACTGTACAGTAGCTGTGCTTGGACATCTTATTTGATATTGTATTTTATACTTTATTACTTATTTTTCTATTTTATTCAATATTCTGCGACTTCAACATGGAATAATTTACAAAAAGTCTTGAAATTACAAGAACTGACTTCAATAGTTCAGTTGGAATCTATGTTGAAAGGTTTGGAAATTAAATCTATGATTTGTAATTGCTTTTAAAAATCCATTTTGTGATATGTTGAAATATCTGTGTGTAAATGTAATGTAACTGTGCTGCTGTCTTGGCCAGGACTCCCTTGAAAAAGAGATTAGTAATCTCAATGGGACTTTCCTGGTTAAATAAAGGTTAAATTTAAAAAATCTGATTTGTACATATATATTTATTATCATTTTTTTTATTTTTATAATTATAATGTCTCTTTTGACACTGGTCTCTTACTCGTTTTTGCTATTCCATCTATTTTTTGTTCCCCTCTGTTAGATATTATATTTGATGTGTGAGCTACTGTACCAAAACAATTTCCCTTGTGGATCAATAAAGTTTGTCTAAGTCTAAACCCTTAAAGAAACTGCTTGTAAGATTCTGATCCCAGTTGTCACAAACATGACCCCAGATACGAGGTAAACATGTTCAAATCAAATACTTTTACTGAAGACTGTTCTAATGCTCAATTAATTGCTGCTCAAATTGCTGCTCAATTAATGCTTAATTAATTACAAAAACACTGGACATGACGGCCAAGTTGTTTGAGTTTTGGTTCTCAAGACGATTATCCAATCAGAAAGCAGAATGAGCCTCTCATTTGGGTTGCCAGTTCCAGTGCTGAAATTCAGTTTTAAACCAAAAATGGACGATCTCTCCCAGCACCTGCAGTCGGTCATGAGTCAGTGCTAGTGCAGCCTCTGCAGCTCAATGAGTGAATTCTGAAGGTTCTAAGACTGTCCTGATACTGAGAATGAGACAAATGTGTACATGTCCTCTGTCTGCAGCATAAGGCACTGGCAACTCAGAGTCAGCTGTAATTGTAGAATCTTTTCTAAAACTGTAAGGATACACAGCAGCTCCTTTAAATTGGATGAGCGCTTTGTATACTCATCATTTACAACATGTAGCTTAGCAATTTTAAATGAAAAAAAACAACAACCAAACAATAAAACAAAAACAAAACATGGTGTTGTCTGCTAAATCGTTATAGCCTACGACACCTGTGGATCTTTATGTTGTATTTTGGCCATTTTAAATCAAAATAATGATCTTAAAATTCAGATTTTTATTTGTGCAAAAATGAATCCAATGAGTGTCACAGATTAATAATTCATAGCGTTTATACAGCGCCTTTCATGACACCCAAAGCACTTTACAGTTCATTGGTCTTTCACTCCACACTTGGTGGTGGGAGGCTACTATTATAGCCACAGCTGCCCTGGGGCAGACTGACGGAAGCAAGGCTGCCAATCTGCGCCATCAGCCCCTCCGACCACCACCAACACTCAGGCACACTCCACTTTCATACTAGGCAATGCGGGTGAAGTGTCTTGACTAAGGACACAACAACAGTTTTTCCCATCCAAGTTCTAGCAGCACGGTGGCTGAGTGGCTAGCACTCATGCTTCACAACAAGAAGGTTCTGGGTTCGATCCCCGGGTCGCCTGGGCCTTTCTGTGTGGAGTTTGCATGTTCTCCCCGTGTCTGGGTGGGTTTCCTCCGGGCACTCCAGTTTCCCCCATCAACCCAAAACATGCTCCAGGTAAAATCCTCCAGCTTAGGTCCTGACCAAGCCGAATCAAGAAGATCATGGAGATGGTCCCCGGGCGCAGTAATGTACAGCCCACTGTTCCTAATAACAGGTGAGATCAGTGTGAACCAGTGTGAGATCAATAAAGTTGCTTCTTCTTGCTTCTTGCTTCTCTACCCAGGCCCGGCCTTGCTGAGCTTCTGAGATCAGGCTTGGTATGGCCACAGCAAAGAAAATTTAATTGGAAAACAAAATAAGTACAGAGCAGTGGGCGTGCTCTGGTGGTTGTGAAAATGTGGGTTGAACAGAGCGATGATGTCTTGATTGCAAGAGAATGATTACTCAAACATGCATGAATCACCTTAAATCCAAGTTTGAGCGGGTAAATGAGAGGTTAAAATAATTAAAACATGGTTAAAGCTCTTTATTTAGCAGAATAGGTCTCCTTTGAACGCAACTTTTACACTTCACAAAAGTCTGTGAACACAAAATGGCGTCTGTGCAGTGACCAGGCACTTTGTCCAAACCACATTCACAGTTAATTTTAGATCACAAAGAACGATGAAAGGACGATGGCTTTATGTCAGAAACTCATACAACATTTAAGACATTTATAAATATATAAATGTGTTTGTTTAACTGATGAACTTTGATCAACTTGATGTATGGACTAAGCCCGATAAATATGGGAGCATTAAAATAAAGCTCAGATGAGACACACTAAAATTATGCGGAGTGAAATCCCACTGACAGCTGCGGGGTATTTATAGGCTGTATGGAGAGAGACAGGCAGCCCCCTCTACTGGACATTTTCTATCACTGCAGGATAGGCATTCATTTATTTTTAGAAGGATAATACAGTGGTACCTCACCTTACGAATGACCCAACAAATGAAAATTTCAAGTTACGAAACGCCTTCACGGTAAATTTTTGTCTCTAGATACGAATGAAATTTCAAGTTACGAAACGCGAAATCTCAAAAATTCAAATAATGCGCGCTCAGCCACACACATTATACGCTTTTCTCAGACTAGATTTAAACTTTTCTCACATTTGTCTCTGTTTAAACACTCAAACTTTCATAGATTTTCAACAAAACCTATCAATATTGAAGTGTGGGGGAAAGCGGGAGGGGGAAGAAGACTGCGCGGACACGTGTGCGCAGCATGACCCGGCGCAGAGCTGACAGCAGGTCTAGACCAAGATCTAAACCTGGACTGGACCAGGACTAAACCTGGACTAAACCAGGACTAAACCAGGACTAAACCAGGACTAAACCAGGACTAGACCAGGTGGATTAAAGCGCCCCGTGCGGGTCTATTTCCTGGTTTCTCACGAGTCACAGCTGAGGCGAGCAGCGAGGAGGAGACCGCAGGCAGTCTGAGCGCATGTGAGCGAGAACCATGCAAGAGCCGCGGTGGTCTAGACCTCCTCTAGATCTGACCAGGTCTAGAGGAGGTCTAGAGGAGCCGCGGTGGTCTGGACTAAACCAGGACTAAACCTGGACTAAACCAGGAGGAGCCGGTCCCCTCCTCCCTGCGGTCTCCTCCTCGCTGCTCGCCTCAGCTGTGACTCGTGAGAAACCAGGAAATAGACCCGCACGCGGCGCTTTAATCCACCTGGTCTAGTCCAGGTTTAGTCCTGGTTTAGTCCTGGTCCAGTCCAGGTTTAGATCTTGGTCTAGTCCTGCTGTCAGCTCTGCGTGGGGTCATGCTGCGCACACGTGTCCGCGCAGTTTTCCCCCCCCTCCCGCTTCCCCCCACACTTCAATATTGATACGTTTTGTTGAAAATCTATGAAAGTTTGAGTGTTTAAACGAGAGACAAACGTGAGAAAAGTTTAAATCCAGTCTGAGAAACCAATCAGGACGCAGAACACATTGTTACACTATAAAAAAAGTTACACTATAAAAAAAAAAAAAACTTGGATCGGGGCCTTGGAACGAATCAGGCTTTTTCCATTGAAATAGCTACTCAACTTACGAATTTTTCACGTTACGAAACCACTTCTGGAACAAATTAATTTCGTAAGGTGAGGTACCACTGTAATGTTATTGTAATCCTGTGCTGATGGTAACGATATCGTGACCAGAGAAATTCAAATGAAGTCTTAAATTTGATCAATATTTTACATTCGGCCTAGAAGCAAAGTTAGTTAAAGGAACTGTATGTAGCCTGCATGCTTACATTTACAAAAAATAAATAAAAATACTAGTACAATCAAACCTGAACCTGTGTCACCAGAGCCTTAACCTGCAGATAGAGTGCACATCCAAGTTTTTCTCATTCTCAGTTTATGAACAGGCCTCATGTGAAGCTCAGAACCTCCAGAATTCCCTCCCTGAGCTGCAAAAGCTGCACTAGAACTGACTCATGTTTGGCTGCAGGCGCTGGGGTTTAGGCAGTGACCGTTCAGATCAGAGAGAGGCATTTTAGGATTAAACCAACCATCGTGGTTTGCTGTTTCGCGGATTTTTTTTATTTTTTATAGTGTAACTTTTTTTTTTATAGTATAACATTGTGTTCTGCGTCCTGATTGGCTAAGAGACTGTAGACCTTTGCCGATTGATAGATGGGGGATGCAGGGGGGACCGGGACTAGACCAGGACCAGACTAGAACTAGACCAGGACTAAACGTGGACTAAACCAGGTCTAGACCAGAACTAAACCAGGTCTAGACCAGGTCTAATCCAGGTCTAAACCTGGACTGGTCCTGGACTAAACCAGGACTGGACCAGGTCTAGACTTGGACTAAACCAGGACTAGACCAGGTCTAAACCAGGATTAAATCACCCCGTGCGGCTCTTAGCTGGTTTCGTGCGGCTCCTGCATTTGTTTGATGAGTGTTCGGTTTGTGGCTCGGGCTGCAAGGACGCGGTCCTGAGGGGGAGGCATGGTCTGGGCGCCGCGGTTCGATCTCGTGCTCGCAGCCCCGGTGTACGCACAGCCTCGCGCCGGTCGTGCTGCTCTGTCACGGATTTGACCACGCGCAAGACAAGGGGTCCAAGGGGTCCAAGGGGTTGGTGCGCGTCGTGTCCCGGGACGTGGCAGTGCCGTTGAATAAGCGCGGTGCTTCCTGCGGATCCAGTGACTCATGTCTCCGCTCCCCTCGCGCGTCCGGCGGAGCCCCCACGCTTCTCTATTAATACATTTTGTTGAAAATGAGTGTTTAAACGAAAGAGAAATGTGAGAAAACGTTAATTCCAGTGTTTTAAGGCGTTTACAGTCTTAAAACATGCATAATAATTGTAAAATATAAAGTTGTCCTACTTCACGGCTTTCACTTATTACGGGTTATTTCTGGAACCTAACCCCCGCGATAAACGCGGGATTACTGTATCTTGAGAACCAAAACACCAAACTGCAACAAAAGGCACTTGCTATCATGTCTGGTGTTTTGTGACCAAGAATAAATCGGCATTACAATTGTTATTAGTAAGAGCAACAGCTGGGGTGCAGAAGGCTTGGCTATGGTGTCTATAGCTGATCTCACTCTGGCATTTCCACTCTCTCTGTTTCCTGTTTCCTCTTTTATGAAAAATAATCATGACCATAATCTCATATTACATGACATTTTGATAAACCCTTAAATTGGATAAGTACCATACTGTATCACTTACAGCGTGTATCTTAGCAGCTTTGAATGGGGTATTAAAAGATATATTTAATCCAAACATGTTTACCTCATGCCTGGGATCAGAGATACTCACTTGAGTGTGGCTAACTGAAAAACGTTTGGCTAGTGCTATCTATCTTGTGACTCTAAGGTTATTTGAGAGGGTCTTGTTTAACTGCACAAATCCGCTCACCTGTTGTAGTTCCAGCTAAACCAGTTCTTTCTGGTCAGATTGTGTAATAAAGATCAGCTTAAAATTTAACAAAGCCTCAGAGCAGTGTCTACAGTTTACAGTTTACAGCATTACACCCCCAAGGAATGTTGACGACATCAGCTGCAAAGTATCAATAGATGTTATAGAATGTAGTGATGTCATGAGAACACAAGACCTCTGGTGTAGTGTGTATACCTTATATTATATATGCTTAAATTAACAATCTGAATCAATTAATTAGCCCTATGTCTTGTAATTTGTGTGTACCATAATTTCCAGACTATAAGCCTCTACTTTTTTCTCACACTTTGAACCCTGCGGCTTTTACAATGCGGCTAATATATGGACTGATTATTCATTTATCAACACAGCGGATGTGTGCGCAGCCTGAGTGCAGAAAGCGCCGCTGTCTGCGTGGTTAACACGATGTTACAACAAGAGCCAAAACAGTTTATCCCCGAGTGATAAAATAAGTTCTGATGCTAAATGAACATTAGTGAGTGGGATACGTCTTAATGACTCGTATGTGTTAAATGCAGATGAGGCGTAAATAATGAGAAGAAATGTCTCAAACTTCAGTAGCCGGACATCCACTCATACCGAATCGATACAATTAGCCCCGCCACCGGGAGAGCCTGAAATCTGCTGAAATCCTATGAGACACCGACATGATCCCAGACACTGACATGATCCCAGACACCGACATGATCCCAGACAGAACAGCAGCTCTTTCTGCAGGAGACACGTGCAGTAGAACAAGAAGTGACGGGGTGTAAGAGTGAGGGTAATTTTTAACAGTTATTTTCCCCTTCATGCACACACCTCCTCATGGAAAACACATAAAGAAATACATATGATGCAGTTTTTAAACTAAAGGCAATCATTCTGGCTGTCGAAGAAAGAAATCGAGCTGCTGCACATGAGCTCGGCATCGATGAGCCGATGGTGAGACGCTGGCGACGGCAGCGTGACGAACTGATTCAATGCAAAAAGACGACAAAAAGTTTTCAGAGGCAATAAAAGCAGATACTCTGAACTTGAAAACATTCTTGAAGACGTGGACACCTGTGACTTATAGACAGGTGAGGCCTATATGTATAAAAAAAAAATTGTTGAACATTTAGTTAATGTGGCTTAAATTCAGGCGCGCTCAATAGTCCGGAATTTACAGTATATTGTTCATCTGTTTACATGTTTGTATGTATGTATGTATGTATGCGTGTATGTATGCGTGTATGTATGTATGTATGTATGCATGTATGTATGCATGTATGTATGCGTGTATGTATGTATGTATGTATGTATGTATGTATGTATGCATGTATGTATGTATGTATGCATGTATGTATGCATGTATGTATGCATGTATGTATGCGTGTATGTATGTATGTATGTATGCATGTATGTATGCATGTATGTTTGTGTGTATGTATGTATGTATGTATGTATGTATGTATGTATGTATGCATGTATGTATGCATGTATGTATGCATGTATGTATGCGTGTATGTATGTATGTATGTATGCATGTATGTATGCATGTATGTTTGTGTGTATGTATGTATGTATGTATGTATGCATGCATGCATGTATGTATGTTTGTGTGTATGTATGTATGTATGTATGTATGCATGCATGTATGTATGCATGTATGCATGTATGTATGTGTGTATGTATGTATGCATGCATGTATGTATGTTTGTGTGTATGTATGCATGTATGCATGCATGTATGTATGCATGTATGCATGTATGTATGTGTGTATGTATGTATGCATGTATGTATCTATGTATGTATGTATGTATGCATACATGAAAAAAAAAAAAAAAAGTGTGTATAGTACCTGGTGGATGTCTTTGAGCAGGGCCTGGCTCTTCATCGCTCTGAGCAGGGCCTCTTCAGACTGAGCAGCTTCACTCAGCCACACCCCACGCCGAGTGTCCAAAGACCGGAGACAATATTCCAACTGCTCCACTCGGAATCCTGGAACAATCTAGAAACACAACACAATTTACATTAATTTACATTATTTTGTTACTTTCCTGCTGGGTCCGTCAAATCCCATTCTCCATGGAGACGTTAACGCTTTATCTGGAATGTTTCACGCATATTAAACCGTTCTATCATCATGAAAACCAAACCAGATCAAGTTTCAGGTCAGATCTGTGGAGAAGCGACCCCGCTCACTGTCAGAATTTGTGTTTTTCTGGGCATTTTTGGGCAGTAAAACCACCTGTAATTGAATGCATGTAAAGCAGGGCTGAGTGATGACATATACGAAGAAACAAGCAGGTGACGGACACACAGTGCACCTTTAATAAAATGTATTTATTTCCATTTATTTGAAAGATGCTGGTGTCAGTTCTTACGCTGTTTCTGATGCCATCGCAGATATCCGTCTTCAGATTTGAGGCTCTGTTGAATAAGTTGTGGATCTGCTCCTTCTGCTCTTTCAGACGGTTAAGCTTCTCCTCAGCACATCCAGTCTGATCTGATGTTATTGGTTTAGACTGAAGAAGTTCCTCCAACTGAAAACAAAAATTTATATTATTCTGAGTCGTGTTTTCTCAAATTAAAATTTTGAATTGCAGGTTCATTGTAAACCGCATTATTGTTTTAAACTTTAGAGTGCATTTTTGTTTGTTCCTATATTTGGCTCGAATTTGATCCCAGTGTACTCCTTTTGTGGATTTGGTTTAGTCTTGGTTTAATCTTGGTCTACTCCAGGTTTGGTTTCAGTTCTAGTCCTGGTTTAGTCTCAATTTGCTATGGTGAATGTGCAAGTGTCACGCACCCTTATAGTGGAAATGGGACAGATGACTTCCTGTTTACAAAGGTAGATTATTGTTAAAAAATGGCTATATGACATTTTGAACCCTATGTGTATGATTTGGACTCTTCAAGTACAGATAAGTGGGCGGGAATTGGTGAAAACAAGAATTTTCTGAGCACTCAAGCATCAAAACCAATCCAATTACAACTGAGTATACAGCTCTGGAAAAAAATAAGAGACCACTGCAAAATTATCAGTTTTTCTGATTTTACTACTTATAGGTATGTGTTTGGGCAAAAGGAACATTTTTGTTTGAGTCTATAAACTATTGACAACATTTCCCCCAAATTCCAAATAAAAATATTATCGTTTAGAGCATTTATTTGCCGAAAATCACAAATGGTCAAAAAAACAAAAAAGATACATATTTTTAGACCTCAAACAATGCAAAGAAACAAGATCAAATTAATTTTAAAACAACATAATACTAATGTTTACACTTAAGAAGAGTTCAGAAATCAATATTTGGTGCAATAACCCTTATTTTTAATCACAGCTTTCATGCGTCTTGGCATGCTCTCCACAAGTCTTTCACATTGTTCTTGGGTGACTTTATTCCACTCCTGGTGCAAGAACTGAAGTAGCTCAGCTTTGTGTTTGTGTTGGAATTCAACAGACGCTGGAATGGAATGGCTGTAATACATGTAGAGATGCTGATTTCAGAAAAAAATGCAGTGGTCTCTTTTTTTTTTTTTTCCAGAGCTGTATAATGATGCATTGAAACATACTGTTAAAAGTCAATTTTGCATTATTTGTCTCCCTGAATGTTACCAACAACTTTCCTAAATGTTTCTTCTCATATTTTGCCAGCTGATGAGGGTTAATATTACACCATTTTCTGATTTCCTCATCACAAACATAAGTGGAGTTGTGTTTTGTTTCATTCACACAGGTTTAACACACAAACCCTGCAGACTGAGGCTGTGTTCTTCTCTCAAACTGAAAACACTCCATAGGCCTTCACTAGAATGATTGGTGAGGTAACAGCTTTCTAACATGATTAAGGCTGCGTCCCATTACTCTGTCTTACCCCTTCCCCTACCCCTTTATCTACGTCTTTGTCTTGCCCCTCAATAACGAGCTGAGAGGGCTCGGGGTACGAATGTTCCCGTAAGAAATGGGACGCCACTCGATTACCGTTTACATCATCATCCCTCGCCTCTACCTGAGCTGCTACGTCTACAGAGGCGACAACAATTGACGCAAACAAACGTAAACAAATGTCAAGGATTATCGGGTACCTCAGCTCGACAAAAAAACTAGCTTGTTTATACATGAAAGTTCGATGAGAACGATAACGTCGGCTAAACAGACATCACTACAATTAAAACCGCAATTAAAACAGTTCACTAAAAGTAACGTAGAACATAAGCGTCATAATTGTAAACCTGCTAAACTGTTAATCGATAATTACAACTGCTGAAAATACATTGGTGAGACTCCTTGGCTGGTCGATGTGACGCTGCCATCCTGATCCCAAAACCTGCCTGAGCTTGTAGGCGTACCACTTCATTTCACGGGGTATGTAGCCCGAGGTCGTGGCCCGAGCCCTTGATCAAAATTAGAATCGAGAAACCCCTTGCCCTCAAATGAACGCGCAAAGCCAAGGGGTTGGGGTAAGACAAAGGGGTAAGACAGAGAAATGGGACGCAGCCTAAAGCTAACAACAGTCAGTTTGCATAAGAATGTTTAACCCAAACTGCAGACTTCTGTTGGTGACATGCTCAGACCTGTTTATTGAGGAGGTGGAGGCTGCTACTGAGCTCCAGGATGGACTCACTCTCCTCCACCTTCTGCTTAAGACGCAGGTGCAGGTCCAGTAGAGCAGTCACGTCCTCTTCTGTCACCCTTTCACCGACGCCCAGTCTCTGCTGCAGTCGTCTCACCGTCTCAAAGTTAACCATGATGAAGTTAGCCTCGGCGTCCAGTTGCTGAAAAACAAGAAACGTTAGAAGGTGTGTGTGAAACGTTGTCCAGTATTAGCCTGGTGCTGATAGACTCCTCGCTGCATCAGCTTTGGATCAATGTAGTTTCTAATAGAGAGAGCAGATTGAATAAATTCATTCTGCTTTCTGATTCAATAACCATCGAGAGAACCAAAATATCAAATTGCAACAAAGTCTTGGCCATCATGTCCAGTAGGGATGGGACAAAATCTCGTGCCACAAGATCTCACGAGACTGCGCACACGTCCCGAAAATTATCTTGTGAGATTTTTTTTTTTACCCATGTTTTTGGATAAAAAGCGGAGCTACGTACTGGCGATTACATTTTTGAGAAACTGTAGTCCCGAAAAGCAGCACAACAGTGACAACAGAAATATTAAATAAAATAAATAAAAATAGTGAGGCTAAAATTGGGAACTGGATTGCACAGTTTATGAATTATAAAGTCAAAATCTCGTTCTGTCTCGTTCTCGTAGATCCAGTCTCGTGTCTTGTCCCGTCTTGTGGAAATTACACATAATCCCACCCCTAAAATGTCCAATGTTTTTGTAACTAAGAATAAATCTTTTATTTTTATTTTATCTTAACTCCAATGCACATTCTACTGCACATGACCAAGTCACTGCTGTATCTTCCATTGCACATTTTTGATGCACACTGCACACTTTGGAAATCTGTATATAGTATAGTTTATTTATTATGTTGCACTGTTTTAAGATTTTAGACCGTAGACTTTAGTTTTAACTTAGATCTCTGTCTTAGATAGTTTTTTGTTGTGTTTTGTCTTCATATTGTATTTTGTACACTGTCTTTTTGCACTACTTGGCCAGAGAGAAACAAAATTTCGATTCACTGTATGTTGAACACATATGGCAGAATTGACAATAAAGCTGACTTTGAACTTTGAACTTTGAAATCTGCATTACAATTACTCACTCTGGCATTTTGGTAAAGTAATGTACACTCTTTCCTCTTTTTTGAACCATAATCATAGAACATAATCTCATATTATATCACATATTATAAAACCTTAAATTGGATGTGTGAAGTGGCATACTTTATCACTTACAGCATGTATCTTAGCAGCTTTGATTGGGGTATTAAAAGCTATATTTGCAAAAGGAGAACTTCAATTTGTGAACTGGACAAAAGTTTATTTGGTTGAATACGTTTCGCAGCTCATCCAAGCTGCTTCTTCAGTTCTGGTCAGACGCTGGTGGACACTGCCTATATCTGCCTGAAGGGGGCGCTAACTACAATGAAATTACTCTGACACTACCACATCTACTTGTTGTTTCTGTTAGATAGGTGGGCCTATTAGATCTGCAGTGGGAGTGGAGTGTGGGTCTTGTTAGCAGAACCATTCAGGACCATTATGGGTGTTTTCACACCTCTGGACCTGACCTGCTGCCCTATTGTTTTCTTTGTTTGTTTGTTTTGATTTAGGTTTTAGGATAGAGTTATAGATGGGAGACAAATGATGCCTGAGACCTCCATTTCTGTTCAAGGAAGGATTCTCTTTCTTGACAAAAATAGCCTCTTTAACTCATAGTTTCATAGTAATTTCATTGTAGTTAGTTCCCTCCTTCAGACAGATATAGGCAGTGTCCACCAGCATCTGACCAGAACTGAAGAAGCAGCTTGGATGAGCTGCGAAACGTATTCAGCCAAATTAACTTTTGTTCAGTTGACAAATTGAATTTCTCCTTTTGCCGTGGATTCTACCTGAACGACTGTGGGATTCTACACACATCTAAAAACTATATTGAATCTAAACATGTCTTCCTCTATATCTGGGGACAGAGATTGGTTAACTTTTCAAAACTCCTTTATCCTTTAATATACAATCCAAATGAATGTGATTTTTTTCATATTAAAACGTCCTCCAGTGGACCCACCACCTGCGAGAGGATTCATGGGGGCTGGTGCATTGTGTTCTGGGCAGCAGATCTGTCTGGACTGCTGCCCCCGTGACCCAGAAATGGAAAAGCGGAAGGAGATGGATGGATGGAAACTATAAATGTATAAAAGCGCTGTACAGTATTAGCCTCCTCCTCATCAGCTTTGGGTCAGTGGAGTTTCTACTCGGGGGAGCAGACTGAACAAATCAGGCCACACTGAAATGCTACATAACGCACTAAATGACACATGTTACACAAAATGTACTTTTTTACGATGTTATTTTGTTGTCCCCTGGATGCTGGAGTTGAAGTTTACGTCATTGCACTTGTTATGTGGTGAAAATTATGTTCACAATGACTACATGGCTCGATTTGCATAGCATTCACATTACTTAGGGAATTCATTTGGTATTTTTTTATTATTATTATTCATTCCTGTTGCTGATAGCAGAGGGAGTGCCAATTTCAGTGTTACCTAAAACATGTTTAAAAGAAACTTAAAGCCACAAGAATGCACAATATGTGTTCTTTATGTGCTCATAATATGTGCTTAAATATGTGCATTTGAGTTTTATTATGCTCCACATTGTGTGTTTTACTTATTTGTATCATATAAAGGTTTACTGTACTTTTGCTACGGGCATATGTGATGTTTTAGTCATGGTGTTTATTGTCTTGTTTATCAGATGTTTTATGTTCACTGTGGGCCTACGGGGCGCTGCAATTTCAAATCCTGTGTGTGCAACCTGTACATATGATTTTTGACAATAAAGCTGACTTTGAACTTTTGAACTTTACAAGATACAATTTACTTACACATTCAGAATTTAAAGCTCTTGGAGCAGTAGAGAATAGAGTACCAAAAAGAGAATTCTGCTTGATCAAAGAACTAAATAAATACTTATTAATAATGATATCTGGAACTATAAATGGTGTACTTTTAAGTTGAGTTAATAACATCACAAGCCCAGCCCAACCTGATAATCTCTTCATCCAGGGCAGGGCAGTATTGATCAGTACTCACAGTGAAATGTGGTCTGGCCTGAGTGAACTGTAGCCTCAGTCTGGATGTGAGCTGCTCTGAGCCCAGGTCTATGACTGTGCATGAGTCCAGCAGCTCAGACACACTCTGCAGGTCTGTCACCGTCTGAAAACAGCACCAGACAAAAGGGAAATAATAACCAGGAATGCAGGGGGGATAATTTACACAACCAACATGGACTGAATACATGAACATATGAACTATATTTTTGAAAATCCATCAATCATTTCATTTAGAGCTGCCCTTTATAATTACCTTTCCAAGTCTCTGTCTGTATTTGAGGCAGTACTTCTTGTCCTCTTGCAGCTTGTTCAGTTGTTTTTGATAATCTCTGTGCAGCTCCTCCACTTCATCTTTAGCTTTTTTCAGACGCTCCATAGTCTCCGTCACTGCATGGCCCACAGAGTCTGGGTTTAGTCCTGGCACCATCATCTGAGATAAAGAGAAAAGTGACATTTGTTAAATATATCTTTTAAAATTAATATTTCATATCATAAATGAAAACAGGCATGAATTAAATGTCTGACGCCCTCTGTGGGCAATAGTGAGTTTTGGGCCATTGCCTACTTGTAGGTCTTAAACATTTCAAAAGAGATAATTTCTCACAATGTGTCTCCAGAATGAGAGCTGTGGGGTGGAGGATTACCTTGCTGAGATGACTTCTGTAGATATTTCCAAGTTCTTGTGCTGTGAGGAATTTTTCCACCGTGGCCTGCCATCTTGCCTCCTCTGCCGCCTCCTCCACTTCAGGTCTGTCAGCGTAAGTCCTTTTCAGATGTTCAAAATCCACCAGCACCTACAGAATAAAAGAGTATATTAGAATTTTCTGTAAACTGAGCTATTATTGCATCCTTAATGGCTACAAATGTATACAAAATACAGAAACCTCACTTAAACTGTGAAAATATATGATTGTCTTTCATTTTTACCCCCTGACTAAATAAGCATTTAATTTCTACTGACAATCTAATTACAAGAGTAACAATAGCTCACACCCTCACACGGCCGTCCTAGTGGTAGTTTTTGTCATGATTTTCTACAATAAAAACATTTACTTTTCAACACAGATATATACTTATCAATCTTACTTAAAAACAAAAATGACACTATTTAACAGCATATTATATCTTATAATATTATGATACTTGAAAATGACTTCCATTACTTGTGTCTTTCTGTAATACTTTTGAACGCTTTTTTTTTTTTTCAATTATGTATATACAGTGGTACCTCACCTTACGAAATTAATTCGTTCCAGAAGTGGTTTCGTAATGTGAATTTTTCGTAAGTTGAGTAGCTATTTCAATGGAAAAAGCCTGATTCGTTCCAAGGCCCCGATCCAAGTTTTTTTTTTATAGTGTAACTTTTTTTATAGTGTAACATTGTGTTCTGCGTAGAGACTGTAGACCCAGGACTAAACGTGGACTATACCAGGTCTAGACCAAGGTCTAAACCTGGACTAAACCTGGACTAAACCAAGACTAGACCAGGTGGATTAAAGCACCGTGTGCGGGTCTATTTCCTGGTTTCGTTTCGAGTCACGGCTGAGGCGAGCAGCGAGGGGGACCGCACGCAGTCTGAGCGCATGAACGAGACCCGTGCTCAAACCGTGCCTCCTCTAGACCTCCTCTAGACCTGGTCCAGACCAGGTCTAGACCACCACGGCTCTTGCATGCGTTCGTTCATGCGCTCAGACTGCGTGCGGTCCCCCTCGCTGCTCGCCTCAGCCGTGACTTGAAACGAAACCAGGAAATAGACCCGCGCGTGGCGCTTTATCCACCTGGTCTAGTCCTGGTTTAGTCCAGGTTTAGTCCTGGTCCAGTCCTGGTTTAGTCCAGGTCTAGACCTGCTGGCAGCCCCGCGCCGGGTCATGCTGCGCTATCACACGTGTCCGCGCGCAGTTCCCCCCCACCCCCCACACACACACTTCACTATTAATAATTTTGTTGAAAAACTATGAAAGTTTGAGTGTTTAAACGAGAGACAAATGTGAGAAAAGTTTAAATCCAGTCTGAGAAAAGCGTATAATGTGTGTGGCTGAGCGCGCATTATTCGAATTTTTGAGATTTCGCGTTTCGTAACTTGAATTTTCTTTTGTATCTAGAGACCAAAATTTAACGTGAAGGCGTTTCGTAACTTGAACTTTTCGTTTGTTAGGTCTTTCGTAAGGTGAGGTACCACTGTATACTGTACGAAAAACCTGTTTTGCAGCACGTTCTTTTTCTTTTTCTGAAATCATGGGCATGACTCTACTGGCATGGGTGGGGAATGGGTCTGATGCTTCTTTATAAGATAAGATAAGACTTTATTGATCTCACATGAGAAATTTACTTGCCAAAAATCCATAATGACTAAGTTTAGACTAGTTTTCCCTTGCCTAGTCTGACATACAGTCTATGGTGAATTTTATCATTTCACTTCCTGGTTGGACATGGGTACGAGATGTGGAACGGGTACCTCACCTTATCTGGCAACCATACCATAAAAGGGCAGAAGCTCATGTAATTTACACAAAAAAATATTTTTCAACATGTGTGAATTTTAAAATGATGTTGTTCTTGCGCATCCATTATCCCTGAATTTTGGATGCCTTTTTTAATATTGATGATATAGATAACAGGGTTCCTTTTTAGAACACAGCTAAGTCATATTTGCTTTGCAGTTTTTACTTACCTCCTCTGCTGTCTGGAGGAAGATGATGTAGGGCTGCAGCAGCTGTAGCTTAGACTGGATGGTTGTGTTGACAGTGTTCAGGTCCTTCAGGATGACCTCTGCTCGTGCACTGAGTTTAGGGTCAACACTGGAGTCCCCTGGGGAGTCTGAACACAGGGAGCGCAGCTGATCCAGCATCTGCAGCATGGACTCTGCATCTTTATCTGCAATCTAGAAAACAGGACATATAGCATCATAAAAATAAAAAAAGCATTATAACATATATAAGAAAATAGCGTAATATGCTCAGGAGGTGGCTGAGAGGTGGGTACTGGCCAAATTCATGTCCATTAAGGACGACACCTCTCACCCTCTGCACCGGACTGTAGAGGAGCTGAGCAGCTCCTTCAGCAGCCGACTGAGGCACCCCCAGTGCAAGAAGGAGCGCTACCGCAGATCCTTCATCCCCACCGCCATCAGACTGTATAATTCTAACATATAGGCCAGACGTGCAATATCCTCCTTTTTCATGTTGATGCTTGTTGTTACTATTATCATTATTACTATTTTCCATTATTACTATTATTACGTATTACTATTTTATCCCCTCCCTGCCTGCATGCACTTTTTCCCCTCTTGTCCAAATGTCCTGGAGCTACTGTGGCGAGTAAATTTCTCCTGTGTGAGATCAATAAAGGCTTATCTTATCTTATCTTAAGTTAGTCTACCTCCATTATGCTATCAAAAAAGGCAGTGCTACATATTTTTTCTCTATGGAAAGAGAAATTCACAATGATTCACACTGGTTAAACATTTGGGATGTGTAACAACATTCTACAACAGCAGGTGGTGCTACTGGCATCACATTTGCAACAATAAAGGTCATGAAAACAAACTTCACACCATGTTACATCTTAGTTAACAAGTAATCAATGGATACAACAACATTATCAAAACATCTGGCTAGAGGCTGAGGAGATTCTATTTTATCTGTACACAAAGATACATATTTAAATTAAAGTACGCTGTAAGTACACAAACTTCAGCAAATTACTGTGAAGCTTTTCAGTGCCTTATGACTGAATCAAGACGAGATATGCGAAAATACGCTGCTGGATTTTTCGCGGACAACAATTTGCGACGCAAATATATCACCTTTCGGACACATTTTTTTGTTTTGAGAAGAAAAACAAGCTTTATTACGAGTCCCCGCGAAGTTACCAGACCTAATTACCTGAGCTCCAGAACGCGAGCAGAACCGGGCTGAGCGCAAACTGTCAGAGGTAAGCCGATGTTACCGCACATAACTTTTAGAAGGAAACCCATACAGATTAACATAAAAAAACAACAACAACACTATCCCTTTAAGCAAAGTTTATCAGAGAATGACCCAAAACTTAGCTCCACCTCATATTTTGCCCAGACCAGTACTTCAGGCCACAGCCAGGGAATTTGAAGTTTCCAAGAGCTTTCTAATTAAGAAAGTAATTACAAAACCACTTCCTGAGGAAACATGATGACACTATCCCAGACAATAGTTTCTGTGTCATGGTTAGTGCTGTCAGGTGATTAAAAAAAATAATCTAATTAATTACAGGATTTGTAATTAATTAATCTAATTAATCACATTTTAATACATTTTTAGGTGGTTTATTGTGCCACAGTGCAAAAAAGGTGTCAAACGTGTGTGAAAAAATACAGTAGTACAGTGAAAAGACTGAAAGTCCTTAAGTCTTTGGCTTGTTCTCTTTCTCTCCGTGCACGTTACCTCCACTGTAACCACAACAAGACTGTTGGCAGACCTGCAGAGTGCACCTGTATACCCCCACTCCCCCTCCCACATTACATAACATTCATTCGAAAGCTCATTTACACCATTCCACTATTACATGGAGAATATTTCTGGTGCCAAAAGGTGAGCACGTACAGTAGCTTCCATGCAACTTCAATAAATAATGTACAAAGCTTCAAATATACAGAGAATACAAATAATTGCCCGAAATAATTGCCCGTGCAAGATACTCATGGCTCACATGACCCCCGGAACCCGTGAAACTGGAGGATTTAAACTCCCGGTGCAGATGTGTCCGGGTTTGCCAGATCGCACCACGGGAGGAGGGAGAAGGCAGCAGCGCGCGAATGAGTAAATGAACGGGTTTAGCGCGATTTGGATGGGCAAAACTGGTGCTTCTAAGTGTGCACCCTTAGTCGCAACAGAACACGCTGAAGAGGTTATGGTAATTACTTTATGGTGGATGATGGAAACGGGCGCGCGCGTCTTCACGTGCTCTCCCCGGGGACAACGCTCCATCACATTTTAATAAATACACTCACCGTTCAAAGGCCCTGCACGCCAAATTTAAAATGCACGCGCATTGAATTGCTGCTCATAATTAATTGTGTTAATTTATATAACACATTAATTTGCAGTGTAATTAATTCATCTAATTAACGCGTTAAACTGACAGCCCTAGTCATGGTACAATATTCCAGAAGCAGAAAGGACGAAGTGGGCAGGGTTAAAAGTTCAAACTAACACATGTTCCTGACTCAGGGTTTAAAATCAGGTACAGTTAGGCTTGTGAGAATTACTATATTGACTTCCATCCATTTTCTTCTGCTTCTCCGTATTCCGGGTCGCGGGGGCAACAGACAGATCTGCCGCACAGAACACAACGCACCGGCCCCCATGGATCCTCCTGCGGGTGGTGGGCGCACGGGAGGACGGCCCCACATCGGCAACCGGCCTTGATGTACTTGTGTCATGGGGGCTCTTCCAGTGTGCGCCGACACTGGGAGCGAGGTGGGGCTAAGTGTCTTGCCCAAGGACACAACAGCAGCACTCTGCATCTGTGGGAGCTGGGATCACACCGCCAAAACCTGCGGGTCAGTGGATCCCACCGCTCAACCAACGATGCACTGTCGAGTGCGGACTATTGACTTATCGTTCAATATATGAAAGCTGAGACAGATTTTGGGGATCAGGATGGATCACATGTACATTTTCTTTGTAAAAGTGAGGAGATTTGGGTTATTTTTGTTGTAATACAATAAGATTTGAGCTGTAGAGGGTTCAATAACAATATTCTATGACTAATTGTTACAGATCTTGGTACAGATCTTTTAAATGAGTGAAATCTAGGCCAAACTGTCTTCTCCTATTGCAATCCATAATATAAATACAGAGTACCTGAGCCTGGACCTGCAGCTGGACGTGTGTGGCCAGAGAGTGGTGAGCCTCAGAGAAACATGGTCCTGGGTGAGGGCTGACCATCAGCACACTGCTACAGTGATCCAACCAGGAGCACACCTAGACATACAGACATTAATACACAGGATATAAATGCACCAAAGGAGATATATTATGCTAATTCAGCTTCTTTTTAACCATGTTACAATAGCTTCCCCACATCATTATCTTGTTGCTTGTTACTTTGAAATGCCACTAAGGTGGGGGAGCAGTAGAGAAAGAATACTGCAAGTTGAACAGGAAGTCAATGGACCTGTTAGTTTCATTTAGGGCCTGTTTAGACATACCCGGGTATCTGTAAAAACAGAGACTTTTCCCCTCGTTTGTGCCTTTCGTTTACACACAGAGGTTTTTCCTCTGAAAACGATTCTTTCTAAAAACTCCTGTTTCGCTTTTGCATGTGGGTCATTCCAGAATTGGAGGACATTTTGGCTTTAAAATTCTTGAAAAATAAACCTTCACTTTTCTGATTTTCTGCTACATATTCATCAATAATAGGTGATAAACTATCAAATGCTTGATTAGCTCAGCTGACGATCAATGGTAAAATTTTTAATACATGATTTATATGGTTTATTTATTTATTTACTCTAATCACTGTTATTACTAATCAAGAGGAAAAACTTATTTATGCAAATACGTAAAGGAAAAAAAAAATTGTCTTATTCTGATCATTTGCATAACAGGGTTGCATGAGGCAGAGTGAGACATTCAATCAAGGCTAACGATGTTATAAAAATATGAAAAATAGAAGAGAAGACAAACCTTTGCTCTGCCCATTCTTTTGGAAAACTGTTTGATGATGTCAAGTCCAGGGGATCATGTGGTTTACTGCTTTCTTCTTCTTCTACCAGACTAAAAATGTTATGCTAACAGGGTTGCAACCCTGTTAGTATAACATTTTCATGTTGTGGGACACATGTTCCATGAATAATAATAATTATTTGAAATATTATGTCTATTAAAACAAATGTTCCCACAGTTACAAGAGATGGCAATGAAACAAATTGTAGAAAAAACAAGAAATTTCAATTCAATTTTAACTGTTTTATTTGAGATTCAATTTGGCCATTAGAGGGGTGGGACAAGAGGAAAATGGCATTTTGGGGGGTACCCCAGACTTATTTGGTATTTTAAAAACTATTTTCAAGCATTCTTTTCTCTTAGTTTTTTTTAGATTTGGTCTCAGGACAAGTAAATTCACTCAGAAACTGTATGTTTTAGTATTTTGTATGTGGATTACTTAATATTTGATGGGCGGGACGTAAAATGACCCATGTAACCTGAGGAAAATGGAATTTTAGGCAGCTGATGCACCAAAAGTGTGATTCTGATTGGCTTGCAGAGCGTTCTCCTTCGTTTTAGGGGGCAAATTCGCTGTTTGCGTGTAGAAGATGGATACAAATGAAGGAAAATGTCTCCGTTTTCCAAAATGAGGCCCTGTTTACACTGGTATTTTTAAAAACGGAATGAGACAAATATTCGTTTCTCAACATACCCGGCTATGTGTAAACGTAGCCTTTGCTTAGAAACTGCAAACACAGCTATTTATCTGGTTAGAAAGATCAGCAAACAAAATGTTAAACCTTTTTGCTCCTAAATATCTCTTTTACCATTAAGTCCTAAATATGTTGTAGTATTCACCAAATCTTTCGCTTTTTTTTCTACACTGTATCTGTGACTACATTAGATCAATTAAAATATAGTTCAAATAAAAAATAAGCCCCCAAAGCCTTGCACAGACAAAATAAAATACACATATCATTATATGTTATTACAATAAATAGATGCAATTACGTTATTGATGGGTTAACTAGGCAATAAAGTATAAAGTGGGTCATTGAATGTATATATAAATAGACATAGCTAACCCGCGGACCGTCGCATTCCAAATATGTTTAATTAATCATTGCATTTATATAGCACCTTTCAAGACACCCAAAATGCTTTGCAGTTCATTGTTCATTCACTCCACACTTGGTGGTGGGAAACTACAATTGTAGCCACAGCTGCCCTGGGGCACCACTTTCATACTAGGCAATGTGGGTGAAGTGTCTTGCCTAGGGACATAATGACTCAGTTTCCATTTGAGAAATTGTCACCCCTCTCTCTCTAACTGCTGCTGTGAGCCTCATCATTCATCCATTTTCTTCCGCTTTATCCGAGTTTGTGTCACGGGGGCAACAGTCCAAACAGATCTCAATGCACCGGCCCCCATGGTTCCTCCTGCGGGTGGTGGGTCCACGGGAGGCGAGCCTCCCCTGGACCCACCTCATCCTCATCATTTTGGTCTTAAAATGTTAGTATTAACCTGCTCTACATGATCCTGGTGTTTTGTCCGTAAATAGATTTCTATTCCTAGTATAGAAGAAATTCGCCCCAATAACTGCTAGCATTGTGAGCTTCATTTGACTGGAGCCAAACGCTATGGGTGACGTCACACTTCCTTAGTCCACTTCTTTATACAGTGTACGGTTGTGCCCAGTTTTATATAAATGCATACAAAAACAAGCATTCTGCACCATACCGTACCTTGTCAGCAAGTTGGTCAAACGATGCCTCAAGTTTGTGAATCTCTTCCAGACGTAGAATTCTTTTGGCTTCTTCCTGCTTTTGTTCTGCTCTGGAATGTTCAAGCTTGAATTCATATTTTTCTATCATGGTGCTTTCTACTTTGACTATGGTCTCCACTTTGGGATTAATTTCAGTTTTATGGACCAAATGTTCCTCAGATGGTTCTTCAGGAGGTTGCAACTTCACAGTCTTTTCTTCTACGTTACACTTGACATCAACAGTTATTTCTGTAGGTTTTGTTTCTTCAGATTTTAATATATTTTCTTCTTTTAACGTATCATTGACTACGTTTTTGACTTTATATGAATTGCTTGGTATCTTCTCAAATTTTGGTCCAAGATGAGAAGTAGAATAATTGTCTTTTTCTCGCCATTTTGATTGCAATTTTTTAAACCTTTCACTAAAATTTTCAGATTTTGTCACTGGTTCATCCCATTCCCTCTCATTTGCGTCAATTTCAGATTTGGAAATTTCTGCGGATGTAGATTTTTCAGCAGATTTTACTTCTGGCTCCTGGTCGGATTGAATGTCGATATCTGCCATTTCATTTAAACTTGAGCTAAGGTAAACCTCTTTGGTATCTTCTATTTCATATGTCTCAACTTCTTCCACGACTTTACATTCCTTCTCCACTGTTGTATCATGATTCGATTGATTAGTGGTTGCAAATTCCATGTTCACCTTCGTTTTTTGCTTTTCTTCAAAACTTGTAGATGTTTCGTTGACGTCGATATTAATATTAAGGAAATCCTTGGTTTCTTGCAATTTTGGTTGGAGTTTCTTGGACACAAGTTTGAAAATTGGCAGAGACCTTGAGCGCAGTCCCAATCTCGTCTGTAGTTCTTGATTTGAATCAGAAATTGGCAGATTTTCTGTAGACATTTGCTTAATTTTAGATATGGTATCCTTTTGTAAATTCATATCCAATTTACCATCCTGCGATTCATGAAGATTGGATTCTAAGTGATAGCCTTTAGCGTCAGATAACTGAGATTCAAATTTTTCCTCCAAATTTGTAGACATTTCGAAATTGTTGTCACTTTCTACAATTGTAAACTCTTTTGACGTTAACCGAGTTTTTAAATCACAATTCGAAGATGATTCTCCATTGAAATCTTTGTTTTCAAGATCTTGCGCTAGTTCCGATTTCATAGGAGAATCACTGGTCCAGCTTTTTGTTTCTTGTAATTTTGGCAGCAGTTTTAGTGACCTAAGCTTGAAAACGGGCAAACATCTTGACGGCAATTCCAATTTTGTATCTGAACGTTCTTTAGCGTCATTTGAAGGAGACTCGTTTATCACTGACTCCTTATTTGATTTAGATTTCTCAATAAACACGTCTTCTGCCTGTTGCTCCAACCTAATTTCTAAGTCATCATTTGAACTGTATGAACTGTCCAACTCAATATCTGATTCTGGCTCAGTATTAATTAATTCTTCACGCTTAATCTCTTGCTTCAACTCCTCATTGTCCTCCGCTATAGACTCCAATGACTTTGCAGGTGTGTTTTCATTGGCGGTTTCTTGCATTCCCTCAGATTCCCATTTTGGTGTTGGTTCTCTCTCACACATTCTGGAGTCGATACGTAATTCCTCCTCTTCTGACAAAGTGGATGCATAATTTCTATCAAGGGTTTCATTTGAGGACAAAGATACAAGATCGGAGCAAGATGTGAAGTTGTCATCTTCGTTCTCTGTTGGGTTGGTGAAGACTTGGGGTACTTCTAGAGGACTTTTGGCATTTTCAGGTTTTGATTCCAGATCAAACTGTATTTCAGATGTAGAGGTGGGGCTTTTAGTGTTTTGTGCCCGAATTTCATCTAATAACAAACTCCAGTCCTGCAAAATAACAAGACAAGAAGAAGGCTGATTTGAATCTCTTACAAGACAATGCAGACAAAATAGGCTGTACTTCAAAAGTCGTCTACAATATTAAGGAGAGATAGAAACTTAGAAAACTTGTTTTCTAAAGACAAGTCCATCCGGTGCAGAAATATTGTCTTAAATTTACTTTGCAATGGTCATTTTGACATCCAAATAATACACTTAACTCAATGCCTGTCTCTGTGAGGACCACACAAATAATAGGCGTAACTTTATGTAGGACTGGTGTGGACATGTCCCACAAATGTTGAGCTAACAGGGAACAGCACCAATATTTATTTTATTTATTTAACAGGACAATGCGTGAAAAGTCCCTCAGTCGTCCAGGTAGAATCCATGATCAAAGGAGAAGTTCAATTTGTCAACTGGACAAAGTTTGACGCTACCGGGAGGCGCGTCATTGTAGGACGCGCCTCCCGACAGCTAGATATAAGCAGGGTCTAACCAGTACAATAACCAGAGCTGACGAAGCCTCTCGGATGAGCGGCGAAACGTTTTCAACCAAACAAACTTTGTCCAGTTGACAAATTGAACTTCTCCTTTGATCATTAACAGGACAATGTACAGCCACATAATGGTAGAGATGTTTGTATCAGATTATAGCTTGAAAGCTAATTTCCATCTGTAGTTCTTTAGGGAGAAGAGGACAAGGGACATTATATACAGTGCAAAAAACAACAACAACAACAACAACAACAAAAAACCCATACATACTCCATACTCTCAGACACACATACTCCCGTTCGTTCATCCTCGCCATACACTGCATTACAAAGCAGAAACTGCTTTCAAATTCATTATGCTAAAAAATTAAGTTATAGCTCAGCAATCTAATGTTTGTACAATATATACTTTTTTTCTTTTTTAAAAGTTCACTACAATAAACATAACTGCGTAGTTTTGCAATATCAATTAGAGCATTTATAATATCAAATTAAAATGTTTCAGTGTGTGCATCTCTGGTTTTCGATGGACCACTTCCTTACTTCTCTAGAAAAGTTGCTAAAGTTCTTTTCGTGTCTTTTGTGAATTTATGTTACCGGTTACCGGTCTAGACAGCAGCCCCATTTCTCTCTTTTTATTTTCCTGAGTCAGGGTACGTATACAGACATTAATCCCGCTCTAATTCTGTCTGTTCTCTCCGTTTTTGAGCTCTGCACAAACTTTGCATCGCACAGTTTCCATGGGATGTCTCTTAAAGTGCGTATGAAGTTGTGAAATGCGAAATACTCATCGCTGTGAATTATTATGATGTTCAGAATGCCTAAAGTAAGAAAGGAATAACTTTGGACCACTGCCAAACATTTGAAATAAACTAGCTGTGTTTTTCACGTTTTTAAGAGTGTAAAAATCAGGTTCAGTGCCTTTAACTAGGTACACTTAATTGATCCTCGACATGCAACTGAGAGATGACAAACTGATTTATGACAGACCTGATATACAGTATATCATGTTTATTTCTGTCACAGACACATTGATACTGTGTATCGTGTACAGAGACATGGCAGAGGTTTTAAAGGTCCTACATTACACAGAATTGACTCTTGTGAACTTTAAGACACATTATAATGCTGCTACCTCCTCAAAAACATACCCGAAGTTGTGTTTTGTCTCATTCACATGTCTTTAAGTACAGCTCTGGAAAATAATTAGAGATAACTGCATTTTTTTCTGAAATCAGCATCTCTACATGTATTACAGCCATTCCATTCCAGTGTCTGTTGAATTCCAACACAAACACAAAGCTGAGCTACTTCAGTTCTTGCACCAGGAGTGGAATAAAGTCACCCAAGAACAATGTGAAAGACTTGTGGAGAGCATGACAAGACGCATGAAAGCTGTGATTAAAAATAAGGATTATTGCTCCAAATATTGATTTCTGAACTCTTCTTAAGTGTAAACATTAGTATTATGTTGTTTTAAAATGAATTTGATCTTGTTTCTTTGCATTGTTTGAGGTCTGAAAACATGGATCTTTTTTGTTATTTTCACCATTTGTCATTTTCTGCAAATAAATGCTCTAAACGATAATATTTTTATTTGGAATTTGGGGGAAATGTTGTCAGTAGTTTATAGACTCAAACAAAAATGTTCCTTTTGCCCAAACACATACCTATAAGTCGTAAAATCAGAAAAACTGATAATTTTGCAGTGGTCTCTTATTTTTTTCCAGAGCTGTAACTCTTTATTATCACTGTCTACATCTCCAAAGCTTAGAATGCTGTGTTCTACCTTGTGATGTCATGAGTTTTCAAGTTTCAAGACTCTAATGAAGGTGTATGGAATTTAAAAAGCACGTCCTTTATTGCCACATGACATGAGAAGGTGTTTTCAGTTTGAGAGAACTCCTAAACGCAGGATTTGTGTGTTAATGAAACAAAACACAACTCCAGGCATGTTTGTGATGAGGAAACATTATAACATAAACCAGAAAATATAGTAGTGAAATATGGGACCTTTTATAGACTACATTCACACTGAAAACTGTCCCAACAAAATTGTAGTTTACAGTTTTTTTTCCTTTTTGATGTCAGTTTGTGCAGTCTGTAAGATGATGCTGTATTCTATTTTGCACTGTCTAAATATTTGGCTGTGATTCAAATTCAAAAACATGAAGGCCGCAGTATCAATGTTTCATCACCTCTTCGATGATGAGAGACAGAATATTTTTAAATGCAGACATCGGAGAGAGCGGCATGAAACTTTAGTGCTTCTTATTTATAACATGAGCTTCAGTAATGTTGACAGAAAACACGATGGATGTCCTTCACTGCTACATCAGACTTTTATTATCTCAAAGGGATGATCGATGTATGGGATGTTTGTTGACAAGGATTTTAAATGTGCTTTTGTATTTCGTATGGTTGAATAGTATGACTGCACGATTAATCACAATCATATCGAATTCATAATTTTAATGAAGACATTTATTAACTCGCAAAGGTTGCAATTTTTAAAGTACTATAATTTCTTGAGATTGCCTTGATTGAGGCTCTATCTACAGCTCTGGAAAAAAATAAGAGATCACAGCAGAATGATCAGTTTTTCTGATTTTACTACTTATGTAGGTAGGTATGTATTTGGGCAAAAGGAACATTTTTGTTTGAGTCTATAAACTACTGAAAACATTTCCCCTAAATTCCAAATAAAAATATAATCGCTTAGAGCATTTATTTGCAGAAAATGACAAATGGTCAAAATAACAAAAAAGATACATGTTTTCAGACCTCAAACAATGCAAAGAAACAAGATCAAATTCATTTTAAAACAACATAATACTAATGTTTACACTTAAGAGTTCATCGGTGACTTTATTCCACTCCTGGTGCAAGAACTGAAGTAGCTCAGCTTTGTGTTTGTGTTGGAATTCAACAGACGTTGGAATGGAATGGCTGTAATACATGTAGAGATGCTGATTTCAGAAAAAAATGCAGTAGACTCTTATTTCTACGTTCGTAGAAAGGAACGTGTTGGTGCTGAGAGTGATGGGATTGCCATGTGCTTTGCTGCTTCACTGACACGGACTTCATACACAATTTTCGTATGACGAGAAGAACATTTGTGTACATCTGTGAGTGCCTACTTGTACCACTCTCGCTTGTTGATGACGTGTAGGTCGGATGAACGCGACCTGGCCGTTCAGACTGAAGTCGCTGAAATCAAAAGATCGGATATGTATCGGTTTTAGGACCACATATCCAAGTGGCCTGGGTCACATTTGAAAAAATCAGATCTGTGTCGTTCAGACTCATTAAAAGATCAGATACAGGTCTTATAGGGGTGAAAAAAATTGGATTTGGGTCACTTCAGGCTGCAGTCTGAACATTGCCAAAGAGTGAGTGCTCTCTGAAAATCTGGCAACCCTGGCACTTACCTCCCCTTCTCCAGGCCCTTGCTCATGTGGCGGGGTGTGCTCCTGGGCTAGTTGGATCTGCAGCTTCACTTCATGGTCCACTGTTCTCCTCTGCTCCTGTAGAGCCTCCACCATCTGCTCCAGCCTCCGCACAGGGCCCCAGCTGCACTCAGAACTCTGAGGATGTGAGGAAATAAAATAAATAATATCATGTTTTACTTTAGGCTCCTAAACATGCTCTTTGTCACTATAAAAAAGGGCTGAGGCAAAAATGTTAAAAGCCTTTATTATTTCATGCAAAAGTTCTAAAAAGTTTAAATTAACCATGCTATTGTGAACAAAGTAAATGTCATACTTGTCCAAGAAGGTTAGGTCAAGCAACAGGACTAAACTGCATAATTTACAATGTCTTTGTATTTTAGGTTCATATTATGAGCAGAAATGTAAACGCACACCTCTACCTCTCCTGCCTGCAGTACATGCCCTTGCCTCTGGAGGGCCTCAGTTTTCTGCAGTTCTTTGAGCTTCTTCATCAAGTCACTGCTGATACCCAGGAGCTGAAGGGACTTCCCCAGGACATCTGAAAATATCAACATCACATGCAAGCATTATGCAACCAGAGCTGTCTTCATTTTTTCAAAGGCACACTGTGTTACTGGAGGAGTGCTTAACACCTGCTTGTCTCCATGGAGATGTTTTGCTTTGCCAGGAAGTTCCAACACTTGGCATTAAACTATGTATTTTACTAAGTTATAATTGTTTTGTTAAAAACCTTGCATTCTCACAATGAGGGGCTCACCTCTCCAAAGATCTGACCTGTAACTTGGCCCAGTGACATGCTTGTTGGTCTCTGAGTGAAATTGAAGTTAAATAAAGCAATAACATCTCCACAGTGAAAAAGGTGGCAGACCATCCACTAGAAAAATGACATAGTGCACCTTTTTAAACATGCCTTAAAGGAATAGTAACGGTTTTACAATCTGAACCTTATTTTGGTAATAAAACAACGTGATTTACTCGCCCATTGTACTTTGGTGTCATTTAGAGGATTTTCGGAGATTTTGTAGTTTAGCGATATCCGTAACGTGAGTGCTCGGGGCGCGCTGTTGCAGTCACCAAATAACAAACTTTAGCACTTTTCAGATGACAAAAGCTCAATGTTAGTCTCCACTTTCGTTGGAGTCAAAAGTGGCCTTTAATACGAAATCCATCCATGGTCTCGATTGGATGACAAGGACAGTGGGCATGAGTGAAATCGCAGCCGATTTGCAGATAACAAGATGCTCTCAGCTCTCGGTTACAGTCATAAACATCTCGGCTTGAGAAAACCTGAAACGGTGCAAACATGCATTTATCCCGGTTGTGAAAACAAAATGACAGCTTGGACGAAGTTGAGTTTTCACAGGCTTCCTCGTCACAATCCGGAGTTATTGAAGCTGTGGCTAGGTGTTTTTAGAATGGACCCAAACACGAAAATATGGATGAATATCGTATTACAGACCACTTTTGACTCCAGTGAAAGTGTAGACTAACATTGAGCTTTTGTCATCTGAAAAGTGCTAAAGTCTGTGTCATTTGGTGACTGCAATCGCCTGCCCCGAGCACTCACGTTACGGATATCGCTAAACTGCAAAATCTCCGGAAATGCCCTAAATGACACCACAGTACAATGGTTAAGTAAATCACGTTGTTTTATTACCGAAATAAGGTTCAGATTGTAAAAACGTTACTATTCCTTTAAAGGAGAAACATTTATTGAAGCCTTACCTCTTCTGATAGAGGTGTATGTAAGCTGAACATGGTTAAGTTTGTCTGGTGTGATTTTCAAGTCCCCAAGCTGCTCAATACCAGCAGAAAACTGTGGACAAATTCATTTGAACAATTATTAATTATTTTTTTATGCAATAAAATAAAATAGGTTGGTGCACTGTTAGCTAGTTGGTGTTGGCATTACCATGACAGGAAAACTCCGCTTTGGCCTCTGAAAGTTGTGAAAGTTGTACAAAATGATCACAGTGAATGATTAGAGTTTGCAGTGGTCCAAAGTTATTCCTCATTCACCTTATGCATTCTGAGCATCCAAGATATTCACTGCACTGAGTTTATAAGCTCTTTTCACAACTCTGAGACCAGTGCGGAGCTTTGCCGTGATTGTAAAGCTAACAGCAGCTAGTGTACTTCCTGATTATTGGACAATAAAAGATTTGAGATGCATGCAGCAGACTTATTTTGACCTTTAAGAGCTGCATAAGAGCTGTCGACATCATTGCTTGAGCGGTCAGATCCACTGACCCAAAGGTTGGTGGTGTGATTCCAGCTCCCACAGATGAATGCTGTTGTTGTGTGCGTGGGCAAGACACTTAACCCACCTTGCCCCTAGTGTCCACTCAAACAACGAGAGATACAGGACTACATTCATACCATACTCCCTACAACTGTACAACCACTCACCCTTATGTAACAGATAATACTCCCTACAACTGTATGTAGCTGGGATTGGACATCTCATTTGATATTGTATTTTATACTTTATTACTTACTTTTCTGTTTAATTCTGATTTGTACATATACACTTATCTTTTTTTTTGTACTTATATCTCAACGGACACTGTTCTATTGCTCGTTTGCTATTCCATCTATTTTTTGTTACCCTCTGTTATATATTATACTGTATTTGATGTGTGAGCTACTATACCTAAAACACGACGGGTGGTCTGTCCTTAGATCCAAGTGCACATGAAACTCGTGTAATCGGACCTGGCCGGCTCCGCTACGCTATGTGGCGCTGTAATCCAACTACTTCCGGGTGATGGCTACTCAGTAAAAACACAACAAACTATGTGGCGGTATACAAAGATGGCGCTCGAGGAGTTTGACGGAGCAGCATCGGTGTACGTGTTGTGCATTCTTTCTTCGCAGCCATGATTTCGTCTGACTTTTCCGGCAACAATCGCTACTTATGACGGCGTTGGCGCCTCCTGCCACTTCCGGGTGAAATCCCTAGTGAAAATTCCCGCGCAGGCGCAGTACGCCAATCCGATCCGATATCGTGCACAAGGCGACACCAAGCGGATTACTATCGGTCTAAGCCAGGGGTTCCAATCGGATTCGGGAAACCAATCCCTATACGATCCTTAGCCTGTGCACATGAATTCGATACGATCCCAATCCGTTTGCAATCGGATTACGCTCGTCCATGTGCACGCAGTGATTTTCCCTTGTGGATCAATAAAGTTTGTCTAAGTCAGGGGTCAGCAACCCGCGGCTCCGGAGCCACATGCGGCTCTTTGATCCCTCTGATGCGGCTCAGTACAGCGGTCCCTCGTTTATCGCCGTGGTTACGTTCTAAAAATAACCCACAACAAGTGAAATCTGCGAAGTCGTCAGCTTTATATTTTACAATTATTCTCCATGTTTTAAGGCTGTAAACGCCTCACCACACACATTCTACACTTTTCTCAGACTGGAATTAACATTTTCTCACATTTTTCTCTCTTGTTTAAACACTCAAACGTTCATAGATTTTCAACAAAAAAAAGCACAGTATTAGAGAACGAAACCAAAGTGTATTTCGTGTGTATTTCACAGTTCTTATGACCGCTTCGCTGTGGCGGGTTTTGTTGGGGAGAAAACTTGCAAACATACAGCACTTCAGAGTCACACTGCGATCCAACATTTATATAAATCTGGCAAATTGAACGCATTCTGTACAGGAGGCACAGAGGAGAATGACTGACGAATCAGCAAAGGTCTACAGTCCCTTAGCCAATCAGGACGCAGAAATGTGCGTTGATACACTATAAAGAAAATTTGAATTAAAAAATCCACGAAACAGTGAGGCCACGAAAAGTGAACCACGATATAGCGAGGGACCACTGTATTTAATTAAAATGTATTTTATTTTAGGTCATTCATTTTCAAAATGTAATTCTATGGCACAAAGGCAAAAAGACGTTATATGCAGCGTTATTTCATTTTACATTTCAAAAGGGTTTTGTGGCTCCCAGTGTTTTCTTTATTGGCTCTTTAGTGGTAAAGGTTGCCGACCCCTGGTCTAAGTCTAAATCAAAGCGTAAGTCTAAGACACTTAGATCTGCGTACACTGGTGTGTGAATGGGTGAGTGGTTCCTTGATGAACGCTTTGAGCACCTTGAGGGTGGAAAAGGGCTATATAAAAATGTCATCTGCTGCATAAATGAACTACTTCTGGTTTTCATGTTTGTGAGACAGTAAAAATGAGGTACAGCCTTTAACACGACTCTAGTTTGGCTAAAGTGAAGTGTGAGGTTAGATTTGGCTGTGTGAGGAATTCCAGTGCAGTCAGAGTGTCCAAAAGAGATGTGACCTAATCTTAAGGAAATGAGATAATGCTAAACCAGGAGCTGCCAGCGCTGTTTGGTCCTTATAAGGAGCGTGAGAGAAATAATAGACTAAAGCTAGCATTATCTTTATAAAAACAGTCTATGGAACGAAAAACTTCATCTTGAGCTCATTCTTCACACATTTACCCTTGTGTAGATTAAGAATTTCTACACACCGTAAAAGGTGCAATCTGATTCAACACAGTAAATCTGTATGATCGTAGTAATTCCAGGTTTGTGTTGCTGTGAAACGTGGCTAAACTTAAAGGGCCCGTATTAGGCCATTTTAGATCTCTGCTATAATGTTGTTTCCTCATCAAAAACATACTGTACCTATTTTGTTTCAACACATGTTTAACACACAAACCCTGCATATTTAGGCTGTGTTCTTCTCTCAAACATAAAACACTGTTCCACATTGTGATGTCATGTGTTAATACAGAAGTGCCACTGTGTTTTTGAACTCCATACCCCTTCAGTAGGACCATGTGGATATTTTCAGCCCTGGAATTTCCCATCTCTTCTGAACTAAAGGTAAACGGAGCTGTTAAATTGAAAAATACTGCTTCATCATAAGGTGGAACAAAGCATTTTGAGCTTTGGGGATGTAGACAGCATAATAATAATAATAATAATAATAATAATAATAATAATCATAATCATAATCATAATCATAATAATAATAATAATGGGACGTGTGAATGGAACAAAACACAACTCTGGGAATCTTTTTGAGGAAGTCACAATCTCTGCGTGCACATGGTAGGATCGGATTGGATTTCTCCAAATCCGATCCCGTTACTCGACGAGTGGTCTGTCCTTAGATCCAAGTGCACATGAAACTCGTGTAATCGGATAATGGTCAGCGACCTGGCCGGCTCCGCTACGCTATATGGCGCTATACTCCAACTACTTCCGGGTGATGGCTACTCAATAAAAACCCAACAAACTATGTGGCGGTATACAAAGATGGCGCTCGAGGAGTTTGACGGAGCAGCATTGGTGTACGTGTTGTGCATTCTTTCTTTGCAGCCATGATTTCGTCTGACTTTTCCGGCAACAATCGCTACTTATGACGGCATCGACGCCTCCTGCCACTTCCGGGTGAAATCCCTGGCGAAAAGTCCCGCGCATGCGCAGTACGCCAATCAGGAGGTTCCAATCGGATTCGGGAAACCAATCCCTATACGATCCTTAGCCTGTCCACATGAATTCGATACGATCTCAATCCGTTTTTTTTTTTTTCCACTTCTCTGCGCCTCTACGCTGCGTTTTAACGTCTCTTTATGAAATGCATGTTCACTGGAAATAACATAATATTTTTGATCTTGACACAAGTCCCGTGCATTGATAAACAGGAAACAGCCGGATAGCTTTTTTTTTGCAAAGGATGTTGGCATACATATGTTGCTTTTGCTGGAAATACAGTGGTTTATCACAAGATCAAGTCAGCGTTTAATGAGAAATGATTATTATTGGTTTATAAATTATACATTAGCATTCAACTAATTTGAATTATTCTAACTTATTTGCATTAATTGGGCTATCTTGTTCCTCTACTGTAATTAATTATTTTATTTTTATTTATTTCATTTATAAAGATTAAAAAGACATCAGTGTGATAGCAATACAAAATATTGAATGAAAGGGAGCAGAAAGAAGAGTAATCTTATGTTATCTAATTGTCTTCTGTATTGCAATGTATTTTTATTGTTCTAACATTGTAATAACATTTAATTCTGTTTTTATTATGCCTCTGGAAAGCACCTTGAATTGCTAACAAAAATGTATATTTTATTCTTCCATTTTATTTTGACTTGTAGTACATTGATTTATATAATTATGTCTTATTTGACACCTGTCTCTTGCCATCTTTTTTGCCATACCATTTATTTTTTACTCTTTCTTATTATATTAAATTGTGATTCTTGAGCTACTGTGTCCAAATAATTTCCCTTGTGGGTCAATAAAGTTTGTCTAAGTCTAATCTAAGTCTGAAAAGTGCTTTATATTATTATTATTATTATCATTATTATACAGTGGTCCCTCGCTATATTGGGGTTTACCTTTCATGGCCACGCTGTTTCGTGGATTTTTTAAAATCCATTTGTTTTTATAGTGTATCAACACGAATTGTGTTCTGCGTCCAGATTGGCTAAGGGACTGTAGACCTTTGCCGATTTGTCTCCTCCGAGTCTCCTGTACAGAATGTATTCATGTTTGCCAGATTTATATAAATGTTCGATCGCAGTGTGACTCTGAAGTGCTGTATGTTTGCAAGTTTTCTCCCCGACAAAACCCACAATGTCGACGAAACTTTCTCAAATATAATCAAAGGTGGCATGTCTGTTTATAAGAATATTCTCACCCAAAAGAAAAATTATTATTATTATTATTATTAAAAGAAAAAAGAGCGCCAACAACTCCCCATAACCATGTTCTTCACTCGGAAAAAGACGCCTGGACCAAAGTGGAGCGACGCCAGGACGAAGAGGCCCGGTCATAGGAACTGTGAAATACACGTGTCACTATTAATCATTTTTTAAATTGAAAATCTATGAAAGTTTGAGTGTTTAAACAAGAGAGAAATGTGAGAAAAACGTTAATTCCAGTCTGAAAAAAGTGTAGAATGTGTGTGGTGAGGCGTTTACAGCCTTAAAACATGTAGAATAATTGCAAAATATAAAGCTGACGACTGCGCAGATTTAACTTATCGCGAGTTATTTTTTAAAATGAAACCCCCGCGATAAACGAGGGACCACTGTATCTGTTTTACGCCTTGCCCCTTGTGAACAGATCCAGGTCCTAAATGTGCTACACCCCCTTGGAAGGTCGTACCTCCAGCCGTCCACTTGGGACCTTGAAAAGGGGCTCTGTGGAAAAGAGGCTTATCTACAGGTTAAGGCTCTGGCTCAGTTCTCATTTTTATACAAGCGTTTTTTTTTACCTTTACCTTGTTCACATGGACCTATTCTCTTTGCATCCAGCTAGACCCTTCATGATCTGATTAACTAAAGTTGCTGAAGCGTTCCCATAGTGTTTCACGACAAGCTGTTATTTTTAGCTCTTTATCTAAACATAAGTTAAAAAAAGAATGTCCAAATGGTGGTAGTGCTGACACAAGGAGCTGAGGGAGGCTAGAGTTGCTCTGTGTGAAGAGTGCGGGCCCTTCTCTGCTTGTTAAAGGTAAAACAGCACACACGAGAGCCCATTGTCGAGCTGTTTCAAGACAAAGGGCCGTGGCAGATGGTGTTGGCCAAACAGCAGGTGGCCGTGTAAAATGGAAGGCAGCCAACAGACCTGTTTAACCACCACACGCTAACAACTGTACCGCAGAGAAATGTGATCTGGGCTTCAAGGGGAGAGAGGAGAGGCACAACTCAGACCTGGGTTTTTACAGCATGGTTTTCTAGTTTTATTAGAGAGAAGTGCTATTATGTTATAATTATAATTTATTGTCTCTGTAGAGAAATTTGTCCACTGCATTTGACCCGACTCACCTCCATCTTGAGTTAGATTTGGTCAGGACTAACTTCACTGGAAGATTTTACCTATTGTGTAAGTTTATCCCTATTATAGAGTTCACATATTTCAGACATTGTCAAAACACTGTGTTCTACTTTGTGATATCATTAGGTATGGTTTCTAATTTTAAATCTACAAGACTGTTCTCTTACGGTTTTAATCCCCTGACACCCTTGAGGACCATTTTTGTAAATTTTTTCCCCCATAGAATTCACTAGCGCAGGGGTTGGCAACCTTTACCACTCAAAGAGCCGTTTGGACCCGTTTCGCACAGTAATGAAAACACTGGGAGCCACAAAACCCTTTTGAAATTTAAAATTAAATAACGTTTTTGCATATAATTTTTTTTTTGGCTTTGTGCCATAGAATTACATTTTGAAAATGAATGAACTAAAATAAAATACATTTTAATCAAATACAGTGGTCCCTCACTATATCGTGGTTCACTTTTCGTGGCCTCGCTGTTTTGTGGATTTTTTTATTCAAAAATTTTTATAGTGTATTAACGCGCATTTCTGCGTCCTGATTGGCTAAGGGACTGTAGACCTTTGCCGATTCGTCAGTCATTCTCCTCCGTGTCTCCTGTGAGTGTGTGACTCTGAAGTGCTGTATGTTTGTTTCTCCCCGACAAAACCCGCCACAGGGAAGGGGTCGTAAGAACTGTGAAATACACACGAAATACACTTTGGTTTCGTTCTATAATACTGTGCTTTTTTGTTGAAAATCTACGAAAGTTTGAGTGTTTAAACAAGAGAGAAATGTGAGAAAACGTTAATTCCAGTCTGAGAAAAGTGTAGAATGTGTGTGGGGAGGCGTTTACAGCCTTAAAACATGGAGAATAATTGTAAAATATAAAGCTGACAACTTTGTGGATTTTGCTTATCGTGGGTTATTTTTAGAACGCAACCACCACGATAAACGAGGGACCGCTGTACTGAGCCGCATCAGAGGGATCAAAGAGCCGCATGTGGCTCCGGAGCCGGGGGTTGCCGACCCCTGCACTAGCGTTTGAAGCCAACTAGATTTTAGCATTGAAACTGAGAAAATTAGAGATTCATGTGAGGCTCATTTTGCTTTTTGATTGGATAATCATCTTGAGAACCAAAACAGCAAATTTAAATTTTACCATTATGTTCAATGTTTTTGTAACTTGGGTCATTTTCAAACATTACAGCGCTCTGTGAAGCGATCCCACTGTGCACTGGGTTTAGTTCTGTTTACATGACTTTTGTTTTGTTCTGTCTTGTTTGAAAGACAGGCACACTCCCCTGCTTCAGAGCGTGAGTGGAGCTGTTCAGAGACCACCTCTCAGAGAGCCATTTACTGCACTCTAGAATGCGCTTGTTAAGTTCACACCGGCCCAAGAACACAAAGTGCAAACGCTCTTTCATATCGACTTGTGACAGTGTGAAAATGACTAAGAATATAGCAGCATTGCAGTTGGTACCAGTAAAATCTATATTGAATTTGAACATGTTCACCTCTGGGGAGGACACACTAGGGACAAGGTGGGTTAAGGCTGCGTCCCATTACTCTGTCTTACCCCTTCCCCTTCCCCTACCCCTTTATCTACGCCTTTGTCTTTTCCCTCGATACCGAGCTGAGAGGGCTCGGGGTACGAACGTTCCCCTAAGAAATGGGACACCACTCGTTTACTGTTGCCTTGCCTCTACCTGAGCTGCTACGTCTAGAGAGATGACAACAAATGACGCAAACAAACGTAAACAAATGCAAGCATTATCAGGTACCTCAGCTCGACAAAAAAACTAGCTTGTTTATACATGAAAGTTCGATGAAAACGATAACGTCGGCTAAACAGACATCACTACAATTAAATCCGCAACAACAGTTCACTAAAAGTAACGTAGAACATAAGCGTCATAATTGTAAACCTGCTAAACTGTTAATCAATAATTACAACTGCTGAAAATACATTTTTGAGACTCCTTGGCTGGTCGATGTGACGCTGCCATCCTGATCCCAAAACCTGCCTGAGCTTGTAGGCGTACCCCTTCGCTTCAAGTCTGGTCGAGAGCTTACTTCGTTTCAAGGGGTATGTAGCCCGAGGTCGTGGCTCGAGCCCTTGATCAAAATTAGAATCAAGATACCCCTTGCTCTCACATGAACACGCAAAACCAAGGGGTAGGGGTAAGACGAAAGGGTAAGACAGAGAAATGGGACGCAGCCTAAGTGTCTTGCCCAAGGAAACAAAAACAGCATGAATCTGTGGGAGCTGGGAATCACACTGCCAACCTGTGGGTCAGTGGATCTGACTGTTCAAACAACGATCTTTACGTCGAGAGCGGAATTCGAACCGCCAAACTTTGGATCAGTGGAGAAATGCTCACAGTCTATGGAATTTAAAAGCTGTAACTAGGCTTAAATATTCAAAAATTTAAACATCATGCCCTAGTGCTAATGCCCCAAAGTAATATGTACTGCAAAAGTTGCACTGTGTAACTTTTCTGGAGGGTTACAGCACAAATGTTCTCCATGAAGACAAGAAGATGACTGACCAATCACCAGAAAAGTTACGCAGTTTATTTGACTTCACCTCACCAGGATGATCTCAGTGCAGTCAATGAAATGTGGGTTTGTCTTCAGTTACCTCATGAACTGTGCGGTAGAAGTCTGCGGCCAGGGTCAGAGCATGGAGCCGTGTGTCCAGCAGCCGCAGCAGCAGAACCCAGCCCTCCCTCAGAGAGTTCTCCATGGCCCAGTACACTCCCTCCTCTTTCTCCTCCTCTTCCTGTGTTCTCCTCTCTCCACACATCCATCTGTCCTGCTTCTGCCAGTGCTGCTCCTCACGCTTCTTCTGAACAGACGACAGCACCTCGCCCTCATGTTTCTAAAGCATATAAGAGTATAACAGTTATTTAATCAAAATAATATAACAAAGTCTGTTATAGCTTTGTTTTTTATTCATTTTTTTTTCAGAAGTGTCCAAACTCTTTTTTTTCCTCGGTAGGTGAAAATTACTATGTCGTATGAAAGTACTGTGTGTATCCCCCAGAAAACTCACCACTATACTGAGTATGATGCTTCAGGATAACTTATGACCTGCATCTTTAATAATAATGTGGGGAAGCTGGCCGATATGGTCTTAAGGAGGAGGCAGACTATGAAAATTTTTCATTTGTCCCATAGATTTATTCCAAATTTAACCATGATATTTGTGGCAACCAAAAAATAATACACATTTACAAAAAATAACCGTGCCCAAAATCAGGCATAAGCAACAGAAATTAACAGAATTAACAGAAAGAAACGAAATAAAAGAGGAATTAAAAAAAAAAAAAAACCCTGTAGCTGGTGACAAGGATGAGACTCCCTGAAAGTCTGAGCTGACCTGCTTTTATATTCCCCCCACAGGAAGCTCCTCCCTCCAGGTGAGTCCACAATCTTCAGATTGGATATCTAAGTTTATCTAAGTTACCCCATTGATTTACTTCAAGAGCCTAAGTCCCCTTTAAATGAAAGTGCTTAACATCATCTATAAACACTAAAACATCAAAATCAAATATACAAAACCCAACAAACAAAAGGAACAGAAACCGCCATCTCCCCTCCACATGGTCTGGCCCAAAAACCTCCCCCCAGAGGCTTTAAATATGTCTCAGGCCACGCCCCCTCATTTTCTCCAGACCAGGTGGAGGAACAGCTGAGCAGGTAAGTGTCTGAAATATTTGACAAAATTTTATAAATTTAACCAAATAAAATCATTTAAAGTAACTAGAGTATGTGGTGATTAACTTAACAGAACTAAAAAAACACTAAATAAAACAAACCTAGGATAGTTGTATTTAGTAGTTTAGTTGAGGATAGAAAAATGAATATGAAATTATGAGTATACAGGGTCAAAGGCCCTCTTTGTCACAAATAATTTATTTATAAGCTGAACAATGTGGCTATTGTAGAAAATAAAAATGACTACGATGGAGGAGTTAGAAGATGTATTGTGTTTTCTGTTTGTGCAACCACTCTGCCTTGAGTTATAGGGGGGTCTGGAGAGAAAAGGTCATGAGAGGGCATGAGAAGAGACTGATAAGGAATCTACATCTACATTCCTTTCCAGCTTGCCTCCAGAAGGGGGAAGACCACTCCAAGCCACACCTCTCCTCTTTGTTCTACGCAGAGACTATAAATGTTACAATTTTAGGGAAATGCACTATTCTCTGTCTGTACCACCTAGGGACAGATAGGAATCGGGCGCTTCTAATTAGACTCCTCTGTCAGGGCTAATAAAAGTATAATTTTTATATTCTAAGCTTTCGGTCGTCTGTTTCATCACCATAAAGAATCTGGGAAGGCATAGGATACTGGGTTTAGGACAACTAAGGTAAACACTGGTATCAAACGAGTAACGAATGGAATTAAAGTATCCTTTATGCCAACACTATTAAGTTGAAAACTAAACCTTCATGACAACCCAAGGTGGAACAGAACATTGTGAGCTTTGGAGATGTAGAAAGACTCAGTGAAACACAATGAGGTGATGAGGTAACAACATTCTAATAACTTAAAGAGGCAATTTTGCGTAATATCGGACCCTTAGATAGATTTCTCATTATTTTGGGATTTCTTTTAGTCAAAACCTCAAACCTAAATATCTCAAAACTACTGAGAACACATAGAGGACTAACACAGGACTTTGTGGACTGGTGTCAGCAGAAACTCCTCATCATCAATGCAGGGAAGACCAAGGAGATGGTGGTGGACTTCTGCAGATGCCACTCTACTGCCCCCTCAGTGAACATCCAGGGATGGGACATTGAGAGAGTGGACTCTTACAAATACCTGGGTGTTCATCTGAACAACAGACTGGACTGGACTCACAACACTGATGCACTGTACAGGAAGGGCCAGAGTCGGCTCTATCTCCTGAGGAGACTCAGGTCTTTTGGAGTGAGAGGGCCACTCCTGAAGACCTTCTATGACTCTGTGGTGGCATCAGCCATCCTGTACAGTGTGGTCTGCTGGAGCAGCAGCATCACAGAGAGGGAGAGGAAGAAGCTGGACAAGGTCATCAAGAAGTCCAGCTCTGTCCTGGGCTGTCCTCTGGACTCAGTGCAGGAGGTGGGGGACAAGAGGGTCCTGGCTAAGGTCACCTCTATGCTGGACCATGAGTCTCACCCCCTGCAGGACGCTCTGTCTGCTCTGGAGAGCAGCTTCAGTGACAGACTGATTCACCCTCGCTGTGTGAAGGAGAGGTTTCGCAGGTCTTTCCTTCCTGCTGCTGTCAGACTGTACAATGAACACTGTTAACATGTAATTCAACTTTATCTACCCTACAATATTCAGCTATACTTGAGAGTCTATTTTTAAATTATTTTAAGCCGTTATTTATTATCTTGTTTTATTGCATGCTACATTTTCCTGCTGTTTCTTGATCTGTGCGTGCAACACTGGAATTTCCCCACTGTGGAACTAATAAAGGCTTATCTTATCTTATCTTAGAACCTTTTAAATTTGAATTAAATTGCACTCGTGTGATAGTGGCATTGTAGACTGTACCTGCAGCTTTCCCAGCAGCTGTTTCTGTTCATGTATCAGGGTCTGGTTGTCGTCTTGGTTTGACCCAATCTCGCACAGTCCTGGCTCAACATGAACTAACTGGAGGTCCACAGAGGAGCCACTCTGCAACACACAAAGAAATGTAGGCACCAAATAAGGATTACAATTACAACAGATCCTTAAAGGCCCCGTTCCTGATTTTTCCCGTGTATTTGAGCCAAATTTGTCTAGTTCCAGTACAGATATATCGTATAAGGAGCTTTTGAGGTAAAAATAAATCCACTGTGTGCTGTCTGCATTGAATTAGAAAATGTTTAATCCAACAATCAGAGAGTGCACATTAGCATGCTAGTTGCTGTTAGCATTACTGTGGCAGCAAACCTCTAAAGTCATCTGAGCGTTGTGAAAAGCTCTTGTAAACACATCCTGGTGAATAATTAGTATGATAGGAATGCATAAGTACAGTGACCCGGAGGGGACTTAATAAAATATTAACAGAGCGTGGGAATGACTTATAAGGCGTAAGCATGCATGCGGGTAGTTAAAAGTGAGGGGATGAGTTACAAATCGTTCCCTCGCTTTCAGTAAGGCGTGTGCACGAGATATTAATACGTGCGCTCGAGTTATAAAGGCATGCGCACGGGTTTTTAAAAGGTGAGGGAACGTCTTACAACGTGTTCCCTCGGTTTATATCCAAGGCGTGGGAATGATATACTATGTCGTTCCCTCGACTTATTAAAATATTCCCACAATATCCTTGTACCTCGTTGCCTACACACACACACGTACACACAGGCTGTAGCTCACCATGGTAGCTCTGGAAATACTAGATGCTATTTTATTATATTTTAATGTCATTCATGTCATTCCCAGTTCCATACCATGGAAAGTGAGGGAACGTGTTCTAACACGCTCCCACGCCTTGGATATACACCGAGGGAACACGTTTTAAGACGGTCCCTCACAGTTTAAAAACCTGTGTGCACGATTTTGTAACTCGAGCGCACGTATTAATATCTCGTGCAACACGCCTTAATGAAAGCGAGGGAACGGTTTGTCACTCGTCCCCTCACTTTTAACTACTCACACTATAATGCAAAGCGTGCACACGGGTTATAACTCGTGTGCGCGCATTAATATCTCGTGAACACGCCTTATAAGTAGTTCCCACGCTTTGTTATTCTTTATTCACCTATGACACTTCCAAGGCTCCGTACATAAGATATCCAGGTGTCCAAAAATTGTGAAAGAATGTTCAGGTAATTAAATAACACCATCCACAAAATCCAAAATAAAGTTGGTGTAAATAGTAAAAAAAAAAAAAAAAGGAATATACAGCTTTCGTTTCATTCCTTAAAGCTGAATCAAAGAGCTAAAATTTTATCAAAGTATACAACATTGCAGGGCCCATATTATGCTTTTTTTTCCTAATCTGTTATGTTTCCTCATCACAAACATACCTGGAGTTGTGTTTTATTTCATTGGCACATGTTTAACACACAAAACCTGCAGATTTAGGCTTAGTTCTTCCCTCAAACAGAAAACAGTCTGTGTGATGTCATGTGGTAATACAGGAAGTGCTCCACTGTGTTTCCACACACCTTCACTAGACTCATTTGGATAATTTCAGCCTGGAATTGCCAATCTCTACTGAACGGTAAAAGGACATTTGAATGATGTCAGTACTGAACTATACATTGAGCGTGGTGTAACCCTCCTGTGAAGTCTGAGTTAGAGCCCATTTCATCAGAGCCATCACAGAGTCCAATTTTAGCCCAGCTCAAACTGACGCTGCACCGGGGAAGACACGTGAGAGAACCACACCTCCTGCCCCTCAGAGAAAAAGATCCTGAGAAACTCCCTTATCAAATGTCCAATCTAATAACATGTATAGGTTTGCCAATATAGATAATAGTTAAAGTCTTGTACAGGTTCAAATACGTTCTATATTTAGCTTTATTATTTTAACTGGTCACTCCAAAGACCATGATGGTTACAAATCTACTTTTACTTAGAGTTACTGCGCGTTGTGATATTTTTGTGTCTACAGATTGTATTTCACTTAATTTTTAGGTGTAGGGACTGAAACGTTCTTCCTCCAAAGGGCACAGTGCATTCACTCCACACTTGGTAATAAGCTATTGTAACCACAGCTGCTCACTCATGCACACACCACAATCAAAGTTCAAATTTCAAAGTCAGCTTTATTGTCAAAAAACATATGTACAGGTTGCACACACAGGATTTGTAATTGCAGCATCCCCTAGGCCCACAGTGAACATAAAACATCTGATAAACAAGACAAACACAATGACTAAACATCACATATACACGTAGCAAAAGTACAGTAAACTTGTATATGATACAAATAGGTAAAACACACAATGTGTGGTGTAATAAAGCTCAAATGGTGTCATTTAAAGGAGAAGTAACATTTTTTACAATGTGAGCCTTATTTCGGTAATAAAACAAGTTGTTTTACTCACCCATAGCACTTTGGTGTCATATGGAGCACTTCCAGAGATGTTTTAGATTTGCGATAGCCTAGAGCGACTTCTAGCCATAGCTCAGGGCATATAATGTATTCCCCGAGCATGTAATATGCCCCGTGCGGTCTCCAAATAACACAAACTTTAGCACTTTTCAAATCATAGAAGCTCGATGTCTTAGTCTACGATTTCGTTTGAGTCAAAAGTGGCCTGTAATCTGAGATTTAGCCATAGTTTACAGCTTTGTGTTTCATGTTTGGGTCCCGGGAGCTGAGAGCACACTCCGCACATGCGCACTCATCTACTCGAAACTATGGCTAAATCTCGGATTACAGGCCACTTTTGACCAAACAAAATCGTAGACTAAGACATCGAGCTTCTATGATTTGAAAAGTGCTAAAGTTTGTGTTATTTGGAGACCGCAAACATGTGCCCCGAGAACTCACATTATGGAGATCGCAAATCTAAAACATCTCTGGAAGTGCTCCATAAGTAAAACAACTTGTTTTATTACCGAAATAAGGCTCAGATTGTAAAAAATGTTACTTCTCCTTTAAGCAGCAATGTGATTGGGGGAGGGAGAGCAGGGAGAGAGTTCAGCATCCTAACAGCTTGGTGGATGAAGCTGCCTTTCAAACTATGTCTCAATTCGCACTGTGTTCGGAGTGTGGATTTAAGGGTGCATACGTCACTTCTGGTGCGACAACTGCTGTCCCATTTCTTTTTTGTCCCATGCACACTTAAGAAGAAGAAGTGAACTTTATTGATCTCACACTGGAGAAATTCTTCTCTGCATTTTAACCCATCCTATATATATATACATATATTAGGAGCAGTGGGCAGCACACACATTAGGGCGCCCGGGGACCATCTCCATGATCTTCTTGCTTCGGCTTGGTCAGGACCTAAGCTGGAGTACCTATGGTGCATGTTTTTTGGGTTGGTGGGGGAAACCGGAGTGCCCGGAGGAAACCCACCCAGACACGGGGAGAACATGCAAACTCCACACAGAAAGGCTCGGGCGACCCGGGGATCGAACCCAGACCATGCATGCAAACTCCACACAGAACACACACGGAAAGGTCTGGGCGACCCGGGGATCGAACCCGGAACCTTCTTGCTGTGAAGCAAGAGCGCTAACCACTCTGCTACCCCCACCCTGAAAACCGCAGTCATTTCCATGGAAATCGGGGGGTGAACTAACTGTGCATCCATGCACACCTTGCGCACTCATATATCCCAGCATGCACCACGCGCTACTTCTTCTACGGGAGAAAATGGAGTCAGCAGTTGCATCTGGTAGTTGCGGGACCTGTCCCATTTCGCCAACGCCATCCGGTCCGCGGAGTAAAAACCACACTCCGACCTGTGCATACTGGGAATTAAGACACGGCTACAGTCTGCTGGTCTTGGCCCTGAGGCTCCTCAGTCTCCTTCCTGATGGCAGCAGACTGAAGAGGCAGTTGGATGGGTGGGTGGGATCACCCAGAGGGCTTTGCGGGTGAGGTGGGTGCGGTAAATGTCCTGCAGGGAGGGGAGAGAGACACCCACGATTCTCTCAGCTGCTCTCACTACTCGGTGTAGCTTTTTCCTGCAGGACACGGTGCAGGTGCCAGACCACACAGTGATGCAGCTGGTGAGGATGCTCTCTATGGTGCATCATAATAAGCTAAGTAGGTGTCAGAAGTGTCATCCCTAAGGACACAACAACAGTTTCTACTAGAACCACTGCAGCACCTCATATTCTCAGCAGTCTCCTGTACAATAAAAGAAACAAGTCCATTGATTTACAAGCTTCAGTGGGAGCTGACGTCGCCGTAAGCGTATTCACAACAAAGTGTCTGAAAATCCGATGGATAGCTGCAGATCATGCTGGCAAGTTCCAAATTTTTTCATTTATACCAAAATGACACTGCGACACTGCAGAGTCCAATACATATCACCGATTAAGAAAATAAAAGTGGAGAACAAAGTAAGTACAGAACAAGTGGGGTGAAAACGGGGATTGATCGGCAATATGGCGTCTTGAAAATAAGTGATTAAAAATTGTTCAAACACACTCGGATAACTCCAAATACAACTCTGAGAGGGGAAATGAGGAGGGGAAACAATTATATCATGGATAAAAGCTCTGAAAGATCGATTTTGCATAATAGGTACATATTTTTGAAGCCACCTCGCATGGCTTCACAAAATTGTTTAGTTTGAAATAAAAAAAACTGAAAAATGTTGTTTACACCAGTCCCAGTGGGTGGTTTTCACAGCCCATCAATGTGTGGAGGGTATGGCACCTAAGGGTGACAGTTGTGCGTCACGTTGACATGCCTCAGATAATCTATCCACCAGAGGAATGTGTACTGCTCACAGGCAAGTGTGGAGAGGTTCACAGCTCAAAGCTTCCTCTTAAGAGCTCCAGTCCGTCTGATTTAAACTACAGGCCAGATTTCTAATGGAGATCTTTGTGTGTTGATGTTTTTGAGATTTTCTGGTCATGACTGAATTTTTCTTTTTTTCTTTCAACCTTTATTTAACCAGGAAAAGTCCCATTGGGATTCAAAGATCTCTTTTTCAAGGGAGTCCTGGCCCACACAACACAACCCACAAGACAACAATTAAATATAAAATCAACACAGACAAAATGTTAGCAACACAATTAGAAACATTGGCATGTCATCGATTGCATTTTCAGGTCCTTCAAAAGAGTAGGAACGGTAGGAACCAACAACGTGTAAACATCCTGAGAACATAAATTCTGGGGTCCATCAGGCCTACGTTGAAGATACACACTGAGGTATGGAGGAAGCAGCCCAACAAGTCCCTTATAGATAAGTTTGTACCAGTGTGTGAGCCGCCGGGTCGCTAAAGCCAACACGAGAGTAGAGTTCGCAATAATGAATTACGGTATTTTCTCAGGAATCAGTTCAAGCAGATGGGTCGAGATAGTCACACATCCTTTTCTAGACTGATTTTTAAGCACAATCAGCCCCAAACTATTCTTGAATTAAGATAAGATAAGACAAGATTTTATTGATCTCACACAGGAGAAATTTACTTGCCACAGTAGCTCCAGGCCAGTTTGAAAAACAAGAAAGAAAAGTGCATGCAGGTATGAATGGAATAAAGAATAAAGAACTGTGGGGTAAGTGTCTTGCCTTGATACACAACAAAAATGCTGCATCAAAAACATTCCTGAATTGTATTTTGCAGCATTCAGGCTTATTTCACTAACCTTGTTTTGCCAAATGGCTGCTAAAAGCATTTCTTTACTCTTTTTCTGCCTATTTTTGTCAGCAAATGCAAATCTTTGGAAGTAGGGTTTGCTTGTGTGTTTTCTGAATGTGATATTAATATTAAGTATAATATATATATATATATATATATATATAAAGTTCTGAACCCTGAAATACAACTGCCAAGGTGACCAAAGCTTGTTTTAACACATAATCAATTTGTGGCCAAACCTCCTTGTCAAAGCTTGATCCCGTAAGATCTCAGAAGCTCAGCAGATATGGCCCTCATTAGTACTTGGATGGGAGACTGCTGGGAATACCAGTTGCCACAGTGGTATGCCAGTGGCAAAAAACTGTTGTTGTATCCTTAAGCAAAATCCTTCATGAACTTTGCCTAGCATCAATGTGTTGTGAGTGTTGATGGTTGTCGACGAGGGCGATGGCCCAAACTGCTGGCAGCAACTGTGGCTACAAGTGGAGTTAATATGATTAACTTAGATTCAGGAGCTGGACCACGCCTCAACCTCCTCTCCAGCCGACCACAGCTCATCTCGACCACACCTTCAGTTACCCAGAAGCCCTATTTATACAGCCCATCCTGAAAACACCGTCCAACCGTCGACCCTAACCCTAACCCCGTGTGTCTCGTCCATCCTTCAGCCTGAAGACATCATCTTTAAAGGAAAAGTAACATTATTTTACAATCTGAGCCTTGTTTCGGTAATAAAACAAGTCGTTTGACTCACCCATATCACGTTCGTGTCATTTGGAGCTGTTTGAAGAAAGTTATGTTGTAGCGTATCCGTTAGCATTTGTATTCGGGGCATTACTTTGCGGTTTCCAAATAACACAAACTTTAGCACTTTTCAAATCATAGAAGCCCGATGTCTTAATGTAAGATTTCGTTTGAAGCAAAAGTGGCCTGTAATCCGAGATTTATCCATAGTTTTCAGCTTTGCGTTTCATGTTTGGGTCCCGGAGCAGTCCGCGCATGCGCACTGGCGTCCTCATCTACTCGAAACTATGGCTAAATCTCGGATTACAGGCCACTTTTCCTTCAAACGAAATCTTACATTAAGACATCGGGCTTCTATGATTTGAAAAGTGCTAAAGTTTGTGTTATTTGGACACCGCAAAGTAATGCCCCGAGCATATGATACAGCACCATGTTAACGGATACGGGATCATTACTAGAACAGAACGGCTCAACATAAGTTCTGCGATACTGCTCCAATTGACAGAAAAATGCTATGGGTGAGTAAAACTACTTGTTTTATTGCCGAAAGAAGGCTCAGATTGTAAAAAAACGTTAATTTGCCTTTAAGGAGGGGGGTTCTGAATCAGCTGGGTGACCATTTTGGATTGGTCTCCCCCCTAGCCATCACATCTACCCACTGTCAATCGTCAGTAAATATCTTTATCATTTATCTTTATCGACCCAAAAATGGAAAAGCAGAAGAAGATGGATGGATGGATGGTATTTCATTGTTGTGGCGTGGTCCTTGCTAGTGAATCGTACTTTACCACAGCCAAATACGGAGTGAATGTGAGTATTTATGCATTTAAAGCATAATATAAAACCTAAAAAACATGCACCAGGGTCTACAGGTGGAAATTAGTTCTAGTGCAACAACGCACAATGCATCTGTTCTGTTTTATTTATTCTTTTATTTAATAGGGACAGTGGATTTAAATGAACATCTACGACAGTGTAAATACGACAGACTATAGCAAAAGTGCTATACATGCTATATGTTAAGGCTAATGTAGATTGGTCCCTGTCTCATAAATAAACTAGCTAAATAAAAATAAATATAATCACAGTGATTATTTGCATGTCTTACCTTGAGCACAGATACGACTATTTGTGTTTGTCCAGACTGAACGGCGATGGTGCTGAGAGCAGTGATCGACAAAGGCCTCTTCATGTCTCCTCCACTTCCTTCCTCCCTGGGCTCCTTGCATGTCTCCTCTGTCCTACCCACAGTCATGGGTATGGGCGATATCTCTTCGGGCTGTGTAAGCGTCTAGAGGCGGTTGTTTCTTCTTGATGAAATCCGCAAATTTGACTCACAACTTGACTTCCATAATATCGTTTTCCAGTGTTGTGTAGGTGGTACTCAAATGAAGCCTCCTGGAAAACAAATATTCAAATGAGCTGGGTCACAATTTAAACTTTACTCTTAAACATGGCTAGTTGAAGAGGTCAGCAGAGGGCATTTGTCTAGTTCTAGTTGCTTGAACATTATTCACATTCATTTCCACTGTAATGTAATCTATGAGTTTTTTTTTTTTTACAATTCACACAAAAAAAGAAAAAAAAGGAAAAAAATAAATAAAGAGACCACTGCATTTTTTTTCTGAAATCAGCATCTCTACATGTATTACAGCCATTCCATTCCAGCGTCTGTTGAATTCCAACACAAACACAAAGCTGAGCTACTTCAGTTCTTGCACCAGGAGTGGAATAAAGTCACCCTAGAACAATGTGAAAGACTGGGACTAAACCAGGTCTGAACCAGGACTAAACCAGGTTAAAAATGGGACTAAACCAGGACTAAACTAGTATTCTTTGCATTGTTTGAGGTCTGAAAACATGTATCTTTTTTGTTATTTTGACCATTTGTCATTTTCTGCAAATAAATGCTCTAAACGATAATATTTTTATTTGGAATTTGAGGGAAATGTTGTCAGTAGTTTATAGACTCAAACAAAAATGTTTTTTTTGCCCAAACACAGACCTATAAGTAGTAAAATCAGAAAAACGGATCATTTGTGTACAGGTAGCTACAACGTGCATGTCACTCATAACATGATAACATTTCACAAATGCGGTAAAAACGTTTGTGTTTAGAAAGGTCGGTCTTAGCCTTTGTTTTAGTCTTGACTTAAGGAAGTGCAACAGAAATACGACAGGTCAGGTTTAAGAATGAAATGGCCGCCTTCTTCTCTGCAAATAGTTCTTTACAACTGTTTACAAGGCCAGTGGTATACCTCATTCACGTTTCTCAAGCACCTGACATAAACATAAGGAACTGAAAATATTTGGGTCACCAAATGATCTCCCTGAAGTAGAGCTAAAAATAAGAGAAAAAATAAAAAAATAAACAATACCTGAGGAGGTGGTGCTTGAAACCCAAACGTTCAAATCAAACATTTTGTCATCATAAAGCTTTTCTCACTTGTAGACTTACTTAGAGTGGGAAGAGCAACCCAAAGGAGGACTTAAACATATTTGTATTTTTTTTTTTTTAAATCAAAATTAACACCTCTGCTAGTAAACACCACACACTACTTACTGTAAATCACCAGAGTTATGAATGTGATCAATGTCAGAATGTGAAGATGCCATACTCTCAAGAGCAAGAGACAGATTTTACTATTGATTACATTGATTCCATGAAATAACCAAAAGGTAAAATCACAAATGTTGAACCTGATTAAAAAAAAAAGAAAAAAAATAAGTATTTTACCAATATCAATTTTAGCTACTGTCATTTGTATAATTGTCCTATAGAATGTTCTATGTCCAGTGCTTCTCAAATAGTGGGGCGGGCCCCCCTGGGGGGGCATGGCGTGATGCCAGGGGGGGCGCGTATGACCCTGGGTAACATGTTTTTTTGCTGTACTGTACTAGAACTAAGTGTAATTGCACATCAACAACAGTAGTTGGCAGTGGCGTTCTCACATGCGATTTACGCACAGTCTCACCATTAACAGAACATCCTCTGTCACAGAAAAAACACGTATATTCCACTGAGTCGTGTCCTTTAGTCCGACAGAAGCTGACGCATCAGTGGCACAAGGAGAGAGCGTTTTTTTTTCAGTGCTTTTAGCTTATGCAAATGAGGTGGTTTTAAGTTTCATTTCTGTAAAACGTAAACAAATGTGCGCAAAGCTGCATTAAAAACACATTAATATTTGAGTCCTCAGTGCAGTCTTTGTTGTAAGTTTCTTTCTTTTTTTTGTTTATAATGTTTATAATGTAAAAGGATACAATGGTGTTCTCATAACAATTTTCTAGACAAATAATACTATTTATAGTCGCGCTGGGGGGCGTGAAATTTTTTCTTCTTCCTAGGGGGGGCGTCACAGAAAATAATTGCGAAGCACTGCCTCAAACTGACCTGATACAGGATCTGCTGACCCTACCTGACCAGTCCTCCTGTTAAACTGCACTGAGACCTTTGACTGAGACACAAAAGGTGACTGAGAAATACAAGGTAAATGTTGCTCCAGCAAAACTTGAATTTCCCTCTGGATCAATAAAGTACCCCTCTCTCTCTCTCTCTTTGGCTACGTTTATATGATGACGGTCTGAACAGAAGACGCAAAAGTGGCGTTGCGTCTTCACTTTTTATTCTGCGTTTAGACAAGTGTTTTCAGGAGGAAATCTGCGTTCATACGGTGACGCAAAAGTGTGTGGAATTTGATTGGGTATGCATGCCAGGCGGGTAGGTGGCGCTGTGATACATTATCACTCCGCACGCATGCGTAGAATCTTTCTTCTTCTCATCTGTGCCGCGAAAAGCAAAACAAAACATGGTTACCGAAAGCAAAAAAAAAAAAAAAAAGTATGGTCAGACGAAGAAGTTCAACTATTGCTTCAGACCACATTAGACTACAAAGCAACGAAGGCGCAACAAGGTGTGGACTGGGAATCCTGCCAAACAAAGTACACTGATATATGGATCGATGTGACGTAAACGCGTACGCGACGTCAGCAGATCTGACCAGAGTTTTGCGTCTTGGGCAGTGTAGACGAAAACGCTACGACGGAGCGTATTCAAGTTTACCACTTTGGAGGACAGTTTCAGTTTTTTTGCGTTTTTAAGCCCCCAAAACACCGTCACTGTCTAAACGAAAGGCACTTCTGATAAAAAAATATTTTGTCGTTTTTATCCGAAAGTGTTCTCATGTAAACAGGCCCCTTGTCTCTTTTTCTGTCTCTTGACATGTGGCACAAATTCAGGATTATTCTCTTCCAAAAATGTCTCACAGTGGTGTTATTATTAGGGACACTATATTACAGCATATCATATACACACATTAACGCTGACCTGCTTGTCAAAATGAGTGATAATGAAATAAAGTAACAAGTCGGTGTCACTTTATCACCTGCCAGTCAGAATGAAGAGTGGGCTGTCATGTAACTGTGTCAGCCCTGTGAAGAACTCTGCATTGTACACATCACGGTGAAGATGACATGGCCAAAATAAAATATGAGAAAACCATTAAGAGCATGAAACTCCAACTGGAATTAAAACAGTTTCGAAATTTCTTAAAAGATTGATGCATTTGTGTGGCTTTAATTCCCTTTTAAACATGCTTTTTCCTCACTTAAGTATTTCACGTTTTCTAACTTGTTGCACTGTGCAGCTTTTTGGTTGAAGGTCCGTCACGGTCATTGCTCTGCCTGCCCCACAGTTTGGCATTAAAAAACTGCCTTACAATTACAGGTGTTTTTGCTGCTCAAAAGTCCCTAGAAAAACAAGCATTCTGACTGTGAGCAGAGTTTCCTCTCCACAGATCTGACCTGTAACTTGGTGTTGTTTGGTCTGTGCTGTCAGTTTAATGCGTTAATTAGATTAATTAATTACACTGCAAATTAACGCGTTATAAAAATTAACGCAATTAATTATGAGCGGCAATTCAATGCACATTTTAAATTTGGCCTGCGACGAGCAAATCGCTGCCAGGGCCTTTGATCAACAAGAACGTCGTGATTTGGAGCTTTTGTCAAAAAGAATTTTCCGACCGCCTAAGCTGCTTCAGCCTGACGGATCATTTGAACGACAAACACGTCCGGACAAGTTCCATTGTTACTGGTGATAGAGCAAGCGTGAGCGCACATCAACAAACCAACAAACTACGCTCGCAGAATTTGGGAAACGAATGAGCAAAGCGACCACAGAAAAACTGACAAACTCAATCGCAAAGTGGATTGCCTTTATCTTTCTCTCTCTCTCACGAGATTAAAATGCGATTAATTAGATTAATTAATTACAAATCCTGTAATTAATTATAATTTTTAAAAATTGCCTGACAGCACTAATTATTAACAATGGTAAAATAAACAAATGTAGTCTATGACCATGTGGATGCGATGCTAATAGAGCCATGTGTTTGTTGTGAACACCATTTGACTGTAGAATGACCCCGGTGATGGTTTATGGGCTTAAAAAACTGCACAGGAAAAGTCTGGAGTTTTATCTGTGACAAAACAATCTGGGCAGAATACAAATTGAGCATTTTTGAGTGCTCAAAGAAGATGACTTTGGTTTAATGGAATAATGAAACAAAATACTCCAGGGGACAACAATATAACATTGTTAAAAGCCCAAGAAAAGTTCATTTTGCGTATGCGTAACTTTCTGGTGTGAAGTCTACCACCGACTCCATGAAAATGTTTTGACTGGTGACTATTTGAATATTCTATCTAAACTGGAAAAAGCACATGAAAACGTTTAATACCATACTGTGGAACATTCCAGGCAAAGCTATAACATCTCCATGGTGACAAGCAAGCAACAGACTCCACCTCCACAGAAATTAGTGTAGCTTTAGCATTCTTCTAGTCATCTAGTAGTGTTTAAAACAAACAACCAAAAAGACATACTTGAAAGATGCTAATTTGTTAAGTGTACAGCATGGGCATCAACGGCTGACACAGGGTTAAGTATTTGCCTCCTTACCAGAGAGCTTTCAGTTCAAGCCTCGCCCGTGGACCCCTGAGCAAGACACCCAAAATGTAAACAAGGACATACCGCTCTGGAAATAGAAAAAAATCCAGTGGTCTCTCTCTTTTTTTTAAATCAGCATCTCTACATGTATTACAGCCATTCCATTCCAGCGTCTGTTGAATTCCAACACAAACACAAAGCTGAGCTACTTCAATTCTTGCACCAGGAGTGGAATAAAGTCACCCAAGAACAATGTGAAAGACTGGGACTAAACCAGGTCTGAACCAAGACTAAAGCAGGTTAAAAAGGGGGCTAAACTAGGACTAAACTAGGATTAAACCAGACCTAAACATGGATTGAACCAGGACTAAACTAGGTTAAAACAGGTGCTAAACCAGGACTAAAGTAGGACTAAACCCGGTCTGAACCAAGACTAAACCAGGTCTAAACTAGGAGCCAAGAACAATGTGAAAGACTTGTGGAGAGCATGCCAAGACACATGAAAGCTGTGATTAAAAATAAGGGTTATTGCACCAAATATTGATTTCTGAACTCTTCTTAAGTGTAAACATTAGTATTATGTTGTTATGTTATGTTATGTTATGTTATGTTATGTTATGTTGTTAAAATGAATTTGATCTTGTTTCTTTGCATTGTTGGAGGTCTGAAAACATGGATCTTTTTTGTTATTTTGACCATTTGTCATTTTCTGCAAATAAATGCTCTAAAGGATAACACTTTTATTTGGAATTTGGGGGAAATGTTGTCAGTAGTTTATAGACTCAAACAAAAATGTTCCTTTTGCCCAAACACATAAATATAAGTAGTAAAATCAGGAAAAACTGATAATTTTGCAGTGGTCTCTTATTTTTTTTCCAGAGCTGTAATCCACAGTATAATTCATAAAGTAATCTTCTGTTCATCCAGGTTTGGCACCATTTCATTATGAGTTTTTTAGAGACAACAATTAAACCTCTGACTTACAGCATCAATGACAACGAATGTAACTTGACACATTATTGGCTTACATGTTTTGAAAATGTTTAAATCATGACCAGGTGAATCTGAGTTAACAAAGAAGTCAGTCTTGCCATAAAAATACAACACATTTTCATGCAATTATGTTTTTAGTAAATATTAAGCAGCAGACAATCAGAAAATGTATATATTGATGTTTGATATTCTCAAGAAAGTCTTTCCTATAAAAAAAAAGACTTACATGGAAATCCTCTTAAATTGAACTGAGTGTAGCTACATATGTTAAATCCCATGAGTTAAGACTAAAAAACATGCATCTACAGCACGAGCCGAGCAGAGCGGCTGAACACGATACCTGGAGCACGTTTCCCGCCGTCTGCACAGAGGAGTTTGGGCACTGTGAGAGGAGAGGAGCGCAGCGCAGAAAGACCAACTAAAAATAGCTGCGGTTTCCAGTTGGATTATCGCACAGCTGAGTGACAGAGAGCTTTCCAAAAACAAACAGTCCCCTCTGCCTCAATGCCATGCTGTGTAAATATATCTGCCTCTCTCAGGCCAACTTAATAAAGACATAACTGCCACAGCAGGGATTTTGAATGGGATTATCCAAAGCTCCATACAAGGAGTTTCCCCATCAGAGTTTAGTGAGTTTAATCATTTGGATACGAAACATGAGGTCCTGATTGTGTTGGTTCCATTCACTCCCTAAACCAGGGGTGTCAAACATGCGGCCCGGGGGCCAGATCCGGCCCTCCAAGACCTTTAATCTGGCCCTCAGCTGATTTTCTAATAAAATATTTTAATTATATTTTAATTTTCTATTAAAATATAGGTAATTTTCTGTGCCTCTTTTCTTAGCATAGCAGCATCTCCAGTGCCTCTGTGCGTGGCCCCTCCCACCAGAGCAGCACAAATGAAGACTCGCCTCTTTCCAAACGCTCTTAAAGGACCATCGTTTTGACTGTTGACCGTGACACCCTCATCAGCAAAATGTCAAAAATGAGACAAGTGGACGCCGAGTGCAGGATTTTCCAACAAAAATTTACTAATTCCTATTTGTTCCTGGAGGTGAATGGGAAACCTGTATGTTTGTGTTGAAATTGTTGTTCATAATATTATAATATTTTGTAAAAGAAAGAGTTCATCAAATGAAAAAGACTTCTGTAATAGATTTGTGTTTCTCTGCACAAATATTTGGACTTTTTTCGGGGGTATATATCCCATGAGTTTTCTGATCCGGCCCCTTTGGGACCACAGTCGGTTGGAAACGGCCCCCGGACCAAAATGAGTTTGACACTCCTGCCCTAAACTGTGTGATCAGCTAAAGGTGATACACATGCAAGTTCTCACTTTGGGATCCTTATTCAGCCTGTCCCTGATTTGGCTAATCCAGGGTTGTGAAACTCATTTTGGTCCGGGGGCCGTATCCAACCTACTTTGATCCCAAAGGGGCCGGATCAGAAAACTCATGGCAAATATACCCCAAAAATAGCAACAAGTCAAAATATTTGTGCGGAGAAACACAAATCTATTACAGACATCTTTTTTATTTGATGAACTCTTTCTTTTATAAAATACTATAATATTATGAACAACCTGAAACTTTAAGAAAAATGCAATTTCAACACAAACACACAGGTTTCCCATTCACCTCCAGGAACAAATAGGAATTAGTCAATTTTTCTTGGAAAATCCTGCACTCGGCGTCCACTTTTCTCATTTTTGACATTTTGCTGATGAGGGTGTCACGGTCGACAGTCAAAACGATGGTCCTTTAAGAGCGTTTGGAAAGAGGCGAGTCTTCATTTGTGCTGCTCTGGTGGGAGGGGCCACGCACAGAGGCACTGGAGACGCTGCTATGCTAAACTGTGCAGAAAAGAGGTGCAGAAAATGACCAATATTTGTATAGAATAATTAAAATATAATTAAAATATTTGAATAGACAATGTAGCATTATTTACCCAAAGAGATTTTAGCCAACTCTTCATTGTCATAACATGTTTTATTTTTATACAACATAATAAACAGAATATGCAACATAATAAACACATTTGTGAACAATATAAAGGTGTAATACTGTGTTAGGTCTTACATGAGCAGGGTGGGCACAAAGGTTAGACTATGGGACCAACAGAAAATGCAGCTACTATGATAAAACTAACCATTAGATTCAGAATACAGCATTTATTTTTCTTTTACCAGGTTCAAGATAATATTATTAGTCATTACCAATCCAGAGCTAGAGCAGAATAATAATATATGATTAATACATTTTTTTTTTTCCCAGTACAGATATACAGGGGGTCCTCGGGTTACGACGGTCTCGGGTTACGACGTTTCGTGGTTACGAACGCGCCCCCATTAAAAAAAATATGTATATATTACGCGTCATTCCGTCTTACACGGTTTAGCGTGGTAAGAGATGTAAACAAACGCGAACGGCGCGCGGCGCACGGCGCGAGAATACGCTCTGTTGTGGTTGTAGGGAGAAGAAGAGAGCCTCGTGCGTGCCCAATGTGGGCGGAAGTACCTGATGTGGGCTCTGATCTGCTCCTATGAAAGCGACAGTGATAACCAAGCAGCGTAGTGGGCTAATTATTGAGATGGAAAGGTTATTGGTGCTTTGGTTGGAAGATCAAAGGCAAAATCCGGTTTACGACGAAATTCGGGTTACGACGCGTCTTAAGAACGGATCAACGTCGTAACCCGAGGACCCCCTGTATTCTATACACACGTGGACAAAATTGTTGGTACCCTTCGGTTAATGAAAGAAAAACTCACAATGGTCACAGAAATAACTTGAATCTGACCAAAGTAATAATAAATCAAAATTCTATTAAATTTGACCACTGAAAGTCAGACATTGCTTTTCAACCATGCTTCAACACAATTATTAAAAAAATAAACTCATGAAACAGGAATGGACAAAAATGATGGTACCCCTTTCACGAGTTTATTTTTTTTAAGTAATTCTGTTGAAGCCTGGTTGATAAGCAAAGTCTGACTTTCATTGGTTAAATTTCATAGAATTTTTATTTATTATTACTTTTTGTCAGGTTCAAGTTATTTCTGTGACCATTGTGAGTTTTTTTTTTTCATTAACCGAAGGGTACCAACAATTTTGTCCATGTGTAAGTAGCTGTCTGCATCCAATCATAAAGCATTTCATTGTCCGATATTCAGGCATGTACCTGCCTTTCATATACACTATATATTTAATACAAATATTTAATATACTTTTATTAAAAGTGCACTATGTAACTTTCCTGGTAGAGTGTCCACCACTATCTTATTTCCATCGAGGCACTATTGCTTTTGCTAGTATTTTCCATTTCACCATTTTCCATATCAATCTCCATTAATCTTGTGGACAACATCAGGCCAAGTTACAGGTCAGATCTTAAGAGAGATAAACCGACTTACACAGAGACTTGCACTTTTGCACTTGGACTTTGCAGTACCAGGTCTCGGACCAATTGTCCGTTCATCTGAGTTCTAAAGTGTATTGGTTACGTACATTTTCCCCTAATTAAATATTTCTCTACTACAGGGCCCTTTGTTTTTTTGACTCTGTTCTCTTGCACTCAACAGTCCCAAGGTCACAGCTGTGATAAGAATGGCTCACATGATATCAAAAGGACATAACATAAATTGGCTAGAACACGATGACATGTATTTATAAAAACACTCCCCTCTCACATAGTCTGCCGCCTCAGTTTGTCAATAATATATTTCTCTGTTTACATCTCGTTTTTCCCCTCCTCCCTTCCGTAATGTATTTCCAAGCAAAAAAGACCTCAATGTTTACCGTTCCACTGTATTACGTCATATGTGTTTGTGACAACTGTGATTGTATCTGCATTTTCTATTCTGTTTATGTTCTTGTATCACTGAAGAGAGAGGTGGGACGTTAGCGTCCCATGTCGGCTGCTTTAAGGTCCATGGACCCGTCCATTTCCAAGTCTTTTCGTTGTTTACAATGACAAATAAACGCTTCCATTCCATATTCTAGACAGAGTAATAACATGGAGAAAAAGCAGGTGATGGAGCAACAACCAAAAACCTCTAGACTCTAAACTATGGCATCACAAATAATGTGTTCTAAATCAGTGTGTTGCAATGCACATTGGTGAAATATTAAAATGTAACACTGGACATAACCCAAGTTTTCACAGTAAACTTGCATCACTCGACCCACTTCTGACAATTTTTAAGGTCAAAATTATTTTCATTGCTTTCCTAAACCAGGCGTACATGACCGCATACAGTAAGGGGTTGAAACACGAGTTAAAATATAACAGATGAAGCAGGGTAATCCTTAAATAGGGATTCATATCTGCCGTCGGACTGATTACGTAGTACGCTGTGTAGCACAATAAAAACACGACAAGCACAAAGCCCAGATTCTTTGCTGCTTTGAGCTCTGATTTCTTTGAGCTCGCCGCCTGCTGGTGTGCCTTGCTTGTGACGTGAGAACGCATTGCCCGGGCCTGTATCACTGCCACAACGAACACTCGCAAATATAAGATCATAATGAGCACAAAGGGCCCAGCATAATTCAAGCCCATGTCTACATAGTTTGCTACTAATGTCACCAATGTAAAGCATATGCCTTTACATGGATTGTGTTGTCCGGGATTCATGACCTTGTTATGTAAAAAGCCAATACCATAAAAAGCCGAAATGAGCCAACAGCAAACCAAAATGATGCTATAAGTTCGAAGGGAAATGGAAGAATAGTGCAAGGGATGGCAAATGGCTATGTAGCGGTCCAGGGCGATAAGCATCATAGCAGCAGTGGATACAGATACGAGCGTGAAGACTAAAACAAGGTACGTAATACACATATAATCAGAGGCTCTCCAGCAAAATAAAATCCATCCGCCTTCGACTGGGATCACAAAGGCACAAACCAGGAAGTCCGAAATGGCAAGATTGAGGAGGATGAGATTGGTACGGGTATGAAGTTGCCTGGAGAGAAAAGACAAAAAAGTATTATTGAAAAGTATTACTGATACTAATGCTAATGCTACATACTAATTTTTTAGTATTGATACTAAAAAAGTCACATCTACTGGACAGAAATTAACTTTCCTGAATGTCTTTAGAATTATCCTTAGCTGTATCAGAACATGTATAAGAGCACATAGACTACTATACGCCTATGGACCTGGTTTAGACCTGGTTTAGACCTGGTTTAGACCTGGTTTAGACCTGGACCACTATCGAACCTACAGGACCACTGAGGGATTACACAGATTTAAGGGAATATATAAGAAAGTACTACAATTTAATGTTGAAAATAACAAAACAAAGAGTGTTTTTATTATTGTTTTATTATTATTTATGGTATCGGTATGGTATTGTGTATTGAGTCTACTCCTTAGTATCAAAATTGAGTTTAAAATGTTCGTAACAACAAATACTAAACACTTTTTCCCAGTTGGGAAAACCTGATGAATATTTGGATTGGTATTATCAAGACCTGGTTTAAACCTAGTCTTGGGTTTAGTCCCAGTTTAGTCCCAATATTGATTGCAGTGTGTGTGTAAAGTTGAGTTCTATTGATTTGTATAACTATTTTGCAAAAAGTTAAAGTGCATATGGCAGGTTAGACTTCTTATTTTACATAAAACATAATTATATTTAAAATGTTACTAAAATTGTTTCTAGCTTTTAAATTTGGGGGAAGTTTATAACTTTACTTCCTGGCTACACATGGGTAGCAGCTAAAATTCCAAACTGCTACCCAGCAACCATAATGTTTTTAACAAGGACCAAAACTTGTCTAAATTACACAATAGGTATGATTTGACAAATTAAAATAAACATTATTTTGTTAAATCAATATGTCAGAAAATATGCCTTCCTTGTTCATAAATTGTCCCTCTGTTTTGGATGAATTGTACTGCATTTTAGAACTGACTGCTTCTTCCTGTATTTTTGCACGTTCCTTCTCACCTTTTTTCCCTACAAACTGCCACTTAACTGATGCAAAGCAATGACAGCTATGCAAAACCTGAGTGTCATTTAAAAAGTCATTGTAGGCTTGCAGTTTACTCTTTGTGCAGCAATGTTTTCAAACACCAAATGTATTTTACTGCTATCAAAATCTTATTCCATCCCTCCTTAATAAAACCCAGTAGATATTATACAGTCATACCTCACCTTACGAAATTAATTCGTTCCAGAAGTGGTTTCGTAATGTGATTTTTTCGTAAGTAGAGTCGCAATGGGGGATTCGGGCGGCTGCGAAGCCGAGCGTGCATCCAAGCGTGCATCATTTGAATTTTTGAGATTTCGCATTTCGTAACTTTTTCTTCTTTTTCTTTCGTATTCAGAGACGAAAATTTTACGTATAGTCGTTTCGTAACTTGGATTATTCATTAGTTGGGTCTTTCGTAAGGTGAGGTCTGACTGTATTTGTATTTATATATTGACAACACATGTAGAAGATGGTAAGACAAAGAAAATTTATATTTTGTGGCAATGTGTTTTTGCAATTGAACTGTTCATATTTACCAAAAGTAAATCCCACCAAACCACAGTTACTAGAAAAAAACTGAAAATGCATTAGAACATTAGAACATTAAACATTAGAATACACAAAAACATGGTGAATAAAGTTGATTTCAAATTTCAAAAACTTAATATTAGTACATTTTTAAATCCTGCCAAGATAAGTGACTAGGCCTGTCATGATTTTACTATTGCAACAACCAGTGTTGGGAGTAACTCGTTACAAAAGTAATTAATTACTGTAATGCATTACTTTTTGGTGTAACGCAGTGATGTAACGCATTACAGGGAAGAAAATCGGTAATATATTACTCGTTACAATGCCAGTAATGCACATTACAATGCATTTTTAACTTGCTTTGTTTTTGTGGGTTTTGCGTTTTCTTCATACAAAGTTCGCGGATCACCGCGAGATCAGCTACTGAATCTGATAAGTCCGCGCAGAACATTACAATTCATACAAAGTTCCGCGATATCAGCTAGTGATATAAAAGTCTGTGCAGACCATTCCATTTCCTTTTACTTCGTCTCGAACCGGCAGACTGACAAAGGATGACAGAACCAGAAGAATCGGATAGTGCTAGCTCCTAGAGGGCAATACATCTTAATAACTATACATATGGGCTGTATTCACAGATGTGTATACCAAATGTGAAAATGCCATTTGCTACAGAATTGAAGAGGATGGCAGTGAACAGGTGCTGGAGTGCATGGTAAGGTGTGGCAAGAAGAGAAAGGACGATTTATCTTTTGGTATTGTAAGCGGGTAAGAAGCAATTACTGAACATGTTGGTTTTCAGTCTGCAGCTCCCAAAACCTCCTGGAGGCAGGCGAAAGTCATGACACATGAGAGATTTGCACTGTAGATTGCCAAATCCTTATTTCCAGTCATTTTGGCGAGAGTAACTAAAGTAATGCAAAAGTAGTGTAATGCCTTACTTTTTATTTAGAGTAATATTGTAATGTAAGGCATTACTTTAAAATGACAGTAACAAGTAATAAGTAGTGCATTACAGTTTTTGAGTAACTTGCCCAACACTGGCAACAACACATCATCAGGAGGGTAAAACGAACCTGTCTCACGACGGTCTAAACCCGGCTCATGTTTCCTATTTGCAACAGAGAAATATTGAAATAAACGATAATATTAAAACAACTTTATGCCACTGACACAAAGCAGGATAAACCAATTTTTAAGTATACAGTATTTTTATGCCACACATAAACAGCAGAATGAACCAAAACATTAGCCATACAAGTTACTTATTCTACTTTCTACAACTTAGATCTTGTTATTACAAAAAAATGTTGCTGCAAAAAATCTCTCCACTATTGTAAGGAAATTGTATAAATGATAAATATTAAGGCTCGAAATATATTGTTCTAGCTTCCATATATTGAATTTATTTTATTTTATTTTATTTCGAGCTTGCCAGAAGTATACATCCTGCACAGTCAATTCAATTGATTCAGACACTGAAAAAGCAAAAAAAAAAGAAGGATAGAAGGGTAGAAGATAAACTTGATTTTAACCCACCCCATCTTCAGAAAATTAATAATAATATTAATAATAATAATAATAATACATTATTTCTAAAGCGCTTTTCAAGACACTCAAAGACGCTGTACAGAAAGTAAAATCAGTAATAAAACAAGTAATAAAACAATAAACAATCAGACAAACATTAAACATTAAGAAACAAAACTACTACCACAAAACAAAAATATGCTTCCTAGTTCGCAGGCAATGTCTCAAAATAATTAGTGTAATGATGTGCGTAAAACCACACACAATCACATACAGACTCATGAATCTGGACACACATGACATAAGCTTGAAACAGATTTAAAAATACCAACAATGGTAATACAGAATACCACAAGGGTAATTAGACGAATGTGACATGAATGCATGAGACGTGAGTATTAGATGTTATTTTCTCTGTACTGTGACCACACACTTTGTTTAAAGAGAGATTTAAAGTGATAAATACTTTGACATTGCTTATGTTCCAGCCCCAGGAATGGTTCCAGGAATGGTAAAATTCCCATATCCTCGTAAGCTGTATGATTGCTCTTTTTGTACAAATAAACTCTTAATGTTTTGCGGTAAGTATGTAATTTCACCAGGTCGAACATTTTTAATAACTTTGATTGAAGAAAGTTGATGTAGTAATTATCATGACAGGCCTACACGTAACAAACACGTTACTTACCGAAAATGAGTGATGGCTATAATGACCATAAGGTTGAGGATGCCAGAGCAGAAGGCGAGAGAGTACAACCCAGAGAGATACAGGGAATAGCCCAAAGCTGGTATCCCCCTTTTGCAGGACAGGTTGCCCAGCTCGGGGAAGCACACATAAGTGCCAGAGAAGATGATCATCATTTTGGAAGGAGACAGGACCGTGACTTCATACAGTCTCTTTATGTCCCCTTTATCTCCCCCTCTGCAACGCTCCCAGATGGACGCTGGACACCCTGAGGGACTTACATCATCGGTAAATCCAGAAACTATTTTGCTGACTCATCCAACTTGAGGAACTTTGGTGAAGTTCACTGAACAGTAATACATTTAACCTGTTATCTGTTTTGGCTCACACATTTAAAGGTGCACTATCTAACTTCTAAGGTGGGGAGTCTGCTACTTGCTTGTCTCCATGGAGATGTTATTTTTTTGCAAGGAATGTTTCACAGTCGGGCATTAAACAGGTGTACCTTGAGTTTATTCAATTACAGGTGTTTTATCGCTCAAAAATACATTGGAAAAACATTCATTTTTACTATGCACAGGCTTGCTTTTCCATAGACCATTAACTTTTCTCCATTGTGATAGCCACGTATATTTCCATACTGTGAAATAATCAAGGCAAAGCAGTAACATCGCCATGGAGATAAGCAGGTGGTGGACCATTCACCAGAAAAGTTACTGCTGTACCAGAACTAATTTGTTTTAAATGGTTTGCAGTGGTCCAAAGTTATTCCTCACTTACCTTATGCATTCTGAGCATACAAATGACTCACTGTGATGACTTTTACAACTTTCAGAGGCCAGACACAGTAATGCTAACCACACACTTCCTGATTCTCTGAGGATAAAACTCTTTATAATTAGATGGAGACAGTACACCATGGACTTTTACTATATATCTATACTGGAGCAAAACAAATTTTGCTGAAATAGATTATAGAAATAAACATTTCATTTAGTCAACTTCCTCAGAATAATCAAACTTATCTGTCTCCATGGAGACAAGGAAATGATGCTACCAAGCCATGTTACAGGTCAGCTCTATGGAGAGGTGACCTCGATTATAATATTGTTTGCATAGGATATGGGTTTAAGGTTCACTAATTTATGACAGTCTCAATCAAAGGACTCAGTGCGATTTAACAGGGGGACTGGTCAGGTCGGGTCAGCAGATCTGTGTCAGATCAGTTTGAGAAGAAGAAAAAGTGTCCCTGTGTGTTCTGCAGCATCACAACAGCCTCCAGGAGGTGTCAGGTGAACAACAGGAAAGGCCTCGTTCTTATTCCACTCTGTTCTGCTGCATATGGTGCTGCATGTGATGGAAAAATCCTGTAGCACCTCAAATGCCATAGCTAGCTCCTGGTCAAGTAAAATAATTCAAAACAATGGTAAACGTGAAACATTTGTAACTCTTTTTCAGTCTGCTTTCTTAACTTTGTATTAAGACACCACAATGTCTTTGTTTGCCAAATAATATAATACAAGATATGTCACACCATTTTTGTCCAACTGCCAAACTTTCTTGATCAGTGAGACAAATCTCGCCTCTGTTGAGCTTTAACAAGTGCATCAAAGTCAGGTTCATGTTTGAGGTGGAGATGTGAAGCACGTCCGACAGATGATCATCAGTACAAATGCATCATGTACAATTTTGAAAGTAGGTTTTATTTTCTTAATTCCAAGCAACCTTTTGCGGGCCGGTCAGAGTTGGCTCACGTGTTTATAAACTGCGTTGCTGAAGGATCTGTGGCTTTGTACCTCATTTTGGAAAACATCACAGAGAGAGACTCGTGGTCATTGACTGCAGGTTGAATGGAAATGTGTGTGTGTTTAAACTGCAATATGGATAACATCATGGAAAAGCTAGCTGCACAACAAGAGGAATGGATAGCCTGGAGCCCAGTATGGATGAAGATCATAGTCGTGGAAATTGAAATGCAGCAAATTGGCAAATCTATAAAATGTTACCAACATTTATATTTCTTCTAAGGGCCATAGAGGAAAGAGGCAGCTTAGATCTGACTTGACCAATGATGTTTTAATGCTTAGCGTTTTAATAACATTTGACAGAAAAAAACAAACAGTGAAGTCAAAGCATTTTTCAAATCCATTCCTTTTGCTCTATATGAGGTCTGAGACCCTCAGAGGCAGACCTCCTCTCACATTGTACTTTCTCTCATTCAAAGTCACAGCAGGAAAAAGAAACACTAATAGGAGTTGATTTTAGCATTTAAATCAGGGTTTATGTTTCTGGAGCTACTTCATCTCACAGATATAAGGGTAGGCATTTATTATTATCACTTTATTTATTGCTATTTTAGCAATGTTTTTATTAAGTTTTATTGATTTTATGTGCAGCACTTTGGAAACGGTTTCTGTTTATAAAAAGTGCTATAGAAATAAAGTTGGATTGGATTGGTCACACCTGATGTCACAGATAATAAAGGGCAGTTTATTCAAAAACATTCTTGTAATAATAATGCCTTAAGCTATACTCAGACTGCTGCTTCAAAGATGTTCCAAACAATCCTCTATTGCACAGGAAACTCACATGCTGAAGGGCAAATGTAACTTGCCTTTAAAGCTAATCCAAAACACATTTATAACAAAAATTATGTCACTATTCCACAAAGTTTTACTATTGAGTGGGTCACAAACTACCAATATGTGTGTTTTTGATGACTCCATCTCCTTCAACCATGATTGATTTGTGAACCTAACAGTCCTCACAGATCACTGTGTGCTCTATGAGAGAGTTGGTTGGACCTCTTGTCACTGAGCCGACCAAAGCTCTTGCATATATTTATTGATATCTCCATGGTAGGATTGCTCCATCAGTATCGGAAGGCAATATGGGATTGTTTTTAATCATGGTAAAGCACTTTGTGTTACCTTTTTTATTTGAAAAGCGTTTTATAAATAAAGCTTGATTGATTGATTCAAACTGAACTTAAAGAAAAGTAACGTTCTTCTTTCGGCAATAAAACAAGTAGTTTTACTCACCCAGTAGCAGTTTGGTGTCAATTGGAGTGGTATTGCAGAAGTTATGTTGGAGCCGTTCTGTTCTACTAATGATCCCGTATCCGTTAACATGGTGCTCGTATCATATGCTCGGGGCATTACTTTGCGCTCTCCAAATAACACAAACTTTAGCACTTTTCAAATCACAGAAGATCGCTGTGTCAGGGTAGACTTTTAGTGGATTCCAAAACGGCCTGAATCCAGTATCCGATATCCAGCTATAGTTTCATTTGATGATGTCATCAGAGAGGACAGTGCGCATGCGTGAACTCTGTTTTGTAAACACCGCTAGTCCGAAAGAAGCTAACACCGCTCTGAACTTTACTTTTCTGTTGCGATATCGGGTTTCAGGCTGTTTTGGAATCTACTAAAAGTCTACCCTGACACAGCGATCTTCTGTGATTTGAAAAGTGCTAAAGTTTGTGTTATTTGGAGAGCGCAAAGCAGTGCCCCGAGCACTCATGCTAACGCATACGGGATCATTAGTAGAACAGAATGGCTCCAACTTAACTTCTGCGATACCACTCCAATTGACACCAAACTGCTATGGGTGAGTAAAGTTTTATTGCCGAAAGAAGGCTTAGATTGTAAAAAAACGTTACTTTTCCTTTAAGAGTTAACGATCTGGTCTCTCAAAATAAGATCAAACAACAATCTTCTTATTGTAGTTGTTTTATATGATGTGAGTTATTTTTCTAGTTTTAATTATTTTATTGGATAATGTGTAATCATGTATGGATGACTGTCTCGCTGATTACTCAGAGTCTTTTAATCTCAATGAATTGAAAATAAAAACGCAAAGGCATAACTTCATCCAAACCTCAGCCCTTTGGGTTGATGGATGAGTGCTCCAACTACTGAGAAGATTATTTGTTTTTCCATAACCAAGTAATTATTTATTTGTTGGATTCCTTTAAGGGACATGCATGGTTGGCAATTGTAAATTGTTATTGATATTCTATAGTTTGTATTTGTATTGACAAGATTAATGTGAGATGTAGATGTAAGGTGATGATATAGTCCAGGGGTGTCAAACTCATTTTGGTCTACTTGAGTAATACTATTTTTAAATTAATGTTACTCTTACTTCACTACAGTGTTTGACTACTCTACCCACCTCTGTTTATATGTATTTATTAGTGCAGAAAGGAGCAGAGACTCAACTAAACTCAACTCATCCTGAGACAGTCCAGCATAAAACTCAAGGGTTTAAGAATATATGGAGCGACAGGGAAAGAATATATGGAGCGACATAAACAAGTGGTGGTACCATTGCAATACCAATGTATTGATGTATTTTATACATAATACTGTACCTTGCACATAAATATGTGTCTTGGTTCCTTGAAATCTGAACCAGGTTCTACAGTGAGTCGTGTCTAAACATGAGTGTTTGTGGAGACAGTGTCGCCTCATAATTAGTTTAATTTGATTTGATTAAGTAACAGTTTAGGAGCCCAGTGTGTTACTTGATACAGATGACATGGACAGCTTTGTTTATGCAAAAGAAACATAAATTTTCACGATGTAACATTTCTGATAGAGGATCTGCGGAATGATTATCCCCATTTAGATGATGTATCTACAGTGTTCCATAGTATGGCAGTGCATACTGCGTTATGGATCATATTGTGGCAATAACTACAAGCAAACGAGCAGGTAGGCTTGGTGGACCCCCCACTAAGAAAGCTGCATAGTGCACGCATAGCATGGAATGAAATAAATATATAATAAAGATCACAAAGTCAGTGACACCAATGCCATATTTTTTACGACGTAGCTGTAACAATACAGAAACTCTATATGTTATTCTAAGGGCGTATTCATACCAAGAAAGTCCGATAGTTCACTTGCTTTGGGCCGGACCAAATTAAAAAAAAAAAAAAAAAATTGGTGCGGTTCACTTTCACACTGCACTTATTTCTAAGTGGACCAACATCTGTAAACAAAACCACGTGTGCTGAGGTCACTCAGCCACTGGACAGAAATGAGCTGTGTCAAAACGCCGTGTCCAAACAAGTGAAGGAGGAGAATAATGGTGTTATGTGCTGTTTTCAATGTCGTCATAGCGATATGGTTTGCTCAGTTTTTACAGTTCGCACAAATGTTTGAGCAGCATCGTGAGGTTTACACTATTTTACAATCAAGTTCCAAACGACGAAGACACAGGGCAAGATGACTATGGAGGACAGCGCTCATGTGCGCGTGTTGTGACTCTTGCTCTTCACGCAAAACGTAAGGAAGCCTCGTTTTGTTTCGTCAGCCTCGGTTTCCCATAATGCTCGACATACGACGGGAGCTCGTTAAGTACAAAAAGCTAACTTGTGTTGGATTGAGTCCGGGCTGCATTCTCACCTCAAACGAACCGCACCAGGATTCGAATGGTACCGTGCCGAGACCGAGCTTTTTAAGCGGTCTCGGTTCGCTTGTTTGCTCCAGATCGAGATTTTTGGTTTTTATTCACACCAGCCCAAAAGGTCCGAATCAAAGGAAGAAACGAACTCTGGTTCATTTTAAACGAACCAAACAAGGCAGGTGTGAATACACCCTAAGAGTAAAATCATCAGATCTCACATCTTACTCTTGTAACCGTTAGCATTGGGAGCTTCATTTGATATGTAGTCAAACAGTCTATGGATTTCACCCAAAGTCTAATCATTGGCGGAAACCCTGCCTTGAACAGATTGACAGGCCAGAAGAAAATCAAAAAGAATTTATATGGAACAACAATTTTTTTCTTTGTCCGCAACATACAAGATTTTGTACACATATTCGTCTCAAACAAAAAAGTCAGTGATGGCCACAACCATCTCCCATTGTGTTGGCATGGCAACAAGCCAAACATATGCTCTCGCTAAAGGAACATGACAAAAACTCTGGCATAGCCAGATCATATTTGGTACACAGATGCAAGATGGCAATAGGAAAAACTATATATTGTGACCACATCCCCTTACAGAGGCACATTTTCATTTACTATTATTTTATTTATTTAACTTTTGAAACAAACACAACCTAAAATTTTCAAAAAAGTGCATTAGCACCCCCAACTGGGTGAAAGATGAAACACACATAAAAATGATAGTGGACATAATAATGCAACCCAACAAAGAAAGAATGTGTTCCCACTATACTTCAGTGGGAACAGTTTAGCCTTTTTTTTTTCCTTTTCCCTTTCATAGAAAATAATAACTTTTTAAAGATGTTTATTTACACATCTCCACATACGAAAAATATTACAGTATATTTGCATCACATGACCCTGGCTTCAAAATCTGTAGAGTCACAATGAGTTTGATAGCTTTCCGAAACCATGGATAAAACAAAGCATAAATAACTGGATTTAGAGTCGAGTTACAATACATCCAAAAACTCATTAACATTTCCGTTGGCGACCCAATCATAAGGTTCCCCCCAGTTAGAGAGACGCAATAGTATGGTGAGTAGCAGATAAGAAAAACCACTATCACCACACCCAAGTTCCTGGCTGCTTTGATTTCCGATTTCCGCACTGTAACAGTGACAATGTTCTGCTTATTGCTAACTTGACAACGCATGGATCGGGCTTGCGTGATGGCTACCATGAAAACCCGCAAATACAGCACCACAATGACGCTAACCGGGATGATAAAAACTATAACCAAATCGGCTTCTCCAGAAACATTGATAACACATTCTCCATGGCAAGACGTGTGCCTGCCCGGTTCGACCAAGTTCTCGTACATAAGGCAGAAGCTATACAGCAGAGAGCCCAGCCAACATATGCAGATGCTGATACCAATGATTTTTACGGTCATTCTGGTTTGGTAATGCATGGGGTCGCAAATGGCTACATAGCGGTCCACGGAAATGAGAACCATGTTTCCGACGGAGGCAGACACCAAGGTAACTGGAATGACATAGTACACCACACACATGACGTTGCCCAGGGTCCAGCATGTTCTGGACATGAGGCTCTCCACAGGGAAGACCACGATGCCGACAAAGAAGTCTGATACAGCCAGAGAGAGGAGGATGAAATTGGTGGAGGAGTGGAGTTGCCTGTCCAAAAACAAAGATAAATAAATGAACTGCGAAAAACAATATCTAGGTACATTAAAATTAAGAACATTTTATTTTATAGTAGAGTCAATTTGATGAGTACCATTCCAATGGAAGTCAAAGTGTGTTTTTCTTATTTCAAGCAATAATAGATTTTGTTTCTTATTTTAAGTGCAAAGAGTTGTTTACTGTCTTGGGTTAGCCAGATGTATTTTCTTATTTTAAGTACAAAAAGTCTCATTCCATTGGTAGATACTTTTACTTGTCAAGTGAAATTTACTCAAATCATGATAAAACTTTCTTAATTCAAGTAATCTCAACTTGGGTAGATTTTAGTTTTTGCAGTGTGTGACATAAGAGAAAAAGTACTGTAACTTCCTAAAGGTCAGATTATTGTTTAGAACAGATCATCATTGCCTTTTAAAGGTACAGTATTTGACTTGAACTGAAGATGGCATGCCACCTGTATGAAAATTAAAGGTTAAAATCATGCTGTCATACATACAGAACACTCTCCATGAAAATAAATAAAATTTTTTGAAGATTATAACTAAAGGAACACCATTATCATGGAAACAAGCAGAAGGAGACCCTCTTCCAGTATAAATAAGAGACAAATAAGAATGGGCTCACAGTAAGGACACATTTTCTATCTTTTTCAGTGCACTTAACACAACCAAAACATGCTTTAGTATAGTTTGTTTTAAACCAAAGGGTTTGAAACCTTGACTTTGACAAACATGAAATGGCAAGTGCTTACTAAAACACACAGGATAGTCTTAACTGTATGAAAATTGGATTTTACATGAATGGCAGTGTTTAAAACTCATCAGAGGCATTCTATCAATGTAATACCCCCCCCTTTAATTTACATGTATACACAGAGAAGTTGGTTCTTGATTGCCACATGGAAGGCAGAAAAAATATCCAACGTATAATTGCAATTGCAATTAAATTCTCAGTTTCCATGCCTGAAGTGTGAGATGGCAATGATGACGAGCAGGTTGAGCACAGTGGTGACCAGAGCGGTCATGTACAGCAAGGTGTAGATGATGTCCGCCTGGCTCTGGGAGTGAGCACTGGGCCTCCTGCACGAGCTGTTCAGGTGTGGGAAACACAGCTCCTCTTCTGCCCCACTCTCCATCCTCCTGCAGCCTGGCACCACCCAAAACACTTTTATATGGATGTCTACTGTGCTCACGAGTCCCTGTAGGTCGCCCATGACATAATATTCTAAAGGGCCTATTCAGATCAAGATTAAGACTTAGGCTTAGACAAACTTTATTGATCCACAAGGGAAATTACTTGGACACAGTAACTTACATATCACAATATATTATAATATCAAAGAGCAAAAATATAAATGGTAATAATAAATTCTAAATAAGTAGTAAAAATATAGCAAGAAACAGCTGTCAAATAAGGCATAATTATATAAATGTATACGTACAAGTTAAAATAAAATAGAAAAATAAGTAACAAAAAATCTCAGCTATATACAAGAGGTCATAAGGAAAACAGTCAGTTATATGATGGTTGACAGGACATAGGGTTAACTGTTACATAAAGGTGAGTTGTTGTACATCTGTTTGGAGTATGGCATAAATGTAGTCCTGTATCTCTCACTGTTTGACTGGAGCTGTATTAGTCTGATGGAGAATGAGCTCCTCTGTCCCTCAATAGTCTGGTGCAGTGGGCGAGCAGGAGTGTCCATGATGGAGAGCATTCAGTGTAGTGAAGCCTGCAGTGAGCACTACATTGGAGAAACAAAACAGCCATTTCACAAGAGGATGTACCAACACAGACTAGAGAGCCAGAGTGGACCTTCACCTGCCGTACATCTCCACCTAAAGCCACGGGCCACTCCTTTGAGGACAGTGAGGTACAGATCTTAGCCAAAGAAAAGAACTGGTTTGAGAGGGGAGTTAAAGAGGCTATTTTTGTCAAGAAAGAGATTCCTTCATTGAACAGAAATGGAAGTCTCAGACATCATTTGTCTCCCATTTATAACTCAATCCTCAAACCTAAATCAAAACAAAGAATACAATAGGTCAGCAGGTCAGGTCCAGAGGTGTGAAAACATCCATTATGGCCCTGAATGGTTCTGCTAACAAGACCCCACACTCATTGCATATTCAATAGGTCTAGCTAATTAAAAGAAACTGTAAACAAGTAGGTGTGGTAGTCACAGAATAATTTCATTGTAGTTAGCTCCTCCCGTCAGGCAGATATAGGCAGTGTCCACCAGCGTCTGACCAGAATTGAAGAAGCAGCTTGGATGAGCTGTGAAATGTTCAACCACGACGTGTCCAGTTGACAAACTGAATTTCTCCTTTTGCCATGGATTCTACCTGGATGACTGAGGGATTCTACACATGATGGAGAACAGTTTGTCCAGTGTCCTCCTGACTCTCACTGTGACAAATGTCTCCAGCTCACAGCCGAGCATGTGACCAGGTTTACAGATCAGTTTGTCAATCTGTCCAAAGTCTCTTTTTCTGGTGCTGCTCCCCCAGCAGACCACAGCAACGCACAGGGTGCTGGCCACCACAGACTGGTAGAAGATCTCCAATAACTTGCTGCACACATTGAAAGACCTGAGCTTTCTCAATAAGTAGAGGCTACTCATGCTCTTCTTGTACACAGCATTACTGTGTTACTTACTGTCCACTATTTCCATGGCCCTGGATGGTGACGGGCTCCACTGGTGTCCTCTTCCTCCTAAAGTCAATCATCAGTTCCATGGTCTTGTCAACGTTCAGGAGCAGATGGTTTGCCTGGGATCACTCCACAGAATTTGCAATCAGCATCCTCCTACTCCATCTCCTGTCCATCCATGACACCCTACTACTGCAGAGTCATCAGAGAACTTCTGCAGATGGCAGGACCCAGAGCTGTACTGGAAATCAGAGGTGTACAGAGTGAACAGGAATGGAGACAGGACTGTACCCTGAGGGGCTCCTACATTACTGACCACAGTGTCAGACAGGGTGGTCCCCAGTCGCACATACTGAGACCTACCTGACAGGTAGTCAGTAATCCAGGACACAATGGAAGAGCTGACACCCATCTTGAGCAGCTTCTCACTCATCAGAAATGGCTGGATAAATCGAATAATAATCTCCTCACAGAGCCCTTAACGCCCTCCAATTGTGAGTGTGCTTGGTGAAGGAGATAGAATACAGCATCTTCTATGCCAAAATGGCACTGATAGGCAAATTGTAGAGGATCCAGGAATAGGGCCATCAGGGGTCTGAGCTGAGCAAGAACAAGTCTCCCAAACACTTCCATGACATGAAACGTCAAAACTCATCTGAAGCCATTAAGTACAGATGGGGTAGGCTTCTTGGGCCCTGGCACAATGCAGGAGGTCTTCCATAGCACTGATATCCTTTCAAGCTACAGACTCAGGGTGAAGAGAAAATGCAGGATCCCAGTGAGCTGTGCTGCCTTCTCACCTGCGCAGGTGACAAGGACACTGGGCTGGGTTCTTTTGTGGGAGTAGGGGTAGATGTGGGAACAGAGGTGATGGGCTAATGAATGGTCGTCTGAGTGGTCTATGGTTAGGTGTGGGTGGATTGGGCATCTGGGAGGTGAGGAGACATTGCTGTTTGATGATGGACATGTCTGTGTCTCCCTCACAGACTGCAAACTTTTAAGCTCATTTATTCAACTCTTGCATATCGTGCAGGTGAAGCATAGATTAGATTAAGATTAGATTAAGCCTTTATTGGTCTCACACACAATGAAACACAGTGACACACGGGAGAAATTTGACTTCTGCATTTGACCCATCCTTTTCAGGAGCAGTGAGCAGCCATCTTTCGGCGCCCGGGGGAAAGTACCGTGAAGGGTCTTGCCCAAGGACCCACACTGGTTTGCTCATTGCCATAGTTAAGGCGTCTTGTTTTACCACCTGATGTTATTTCTAGATGTGGTATTTTCACTTTATAATGTGAAATTATCACGTTATTATGTGATATGAAATGATCATGTTATTTTGTGATACAATGATATGTTCACCTTATAACGTGAAAACGTCAAGTATGGTTTTACTTTCATTTCATTATATGATCAGCCACAGCCAAGACAGTCACACTTTCCCTGGTTCAGTCAATTCCAACGTGAAAATGTGGATTCTCCACTCTCGAGATTTCTTTGGGCTCATGGTGTACCAGAACACTGTCTCCTTCACATGGAACAAGATCAAGTGTATTATATTATTTTGTCATCAAGTTGTTAGTTTAAGGTAGCAGAATGCTCCGTAAGCAACTGGTGAATATACAGTAGGAGTGCTGTAGCGAGTTGTTCGCTGTGGGCAGAGAGCTGCTAAAAGTAGCCTAGACTGTTTGCAGTACTGTTACAGCTCCTAAGAATTAGTCAAAAACAAAAGCATTCATTTGACATATGTTGGTGTTTCGAGTTATTAATGAATAAAGATCATAAAACATTGTTGACAGTATGCGTGAAAAGTCCCTCAGTCGTCCAGGTAGAATCCATGATAGCAGGAGAAGTTCAATTTGTCAACTGGACCAAGTTTGTTTGGTTGAAAACGTTTCGCCGCTCATCCGAGAGGCTTCGTCAGCTCTAATAAGAATACTGGTAAGACACTTGCTTATATCTTGCTGTGGAGGGCTACCTAGCTAACTATTTTCCGGAACTATCTCATTGGTTTCGGTCTTTTTTCGTCTGGGCTACCCTGATCCCTATCCCCATTGCCTTCCTTGTTTGTTTGATCTAGGCTTAATAGAATTGTAGATGGGATGCAAATCCTACGCCACCATTTCTGTTCAGAGAAGGATTCTCAAAAATAGTTCTTCCTCTCAAACCAATTCTTTTCCCTGGCTAAGATCTGAATCTTCACTGTCTCAAAGAATGTCTGCTTCTAGGGTGAAGACGGCAGAAGATCGTCCGCCGTGGTGTTGGTACATCCTCTTTGAAGTGGCTGCTTGGTTTCTCCTATAGCGCCACTGCAGTCTTCACTACACTGAATGGAGTAGACCACATTGCTTTGTTTGTATTCGGGTGTTTTGTCCTTTGGGTGGACGAGTTTTTGTCTTAAAGTGTTTGTGGGTTTGAAATAAACTGGGATTTCATATTGTCTGAAAATCTCTGTAGTTTTCATGGAGACTGCCGCTTACCCTTTCTCCTTGGTTCGATTTCTATTATCTTGTTTCTTGCTCCTTGTCTTCTTGGTTTTGTTAACAGCCATTTGGGATAACCACAAACAGAGGGTTTGCACATGTTCTTCTTTTTCTCTGTGCTTGTGGGAACCACTTGGGCCTGTAATGTTCGAATGCAGTGGTGTGAACAGGCAGGCATAGGTCTGTGTGCTTGAAGACTTCTATTTGATCGGTCTCTCCTATTTGCACAATAAGAACGCCAATGTGTTATCCTGGCTTCAGTGAATTTGATATTAGGATCTACAGAATTGATATGTGCAGTAAAGAATGGCCCAAATCTTGAATTTTGATTTTTGTAAAATTATCATCAACATAACGAAATCAGTGTGTGGAGGATGCCTGTGTTAATTGTTCCAAATTGTTCCATGTATAGGAGACGTGAGCTATCGCACATGCCTGTAGAAGTTCTCTGAACTGGAAAGGTGGTATTTAGACAAATTTCTCAGCAGTTGCAGATTTGGTCAGGAGAAGTTACTCTCTTCTAGCTTGGAATCCTTGTGACTCTTCTGCTAGCTGGGATACAAGTGAAAGAGAGGTTACATCAAAGGACCATTGTCTCATCCTGACCAAACTGGAGAGACTTAACTTTGTTTACAAATTCAGCTGTGTTCTCAATGTGGTGCTCCGTGTTACCCACCAATGGAGCCAAGATGGTTTTTAGGTGTTTGGCCAAATTATATGTGATAGAGTCAACACTACACACAATGGGTACCACTCAGACCCATTGTGTGTAGTGTTGACTCTATCACATATAATTTGGCCAAACACCTAAAAACCATCTTGGCTCCATTGGTGGGTAACACGGAGCACCACATTGAGAACACAGCTGAATTTGTAAACAAAGTTAAGTCTCTCCAGTTTGGTCAGGATGAGACAATGGTTTCCTTTGATGTAACCTCTCTTTTCACTTGTATCCCCACAGCTGTAGCGGTCGAAGCAGCGAGAAGGAGTTTACTACAGGATTCCAAGCTAGAAGAGAGAACCAAACTTTCTCCTGACCAAATCTGCCAACTGCTGGAAATTTGTCTAAATACCACCTATTTCCAGTTCAGAGGGAACTTCTACAGGCAAATTCATGGCTGTGCGATGGGCTCACCGGTCTCCCCTATCATGGCTAATTTATACATGGAACAATTTGAACAGAGTGCCTTAGCCTCATATCCAGGCACTCCTCCCACACACTGGTTTCGTTATGTTGATGATAATTTTACAAAAATCAAAATTCAAGATTTGGAACCTTTTACTGCACATATCAATTCTGTAGATCCTAATATCAAATTCACCCGTGAAGATGCCAAGGATAACACATTGGCGTTCTTAGATTGTGCAGTAACAATAGGAGGAGACCGGGGACTCCAAGTAGAAGTCTTCAGGAAGCCCACACACACAGACCAATACCTGCTTTTTGATTCACACCACCCACTGCAGCACAAACTGGGTGTTATTCGGACATTACAACACAGGGCCCAAGTGGTTCCCACAAGCACAGAGGGTAAGGAAAAAAGAAGAACAACATGTGCAGGAAGCCCTCTCTGTTTGTGGTTATCCCAAATGGGCTGTTAACAAAACCAAGAGAGACAAGGGCAAGAAACAAGATAATAGAGAATCCGAACCCAGGAGGAAAGGGGTAGCGATTCCGTACCTGGCCGGCGTGTCGGAAAAACTACAGAGGATTTTCAGACAATATGAAATCCCAGTTTATTTCAAACCCACAAACACTTTAAGACAAAAACTCGTCCACCCAAAGGACAAAACACCGAGCCACAAACAAAGCAATGTGGTCTACTCCATTCAGTGTAGTGAAGACTGCAGTGAGCGCTATATTGGAGAAACCAAGCAGCCACTTCACAAGAGGATGTACCAACACAGACGGGCGTGCCAGAGTGGACCGTCTTCTGCCGTATATCTTCACCTAGAAGCCACGGGACATTCTTTTGAGGACAGTGAGGTTCAGATCTTAGCCAGGGAAAAGAACTGGTTTGAGAGGGGAGTTAAAGAGGCTATTTTTGTCAAAAAAGAGAATCCTTCTCTGAACAGAAATGGTGGCGTAAGATATAATTTGCATCCCATCTACAATTCCATTATTAAGCCTAGATCAAACAAACAGGGAAACAATGGGGCTAGCCAGGTCAGGGCCAGAGGTGTGAAAAAGCAGGCGTGTAGGGATGAATAGGGATCGTTAAGCTAGACGCCAGAGAAACAAAAGACCGAAACCAATGAGATAGTTCCGGAAAGTAGTTAGCTAGGTAGCTCCTCCCTACAGCAAGATATAAGCAAGTGTCTTACCAGTATTCTTATTAGAGCTGACGAAGCCTCTCGGATGAGCGGCGAAACGTTTTCAACCAAACAAACTTGGTCCAGTTGACAAATTGAACTTCTCCTGCTATCATTGTTGACAGTATGCACTCTTAGAAAGAGTCAGAGAAAGCTACTCAAAAAATCTGGCATAGTTAGCTAAGCTAGTTAGCTAAGCTAACTATGCTTAGCTAAGCTAACTATGCTCAGTAAGGCTTCTCCACATCAGATGAAAGGAAAGAGTTTTTCCTACTGCCCTGCACTGAGGAATTGGAAGCTTTTGACTGTAGGCTGTATGACTACATGGGCACTTTAACTGGATTAGCACTTTGGCAGACGCGTTCAAAACGCAACTTTGAAGTTTCAAGGCTCAACATGGCATGACAATTTGGACACAGCATTTTCAAGGTCTCTATGAACTTGAATAAAAAGAACATTGTTAGCACACACATAGTTAAATAAACTGTTTCTGAAGTGCATTACCTTAGTGCATTACTTCTTCTGATACTTCTTCTAGTGGCCACTTGATGGTGCTAGCATCTCAATAAAAGGGCGCTATATCTAAGGCTTTGTCAAAGACCTGTATAAAAAAGTCTCTGGCTGTGTGCTTTTGTTTTACTCTGATTCAGCTGATACAGTCTGAGCTTGGCCTAATTTTGGGCTGTGGGCTATCGTTAGTTTTAGATTGTTGAGATTTGTCTGTCTATATCTAATTCCTGCCAAAGTTCACTTTTGTAAATAGGCTAAGAGCAAAGTTGGAAGAACACATTCATCATTTCAGATAAAATCATGAATGATTTATCTAACAAAAACTGTAGGTGATGCCTTGTTCATTTGCTTTAAGGACTAGGTCTCAGTTGATAAGGACAATGATATTATACCCAGAAGGCCACCCACCTCCCCTCTTTGATTCCTGTGTGTGCGTCCATAAGTTATGTAGACTTGTACTTGAGTTGTAATTATTCTGTCTTTCTTGACAGATTGATGCCACAGTTCTTGATTGTATGGAAAAAAAACTACTGTATGGAAAAACATTTAAAGTATTAAAAATGTGTGATATTGTTGAATTAAGTCTCCTCAAAGACATGTATAAAGCAAAGTGCAGAGTGTTTCCTGTAAATATTGTAAAGACTGTTTAAGATGAGAACAAGAACTACAATTTAAACCCACATGTTAAAAAACACAGATTCAGAACTGAGGATATGGAGCAACGTTTTGCTGTGAAAGGAGTTAAGTTATGAAATAGTTTTGACAAAGAAATACAAGGATCAAGTACAATAAAGACGTTTAAAAATACATAAAATCCAGTGTAATGTGTATGTATGAAAAAGAAAACTAAGTTGTTGCGCATAAAAGTGAAGCTTTCTGTTTACAATTAATCAATAATTGTGATTGGAATGTATTGATGAAACGTTTTATAGTAACTATCAGTGTTATTGTTTTGTCTGGAAAAGGGAAGAGGGGCAGATAACATAAGATTACTCTTCTTTCTGCTCCTTTCATTCAATTCTTCTGTTATCACACTGTTTATGCCTTTTATACTTTATGAATGAAATAAACAAACAAACAAAAAAATTGGTGATACTATTACAGTTGGGGAACTATACAGCGTACAAAGAAAGGGAGTGTTGAGATTCTACCTGTGCACTAAGGTACCAGAAGATAAGGACGATGAAGAGAGAATCAAACGTGAACAACGATGTACTACAGAATAGCATGCACGAAGAAGACGAGCAGCCTCTTCAGACTGTCGATACAGAGGCATTCCTAGACACATCTGAGGTGACATTTGGCCCTTATTTTGGAGAACCCCTGCACAGGGTCAATCTTCTGGAGGAGATGATTGCCCAATTCAAGGATTCAGCACTTCTCAAGCACCCCCTTTGATTCACTTACATTAATGAAAACGGAGCTGACCATAGTGGTGTTTCAAGTTCAAGGGATGTATGCTGCATTTTGGACACAACTTTTGGACCACACAGCTGAAGGGGAGGACCAGAAGGTTCCATCTCTGTGTCCTAAATGGCAAGAGGAAGAATGGAAATCTATTGGCCAAATCCTACTAAAAGGATTTCAAGACCATGGCTTTTATCCCCTCTTTACACAGTTTCAATAATTTTTGGTGAGAATGAAGTCTCAGATGATGTGTTTTTTGAAAGTCTTCTTCTTCTTGAAAGTTTTTTAGTCAATTGGATAGGAACTTAATCACCACTGCGTTAAAAGAAGATCTTTCAGAGGATGACAGGGATGAGCTGGTTGACCTGTTGGACCGTTTGGAGGTAACGGCCCTTCCAACACAACAAAATTTAAAAGACATCCTTCTAAAACTGGAACACAAACAGCTGATCCAAAAGTCAAGATATGCATGTGAGAAGATGTCCTTAATTGCTGCTGCCTCCCTAAAAGAAGCTTTTGTGAGCTCACAAGAACAAAATCTGTCCTTAAACCTTTGGTATCGCTGCAAAAACAAGCACTTAAGATATTTGACCAAAAACCAATCAAATGGCATCATTGTAAAATTATCAAAAAATATAACATGATGACATTTGAGAACTTTGTAAATTTTACATTTTTAAAAGCCATTTTTAAGTGCCTTAATGGCCTTGCTCCTAAAGAAATGTGCAATTTAGTGCAAAAGTATACAAATGAGTAAGGACAAGAGCTGGAGTGAGTGGGAACTGCAAAGTCAAAAGATGTCGGACGACTCTGGGTCAGTCGGCTTTCTCAGTAAAAGCATCACATCTGAGGAACTCTCGGCCACTGGAGCTGAAGTCACATTCGGACATTAGACTTTTCTCCACAAAATTTAAAAGCTGGCTCAAAGGGAATCAACAGTGTGAACACTGAGCTGCCCTTGTGTACAGTGGACAATCATGGGCAGTCTTTTATGTGTGTGTTTGTATGCTTTTTATTAACTGTTCTCCCCCTACACCTTAAAAGCCTAACAGGGACGGAGGCTGCAAATTAGCTAATGGCTGCAATGTTTAATGTACTGTCCCTGTCAAATAAATAAAAAATAAATAAATAAATAAATAAATAAATAAAAACATGTCTTACTGATGTATGAGGACAAAAAGCCAACAACTGAAAAGCTTTTGAAGTTACTACATGCTTCTCCTTCCACTCAAGCAGAGAACCAGAGCTTCCATTTCCTGCAACTGTGGAATAGGTAGGGATATTTTGCAAATTACACTTAGCCTAAATTGCAATCGGGGCATGCCTCCTGCCCAAGAGAAACAAAAATGCAAACAAATGGGCCATCTCTAAGATATCAAAGCACTGGTGCATTTGTGTTTTACTTTTGTTAATTGATTAGCCCTATACAATCATTGAACATTTGGATGTTGACCGTAGCTTAGCCTATCGCAAGACACTGTGGCTCAGAAATAAATAATGTATTCTGTAGCGCTTTATTTAACGACCAGTGAGCAGCAAGAGGGTTGAGTCAAACTGACACTGTAAGTTTTAGAAGTTTTGGCGGAAATGTAGGCTGATAATTAAACTGTGACTTAAGGAACCTAAGAAAACATACATTAAGTGTATCAATCCACCAGAGCTCAGGTTTTGGCCTTAAAGGGATATGCCATCCCCCAGGTGAAACTTGGGCATCTCCCCACAGTCCAGAGACTAAAATAAGTGATGGAAAGCGTTTTCCTGGTCAGCCAGCCATTGTCCGAGTCTGTCAGCACTGACCGCCGCTCGCAGCTGCAGCTCCTCCGCCTTAGACTGGAGTCTAACGTCGCCAGAGACAGATTTCGGCCAAAAGGAATTAATTTGCTCGATGCTTTTCCCAATTACTTTCTGTGTAGTGCACATTCATATCGCGTGCAAATAAATGTGCAAATCAACACGGAGAGCTTGACTTGGTCATTTTGGGTGGGAACTATTTTTCAGTGCGGAAAAACAGAGCCGAAGCACACACCACGCTGCGTAACAGGGGAACTCCCAACGTGGTGCCTAACAGGGATTCCCCTGTCTGCTTCGGCTGTGTTTTTCCGAAATCTTTCTCTGGCGATGTTAGCCTCAAGTCTAACGCGGAGTAGCTGCAGCTGCGCGCGGCGGTCAGTGCTGACAGACTCGGACAATGGCTGGGTGACCAGGAAAACGCTTTCCATCACTTATTTTAGTCTCTGGACTGTGGCGAGATGCCCAAGTTTGACCTGGGTGTGGCATATCCCTTTAAGGAACCTAAGAAAACATACATTAAGTGTATCAATCCACCAGAGCTCAGGTTTTGGCCTTAAAAACTATATAAAAGCAGGTAAGAACCCAACGAAGATTTACGCCCACCTCAGTTATTTCCAGGCAAGTGAACTGAATAAGATTTTTGTCTAAAAAATATCCGGAGAAATGGAAAAATTTTGAAAGATGGTCACATCCAGAATTGTGCATGGTGTGTTCGTAGAAAACCCCACCTTTGTTCAGTTCTTTGATTGTGGTTACTTGACCCAGTTATGTAGCATCTTTTGGAAAACACATCATCGTGAGTATCTCTTAGAAACTGCTACATTAAGATTAAGCCTTTATTTGGTCTCACACACAATGACACACAGTGACACACATTTGCTCCAGTGCACAATTCTTGGTGCCAGGATCTGACCAGATATGCAAAGGAAGTGCCACCTCTGCTGCCAACCTCATCAATGAAATACCCAGCAATGACTTTAGGGTTGCTATTGGTGGAGTAGGCCTGAAGCCAAATGATTACACGTGAGAATCCATCCACTGCTCCATTGATGTATATGCCATAAGTTTTCAACATGTCATAGGAGTCCACATGCCACAAGAAGATCGGGCCTAGGTTTCTATACAGGCGGAGTCTTAGATGTCGTCTTAACCTCAACTACATTCCTTCAGCGTCGAGAATCTTCAGCAGAACACGGACCGTGGACTGAGTCACAACCAAGCCAGCTTGGGTGCATTTCAACTGCATGAATCTGTAGCAGTGCGAAATGCCGTATTGGTTTAGTTTATTTATTTATTTCTTTGATAGGGACAATGCACATTAATGAACATAAGTATAAAACTAATGTAAATATGACGAATTTTAGCTATAAAGCTAGTTTTCATCCATAGTCCCTAGGGAGGCAAATATGTAAAAATACAACATACAAGTTCAGGGGTGTCAAAATGTTCCACAAAGGGGCCGGTGTGGCTGCAGGGTTTCTTTCCAACCAACCCTTCAACTGTCTGAAGACTGAGATCAGTTGATTAAATGAGTCAAGTCTGGTGTGCTTCTGCTTGGTTGGAAAGAAAACCTGCAGCCACACCGGCCCTTTTGTGGAACAGTTTGACACCCCTGGTTTAGTTGCTCATGCCGGAAGACTGGGCATTCCACCTGAACAACTAACAATTTCAGTTGCCTCTGTAGCGTTGCCATGTTTGTTTGCATCCCATCCATCCTAAAACATTTCCCCTCATACCAAGAAGGAAATAAAAGCATATACTGCAAGAGACGTCCATATACTGCGAGAGACGTCCATATACTGCGAGAGACATCCATATTCCCTGGGGAAGTGTGACTGGCTTGGCTGTTGCTGATCTTAAAATGAAATCAAGTAAAACCATACTTGATGTTTTCATGTTATAATCTGAAAATACTACATTATGAAATAATGTGATAATGTCATATCATGAAATAACGTGATCATTTCACGTTATAACGTGACCATAGCATTATATCATGAAATAAATGCCTATCACGAAATAACGTGATCATTTCATATCATGTAATAAGGTGATAGTTTCACATTATAACAAATTATAGTTATAATGTGAAACTTTTCATGCAATTACTTGATAATGTGCTGAAATATTTTTGGGGGAGTGATAACAATACGCCACCACAGTATAAGTTATTACCTGAGAAAATGCGATGCAAAATTAATACATAAAATTTTACAATGTACTTTTATTGTCTTATTTATTTTGACAAGAATACATTAAAGGATCCATATTTAGCTATTTCCTGATCTATGTTATGTTGCTATGTCGATCTATGTTGTTAATGGTGTTTCCTCATCAAAAATGTACCTGGAGTTGTGTTTTGTTTCTTTCACATATGTTTAACACACAAACTTCTCTCCAATAGAAAACACTCAGACAGAATCATTAAGATGATTTTAGCCCAGTCAGTGCCCATCTCTGCTGAACTAAAGGTAAAAAGAGCTGTTAAGTTGAAAAGTACCCCTTTATGACATCACAAGGTGGAACAGAACATTTTGAGCTTTGGTGATGTAGACAGACTAATAATAAAGTTACTCAACCCTGTGTGAATGAAACAAAACATCAGGTATGTTCTTGAGGAGGTAACAACATTATATAATGACCAAAAGCTTTTTTGTTAAAAGCACTTTAACATAGATGCAACTCACAAAATAAAAACAAATACAGTCATACCTCACCTTACGAAATTAATTCGTTCCAGAAGTGGTTTCGTAACGTGATTTTTTTTCGTAAGTAGAGTCGCAATGTAAAAGGCCTGATTCATTCCTAGCCAATGGGAGGCCAGCGGGGTGTTGGGAGAGTGTATTTACAAGTGCATTTACGTTTCGGGGGAGTGCACATTATTTGAATTTTTGAGATTTCGCGTTTCGTAACTTCAATTTTCTTTCGTATTCAGAGATGAAAATTTTACGTAAAGGCGTTTCGTAACTTGGATTATTCGTTAGTTGGGTGTTTCGTAAGGTGAGGTATGACTGTACTACATAATCTTAAAGTCACGTGATCCAGGTTTGAGTATTTCTAATGTGACAACCATTTTAGTGGCTTTTCTAAACCAGGGATAAAACAGGGCATAAATAAGTGAATTTAAACATGAGTTCACATACATCACAAAAATCAAGGTCACTTCAATGGACATGCCGATCGAAATATTAGGCCCGGTGAGCACCACATAATACGGAGCGTAACACATGAGGTAAACCAGCACTAAAATGCCTAAGTTTCTTGCTGCTTTAATTTCAGATTTCTTGGATCGCACGCTGTGAACTGTGACTGTTGTGATGTGCGAACGCATGGCTCTGGCTTGGGACACTGCTACTACAAACACTAGCAAATACATGATAACAATGATGGAAACAGGAATGAAAAAAGCCAAAACAAGATCTGGAGCAGTAGCAGCGGTTATCAAGCACTCACCATGGCAGGACTTGTATGCGCCTAAATTGTAATAGTTTTCGTAAAGCATACCAACAGCATAGAAAAATGAGTAAACCCAGCAAATACAGATGGTGATGCGGACACGTTTCGTCGTCATCCTGGTGTGGTAGTGCATGGGGTGACATATGGCAACATAGCGATCGACTGAAATGAGAACAACGCTTATGACAGATGACATGATTAAAGTGATGGGGAAGAGGAAGTAAAGAAGGCACAGCAAGTCTCCGAAAAGCCAGCAACTTTTCCACATGAAAGTCTCCACCGGTACCACCACGAGCCCAATGAAGAAGTCTGACACAGCCAGTGAGAGGAGGATGAGGTTAGTGGGGGTGTGGAGCTGTCTGGAATAGAGCAGGAAGAATTGGTTAATTTTTTTGTATAGGAAAAAAAAAATCATATTAATTTAATAATAGGATAGTATATCTATTTTTTTTAAATTAAAAACACACAAGAAAATGTTCATTATTTATGCATTTGTATTATTTATGCATTTTATTTGATTTTATTTGCAATATTCCTAAAAATCAACGTTAATATTCAAAAAACAATAATGAACAAAAAAAAAATATATGTATCAACAGCATTTTAATTGTTTAATTGTTCATTTTTCTTTTTTTATTGGGACAAAATTCAAATCCAAATGAATTAGCTGTAAATGACAGATGATCAGTAAATGACAGAACATCTTCCAAACAGTCAAACATATTTTCTTACATATTATTTCAAAGTGCACTGTGTAACTTTTCTGGTGGAGAGACAGTTAAATGCTTTTCTCCATGGAGATGTTATTCTTTTGTCAGGAATGTTGCACAGTATGAGGTTAAACCTTTCTATCTTCATGGAGACCAAACCAGACCAAATTACAGGTCAGATCTGTAGAGAGGCAAACTTGTTCACAGTCAGAATGCATGTTTTTCTAGGTATTTTTGAGATATAAAACCACCTGTACCTAAATAAAGGTAGAGCTATTTAATGTCATAGTGTGAAACATTCCAGGCAGGGCAATGACGTATAGAAACAAGAAGGCGATGGATCCCCAAACACTGGTCTACAAATTTTTGAACTCGATCTGCTTTTGAGATAAAAGTGGCTAAATCTCATTTATATTGATAAGATGAACTGAAAATCAATTGATAACTATGCTGGTTAGCTAATGTATTCAAGATATGTAATGATATAATAATAATATATATACGTGAAAAGTCCCTCAGTCGTACAGGTAGAATCCATGATAAAAGGAGAAGTTCAATTTGTCAACTGGACAAAGTTTGTTTGGTTGAATTTGGTTGAAAACGTTTCGCCGCTCATCCGAGAGGCTTCGTCAGCTCTAATAAGAATACTGGTAAGACACTTGCTTATATCTTGCTGTAGCTAGGTAGCTCCTCCCTACAGCAAGATATAAGCAAGTGTCTTACCAGTATTCTTATTAGAGCTGACGAAGCCTCTCGGATGAGCGGCGAAACGTTTTCAACCAAATTCAACCAAACAAACTTTGTCCAGTTGACAAATTGAACTTCTCCTTTATATATCAATAATATATATATATATATATATTACATATACAGTATATGCACACTATAAGGCGCACCTAAAAGCCTTCAATTTTCTCAAAAGCCGGCAGTGCGCCTTATAATCCGATGCACCTTATATATGGATCAATATTGGTTCATCATGGCTCCCGTAGTCAGCCACTACTGTAGCTTCTATTCTATGCGCCTTATGATGCAGTGCGCCCTATATATGAAAATAGTTTTAAAATAGGCCATTCATTGAAGGTGCGCCTTATACTGCGGAAAATACGGTATGTTAAAACATTTTTAAATGAATGTACTGGAATGTGCAGACAGGCTTTCAGATAAAACTGTTGCTTGTAGACACACTGTACCTTCTGATAAACTCCCGTTTTTGCCTTATTTTGCATAAATTTCCTATTTTGCCCCAATACTAATACTGCCCCAATCTTGGAAGCTATAGCCAATCAGCACTTCTGACTTACTTTTTCTTTATTAGTGACCTAAACCAAGAAAAATTTCACTACTTTTGTTCCGGAAGCATATTGCTTGTAGACCAGTGCAATCAAAAAGTTACATAGTGCACATTTTAATTCAATCAAATTTCATAGCAGAAGGCGAAAGTACAACAGTACACAACACCAGAGACAGTACCAGTACATCATAAGCATTACATACACATTTCTTGCATTATATCTACCTGAAGTGTGCGATGGAGACGATGACGAGCAGGTTGAGTGTGGCCGTGAACAGGGAGAGGAGGAAGAGCACTGCGTAGATGAGCTCCGTCTCAGGTGAGTGACTCTGGGCCTTTCTGCACGAGCTGTTGAGGAGATGAGGGAAGCACAGTTGGCCCTCCTCACTCTCCATCACCAGACACACTGAAGTCGTGGAGCTCTGTTATAATGCCTGACTGCCTCTGGCCTCAGTGGGACCACCTCAACATCCGATCCCAAGAGGTTTACAGCATTGGTTGTCTTGTGCGCACATACAGCAAGCACAAAGTAATTCAATGTGCTTTACAGAATAAGAAGTAAATCAAAATATAAATAATCATCATAAAATTGACATTAAAAGAGAAAAGTGAAGAGTGCAGAATAAAAACCTTTCAGTCATATACACAGCTAACAGAACCGTTTTGAGTCTGGATTTAAACATAGTCAAAGTGGAGGCCTGTCTCACATCTTCAGGAAGACCTTTCCAAAATTTAGCTGCATAAAACTGAAACGCTGATTCCCCATGTTCAGTCCTGACTCTCAGCACAAGCAGGAGGCCTTTCCCTGAGGTCCTCAGATTGTGAGATTTTTCATACACAACAATAGGTTACTTCTTGCTATGTATGCTACACAAGAAATTTTGTCTTGGCCTGATCTGTGAAAAAGCACCATCACCATCCCCTCTGAAGATCAGTTCAAGCATTTTTTTATTTTTTATTTTTTATTTTTTTTAGCTTTCTACGATGTATGATATAATGTTCCCTCAACAAAAACATGCCTAAAGAGGTTTTAGATGTCATCCATGTATGCTTGATAGCCCTATTTGGCTATCTAAGTTTCTGTGCAAATGCTCAGCTTACAACCGTACATCATCCATGCTCACTTGAAAAACCTTATGTAATGTGCAGTAGTTTCATTAGCGGTACGCACACTGATTGTGTCGAGATAACACTCTGAAGGGGGGCGTGACTTTGTGCAAATTTAGCATATTCCAAACAATAAAAGGTAACATGGTGAACTTAAAATTGTAGCTGTGTTAGTGATTAATACCCCAAAGAAGTAAAATACCACCTCTTTAATGGAGATGGAGAGTACATTTAAACTCCAGACAGAGCATGGCATAATAGTATAGAAATAGTTTCCCTATAACATAGGCCTAAGTGTACCTCCACTGACAAATTCCATTGCCATTGATCGGACGCACTGTAAAATGCAGCCGCTCATGTATGAGTCACAATGTGTCTCAAAGTGTGAAGGTTATATTTGTCTGTTTGGTCACTCCACTCCTATGAAACAGCAGTTAGGTTGCCACTGAATAATTGCAATGTCAAATGTAAAACAATATAAACAGATGATCACTTATGTTGTTAAAGTGGTGTAATAGTTCACCACAGCTGAATATATTTACACTATGCACAGTTTATATACAAAAAAGAACACAATATGAGCACCAACACTACAGCAATGGGAGTATTATTGGCAGTGATGGGAATAACTGTTAAAATAAACGCTGTTACTAACAGTGTTACTTTTTCAGTAAAGGGTAATCAAACTAGTTACTTTTTCTATCGTTACAATGCTGTTGCTGTTACCAACATGCCGTTACTGCGTGTTACTGAAGATGCTCACTGAAGCTACCATCCGACTTGCCTCACACAGACACAGGAGCTGCAAATGTGTGTTTTTTCCCTTTGATGAGGGCGGAGGGAGCGGCGAGATAACCGTCTAGGCCAGGGGTGTCAAACTCATTTTGGACCAGGGGCCGTATTAACCCACTTTGAGCCCAAAGGGGCCAGATCAGAAAATTCATGGCATATATACCCCAAAAATAGCAATAAGTCCAAATATTTGTGCAGAGAAATGCAAATCTGTTACAGACTGCTGTTTCTTCAGTCCCAGCAATGATTTGTTTACCTTCTGTCTTCTCAATTCTCCGTTCAAGTTATTGTATTGTTCGAAATGCCGTGTCTCGTAGTGGCGTTTACGATGATATTCCTTGAGAACTGCCACTTGTTGCAAACACACCAAGCATACAGTTTTCCTATTCACCTCTGAACAAATAGGAATTAGTCAGTTTTTCTTGGAAAATCCTGCACTCAGCATCCACTTTTCTCATTTTTGAGATTTTGCTGATGAGGGTGTCACGGTCAACAGTCAAAACGATGGTCCTTTAAGAGTGTTTGGAAAGAGGCGAGTCTTCATTTGTGCTGCTCTGGTGGGAGGGAAAACGCACAGAGGCGCTGGAGACACTGCTATGCTAAACTGCACAGAAAAGAGGCACAGAAAATTACCAATATTTTAATAGAAAATTAAAATACCATTAAAATATTTTCATAGAAAATCAGCCGTGGACCAGATTAAAGGTCTTGGAGAGCCGGATCTGGCCCCCGGGCCGCATGTTTGACACCCCTGGCCTAAGCAATGATGACTGGCTAAGGCAAAGTGAAGGTGAACTCACACTAGGCCTTTAGAACTGTGCCCAAGCATGGATAGCCTCTAAAGCCCGGTACATTTATCCAGTGTGAGCGCAATCGAACCGTGCCCAGGCACAGCATGGTTGGGACTCTGACCCAGTCGGAGGAAGTATGGTACGTGCACATGCATGACTTTACTATACGATCCCTGTGCGGTGTGCTGATGTCACTTATACTAACAGTGAATCCTTGCTTACCTTCAATGAGGACTGTGAAAACTGACAAAAGTTTTGCAGCCTCGTCTCCAGCTGTCCTCACTCCTCCGCGCTGTAATTATATCGATAAACTCACAGAGGAGTGTATATCACAGCAGAACTCATATCTGTCTCACTAATAGATATTTCATACCATGGGAATTATTTTCTTGGCTAAAAGGATTAGCTCTGCTGGGCATCACGTAAACAAACAGCACCGTGTGATGATGTCATCGGGTGTGAGTGCGGGCCATAGAACCCTACGCAATTGTGACCCGCCACACAGAAACCGGTCACATGTCGGCATTAGTGAAACCCAGATATTCGAATTTTAAGTAATTTTCTTTCAAAATTTGTGATTTTGTTTTTTTTTTTTTGCAGATTGTGCTTGTTGAGATCATGAAGAAGCCACTTCATGTTTCATAACAGCATTTGTTGCATTAAAAGTATACATTTTGTATTTCAAATTGGTTTGTTTTTCGGAAAGAAACGGGGCGAGTATAAATTAGCATACTGTCACTGCTGCCCGTTCATGTGCGTAGCGCTGTTTGTTCAGCTGTGAGTGAGCCTTGTGAATATGTACGCAGACATCCCAAGTCTCCCAGAAGTTCCGAGAGTCTCCCGGATAATTATATTGGCTCCCTGACGCCCGCGAGTCGGATAAAATATCCTGGATTTTAGACAATGTGAGTTTTTTTTTTTTTTTTTTTTTTGGACTGTGCAGAGCGTGTACGCAACTCTTGTATCATGCATGGACTACTTCAAACGGAATGCTCACGAGAGAGAGAGAGAGAGAGAGAGAGAGAGAGAGAATTTGCACTTGTGTGTGTGCGTGTGTGTGTGTTTAAGCGAGCGCCGGCCAGAGAACGCGCTGATTGGCTACACTCAGCAAAACTAGCCAATCAGCTTTCAGTGTGGGCGGGCTTCAATTTACTTTGTGACGGTCACAGAAGTTAGAATTTAGTGCAGCGAGATGGCAGAATGTAAAAAACGAAAATATAAAACAGTGACTTCAGCATTGCCCATGGCGGTCTAAATGATTGTAAAAGGCACATTGAGGTAGGCGAAATTTAACACCATCACCTGCATTTTATTTCTGTACTAGGTTAAAGGTTAATTTAATTTTAATATTTAATAATTGAAGGTTTAATTTATTCATTCATTTTCTTCCGCTTTTTCCATTTTCTGGGTCGCGGGGGCAGCAGTCCAAGCAGTGTTCTGCTGCCCAGAACACATAATTATTTAATTTAATTTAATTTAAAGTTTATGTTTATGTTTAATTTTAAAGTTTAATGTTTAAGAACTCAGTTAAGTTATACATATATATGTATAACTTAACCCCCCAAACTTATTTTAACTTACGGGGGGGAGGGGATGGCATCTCCCTGAAATGAGTTTTTGGAACTTGGGATGTCTGTGTATGATGCATTTCAAGAGAAAAAGGACAGTGAAAATGGAGAAAATCTGTAACATATTACCCTGTGTGTTATTGAATTATTGAATGATTATATGGATTTTTTGTTATAAATCATTCCATTTTAACAAAGTACCTTCTAATTCTGACCTGCCCTGAAACTCCACACCACAGTGACGTCAATGATGGGGGAGGGCTTAGCTTAATGTCATGCAAATAAGCTCTTTTCTGCTCCACAAGCAGATCTTTAACACGGAATTTCTCAGCTCGTTGTTTTCAGATGTGCTGCTTTCAAATGGCCACAAATTCTTCAAATGTTCTCAGATTTCCATGTGTAAGGCATCATTGGAAAGCTTAGGATCTACACTTTCAGAGTCTGTGAATAACTCAGAACACCTCCAGGACGACTTGTGCCTGGTTTTGCCACAGCTGGTCACAATTGTGCTTGAGCACGGCACGGCTCTGAAGTTCTAGTGTGAGTGAGCCCTCATTTTAAGCCAACCAGAGACATCATGTGGGAAGAACAAAAACATTCTAAATTTTAAGATTTTAATCATATCTACAAATAAGTGACGACAAATTACAGAATTTTCAAATCACACGATCCATGTTTCAGTATCTGCAATGAGACAATGAGTTTGATAGCTTTTCTAAACCAGGGATAGAGCATGGCATAGATGAGAGGGTTAATACAGGAATTCAAAAAGTATACGTAAATAGATACGAGTTCAATGGGAACACCAAATATCAATATATTGGCCTCTGAGTAGGCTACAAAATAGTACGGCGAGTAGCACATCAGATACACCAATACAAGGACACCCAAATTCCTGGCAGCTTTAATTTCTGATTTTCTGGAAGCTTTGGATATTATAGCTGTAGCATTAGAACGTATGGCCCGTGCCTGTGACGCAGCCAGTATAAAAACTTTCATATACAAACATACAATGGTGGTAACTGGGATGACAAAGGCCAAAATAAAATTTGCCTCTCTCGACGTGTGAACCATACACAGTCCATGGCAAAGTCGATACTTATCTTGATTTACAACGTTGTCAATATAAACCGAAATTGCATACAAAAAAGCGTAGATCCAGCACACGGAAATACTGACACCAACTACCTTTTCCGTCATTCTCGTCGGATAACGCAAAGGATCGCAAATTGCCACATAACGGTCCACCGAAATGAGTACCACAGTTCCAACTGAAGCCATGATTGCGGTAGAAGGTACAAGGTAGATAAGACCGCATAAAAGCTCGTCAAAATACCAACAGACTTTCCACATTGTAGTAAAAATCGGTATGACCACGAGGCCAACAAGAAAGTCTGAGACAGCCAGTGACAGCAGAATGAGGTTAGTGGTGGAGTGGAGTTGCCTAGAAAAAGAGAAGGAAAAAAAGAAAAAAAGAAATTTAGGGTTGAACAATTTGGGGTTGTAATTATATGAACGTTTTACAGTAGCAGCCATTATAAAAGGAGAAATTCAATTTGTCAAATGGACAAAGTTTATTTGGTCGAAAACGTTTCGCAGCTCATCCGCGCTGCTTCGTCAGTTCTGGTTCGAGTGCTGGTTAGACACTGCTTATATCTAGCTGCAGGGAGGAGCTAACTATACTGAAAATTATTCTGAAACTATCTCACCTATTTGTTTTGAGTTTCTGTCTTTTGTTTTTCCAATTTCTCTGGCGTCTAGTTTAGCATACCCATTCAAACCCTAATATCTGTTTTCACACCTATGTCTATTATGTCTGACTATTATGTCTGACTCCGCCATTCCTGTTTAAAAAATGATTCTCTTTTTTGACAAAAATAGCCTCTTTAACTCCCCTCTCAAACCAGTTCTTTTCTCTGGCTAAGATCTGAACCTCACTATCCTCAAACGAGTGGCCCGTGGCTTCTAGGTGAAGATGTATGGCAGACTGAGGTCCACTCTGGCACGCCCGTCTGTGTTGGTACATCCTCTTGTGAAGTGGCTGTTTTGTTTCTCCAGTGTAGCGCTCACTGCAGCCTTCACTACACTGAATGGAGTAGACCACATTGCTTTGTTTGTGGCTCGGTGTTTTGTCCTTTAGGTGGACTAGTTTTTGTCTTAAAGTGTTTGTGGGTTTGAAATAAACTGGGATTTCATATTGTCTGAAAATCCTCTGTAGTTTTTCAGAAACGCCGGCCAGGTAAGGAATCGCTACACCTTTCCTCCTGGGTTCTGATTCTCTGTTGTTTTGTTTCTTGCCCTTGTCTCTCTTGGTTTTGTTGACAGCCCATTTAGGATATCCACAAACAGAGAGGGCTTCCTGTTTGTGGATATCCTAAATGGGCTGTCCTCCCTGCAGCTAGATATAAGCAGTGTCTAAACAGCACTCGAACCAGAACTGATGAAGCAGCACGGATGAACTGCGAAACGTTTTCGACCAAATAAACTTTGTCCAGGTGACAAATTGAATTTCTCCTTTTATCATGGATTCTACCTGGACGACTGATCGATTCTTCACACAGCAGTAGCCATTGTTTTTTTCCCATGTTTCCGTGACTGCTCCTTGACTTGTCCGTGACTGGTCCCCGCAGATAATGTATCCCCTGCAATGACGTAGTCAATGCAGCCCTGACTGGTGATGCTCCTTAGCAGCCTCATTTTTCCACAGGGAGGAGCTGTGATTGTCTCCTGGCCCGTTGAAAAACCTCCTTTATTTATTGATTTTGTTCTACCCCAAACACTCGATAGGCAACATTTAGATTACTGTATTTAATGATTACTTAAGAGACGCGTTGATAGCGGTTGATTATCTTTGGTGCCTGTTTCATATGTGCATGTGCGACTGGACTTGGAAGTGACCGCAGTTCAGGAGACATCGCAATGCAGTGGCAAACAGATGTATTTGTGCACTTTTTTAGGCAAAATTCAACCACATGTCGTGGAAGACCTGCTTTGTAGGCCTGCTCTGTGCGGACGCTGTAACATAAATTTAGATTAGTTTTTGCTTCGCATTTCGTCTTGCTCTTCTAATCAGTGCGCATTGAGGAGGGAGCCTGTGTGCTATGAGCAGAGAGGAGCAAGAGAGTGAAAAGGCGAGGAGCGGCGCGCTGAGGCGAACGGACAGGTAGGATGTTTTATAAAGTTTAACCTGCTCTGTGATACACACTGGGACGCTGGGACACAAGGGTCCAGACGAGCGCACAGGCTGCAGTGAGAAGCTGCGTATCATCCGTAGTTTATTGCTAACGGCAGCAGCCGCAACTGGCATATTTAGCACCCCTGTGTTAAAATGCAGGCTACGTTTTTGTAGCTGTAGCAGTTGAATTCCTTGTGATAGCCTATTGAAATTGAATGGGCAGCTCACACATTCCAGCCAAACGAGCTCTTATGCATTACAAATTGAATGAATGGGCGTGTTAAGAATTACAATAGGAGAGGGAGGGGGGGACAGCCTTAGCTGGCGGCCGCATGGTGTGGAAACGGCACCGAAGTGGCATGGCGTGCGGCTGTAATGGGAAAAAAATCAGTGGCTCCTACTGTATGTTTAAAGTAAATTTGACAGATTCATGTACCTATATTTCTAATTATTACAGGGACAATTTACACACAAGAAAGGCATTTTTCTGGCAGTTTAAACAGGTCATATGCACTTTAAAAATATGCTCTGTTCCTGAAGAATCAACAAAAAGACTGAAATATGAATTTTAGAACTACAGGGTTAGTTGTGTAAGAAATTATGGTACTTAAAGGTGCATGGTGTGCATCGTCTTTTCCGGTGGAGGGTACGTCATATGCTTTTCTTATTTTCTTCTTCACAGTATTAAATCTGTCTATCTTCATGGAGACCAAACCAGAGCAAGTTACAAGTCAGATCTGTGGAGAGGCAACCCCACTCACTGTCAGAATGTACAGCTCTGAAAAAAAAAGAGAGACCACTGCAAAATTATGAGTTTTTCTGATTTTACTACTTATAGGTATGTGTTTGGGCAAAAGGAACATTTTTGTTTGAGTCTATAAACTAATGACAACATTTCCCCCAAATTCCAAATAAAAATATTATTTTTAGAGCATTTTTTTTTGGCAGAAAATGACAAATGGTCAAAATAACAAAAAAGATACATGTTTTCAGATCTCAAACAATGCAAAGAAACAAGATCAAATTCATTTTAAAACAACATAATACTAATGTTTACACTTAAGAAGAGTTCAGAAATCAATATTTGGTGCAATAACCCTTATTTTTAATCACAGCTTTCATGTGTCTTGGCATGTTCTCCACAAGTCTTTCACATTGTTCTTGGGTCCTAGTTTAGACCTGGTTTAGTCTTGGTTCAGACCGGGTTTAGTCCTAGTTTAGACCTGGTTTAGTCTTGGTTCAGACTGGGTTTAGTCCTAGTTTAGTCCTGGTTTAGTCTTGGTTCAGACCGGGTTTAGTCCTAGTTTAGACCTGGTTTAGTCTTGGTTCAGACTGGGTTTAGTCCTAGTTTAGTCCTGGTTTAGTCCCATTTTTAACCTGGTTTTGTCCTGGTTCATCCCTGGTTTAGTCCTAGTTTAGACCTGCTTTAGTCTTGGTTCAGACCTGGTTTAGTCCTAGTTTAGACCTGGTTTAGTCTTGGTTCAGACCGGGTTTAGTCCTAGTTTAGACCTGGTTTAGTCTTGGTTCAGACTGGGTTTAGTCCTAGTTTAGTCCTGGTTTAGTCCCATTTTTAACCTGGTCTTGACCTGGTTCATCCCTGGTTTAGTCCTAGTTTAGACCTGCTTTAGTCTTGGTTCAGACCTGGTTTAGTCCCAGTCTTTCACATTGTTCTTGGGTGACTTTATTCCACTCCTGCTGCAAGAACTGAAGTAGCTCAGCTTTGTGTTTGTGTTGGAATTCAACAGATGCTGGAATGGAATGGCTGTAATACATGTAGAGATGCTGATTTCAGAAAAAAATGCAGTGGTCTCTTTATTTTTTATTTTTTCCAGAGCTGTATGGTATTCTTTTGAACAATAAAACCATCTGTAATTTAATAAACGTAAGGCAGATCTGTTTAATGTCATATTGTGGAATATTCTAAGCAGAGTAATGACATATCCATAGAAACAAGAAGGTGACGGAACTCAAATGTGATGAATCTTCAGCCGTATGTGAAATTATTGATGAAATGTTTTATAATCACTATTGGTGTTATTGTATTGTCTTGGAAACGGGAAGAAGGGGGCAGATAACATACAGTAAGATTGTTATCACACTGTTGATGTCTTTTTATACTTTATGAATGAAATAAACAAACAAAAATAAAAAATAAAATAACAAATAAATTACCTGAAGTGGGAGATGGAGATGATGACGAGCAGGTTGAGTGCAGCCGTGATCGTGGAGAGGAGAGACAGCAGGACACTTATAAGATCTATCTCAAATATGTCAGCCTGGTACTTAATGCAGGAGCTGTTGTGTAGATGTGGAAAGCAAAGTTCCACAGTCTCCATCATTAGAGACAGCGACTGAGCGCGCTCTGATTTAACTCCGGATTTTTTAAGTCTCCAGTGGTCAACGCCTTCATCTATTCCCCTGTTGCTTACATCAGCTCAAGTTTTTTCTCTATTGTAATGACAATCGTGAATTAAATGTGGTCAGTGTAACTTTTATGATAGAAGCTGTACCACATGTTTGACTTCATTTGGTTTAAAATGATCAAATTCTGTGGAGAAAAGCAGGTGGCACTTTTCAAGATTTGAAAGATAAATAACAGTTACAGAACAGAACAGTTACAGAATCTCCTGTGTAAAATGTATTTTAAGTAAAAAAGTGGCATTTTCTGTCACTAACTACACTAGTATTAGTTAATATTGGGTATTTTTTGTGTAACTCTTTATTATTAGTCTACATCACTAAAGCTTAAAATGCTCTGTTCCACCTTGTGATGTCATGTAGTGGTAGTTTTCAGGTTAACAGCTACATTTTGCTCAGTAGAGATTGGCAGTTTCTGGGCTAAAATCATCCAAATGATTCTAGTGAATGTGTACGGAGTTTAAAGGGATAGTGCGTTTTTTAAAAATGTTAATCTGTATGGCTTCCCCTTCAACAGTGTCGTGAGATTAACACTGATTTACCCATGACAGCGTGATCTGGGCCCAGTTCTGCTCCGGTTCCGTAGCTCGTGAACGTAGTTCCGGTAAGTTTGTGGGGACATTTAATTAATAATAATAAGAAAGAAAGAAAGCTATGCCTTTATTAGTCCCACAGTGGGGAAATTCCATTTCTGCATTTAACCCATCCTGTTATTAGGAGCAGTGAGCAGCACATTACTGCGCCCGGGGACCATCTCCATGATCTTCTTGCTTCGGCTTGGTCAGGACCTAAGCTGGAGGATTTACCTATGGTGCATGTTTTGGGTTGGTGGGGGAAACCGGAGTGCCCGGAGGAAACCCACCCAGACACGGGGAGAACATGCAAACTCCACACAGAAAGGCCCAGGCGACCCGGGGATCGAACCCAGACCATGCATGCATAATAATAATAAATAATAATAATAATAATAATAATAATAATAATAATAATAATAATAATAATAATAATAATAATAATAAATTCATAGCATTTATATAGCACCTTTCATGACACCCAAAGCGCTTTACAGTTCACTGTTCATTCACTCCACACTTGGTGGTGGTAAGCTACTTTCTGCAGCCACAGCTGCCCTGGGGCAGACTGACAGAAGCGAGGCTGCCAATCTGCACCATCGGCCCCTCTGACCACCTCCAACACTCACACTCACACCACTTTCATACTAGGCAATGTGAGTGAAGTGTCTTGCCTAAGGACACAACAACAGTTTTTTGTGACTGGTGCCCCACCTGGAATTCCCACCGGTCTCCCATCCAAGGCCCATCCCATCCAATCTCCCAACCAGGCCCTGCCCTGCTGAGCTTCTGAGATCTGATGAAATCAGGCTTTGACAAGCAGGTATGGCCACATTTAATAAAGCTTGTTTTTCTTCTCAAAACAACATTTGTCCAAAAAGTGATATATTTGCGTCACAAACAGTTGTCCTCTAAACGGCAACCTACTGCATCCGCTGTAAACATCCGCTAACAAGTGAACAAGCTAATACAGCTAATCTACGCGCAGTGATACGAGTCGAGAGAAAATAACCCCAATGTGAATTAGGCGGCTGAATTTTTAGCGGACAACTGTTTGTGATGCAAATATAGCACTTGTTGGACCTAAACAACATGTGGTGCATCCAGGACATAAAAATCTTTCATGAGGGACTGTAAGCTGTTTAATTGGAGAAAGGCTAGTCCTGCAGACATCTCTGGTATGAATTGAAATTTTGGGTAACAAAGTCTCCAAATTTGGCCCCATTGCTTAAAAACTCAAAAAGTCAGTTCATTATTTCAGATGTAGCATTTGTTCACATTAATAAAGCAAGAAGGATGAATTCTTCCCATGAATATTAGCAGGACATTGCTTATTTTAATTATTATTTACTATTATTTGAGCATGTGCATTGGCCTTTTTGGGTTTGCGTATTTGACAATTTGCTCAAAGATATAATGTGAAAGCTGTAGAAATGTGCCTAGAGTCACGTGATCCATAAATACTGGACCGAAATTAACAACTGCAAACTGTTTTTAATATTTTATTTATTTTATTTTTGTTTATTTATTTCATTCATAAAGTATAAAAACATCATCAGTGTCATAGCAATACAAAATATTGAATGAAAGGGAGCAGAAAGAAGAGTAATCTTATAATAATATGAATAGTAATATGACCATCCTACTCAACTTCAAAATTATGTATTTGGGCCTCAACTCTCCTGCCACGGACACAATCAATAGATATCTCTGGAGCATACCTTTGGCTGCAGGAACAAAGGCCATTACGAGAAAATGGATGACATAAACTGCACCACAATTAAGGACTGAACTGAAATTTATTAATTTTTATGAGATTTGAAAAATTGAAAACATTACGTTTGGATTAAATTTGAAAATGGACCACTTTGATCAATTTTGGACTAAATGAGGCTCATTCGTTGGACATGATGTGCCGTAACTTTATTTCAGAGGATGCAATTTGTCTAATTTATTTACTTTCTATGTTGAGCCATGTTTTGTGTTATTACAGGTGCACTGCACAACTTTTCTGGTGGAGGGTCTGTCACCTGCTTGTCTTCATGGAGATGTCTAGAATGTTCCACAGGAGAGATTAAACCTATCCATCTCAAGGGCGACAATTATAGGCTACATTACAGCTAACCCTATCCATAGAGAAAATTATGATATTTTTGAGCAGTAGAAACACCGGTAATTAATAAATGCCAGGTAGATCATTTTAGATTTCAGACTTTAGATTTTGTCTTAGATAGTTTTTGTATTGTCTTTATATTGTATTTTGTACACTGTTTTTTTGCACTGCTTGGCCAGAGAGAAACAGAATTTCGATTCACTGTATGTTGAACACATATGGCAGAATTGACTGTCACTGCGTGCACATGGACGAGTGTAATCTGTTTGCAAACGGATTGGGATCGTATTGAATTCATGTGCACAGGCTAAGGATCGTATAGGGATTGGTTTCCTGAATCCGTTTGGAACCCCTGGCTTAGGCCGATAGTAATCCGCTTGGTGCCACCCTGTGCACAATATCGGATCGGATTAGCGTACTGCGCATGCGCGGGAATTTTCGCCAGGGATTTCACACAGAACTGGCAGGAGGCGCCAACGCCGTCATAAGTAGCGATTGTTGCTGGAAAAGTCAGACGAAATCATGGCTGCGAAGAAAAAATGCACAACACGTACACCAATGCTGCTCCGTCAAACTCCTTGAGCGCCATCTTTGTATACCGCCACATAGTTTGTTGTGTATTTATTGAGTAGCCATCACCTGGAAGTAGTTGGACTACAGCGCCACATAGCGTAGAGGAGCCGGCCAGGTCGCTCACCATTATCCGATTAGAGTTTCATGTGCACTTGGATTATAGGACAGACCACCCGCCGAGTAACAGAATCGGATCTGGAGAAATCCAATCTGATCCTACCATGTGCACTCAGTGAATAAAGCTGACTTTGAACTTTGAACATGCAAAGCTGTAAAATCTCCATGGAAATGACAGGCGATGGACCCTCTACCAGAAAAGTTGTGCAATATAAAAATAAAAAATAAATATAACTAGAGAACCATAAAGTCTCGGGACCCAGATCTCAGAATCTTCAGTGTAACAATGAGTTCAATAGTTTTCCTAAACCATGGGTAGAGCATCGCATAGATAAGAGGATTTAGACACGAGTTAAAGAGCATGAGGAAAAGCATGACCATGTCTATTGGAGCCCCCAGAAACAGGACATTGACTCCAGAGTAGGCCACACAGTAGTATGGGCAGTAACACATCAGATACACAATGACAACAATACCCAGGTTCCTAGCGGCTTTAATCTCAGTTTTCTTGGAGGCCTTGCACGTCACGGTAGAAACGTGAGATCGCATCATTCGGGCCTGGGACATTGCTACTACAAACACTCTCATATACAGGACAACGATGATAATGACTGGAATGACAAACACAAAAATGATATCGGCTTCCTTTGAAAAGTGAACCATGCACTCCCCATTGCAAGACTTATATTTACCAGGGTTTTGCAAGTTGTCAAATGAAATAAAAATGGCGTAAACAAATGCGTACACCCAACAGAATGAAATGCTGTGATTTACTACTTTTTCAGTCATTCTGATTTGGTAATGCAACGGGTCAGTAATAGCTAAGTAACGGTCTACCGAGATGAGGACTACAGTTCCCACTGAACCTGTAGTTAAAGATAAAGGAAGGAGGTGGTACAATGCACACAAAATGTCCCCAAAAAACCAACAGGTCTTCCACATCAGCCCATGGATCGGTATCACCACTAGGCCAATGACGAAGTCAGAGACAGCCAGGGAGAGGAGGATGAGGTGAGTGGAGGAGTGAAGCTGTCTGCAAAAGAGACACATGGTTTTAATTAGTTGTTTGCCCAATATACATTTATTTGTTTTTTTTTAGAGCACACCCATAACCTTTTTATTCAATCCAAGCTTTTAAAGATTCCTGACCTTGTAAAATATTATACACTGATACAGATGCTCCTCAACTTACGAACGAGTTACGTTCCGAACGGCCGTTCATTAGTTGAATTTGTTCGTAAGTCGTTATTAGAAGGGAATGTGTGTTTAAGGCTTGTATAAGTAATCTATATGGATTTGTACTGCATTTAAATAACATTAAATAGTAACAAAACAATTTGCTTCTTTAAAATATGGAAAACTGATGACATAAAAAGAAGAGAGGGACACAGAGGCAAACGCAGTCAGCTGAGAGAGAGAGAGAGAGAGCGTGTGTGTGTGTGTGAATGTATGTGTGAGACTGTGTGTGTAGCCTATTAAAAAAAAAAAAAGTTTAGCTTACCTTTAGCAAGTTTAATCACCTGCTGCTGATTTTCGAGCCAAATACCAAGAAGTTTCTCCATCTCTTCGATGAGTTTCCCTGTCTTTTTGGATATGATGGAGGATTGCATACCCGCTGCACTTTTCACATGCTCCATAATGCGGTCCTTTTGTTTATATATCGTACCAATTGTCGAACGGTTCATGTTGTACGCGCGTGCCACATTCACCATCTTCTCACCAGCATCAAGTTTCTTTATTATCGCCACCTTCTTTTCAAATGAGATGGCTTGCCGCTTTGTCACATTTCCACTAAAAGCTTCACTAGAAGCTTTTCGCTTTTCACCAACCATATTGGATTACGCATGCAAGATAAACAACAAAGTTCGTAACACCGCAAGTACGTCTGAACACTTCAACTGAGTGGGCGTGACGCTTGGGGGAAGCTGCGCAGCGCCCTGCCTGTGCATCCGCGGCGGAAATACGCACTACGTACTGTGCATCAGCGGCGGAAATACGCACTACGTACTGTACGCGGAAGTCAGAATAGGCGCTAAATACAAAAACTCACTTGCGTACATGTACAGCGCTTTTGCCCAAACATTTAACTTTTTTTTTAAATTTTGGACCCTGTTCGTAACTCTGAATGTTCGTAAGTCGAATGTTCATATGTCGAGGAGCGTCTGTAATATTATTTAAAGCACTCAACAATTTACTACCAAGAAATCTACAAAATTTGTTCAAAATGAGAGAGAGAACTCATAATTTGGAAATTTCAAATGTTCGAACTACCTGTAAACATTTCTGTGTGTGTTACATGTGGTGTAAAACTCTGGAACAGTCTGGATAGACGTCTCAAGAAATGCCAAAATATCCGTAAATTCAAGTTGTTCTATAAACATATGGTCAGGTTTATAGAGAGTGGGTCTGAATATTAGAACAAACTGCCTTCTGTAGAGCTGCTTTATGTTTGTTGTTTCCGCACCATTGTTGGTTTGTTCTGTTCATCACATCACTTGTATCTGCGTCTGTGAACATTGTTGGTTTCCTTTTGTAAATAGTTCAAGCCTAATGTAAAATGTTCGAAGACTGAAAAAAAAAGAAGAAGCTCATTATGTTAAATTAGAAGAGGAAGTGGGATTAAGTTTTCTTCTTCCCACTCCTTTTTGGGCAAAATTTTTTGTTTTTGTGTTTTTTGTTATTTCTGTTTATTGTTATTTCTATTATTCCACTTTTAAAATAATGTAAGTTGCTTACTTGCCTAAAATAAATAAATAAATAAATAAATAAATAAATAAATAAATAAATAAATAAATAAATAAATAAATAAAAATAATAAATGATAATAATACCTCATCAAAAATATAATGTCATGAAGCGGTAGTTTTCAAGTTAACAACTACATTTTACCTTTATTTCAGTAGAGATTGGTAATTCCAGAGCTGAAATTATCCAAAGGATTCTAGTAAAGGTGTATGGAATTTCAAAACACAGTAGAGCACTTCCTTTATTACCACATGACATCACAAGGTGGAACAGATTGTTTTCTGTTTTAGATAAGAACTCATCTTAAAAATGCAGGGTTTGTGTGTTAAACATGTGTCAATGAAACAAAACACAATTCCAGCTATGTTTTTGACGAGGAAACACTATAAGAGCTCAGAAAATAGTGCCAATGGGTCCTTTACGGTGAGACACTAAAGAATAACATAAAACCAGTTCTGTTCATTTGGAGACTTTTCACCTGGAAAAACGCGAAATGAATGTTAAATTTTACCAAATCAATCAAATCAATCAAATCAATCAAAAAGTTGTATTTTTTAGCACCATATTTCTTCACATTATAAATAAAATATAAAGGTTTTTAAAGCAGGATTGATTAATATTTAATTAGTTGCAAGATTTACTAGATGGTCAAAAAGAAACTAAAGTATTGTTTATTTACTTGTTTATCATAATAGGTTTACTAAATACTAATACATCTTATATATTCATAATAATATATCCCTCACTACAAATATATACAGCTCTGAACCGCATTTTTTTTTTCTGAAATCAGCATCTCTACATGTATTACAGCCATTCCATTCCAGCGTCTGTTGAATTCCAACACAAACACAAAGCTGAGCTACTTCAGTTCTTGCACCAGGAGTGGAATAAAGTCACCCAAGAACAATGTGAAAGACTTGTGGAGAGCATGCCAAGACACATGAAAGCTGTGATTAAAAATAAGGGTTATTGCACCAAATATTGATTTCTGAACTCTTCTTAAGTGTAAACATTAGTATTATGTTGTTTTAAAATGAATTTGATCTTGATTTTTTACATTGTTTGAGGCCAGAAAACATGTATCTTTTTTAATTATTTTGACCATTTGTTATTTTCTGCAAAATAAATGCTTTAAATGATAATATTTTATTTCGAATTTGGTGGAAATGTTGTCAGTAGTTTATAGAATTTTTCCAGAGCTGTAGTTGCATCTAAAACATCACGAATTCAATACAATTTTCACTGATGAAAAAGAAAATCCACCTGTATGTATCAACTATAAAAAGAAAACAAAAACATACAGCAAAACCAAAATAAAATATAATTTCTCTTTGCATTTACCTGAAATGTGCAATGGAGATGATGACCAGCAGGTTAAGGATGGCAGTGAACAAAGAGATGAGGGCGAGCAGGGCATAAACGACATACATGTGAAATGAATTGCTCTGGCTCTTTCTGCAGGAGCTGTTGAGGAGATGAGGGAAGCACAGCTCTTCCTCTTGGGTCTCCATCATCAGACCAACCTCCTCAGCAAGCTCCCATTTATCTCCTGTAGCCAATGTCCTCTGTGTCCATCTGACAACAAAACTGTTACCAGAGATTATTGCATAATGAAGCTGGCACGACATCTCACTCTCATGGTTATTCTTATTCATCATTATAAAAGTTTAACAGATAACTTGATGACGTCCATCCATCAATGTAAAAAAGCTAGGACTGGGATAATGTGCTGTTAATTCTGGGTGGCCATGATTGGACTCGAGATATGCAGACCAGTTTCCAAAGAGGATATTTTAATATGTATAACCACAGATTCTCTGAAGGGGTTTAAAACACTCACTAGACAAATACATGGTTACAACATTTTATCATTTCTGTTGAATCCAAATAGCAGACTAAATTCAAGTAAGTTTTTGAAAACATTATGTGTGAGGATGTGTCTTTAAAAATAAAAGAGCATAGGATACACCACAGTCACATTCCTGCTTAATGCAAACACTCTCTCAAACAAATGCTTCTCAAAAGGTTTCAAGACGCATGATTCTCTCTCACACTTTAACATCAAGTTGAAGAACTCTATTCAGTGTGCACATCATGCCCAAATTTAACATTATTTAAAAAAAAAATAAAAATAAATAAATATATATATATATATATATATATATATATATATATATATATATATATATATATATATATATATATATATATATATATATATATATATATATATATATATATATATATATATATATATATATATATATATATATATATATACAGTATATATATATATATATATTATATTATATATATATATATATATATATACACATATACACTCAACAAAAATATAAACGCAACACTTTTGTTTTTGCTCCCATTTTTCCTGAGATGGACTAAAAGATCTAAAATTCATTCCAGATACACAACACTACCATTTCTCTCAAACATTGTTCACAAATCTGTCCAAATGTGTGACAGCGAGCACCTCTGCCCCGCCAAGACAATCCACCCCACCTCACAGGTGCGCCACATCAAGATGCCGATCCAACATCATAACCAGTGCACAGGTGCGCCCCAGACTGCCCACAATAAAAGGCCACCCCGAAATGTGTATTTTTTTGCTTTATTGGGGGTCTGGGGACTCAGAACCAGTCAGTATCTGGTGTGACCACCATTTGCCTCATGCAGTGCAACACATCTTCTTCGCATAGAGTTTATCAGATTGTCAATTGTGGCCTGTGGAATGTTGGTCCACTCCTCTTCAAAGGCTGTTATGGATGAAGAACACAGGTGCATTTTATTGATGGCATTTTGAATGCACAGAGATACCGTGATGAGATCCTGAGGCCCATTGTTGTGCCATACATCCATGAACATCACCTCATGTTTCAGCAAGATAATGCACGGCCCCATGTTGCAAGGATCTGTACACAATTCTTGGAAGCTGAAAATGTCCCAGTTCTTGCATGGCCAGCATACTCACCGGACATGTCACCCATTGAGCATGTTCGGGATGTGCTTGACCGGTGTATACGACAGCATGTACCAGCTCCTACTAATATCCAGCAACTTCGCACAGCCATTGAAGAGGACAGATTTGTGAACAATGTTTGAGAGAAATGGTAGTGTTGTGTATCTGGAGTGAATTTTGGATCTTTGGGTCCATCTCAGGAAAAATGGGAGCAAAAACAAGTGTTGCGTTTATATTTTTGTTGAGTATATATATATATATATATATATATATATATATATATATATATATATATATATATATATATATATAGGTAAATGTTAAATTTTACAGAAAGAAATAAAGATAAATTTTTATCTAGGTCACATTTGACCAGCCACCTTGGGCGTCTATGTTTCTTAATTATTTTGTTAGTCTGTTTGTTAATCTTCTGGGCAACAACTCTGTGTACTCCCCATCCCCCGATGTGTCTTCTGATTGTTTTGCGAATGTTATTGTGATGTCAAAATATGTACCTTGTAATAATAAAAGATTAAACAAAAAACCTCTGTGTACAAGTATACAGCCTTCTGTGCTGTGTTCTGGTACTGACCAATGTGCCCGGCTATGGTTATCTTGCCTCAGTGTTACCTGACACAAGCATCCAAGTTGTGGAGAGATAGGTTAGGGGTAGATAGTTGGATTAGACCAGGGGTCACCAACCTTTTTGAGGCTGAGGGCTACTTCATGGGCACTGAGTAGTATGAAGGGCTACACAGGACCTGTTTGCTACAAACTTCCTAAATAACAAAACTGCATGGATAACTAACGTTATAATAGTGATATTAAAATAGCAGTAGTTATTATAACACTATGTGAAGTGATTGCTCACATATCAATAATAATTATTTTCCACAATCACCGGCCTCGTGAAAAAAGTGACTCTCCACATTGTGCCGCTTTGGTACTGCAACAGTCATCCCGCAAATAAGGCACAGACATTTCTCGTAAAAAAGAACTCTTCTTCCCAGTCATTGTTAAAACAATATGTCCTTTTTCGCTTTTCTGCCATGATTTTTGGGGCAAAAGCACAAGCAGGCTAACTCCTCATCATCACTTCACTTGGTCAACGTGGCGGCCGCGCACGAATGACCTTTGACTTAGAAAGAGGCGAGTTTGATATCAATTATTTCGACTTGAATTTAAAAATTTTATATAATGTAATTTAAAAAATCTGCATAATGTAAGCATTAATTTAAAAAATGCAACTTATATATATATATGCATATTGAGTTGCAATATGAGAACTGATCAAAGGAGAAGTTTCAATTTGTCAACTGGACAAAGTTTGTTTGGTTGAAAACGTTTCGCCGCTCAGTTTCAAATTGAAACTTCTCCTTTGATCATGGATTCTACCTGGACGACTGAGGGACTTTTCACGCAATATGAGAACTGCTATTTTTGGTGCATGCCTTGCGGGCACCGTAAAGGGGTCCTCAGTGCGCATGGTCACCCGCGGGCACAGCATTGGTGACCCCTGGATTAGACCCTTTTAAATGAGCTTCAAGAAGGTATGGTTTTGAGACAAACTTTCAGGGGGGGTCCCATCCCTGAAGAGCTGGTTTATTTGTGCTACTAGGAGCTGATAGATGGATGCCTTAGGCACTGACAGACCCAAGCATGAGGGTCTGCTGGGGGAGGCTGGGGACATGGAGTCAGAGGGGACCATGTTCTCTGACTCTGTTGTTGATGCAGCCATTTGTAGCTGTGGTCATAAGGTCTGCTTGTTGCAACGGACACAAGAAATAAGGGATGCATCAGGCTGAAAAAGGAGCCCTATTAAGCCTTGGTGGCTTATGAGACTTCTGAGGCAGCTGACAGGCCAAGGGCGGTCGCAGGCTTCACCAACACTCTTTACAGTGCATGTGGAGATGTGTTGACCCTGACTGGAGATGTTGTCACTGAGGTGGTTGGGAGTAAAGTTGTCCTGTAAAGCAAATTTCTCTAGTGTACAAAACAAAAATATCCCCATTCAACAAGGTCAAAGGCCTTTCAAAATATATCCAAATAATCCCATTTCCCCTTCACTTCTGCCTGTTTGAAGCATGGTTATAGTCTTGGTGTCTGTAGATACACCCTACTGATCACTGCATCAATCTAGCATGTATGTATTATGTTACGACCTCAGATCAGCCAGGGCCAACCTGCCTCGGGGCAAGAGAGCAGCCAAGTGGGCCAATGGACAGAAAATCCACTCACACTTCAATGACACAAAAGACCCCAGACGCCTGTGGCAAGGCATCCAGTCAGTGCACAGACTACAAGCCAACCTTCCTGCCGTGTGAGGACAACACAGACTTCCTCAACTTGCTTAACACCTTCTTCAGCCAGTTTGAAGAAAACAACACCACCACACCGACAAAAGCCCCTACCGGCCCACCACAACACTCCAACTGGACCCAGTGGACGTGTGGAGGACCCTACTCGAAGGTGAACCCCAGGAAAGCTGCAGGTCTGGACAACATACCTTGGCATGTGCTCAAAGACTGTGCAGACTGACTCACGGATGTCCTCACAGATATTTTCAACAACTCTCTGAGCCAAGCCATCATACCAGAAAGCCTCAAAGCCACCACCATTGTACCACTACCAAAGAAATCCCCAGCTTCATCACTAATTGACTACAGACCCATAGCACTCACTCCAATTATGATGAAGTGCTTTGAAAGGGTGGTCAAGGCCCACATAAGATCCAGCCTTCCCACTACTCTGGACCCATACCAGTTTGCTTACCGCCCCAAGCGGTCCACTGGTGACGCCATAGCAACAGCACTCCACCTATTCCTGGCTCATCTGGAAAACAAAACCAGTCACATACGGATGCTGTTCATTGACTTCAGCTCCGCTTTCAACATGGTCCTCCCACAACACCTGGTGACCAAACTGAGTACAATTTGAATCAGCACTTCATTATGCAACTGGATACTGGACTTTCTCACTAACAGACCACAGACAGTAAGAGTCGGCAAAAACTCCTCAGAGACCAGCACCATTAACGCTAACATTAAGGGATGTGTGCTGTCTCCATTGCTGTTCACACTGATGACCCATGACTGCTGTGCCAGATTCACATTGAACCACATCATCAAGTTTGCTGATGACACAACAGTGGTGGGCCTCATCAGTGACGACGATGACTCAGCATCGTCTGTCTGTGACAGAAACAACCTACAACTCAGTGTCAACAAAACAAAAGAAATAACTGTGGACTGCAGGAAAAAACATCTGACACACACACCCCACTCACAATAAATGGCAGTGCGCACCGTCTGGATCTTGTCATTACTTATGGCTTGACCACTAGTGTGTCCTCTGTTGTTGACCTGGCTGTGTCTGACCACTACTGTGTGTTTTTTAACATCACTGGTTTTATACAGCGAGAGACTGTATAGAACTGTGAGGAAACGTCATCTGACCTCTGAAGTGGCTGCAAATTTTATTGATGTTTTAGATTAAAATCCCTCAATGGTTTTACCTGCCACTTGTGATTTTATTTTTGACGATTTTAACAGTAGATTACGGTCAGCTCTAGATTTGGTTTCTCCATTTAAAACCAAAAACATTCAAACCAAATTAAAACCTCCATGGAGAAATGAAGAGTTGAGAAAATCCGAGAGAGTGCAGGAGGGCAGAACGCAGATGGAGAAAAAACAAAATATCAATAAACTACCAATTATTCATCAATCAACAACGAACACACAACAATGCAATAAGAAATGCAAGAAATAATTACTTCTCCACAATAATCACCAACCACAAAAATAATTCGAAAGTTCTTTTCTCAACCACTGACAACATTTTAAACCCCGATTTTAGCACATTTTACTTGACACCCACTGACTCTGTGAGCAGTTTACAGCCCACTTCATGGGAAAGATAAACACTATCAGATGTGATATTTTATCTTGTCAAAGCTCTGTTTCTAACACACCTGAGTGTTTGTCTCAACCAGAGGAAACACTGAACAGTTTTGCCTTGGTTAATGCTGGGATGCTTGACAAGGTCTTCTCTTCAGTGAGGCCCACCACATGTCTCGTAGACCCACTCCCCACTCAATTTTTTTAAGTCTTTTTATGGATCTTTTAGGGATGAACTTTTGGTCATGATGAATTGCTCTCTTCAGACAGGCGTCTTTCCCACTGCCTTCAAAGTGGCGGTGGTGAGGCCCCTGCTGAAGAAGAGCAATTTAGATTTTAATAATTTTAACAACTACCGACCAGTATCTAACTTACCATTTTTAAGCAAAATTTTAGAAAAACTTGTTTTTATCCAAGTAAATGGTTTTTTAGATGATCATAACATTTTGGAAAAATTTCAGTCTGGTTTTAGGGCAAATCACAGCACCGAGACTGCCTTGGCAAAGATTTTAAATGATTTTAGAATAAATTGCGATTCATGAAAGGTGACTGTGTGGGTTCTGCTGGATCTGAGTGCTGCCTTTGACGCAGTAAACCACACTATTCTTTTAACTCGCCTAAAACATCTTGACCTCTCTGGTGCTGTTCACAAATGGTTCATGTCCTCTCTCACAGATAGAACATTTATAGTGAGTGTGGACACATGCTCCTCCAGGGTCCATAAAATCACATGTGGTGTGCCTCATGGTTCTGTTTTAGGCCCTGTGCTTTTTAACTTGTACATGCTCCCCCTTGGCGGTGTCATCAGGAAATATGGAATCAACTTCCACAGCCATGCAGATGATATGCAGCTTTACATCTCCGTGTCTCCTGATGACACCAGGCCAATGGATGCTCTTTTTAACTGCATTATAGATATCAAATCCTGGATGGCAAGAAACTTTCTCCAGCTTAACCAGGACAAAACTGAGGTTTTAGTCATCGGTCCTGAGGCTCAGAGAGAGAAACTTTTATCCAAACTACAAGCGCAGTTTTTTAACCCATCTCCTCAAATGAAAAACTTGGGCGTCATTTTTGACTCTGAGCTGACTTTTATCCCACACTTTAAAATTATCACAAAAATAGGTTTCTATCACCTAAAAAACATAGCCAGAGTCTGCCCCATTCTCTCTCGGGCCAACACGGAGACACTGATGCTTTTGTTACCAGTCGTATAGACGACTGTAATGCCCTGCTCTCTGGTCTTCCCAAAAAAAGTATTTCAGGCTTGCAACTATTACAAAATTCAGCAGCACGTGTCCTGACTAGGACCAGAGGGTGGGACCACATTACACCGGTTTTAAAATTACTGCTTTGGCTCCCTGTGAGTTTCAGGACCGATTTTAAAGTTCTTTTATTGTTTTTTAAATGTCTTAATGATCTTGGGCCTTCTTGTCTTTCAGAACTGCTTTTACCTTACAAACCCTCACGGATCCTGCTCTCCTCCGACAGCAGCTCCAGGTCATTCCCAAAGTCAGGACACACACTCACAGAGAGGCGTCTTTTCAGTACTACGGCACTCGTCTATGGAATAGCTGGAGAAGCTCAGGGCTGCAGAGAACGTTCATGTTTTTAAGAGTGGGCTCAAGACTGTTTTGGCAGCACGGTGGCTGAGTGGCTAGCACTCATGCTTCACAGCATGAAGGTTCCGGGTTTGATCCCCGGGTCGCCCAGGCCTTTCTGTGTGTGTTCTGTGTGGAGTTTGCATGCATGGTCTGGGTTCGATCCCAGGATCGCCCGAGCCTTTCTGTGTGGAGTTTGCATGTTCTCCCCGTGTCTGGGTGGGTTTCCTCTGAGCACTCCGGTTTCCCCCACCAACCCAAAACATGCACCATAGGTAAAATCCTCCAGCTGTGGTCCTGACCAAACTGAAGCAAGAAGATCATGGAGATGGTCCCTGGGTGCAGTAATGTGCAGCCCACTGCTCCTACTAACAGGATGGGTTAAATGCAGAGAAGAATTTCTCCTGTGTGAGATCAATAAAGTCACTTCTTCTTCTTCTTCTTCTAGCTTGGCCTTCGAGTGGAATTTTATACTTTTACCTGCTTTTACTGTTCATATTTTATTTATTTATTTTGAACTAATGTTTAAGGATTTCCAGTGTTTCCTCTGTAGGGGCCTCTGGACCGGGAGCGGTGGTTGGCTGCAGTTGCCAGGGTCTGCCCTGTGGGCTCCTGGTGGGGCGGTAGTGCTTGGGCCTCATCTCTCCCCTGGCCCCTGTGGCGGTCCCTGGTGGCAGTGAGCGGCTCTCTGCTCTTGGTGTAGATGCCTCCTCTGACGTTTTGTCTGCATTCAGCCTCAATTTTGACTTTTTACTATGCGCAGTTTTATGTATTTTAGCATGTTAGTATGTGTGTGTGTGTGTAATTATTTATTAACATATATTTCATAAATAGATCGTATAAATGGCAAGTCTTTTTTAACAAGTTAATTATTTATTTCTGTTTTATTTATTCATTCATTCATTTATTTATTTTTAATTTGCTGAATTTGACCCAGTATGGCAAATATCCCCCGACCCCCCACAACCCAGACAGAATCAAGCTTTTGGTTTGGCTCAGTCATACTGCTTTCTGCATGAGTGAATATGTTTAATATGTGGAATATACAATACCCAAACAACTTCACCATGGTCAGTGTCGTCACCCTTGAGGAACTCAGACTTTAATTTACAAGACTGAAAAAGACATCTATATAGACCTGTTTCCACTAAATGATCACATTTTAAAATGGTTGATTTTGTATATAATTTCTACACTGTTGTGTTATTGTCTAAATTATTTTATGGTCAGCTGGTCCCTCTTGAAAATTAGACACTAACGATTCATTAAAAAATATCTCAGTTTATAGATAAAATATACAATTATAATTAATATAATTGATTGTACATACATTTTCATATGTATAAGTCATCACAGCATACAACAAAAGACAAAACATTTTTCAAATTACATTAAGAGGTATAATTAAGATTGTCATGGTCATTTGTTAGAGAAAACTTCGAAGGGGACTGCTTGTCGCTTTTGCTTGATTTCTCAATATATTACATCAATATATTATATATGTTATAATCAAAATAGAAATACTTTATTTTAGGAAAATACTTTTATATGGTAGAAACAAACTGGCTTAAAAATAAATAAATAAATAAATAAATAAATAATAATAATAATAATAACAGCAAGAAGTGACTACAAAACTAAAAAGTCCCGTGATCCAGACCTGAAAATCTGCAGAGTAACAATGAGCCTAATTGTTTTTCTGAACCAGGGGTAGATCATGGTATAGATGAGAGGGTTTAGGCCGGAGTTCACAAAGAGTAAATAAAACACAAAGGTCTGAAATGGAGAATCACTGGAGACCAATAAAGTGTCTGAATAGGCCACACAGTAGTATGGACAATAACAGAGAATATAGACTACCACAACAATGCCCAGATTCTTGGCCGCTTTAGTCTCAGATCTCTTGTGTTTTTTGCACCTGACAGCTGTAACCAGTGGCTCATGTCGCCCCCCACGAAATGCCACCCCGGGCAGCTGCCCTGTCGGCCCGTGTTGAGGACCGCCCCTGGCTGTAACAAGAGAACGTATGGCTCTGGCCTGGGCCACAGCTATAACAAAAACTCTGCCATACAAGATGATAATAATAACCATTGGTATGACAAAAGCCCACACGAGGTCAACTTCTTTAAGAAAATGCATCACACATTCTCCTTGGCAGGATTTATACGCCCCAAGATTAAGCCAATTCTCTAACAAAACAATACTAGCGAAAAGAAATGCAATTATCCAACAAATAGAAATACTTATATTAACTACTTTCCTATTCATTTTAATGGAGTAGCGCAGGGGGTCACTGATGGCCAAATAGCGGTCAATGGAAATAAGAACTATTGTACTTATAGAAGCAAAGCATACAATAGTAGTTACAACATAATGTAAAGCGCATGGTATGTCCCCGAAATACCAACAGGAGGTCATAATATAGGTGGAAACTGGTGTCACCACGAGGCCAACCAAGAAATCTGACACAGCCAAGGAGAGGAGAATGAGGTTAGTAGGAGAATGCAGCTGTCTGAAGAGAAACAAAACAGCAATAATCAAGTTTATTACTACATACTATTTTATATACTACTATAAATACTATGCTATAATACTACATTTCAAACTAAATTTTGATACTCTTTGTTGATACCAAAAAGATACAAAGAATCTTTTTACAATGTAATTTTAACTTTTCTTTAAAATGACCATGTGGTGGCATATTAGTTCTAATTATAGATTAAGACCAATGCATTTAAGAAACTATTTAGGAATAAAATTGTGACCTTCTTTTAGTATTCATTGACTTGTCCAGTATCTAGTTACGATACTGGTTTAGTATTAATTCGAATTAGGGTATATATTTTTGCCAACCCTAGCAGACATTTTACATACATCAGTGTGGTACTGTAGACCAAAACTAGCCTATGTTGTATATAATCTTTAACCACATCAAAGTATGTCAAATATACATTTAAACACTCCCACGTAGTCACTCACTTTGAGTTTTTGAAGGAAAATGTACAAATCAGCATAGAAAGGTATTTTGGTTAGAAATATGAAGCACTGTAAATGGACCTGAAATGTACGATGGAGATGATGACCAGCAGGTTGAGCAGAGAAATGGTGATGGACATGAGAACCAGCAGCACCAGAGTGATGTAAACCTCAGAGGTGTGGCTCGGAGGCTTTCTGCATGAGCTATTGTGGAGATGTGCAAAGCACAGTTCTGACTCCTCAGTCTCCATCATCATGGAGACCGATACAGTCAAGCACAATTATATACCCTCTGCCCTTCCTGTTTTCACATGTTTGTGTGCTATTGGATTACATCACCATTTCAGGTGGATGACAGGGGACAACTTTTTGAAAAAAAAAAAAAAAAGTGACAGCAGGCTCTCGATGGTGCACCTGTAGAAGTTTGTGAGGATGCTGGTGCTGATGCTCCCCTCCCCCCTGGACATTTTTAACACCCGCCTCACCCGCAGAGCATTGTTGGTGACCCGAGCCACCCCTCACACAGCCTCTTCAGCCTCCTGCCCTCGGGGAGAAGGTACCGGAGTCTCCGGGCCCAGTCCACCAGACTGTCAAACAGCTTCATGCACCAGACTGTCAAACAGCTTCATCCACCAGGCTGTCAGGAAGAAGAAGAAGAAGAAGAAGAAGAAGAAGAAGAAGAAGAAGAAGAAGAAGAAGAAGAAGAAGAAGACAGACTTTATTCATCCCCGTAGGGAAATTATTTCTCTGCATTTGACCCATCCTTCAGGAGCAGTGGGCAGCTCATCTTTCAGGCGCCCGGGGACCCATCTCCATGATCTTATTGCTCGGCTTGGTCAGGAGCTAAGCTGGAGGATTTTACCTGGAGCATGTTTTGAGTTGATGGGGGAAACAGGAGTACCCAGAGGAAACCCATCCAGACACGGGGAGAACATGCAAACTCCATACAGAAAGGCTCGGGCGACCCGGGGATCGAACCCAGACCATGCATGCAAACTCCACACAGAACACACACAGAAAGGTCCGGGCGGGATCGAACCCGGAACCTTCTTGCTGTAAAGCATGAGTGCTAGCCACTCAGCCACCGTGCTGCCAAAGGAAGCTGAACTCTCACCTTACCCGTCCCCCCACCCATATTGGCTTTATAACCTGTATTCCATAAAAAGACGTATTACTCTAGACACTTTAAAAAAGGATGACTGTTGCACTGTTGCACATTTTATACTGGAATTTTACTACTGTTGTACTGTTGTTTACTACTGTTATTGCACTAGAATTATTACTGTTGCACATTTATTTTTATCTTTACTTTCAATGCACATTCTGTTGCACATTACCATTTCACTGCTGTATCTTCCATTGCACATTTTTGATGCACACTGCACATTTTGGACATCTGTAAATAGGTATTTATTTATTCTGTTGCACTGCTTTCAGATTTTAGAGTTTAGATCTTAGATTTTAGTTTTAGACTTAGATTCTTGTCTTAGATTTCGTTTTGTTTTGTCTTTATATTGTATTTTGTACACTGTCTTTTTTGCACTACCTGGACAGAGAGAAACGAAATTTCGATTCACTGTATGTTGAGCACATATGGCAGAATTGACAATAAAAGCTGACTTTGATCTTTTTGATCTTTTGAGGATTTCCTTGATGAAGAAAGCTGCCTGCTGACAGCCTTCATCACACCCTGGGGGCTATATAAATGGTGCACATTTCTTTTGGCCTGCTTGCTCAGCCCTCCAGGGGCCATTTCAAGCAGAAAAGTTTAAAAAGGGGATAAGAAGAACAACGGTCACTTACAAAGGTCACACACGCCCGTTCAGTGGGACCGACTCCCACCAAAAAGTGTTGAACAAGCTCGTAAATGCATTTACCAAGACTCCTACCCTCAGGTACCCTGACTTCGCTCAGTCCTTAGTGTTACACCGCAACACCTCACAAATTGGTATGGGTGCCATGTTGTACTGGCGGCATTAAAGGAAAAGTAACGTTATTTTACAATCTGAGCCTTCTTTCGGTAATAAAACAAGTCGTTTGACTCACCCATAGCACGTTCGTGTCATTTGGAGCTGTTTGGTGAAAGTTATGTTGTAGCGTATCCGTTAACATGAGTATTCGGGGCATTACTTTGCGGTCTCCAAATAACACAAACTTTAGCACTTTTCAAATCATAGAAGCCCGATGTCTTAATGTAAGATTTTGTTTGAAGCAAAAGTGGCCTGTAATCCGAGATTTATCCATAGTTTTCAGCTTTGCGTTTCATGTTTGGGTCCTGGGAGCTGATAGCACAGTCCGCGCATGCGCACTGGCGTCCTCATCTACTCGAAACTATGGCTAAATCTCGGATTACAGGCCACTTTTGCTTCAAACGGAATCTTACATTAAGACATCGGGCTTCTATGATTTGAAAAGTGCTAAAGTTTGTGTTATTTGGAGACCACAAAGTAATCCCCCGAATACTCATGTTAACGGATACGCTACAACATAACTTTCACCAAACAGCTCCAAATGACACGAACGTGCTATGGGTGAGTCAAACGACTTGTTTTATTACCGAAAGAAGGCTCAGATTGTAAAATAACGTTACTTTTCCTTTAAGGAAAGATTAGCGTTTGGATCCTGCAGTCCTGGAGATAAGAAGTACCACTTGCACTCTGACACGCTAGAGTTAAAGATCCCATGACATGGTACTTCTTGATGCTTTTATATGGCTCCTTAATGGTTCCCTAATACTGTAAATGAATCCTTCTTCAAAATCAACACTCAGTGCATGAGAAACAGAGATAAGCTGAGAAAGAGTAATTTTTCTCACTCTGAACACTCTATAATGGGCGTTGTTGCTTGAATGCAAATGAGGAGAAAAGAGCTGGCCAATAGTAGAGGGTGGGGGCGTGGCCAAACGCTCCGCTCTCGCTCTGTGCGCTCTCTGATCCATTTCCTTGTTTTTGCACGGGGGGAGAGATTTGAAGCGTTCCATTGAAAAATAAACACATTTCCACATAAAATAAAATTAAACCACTGCTGTTGAAAGGTCCAGAGGCTCAGATAAAGGACTTCCGAGCCTAGAAACACTCGGACGTGCCTCCAGGCAAATAAAAAAACGCATTTCGCATTGCCTAGCGCATTCGCAGTCCAAACTCTCTGGGCGTGATTTACAGAGACAGACAGACGGGGGTGGAACTGCATTTGCATTTCTTTTTTCGATCTGATGTCAATAAGGCGCCTTGTTCAAAATCGCCCGTTTGAGCTCCGATTTTTTGTAACGCAGAAAAGGATCGCAAATGCTCAGTTTAGACATTTCGCAACTTTTAACCATGGGGGGGGGGCCTAAACAGGGTAGGGGAGCTCACATTAACGTTCAAAAACCTCAGAAAGTGAAAATTTCATGCCATGGGACCTTTAATATAAAACTGTTCAACTCCAACACAATGTAATTTAACAGCTATAGCTAGATTGCCAGATGGAGAAGCACCCGACACACACCCCACTCACAATAAATGGCAGTGCCATAGAGTCTCTGGGGTTTCTGGGAGTGCACATCACAGACGACCTCACATGGACCTCCAAGACCACCTCCCTGGTCAAGAAAGCACAGATGCGCCTTCACTTCCTGCACAGGATGAGGAGAGCGAACCTCCCCACTTCTGCACTCACCACCTTCTACAGGGGTGCTATTGAGAGCATCCTCACCAGCAGCCTCTTTGTCTGGCACGGTAGCTGCTCAGTGGCGGAAAAAAAGCCTCTACAGAGGGTGGTGAGGACTGCAGAAAAGATAATCAGATCACCCCAACCAGCCATTCAGTACTTATCATCAGACTGCTCCAAGGGAGCCATCAATATCATCAAGAACACTACCCATCCAGCACACAAACTGTGCTCCCTGCTACCATCTGGAAAACGCAGCATGCAGTGCCACACAAACAGACTCAGAAACAGCTTCTTTCCACAAGCCATTAGGCTAATCAACACACTGAAGAAAATTCCATGAACATTCCATGAACATGTTACTGACATCCAAAAAACAATCACTGATGTCCATGCTGCTTTCAGCACTCTTGCACTTTACCAATTGCACCTTACATATTGCACATTTCATTTTCACCTACACCAGCTACCAAGAAGGGTCTACCTCGAACTTTCCTTCTTGTTGAAGCGTATATGTTTACCTGTATGCCTTATGTCCAGTGGTGAAAGTAAAGCGATGCGCACCGGAACGCAGCGGTATAAAATTCACAGAGAATATGTTTTTTTTATTTTTTATCTTTTATTATTACAAGGTACATATTTTGACATCACAGTAACATTTGCAAAACACTTAACACCACAATAACATTCGCAAAACACTCAGAAGACACATCGGGGGATGGGGAGTGCAGAGGACTAAAGGGCTCGTTCCAGGTGCAGAAAGGGGGTCTGGGGGGGAGCAAGGGCGATGTAGTGTCCAGGGAAGGTCTAGACAACAGGGTCCGGGGGGGCAGGGGTCAGAATTCCAGCCGAGGGGAACTGGTTTGGGAGATGGAGAAAAGCATATTGTCTGGGGTGAAGGTGTCGCAAAACTCAGTTTCTCTTGCAGAGTGGAGGTGGTGAACGTGGGCGCGAAGGAGCGCCGTGAAGAGGGGCCAGTGCTCTGCTGCGCGGCCGTTGTGGAGGTGGTGGTATCGTGCCACGAAGACAGAATATCTGGCCACGGACAGGACGAGGCGGGCTGCGTCCCAGTTGACCATTGCAGCGTCCGGCCCCCGAGGTCGCTGCCGGACAGGTCCGAAGAGGCAGAACCAGAGTCCGGGGTCATCGATTCCATGGGCTGCCGGCGGCGGGAGCCTCAACGCCAGCCTCCGAGTGAGAAGGTCCAGTAGTCGGGTCCAGAACCGCCGCACGACAGGACACCGGGCGGCCAGATGGAAGAGGTCTTCAGGCGCCTCACCGCATACCGGACAGTCACAGCCGTACCTGTCAGGGTGTATTGCACGCAACCTGGTGCAGGTGTAAATGATCCTGTGTCTCAATTTAAAGTCAAAATTACTGACTTGGGGTGGGGTGTACCAATTATATATGTGAGCCCAGATGAAGATAGTGTGTGGGGAAACGTCTGCGACCATCTATATTCTGCCGAAGGGCGCCGAGCGACCCCGGCCACCAACAGCCGGTAGAAGGTGTGCGTTTTCGTCTCCGTCAGCCTCGTCATGGTGGCCAAAACCCACATTTGAAAAAAAAAGTAAGGTGCGCTATTTAAGTAGAAAACACAAACAACCACACTATGCCATTCGAGAATAATTGAAAGTTACCCGAAACTCTCGTGCAGAGATATCTGCAGTCTGTTAAGCAAGGATTGTCAAAACTTATCTGACTGTAGCTGTGAAAGTAGCCTAAACCATTGTGAGGCGGTACTGCGCACTGGTAGAAGATTTAAGGCTGGCGCGCTGCCTGCACCTGTAAGAGAGGGTTTATGCTGACAAAAAAATAAAATAATTAAGTATATTAAAAAAGTTATTTATCATGAAAAAGGTGTAAAACGTAAAAAAACAAAACAAACAAACAAACAAAAAAAAAAAAAAATAAACGGTAAAGTGATGCACTGGACATTATAGCACCTGTAAGAAATGAAAACTACTTTCACCACTGCTTATGTCTATTTATTGTTGATGTCTGTGTACAATTCATGTCCATGAGCGTAGCTGTGTGTGTGTGTGCATGTTTTTAGTGTAAATTGCACATTTGTTGTCTGGTGAAATGCAATTTCAGTCCTCTGTATAATGCCTGTTACATAGTGAATTGACAATAAAGTACACTTTGATTTTGACTAATTATTTATTAACATATATTTCATAAATAGATTTTAATGGGTTAATTATTTTATTTCTGTTTTATTTGTTCATTTATTTATTTTTAATTTGCTGAATCTGACCCAGTATGGCAAATATCCCCCGAAACATCTGCCCACACCCCAGACAGAATTAAGCTTTTGGTTTGGCTCAATCATATACTGCATTCTGTGTGAGTGAATATGTTTAATATGTGGAATATACAATATCCAAACACCCTTGAGAAACTCAGACTTTAATTTACAAGACTGAAAAAGACATTTATATAGACCTGTTTCCACTAAATGATCACATTTTAAAATGGTTGAATTTGTATATACTGCAATTTTAATTTCTACACTGTTGTGTTATTGTTTAAATTATTTTATGGTCAGCTGGTCCCTCTTGAAAAATAGACACCAACAATTCATTAAAAATTCAGTTTATAGATAATATACAAGGACAAATTTTATTCATATAATTAATTGCACATACATTTATTTTCATGTGTATAAGACATCACAGAATACAAGAAAAGACTAAACATTTTTCAAATTACATTAACAGGTATATTAAGATTGTCATGGTCATTTTTAGAGAAAACTTCGAAGGGGATTGCTTGTCGGTTTTGCTTGATTTCTCAATATATTACATCAATATATTATATATGTTATAATCAAAATAGAAATACAATTATTTTAGGAAAATACTTTTATATGGTGGAAACAAACTGGCTTAAAAATAAATTAATAAATTAATAAATTAATAAATTAATAAATTAATAAATTAATAAATTAATAAATTAATAAATTAATAAAAACAGCAAGAAGTGACTACAAAACTAAAAAGTCCCGTGATCCAGACCTGAAAATCTGCAGAGTAACAATGAGCCTAATTGTTTTTCTGAACCAGGGGTAGATCATGGTATAGATGAGAGGGTTTAGGCCGGAGTTCACAAAGAGTAAACAAAACAGAAAGGTCTGAACTGGAGAATCTAACGAGACCAATAAAGTGTCTGAATAGGCCACACAGTAGTATGGACAATAACAGAGAATATAGACTACCACAACAATGCCCAGATTCTTGGCCGCTTTAGTTTCAGATCTCTTGTGTTTTTTGCACCTGACAGCTGTAACCAGTGGCTCTTGTCGCCCCCCACGAAATGCCACCCCGGGCAGCTGCCCTGTCGGCCCGTGTTGAGGACCGCCCCTGGCTGTAACAAGAGAACGTATGGCTCTGGCCTGGGCCACAGCTATAACAAAAACTCTGCCATACAAGATGATAATAATAACCATTGGTATGACAAAAGCCCACACGAGGTCAACTTCTTTAAGAAAATGCATCACACATTCTCCTTGGCAGGATTTATACGCCCCAAGATTAAGCCAATTCTCTAACATAACAATACCAGCAAAAAGAAATGCATTTATCCAACAAATAGAAATACTTATATTAACTACTTTCCTATTCATTTTAATGGAGTAGCGCAGGGGGTCACTGATGGCCAAATAGCGGTCAATGGAAATAAGAACTATTGTACTTATAGAAGCAACGCATACAATAGTAGTTACAACATAATGTAAAGCGCATGGTATGTCCCCGAAATACCAACAGGAGGTCATAATATAGGTGGAAACTGGTGTCACCACGAGGCCAACCAAGAAATCTGACACAGCCAAGGAGAGGAGAATGAGGTTAGTAGGAGAATGCAGCTGTCTGAAGAGAAACAAAACAGCAATAATCAAGTTTATTACTACATACTATTTTATATACTACTATAAATACTATGCTCTAATACTACATTTCAAACTAAATTTTGATACTCTTTGTTGATACCAAAAAGATACAAAGAAACTTTTTACAATGTAATTTTAACTTTTCTTTAAAATGACCATGTGGTGGCATATTAGTTCTAATTATAGATTAAGACCAATGCATTTAAGAAACTATTTAGGAATAAAATTGTGACCTTCTTTTAGTATTCATTGACTTGTCCAGTATCTAGTTACGATACTGGTTTAGTATTAATTCGAATTAGGGTATATATTTTTGCCAACCCTAGCAGACATTTTACATACATCAGTGTGGTACTGTAGACCAAAACTAGCCTATGTTGTATATAATCTTTAACCACATCAAAGTATGTCAAATATACATTTAAACACTCCCACGTAGTCACTCACTTTGAGTTTTTGAAGGAAAATGTACAAATCAGCATAGAAAGGTATTTTGGTTAGAAAGATGAAGCACTGTAAATGGACCTGAAATGTACGATGGAGATGATGACCAGCAGGTTGAGCAGAGAAATGGTGATGGACATGAGAACCAGCAGCACCAGAGTGATGTAAACCTCAGAGGTGTGGCTCGGAGGCTTTCTGCATGAGCTATTGTGGAGATGTGCAAAGCACAGTTCTGACTCCTCAGTCTCCATCATCATGGAGACCGATACAGTCAAGCACAATTATATACCCTCTGCCCTTCCTGTTTTCACATGTTTGTTTGCTATTGGATTACATCACCATTTCAGGTGGATGACAGGGGACAAGTTTTTGAAAAAAAAAAAAAAAAAGTAACTACATTAATAATGCCACTTTATGTAATTGAGGCACTATGTGAATTCTGATAATGCTAAAATGGTTTCCCCCCATAAATTTAGTCTAAGGCCTGAAAACATGAAATATACTGTATAACTACTGTTTATATCTATTTGCATCATATTGTGGACTGTGTGTTTTAAGAGCAATACTCAGTATCAACAGCAGAGGGGGTTTGATGCATTCGCTGACAGTTGCTGATGCCCAGGCAGAAAAAGAACAGTCAGCAGTGTTGCCATAGTTACTTTGAAACAGTAATCTGACTACTGACTACTCACTACTTCTTTAAAAAGTAACTTAGTTAAGTTACTGACTACTTGCTTTTAAAAGTAACTAAGTTAGATTACTTTTAGTTACTTTCAGCAGAGGCCTATTATATTATATTATATTATATTATATTATATTATATTATATTATATTATATTATATTATATTATATTATATTATATTATATTATATATTATTATATTATTATATTATATTATATTATATTATATTATTATGATATTGCTTGTCCAGGTAACTAGAAAAGCATGTTCTGTGAGGAAGTTCAGTATCGTTACTGGTAGGGATCTTAGATACAAATGCACAAAATGTGAGTCAACAGTGTTCACAGGCAGCATTTCGTCAACCACATAATGCCCAACCATGCTATTCAACTCCACCCCAAATTACTGGTTTTACACTGAAATCCAGCTTCCTTTGCTTGCTAGGTCTGGGACCTCCTTCACCTGTGACTTTCGCATTGGGCGGGACTTGCTCTATTAGCTTTGTTGTGCTGTGCTGTTTCTCCAGATGTTTTTTCAGATTGAAGTTGTGTTTTTGAGTGTGTGTGAGTTGAGTGTACAACCCACCTTAATGTTGTCATCCTTAGCCGAAATAAAATCAAAATAATGCCCATATTTTCAGCTGGAAAAGGCGAACCTCTTTGATCTGACTTTGGCGCCGTGGAGCCGAGATGACGTAGCCTCGTAAGAAACGTGTAGCCAAAAAATAAGAATAAATAAATGTAACCTACGTTCCCCCGAAATGCAGAAATAGTAATGCACCGTGTATGAGATAAGTAACTTTAATCTGACTACTGGTTTTGAAATAGTAGTTGCGTTAGACTACTCGTTACTGGAAAAAGTAGTCTGACTACAGTAACGCGTTACTAAGTAATGCGTTACCGGCATCACTGACAGTCAGTGAGTACAGGAGAAATGATGTATAACAATAATCAAGTTTGTTATGTACCTTAACTTGTGTTCAGCTAAAAACCTGATTTTTCAAGTTAGTGGATTTGTCAGTAATCAGCCACCAAGCTTTGCACTTAAGAGTCTGTGGTGTCCATGGTAAATCATAAGAGCATAATTTAGGTTAGTAAAGGGTATATTTTCAGTTGTTTAATAATACATAATAGTAAAGCACAAGATATGTTGGTAAAAAAGACATGTAAAACAAAGTCATGAGTCAAGTTCAAGCTGAGGTGTACTTGTGTGGACCTATGCTAAAGCTAATTCAGTATTAAGCAGAGACAGTAGTCGGCATTCATGGTGAAAACAATATAAATACAGTTCATGAAAAGGTTTTCGGTGTAAAATATGAAACTTTGATGAGAGGGTTGCATACCATCTCTTAAGGTGCATATAAAGCTACATGACACCAATCCAGTGCAAAAGACCTACATGCCTGTCCCAAAGCCTTTTCACAATGACGTCAAAGAGTATTTGTGAGACCTGCTCAATGCTGGATCACACCCTCAAGGTCCCCCTACTCGTCACCCGTTGTGTGTGTCCACAAGAAAGATGGAAGTCCCAGTCTCTGTTGTGAAGTCAGTTCCAAACTACCATCCCATGCAAGACTTGTTGGATGTGCTGGGAGGGAGCTCCTGGTTCTCTGTTTTAGACCAAGGAAAAGCTTACCAGAAGAGTTTCCTTGATGAAGAAAGCTGCGTGCTGACAGCCTTCATCACATCCTGGGGGCTATATAAATGGTGCACATTTCTTTTGGCCTGCTTGCTCAGCCCTCCAGGGGCCATTTCAAGCAGAAAAGTTTAAAAAGGGGGTAAGAAGAACAACGGTCACTTACAAAGGTCACACATGCCCGTTCAGTGGGACCAACTCCCACCAAAAAGTGTTGAACAAGCTCGTAAATGCACTTACCAAAACTCCTGCCCTCAGGTACCCTGATTTCATTCAGTCCTTAGTGTTACACTGCAACACCTCACAAATTGGTATGGGTGCCATGTTGTACCGGCGGCATTAAGGAAAGATTAGCGTTTGGATCCTGCAGTCCTGGAGATAAGAAGTACCACTTGCACTCTGACACGCTAGAGTTAATATAAAACTGTTCAACTCCAACACAATGTAATGTAACAGCTACCAGATGGAGAAGCACAATTCATCACTCCAGAGAACGTGCCTCCTCTGCTCTAGAATTCAGTGGCGGTGATGTTTGGCTTGGCTTTGGTGGATGCAGCTGCTCGGCCATGGAAACCCACTCCATGAAGTTCTCTATGCACTGTTCTTGAGCTAATCTGAAGGCCAAAAGAAGTTTGGAGGTCTGTAGCGATTGACTCTGCAGAAAGTTAGTGACCTCAGCACACTATGCGCTGCAGCATCCCCTGATCTGGTTCTGTCAGTTTACATGGCCTAAAGAGTTTCTGTCATTCCCAAACGCTTCCACTTTGTTATAAAACCACTAACAGACTTGTTGTACAGGTGGCATCTTATCACAGTACCACGCTGGCATTCAATGAGCTCCTGAGAGCGACTCATTCTTTCACAAATGTTTGTAGAAACAGTCCGCTTGCTAGGTGCTTGATTTTATAGAACTGTGGCCATGGAAATGATTGGAACACCTGATTTTGATTATTTGGATGGGTGAGGGAATACTTTTGGCTATATAGTGAATCTCCTTACAGATCCTCCTCCAGGAAAGGTTGTTTTTATTCTGGTGACTGTAGTCAACAAGAGTCACACTGTAGAGCTCTGGGCGATGGCAGACGGCTATTATTCTACCTTGTATTTGTCTTTTTCTTGTGTGGTTTTGTGACAGCTTGACTGATTTCACCGGATCTTTCATATTCTAGATAATGGTGTAGCTCCATCACTGGAACATAGTCTGGGCTTTTTCAGCTCTGGCTTCTAATGCATTGGACATGAGAACAGAACACTGAATCAATGATCAAGACATGCCAAGTCCAACGCTAGATTTGTTTTGTAAACATGAAAATCTGCCGTAAAATCATGGGTGAAATATTTGGTGGGTTTTAGATCAGTTCTCTTTCGCAAATCTTCGTGTCTTGCTATTGCCTGAACAGCACAACCTCAAAATGATTCAGTTCAACATGATCAGATATTAGTGTTTCAATTGGTGCTGTCAAAAATCTTGCACTATTAACAAGTAAATGCAAAACAAAACTCTTTGTGACCTAGTGAACTAGTTTTTTTCACAAGCTGTGGCCACTGCTAGTAAAAACTACAGGATTTGGCTGTAAACAGGAAGGAAAACAATTTGTACGAAACTGAGAACCAGTTGGTGGAGATGGGCCAAAGCACGGCACGGCTGCCCTTGCAGGCACGACTTCACCATACAAGCCTGCGTGCACGCCGATGCCACTCACACAAGGAAAACACAAAACAAAGTCTGCTCTAAAACATAGTGAATCTGCGCCCACTCCCGACAAGGACCGCGGACAGCGACAGAAGCCCTTCAGCCTCTGTCCCTCAGCTGTCCCAACACCACGGTGCTGCCATCACATCCATAAACCCATGAAGGAGCAGCAGCAGAACCCACATCAGTCCCACCACACAAAAGACACCCCTAGCCGCTGGACCCACCCTCTCCGCCAAAAATGGCAGCTCCATCATGCAACATGCAAACAAACAGCGCCGTGCGACGACGCCAGCGGCCACGGCCCAGGTACAGCAAGCAGTGGGGCAGACAAACACAGTCGCGCTAACTGGAGATTAGTAGATGTGCCTCAGTAATGGAACTACCTCGGGGTCACAGCACATTATTTCACCCACAGTGGGAACTTCAGTCGCTTTGACCCTTATGAAGACAGAAGAGAGGCACTTCGCTGACACTGTTGCGGAGCACTTTATGAAAGTTGCCAGAGTGTGGAACATTGAACACAAAGTTGTCTCATGATAATTGTTATGGTTTGCAATAAAAACGCATTTACACTAAGCAAGGCTATCCACTTTTCATGTTGAGTATTAAAAATGATGATTCAAGGGACAGAAAATGTGCAAATAATCGTGAGTTAACTATGACATTCATGAGATTAATTGCAATTAACTATTTTAATTGATTGACAGCACAAGTTTCAATATCACACACCACAGGGGGCTGGCAATGGCTCCTATTGGATTATACAGGGAGATGTCTGTGATCCTATAGGCAAAACACTGCCACAGTAAAACTCCACGCTTGTCTCTGAAAGCTATGAAATACGCTTATGGGACCCCTCATCAGATGCATTGGATGCTAAAGCATTTTCTTGTCTGATAATCTGGAAATGTGCTGCAGCATGGTATTTTGTTGCCAACTTTGCTATCATGGTAAACTCTTGCCTCTAAAAGCTGTGAAATGCACTTATAAACGGCTGGGCACAATTGCACACACATAACACAGAAAATGGAAGTTATTATGAAGTCTGGGCTAGGATTCAAAAGTTAAGGGTCTGGCTCATATGAACTGTTCATGGCAAACCAAGACACACTCAGAACACATGACACAGAAATGCAGAACATTATATTATTATGTAATATAGTCAGAACATTAATTGGTAGACTAATTATTTACTTTATTTATTGTAGTTAAAAAATATTGACATCAGAAGAACCAGGTTTCAGTATCTGAAGTGTGACTATGAGTTTAATGGCTTTTCTAAACCAGGGAAACATCATTGTGTACATTAGAGGATTCATGAGAGAGTTTAGAAGATATAATGATATTGTAATTACAATTAAAGGAGTACCTAGTATTGTGAGGTGGGTTTCAGAATACACTATAATATAGTATGGGCAGTTACAAGCAAAGTACACAACCACAATAATCCCCAGATTTCGTACGGCTTTAATCTCTGATCTTTTGCTCGTCCTGGAGGTCACAGCTGTAACTTGAGAACGCATGGCTCGAGCCTGAGAAAGAGCCACTATCACAACTCTAGTGTACAGGAAAATAATAATACAAACTGGAATGACACAATTCATTATTAAATCTGCTTCTATGGAGTAGTAAATCATACATTCTCCTTCACAAGGTTTATATTTCCCAGGATACATAAAATTCTCATGAAGAAATAAAAATGAGTACCCAAAAGAGTACAGCCAGCACACACAGATGCTAATGGTGACCACTTTTCCAGTCACTCTGCTTTGGTAGAGCAGAGGTTGACAAATGGCCACGTAGCGATCCACTGAAATAAGGATGATGTTTCCAACTGAAGAGGTAAATATTGTGAGGGTTAATGTGTATAACATCACACATATGAGATTGCCCAAAGTCCAGCAAATTTTCCATTGAATGCCCTCAGCTGGTATGACCACAAGAAGGAAATCGGACACTGCCAAAGAAAGGAGCGTGAGGTTTGTCGAGGTGTGAAGCTGTCTGCAAAGAGGAAGAAACATATAAATAAATTATAATTGAGAATTTTATATTTTTCTGAAATAATTCTGTATAAAAAATTGCAATATTTCAGACAAGTATGACAGACAGATATAAGGCCACATGGTCATATAAAAGAAAGTACTATAATTTGGTGTTGTTAATGCTTTTAATTTTGGATTCAAAATCAGTATTGAGTATTCAGTCTGTTCCTCAGTATGAAATGTAAGTCTTATAACAACGCTAATATCTACAAATGGAACCCAACTTATTTGATCTTTTTACTCTATAGGTTTATTTATTTTTTGAAAGGAGAGTGCACAGAATATGTTGATCTCAAAGAGAAAAGATGCTCTGCTCCAGATTTAGTGACAAACTAGTTTCCACCTGTAGTCCTCGTGTAGGTACAAAAGACATTTCATCAATACTAATGTTTCTTTAAAATAACAACTATCCAATTAATCAATAAACATTTAAAACAATCAAGATTTTTTAAAATTAATTCCCATTAATATCAAGTTTCGAGTTGATCTGGATCAAATAGTGTTATTCAACATTTCTTGAGTCACAGCATTCTAACAATGAACATATCGGATTACAATACTCCAATCCAATCATGTACAGGACCAAGATATCTTTGTCTTTATTTGTTCAAAATAATAACTACCTGAAATGTGTAATGGCAATGATAACCAGAAGGTTGAGTACGCTAGTGAGTATTGACACAAAACCGAGCAACACATTGGTTATCAGATTTTCAATTGGGTCGATCTTACTCTTCCTACAGGAGCTGTTGTGGAGGTGGGGAAAGCACAGTTCTGTCTCATCCATGTCTCCATCCTCTGACAGAGAAAGAGGGTGGATCTTTTCTGATATATTTTCTGAGGTCCTCCATAGACCAGCCGCGGTATATCTCAAAGGCCTTCTCCATAATAATAATAATAATAATTAATGCCGCAAGCGGCGTTGACGGGCCCTCGCACCTGCGGCCTATGGGGTGGGGGGGTAGGGGGGGCATGCTCCATGCCAGCAATACCAAGTATTTTCAGCCGCACAAGATGTCATGTCAATCTAAAGCACAGTAGTAGCTTCAGTGCATTTTTTTACTGTTCCCCTTTACTGTCTACCACATGGTGGCGCTATGACATACGGGCAGTTCATTTGCATAGAAATGTTTCTCTTCATCATATACAAGGCTATACCAAATTTCGTGTGGTTGGCTCAAGTTGGTATGCTAACCGTGACCCACTTTGCGTTTAGGGGGCTAACCATGTATTTTCTTGCAGTTCACTTCCCTACCATATGGTGGCGCTATGCCAAACTACCATTTAATTTGCTTGAAAATGTTCATAGTCACAATATACATAAGCCTATGGGGTTCCAGGCTTTTAAACCCCTGCTAAATGAAGTGGTGACACACCTTCTATTCAATTTGGCACTTTCAAATGGTAGCAAAATTCATCAGGCCGCCATTTTGTCATCTTACAAGATATCTCCAATGTCTTGAACTCATGTACACCAAAATTTACGCCCATCTGATGTACGGTGTAGGAGGAGTGTTTTAAAATCTATTGTATGTCATATCACACAAAATCGCAATACAAGTCTTCTTATCTCACTTCCTGTTGGGCGTGGCCATGACATTGTAATTACAATTTTGTTCATCTTAGTGAGATATACACCCATACCAACTTTCGTGTGTCTGGCTGAAATGGTATGCCACCCATGATCCTCTTTGTGTCAAAGCGCTCGATTTCTGTACATTTTCTGACAGTTCACTTGCCTACCACATGGGGGCGCTATGTCAGACTGCCAGTTATTTTGCATAAAAATGTTGGTAGTCCTCATATACATTACCCTTTGAAGCTTTAGTCCGAGGAACTACTGCAAAATGGATTTGTGACCCATTTCCTGTTTATTTGGGTACATTTAATCAAATACCTAACTTTATGAATCCGCCGTGTCGTCATATTACATCACGTTTGAAATTCCTTCGCAATTTAACATGGTCTTGAGCTCATGTACACCAAAAATTACGCCCATCTGAGTTACGGTTCAGGAGGAGTATTTCAAATTCCATTGTATGTCAAATCACACAAAATCACACAAAAGCCCAATTATCTCACTTCCTGTTGGGCGTGGCCCTACCTTTGTATCCATACCATCCATACCAAATTTCGTGCGGCTATCTTAAACGGTATGCCAGCCCTGATTTAAATTGCGTTAGGGGGCGCTAGCGAGCTCCTGGGCCGGGGGCCGGGTCTTTTTGTGGTCGCACTGGCTGCACTTTGTAATGCCCGTGCAAAGTTACATTCGTTTTCAAGCATGGGAACATGCTCAAAATTGCCCGAGCGTGTGTGAACAAGAATAATAATAATACGGAAATGAAGCAACAACAATAGGGTCCTACGCACCTTCGGTGCTCGGGCCCTAATTAAAGCTGCAAGCAGCCCTCGGCTGACACGCACGCCCCTCCCACGCTACCGCCCCGGCAAAAAAAAAGTAACTACATTAACTCATTCACTGCCGGCCTGTTTTCAGAATGTCAACCCCAGACTGCCAGAACTTTTAGACCATTTTCACTGATTTTCCAAGACTCACAGAATACTGAGTTCTTTGACTATATAGGCATGGCACACATCAAAATAAAGTGTGGACTCTCTTCTTTCACCTAGAAAAAATTATGTTTCTAACCTTTTTGGTTCTCAAGTAATTGATAGTAGAACATAGGGAAGTTTCAGCAAAAACACAGTTTTCTGACCAAAATTGGAGAAAACGATCGTTTTATACAAAGAAGGATTTCGAGCAGATCGGTGATTTTGACGTCAATATTTATTGATTTAGTGACACCTCAAACATCTAAAATAACAGAGAAAGAGATTTTTGATGACAAAGTACATTTTTTATTTACTAATATAAGAATATAAGGCTCTGTGAATCCCTCAACTCAATAGTGGCAAGAGATGTTTACAGGATATAATATCTTTTCATATAAAATAGAACATACACACACACGCACCTACATACACACACACACACACACACATATACGTATATGTACATACACACAAGCCCATGCATAAACCTTTACACACACACAGCTACACACGCACACACGCACATACACACACGCGCATGCACGCACACACGCGTGCGTACACACGCACACACACATATAAACTTAATTCTTCTCATCTCGTGCCTCTTTGGAGAGCAGAATCCAAGTCAGTAAACTTCTTTGGCGCTGTCGTAGTTCTCCCTGCTCTGCTGCGCGGAGCAGGGAGTCTCCCTGCTCCGCGCAGCGCGATCAGGACACGCCCCCTGCCTCAGCCAGAGCAGATCTCTGCCCCGACCTCGCTGCGTGTCTCTGTGATCCTCTGATCCGGGATCTTGGGTCCCAAAAGCGATCAAACCGCTCCGTAGGCGCTGATCAACAGTTATCTGCTTTTCCGGGTTCACTCGCCTCACCATCTTGCTCCACCTGCCTCCACTCGCACTCCACAGTACACATAGGCCGTTTCCCAATTCAGCGACGGCACACTTGTGAGCGTCCTTGGAACGGGATATGCGTCATATCCGGCGCGACAAGCGCCGTTCCATTCGTTTTTTTCCCCCTGCACCGTCGAGACGAGCCCTGTACAGCGCCGTCGTTTCCATGGAAATCGGGGCGTGGACCAAGCGTGCAAACATGCACGCTTCGCACACTTAAAAGCCCCAGCATGCACAGCGCGGGAGGATATATGACTACAAAGACCGACTCGCCAGCGACATCCACAAGTGAGAGTTGCGACGTCACTATAAAATATACGTACTGGTTCACCTCACCTACACCTACAACATGACACTCTTCATAAACTACGCTAAACGTGTGTGACAGTAGCCGTAACGGCATAGTTCACGGCACCTGTATTAACGGCGAAAGTGTGTTTGCTCAGACACATTAAAAATTAGGGGGAACAATGGCCATGTCCCAATTCCAAGTATTACTCGTCGCAATAGTATAATATTTTTTGTCTTTAGGGAACAAGGAGCAGACCACCCGGCTCATTGAGCTGAGGCGGGACTTGTTCCATTTCGCAGACGGCCATGTGAGAAACGTAGTGCACTAAGGACAGAGCGAGTGTGCGCCGTCTCGACGACAGCCCGACGGCAGCCCGACGGCACACTCACAAGCGTGCCGTCGGTGAATTGGGAAACGGCCATACACTACACTCCTCTCCTCTCCCGCAGCTAATGATACAAGATCGCCACCTACAGGTTGGGAAGTGTGAATTACACCTTCAAAGCTGCTCCAGGTCGTATCCTAGCAACCCCCGCTGAAAAACGTCCTTGACGAGTTTATTCGTCACGGCACTCAACGTTCGGATTCAACATGACGAGAAAACTCGTCACCGGCAGTCAATGAGTTAATAATGCCACTTTATGTAATTGAGGCACTATGTGAATTCTGATAATGCTAAAATGGTTTCCCCCCATAAATTTAGTCTAAGGCCTGAAAACATGAAATATACTGTATAACTACTGTTTATATCTATTTGCATCATATTGTGGACTGTGTGTTTTAAGAGCAATACTCAGTATCAACAGCAGAGGGTGTTTGATGCATTCGCTGACAGTTGCTGATGCCCAGGCAGAAAAAGAACAGTCAGCATTGTTGCCATAGTTACTTTGAAACAGTAATCTGACTACTGACTACTGACTACTTATTTAAAAAGTAACTTAGTTAAGTCTTCAACTTCTCTTCAGTGTAGACTGGTTCAAAAAGGTAAGGTCTGGGATTTCAGAAGTCAAGGTCATCATCTTCGTCTGTAATGTAATCTTCAATGTCTTCAATCTCCATTACAACTCGTGTTATCAGCTAGCTAGCGCTGTATAAGTGATTTGATCCACGTGGGGAGACAGAGCTTTGTTTACCACGCTGCGCAACAGGGGAACTCCCTTCCTGGTGCGCAACAGGGATTCCCCTGGCAGCGTTATGTGTGCTTCGGCTGTGTATTTCCGCACTGAAAAATAGTTCCCACCCAGAATGAAAAAGTCAAGCTCTCCGTATTAATTTGCACATTTATTTGCACTCGATATGAATGCGCACTACACAGAAAGTAATTGGGAAAAGCATCGAGCAAATTAATTCCTTTTGGCCGAAATCTTCCGTTGGCGCCGTTAGCCTCCAGCAAATACGCAGAGGAGCAGCAGATACTGTGGCGGTCAGTGGCGACAGACTCGGACAATGGCTGGGTGACCAGGAAAACGCTTTCCACCACTTATTTTAGTCTCTGGACTGTGGGGAGATGCCCAAGTTTGACCTGGGGGTGGCATATCCCTTTAACTTGTGTTCAGCTAAAAACCTGATTTTTCAAGTTAGTGGATTTGTCAGTAATCAGCCACCAAGCTTTGCACTTAAGAGTCTGTGGTGTCCATGGTAAATCATAAGAGCATAATTTAGGTTAGTAAAGGGTATATTTTCAGTTGTTTAATAATACATAATAGTAAAGCATAAGATATGTTGGTAAAAGAGACATGTAAAACAAAGTCATGAGTCAAGTTCAAGCTGAGGTGTACTTGTGTGGACCTATGCTAAAGCTAATTCAGTATTAAGCAGAGACAGTAGTCGGCATTCATGGTGAAAACAATATAAATACAGTTCATGAAAAGGTTTTCGGTGTAAAATATGAAACTGATTTGATGATGATATGGGCTGCATACCATCTCTTAAGGTGCATATAAAGCTACATGACACCAATCCAGTGCAAAAGACCTACATGCCTGTCCCAAAGCCTTTTCACAATGACGTCAAAGAGTATTTGTGAGACCTGCTCAATGCTGGATCACACCCTCAAGGTCCCCCTACTCGTCACCCGTTGTGTGTGTCCACAAGAAAGATGGAAGTCCCAGTCTCTGTTGTGAAGTCAGTTCCAAACTACCATCCCATGCAAGACTTGTTGGATGTGCTGGGAGGGAGCTCCTGGTTCTCTGTTTTAGACCAAGGAAAAGCTTACCAGAAGAGTTTCCTTGATTAAGAAAGCTGCCTGCTGACAGCCTTCATCACATCCTGGGGGCTATATAAATGGTGCACATTTCTTTTGGCCTGCTTGCTCAGCCCTCCAGGGGCCATTTCAAGCAGAAAAGTTTAAAAAGGGGGTAAGAAGAACAACGGTCACTTACAAAGGTCACACATGCCCGTTCAATGGGACCAACTCCCACCAAAAAGTGTTGAACAAGCTCGTAAATGCACTTACCAAAACTCCTGCCCTCAGGTACCCTGATTTCATTCAGTCCTTAGTGTTACACTGCAACACCTCACAAATTGGTATGGGTGGCATGTTGTACCGGCGGCATTAAGGAAAGATTAGCGTTTGGATCCTGCAGTCCTGGAGATAAGAAGTACCACTTGCACTCTGACACGCTAGAGTTAATATAAAACTGTTCAACTCCAACACAAGGTAATGTAACAGCTACCAGATGGAGAAGCACAATTCATCACTCCAGAGAACGCGTCTCCTCTGCTCTAGAATTCAGTGGCGGTGATGTTTGGCTTGGCTTTGGTGGATGCAGCTGCTCGGCCATGGAAACCCACTCCATGAAGTTCTCTATGCACTGTTCTTGAGCTAATCTGAAGGCCAAAAGAAGTTTGGAGGTCTGTAGCGATTGACTCTGCTGAAAGTTAGTGACCTCAGCACACTATGCGCTGCAGCATCCCCTGATCTGGTTCTGTCAGTTTACATGGCCTAAAGAGTTTCTGTCATTCCCAAACGCTTCCACTTTGTTATAAAACCACTAACAGACTTGTTGTACAGGTGGCATCTTATCACAGTACCACGCTGGCATTCAATGAGCTCCTGAGAGGGACTCATTCTTTCACAAATGTTTGTAGAAACAGTCCGCTTGCTAGGTGCTTGATTTTATACAACTGTGGCCATGGAAATGTTTGGAACACCTGATTTTGATTATTTGGATGGGTGAGGGAATACTTTTGGCTATATAGTGTATCTCCTTACAGATCCTCCTCCAGGAAAGGTTGTTTTTATTCTGGTGACTGTAGTCAACAAGAGTCACACTGTAGAGCTCTGGGCGATGGTAAATGGCTATTATTCTACCTTGTATTTGTCTTTTTCTTGTGTGGTTTTGTGACAGCTTGACTGATTTCACCGGATCTTTCATATTCTAGATAATGGTGTAGCTCCATCACTGGAACATAGTCTGGGCTTTTTCAGCTCTGGCTTCTAATGCATTGGACATGAGAACAGAACACTGAATCAATGATCAAGACGTGCCAAGTCCAACGCTAGATTTGTTTTGTAAACATGAAAATCTGCTGTAAAATCATGGGTGAAATATTTGGTGGGTTTTAGATCAGTTCTCTTTCGCAAATCTTCGTGTCTTGCCATTGCCTGAACAGCACAACCTCAAAATGATTCAGTTCAACATGATCAGATATTAGTGTTTCAATTGGTGCTGTTAAAAGTCTGGCATGGGACTACATTACCCATAATGCACCTGTAGTCGAAACTGTTCCCCGAGACTGGGGCCCCAAGAGTTCGTGTGCGCTGTTGTATAAGGAGCGGTTCCTCGTGCTGGTCTCGGGTATCCTTTTGGTTCGTGTGTATGAGTGCCGTGTGCGTTCTTGCTGTATAACCACACACCCATACATGTAACCGATTAATCCTCCTGTTCAATATTACCTTGTCCTTCCTCCTGAATAAATATCCGACCCTTAAACAAGTGCCTGTTCCTTCTGACAGAGGAAAACTCAGTTGAAGGCAAATCTGTAACCAGTGCATGCCAAACGCACACTGTACCTTACAAGTGGTCCTTCGAGCCGGATAGCCTTTGGCTGAGTTAACAAGATGGCAACCTCACTACAAGATGAGGATATTCAGGAGGAGAGACTACAGCATAGTCCCCGTCCACACAGGAGCAGGAGGCTTCCGGGACATCTGGCAGACTATGAACATGGCTTACCTGATCCAGAAGTGTCTGACTATCTTCTAGATGAACCAGATAAGGAGGAGGAGAATAGATGGGAGAAGATGGAGAGTGCTTGGGGCAGAATACTGACAACTATGAAAGAGATGCAAGTCACCATGAGGGAGACCAATAGTTCATTAAACAGGCGTGTGGAGATGCTGGAGCGAGGATGTAAGTCCTCCAGCCCTCTCTTTCAGCACAGTAAGACTCCTGGATCAGACAGAGCTGCTTCCCTTCCCCTTGTATTCAAACCTGTACCACTACTGGCACCAGTCCCCAGGCGAGATACCAGAACTCCCGTGAATTTGTTTAGGCCAGTAGAACTTACTGCAGGACACACAAGTCCTGTCCAGCCTGCATCACAGTTGGCTACTCCTCCATTGGATCCCATAGTGCAATCACATGTAGCTCCTGCTCCTCAGCCTGCTCCTATCCCTCTGAGCCCCATTATCCTTATCCAGCCAGCTCCACTGCCTCCAGATCCTGTGCCACCGCCTGCTCTACCGCCGAGAGTCAGTCCAGCATTTCAGCCTGCGCCACAGTGTGCCAGTCAGCCCAATGTTTTTCAAGCGGTGCCTCAACCTGCACCTTGGCCTGCTCCTCTGGCTGCTCCTCTGACTGCTTCACAGCCCAGAGCACCTCCAGTACTTCAGCCGGTGCGTCAGCCTGCGCCGCTACGCGCTCTACCACCTAGGGTGAGTCATGTTATCCATCCTGAGCGTCAACCTGACAGCCAAGTAGTCCAATCAGCGCGCCTGGATAGAGTTGAACCACATCACTCAGAACTAATGTACAGCCAGAGGTTTCAACATGTACATCCTCCTACCCGCTCTAACCAGGTATTTTATGCAGAGCCTCATAACCCAACAGTCTTCAGTAGACCCCAATCTACCTCCATGTATTATTCACCACCGGGGGCAGAGACACAGCAGCCTATTCCCCATGATCAGTCAAATGTAGCTCCTCCCACTGATGCAGCCGATCACCACTATCCTACCTATCCATCGGCCTCCGTCTACCCATCTCAGCAGGCTGCCTACCATCCTTCTCCAGCAGATGTCACCCATCCTAACCTGATGGAGATGATAGTAGCATCTTCATACGGCATCCCTAAACCTAAGCTAATGACGTTTAGAACGGGCAGAGAGAGTGACTTTGCATTGTTGAAGAAGGGACTGGACAGTTTACTGGGGCCACATACTCATCTCACAGAGGAGTATAAGTATCACATCCTACTGGATCATTTGGAGCATCCGTGTGCTTTGCAGGTGGCCCGCCGCTACATTCATGACCGTACGCCCTATAGCAGTGCTATGAGAGCTCTGGAGCAAAGGTACGGGCAGCCAAGGCAGTTGGTCCAGAGTGAGCTGAGTGCCATCCTTAATTGCCCTCCTGTTAAAGCTGGTGACTCTCAGGCCTTTGAAGACTTCTCCTCGGCAATATCCAGCTTGGTTGGCCTCCTCAGTACCATGGATGATGTAGCAGCCAGTGAGCTCCAATGTGGTTCACATGTAGACAGACTGCTCACTAAGCTTCCTCCTAGCTACAGAGACAGTTTCATTGAGTACTGTATCACACGTGGCATCATTCGCAGTGGTAGCAGTCGCACGTACAACATGTATGACCTCTCTGAATGGCTGGAGCGTAAATCACAAGTATTGCAGCTGTCAAGACAGGCTACTCAGTCTCAGCATGCAGATAGGCCATGTCCAGAAAGGAGCCACCTCAGAGCCAATGCAGGGCCGAAGTCACAGAGTAAGTCCACCTCCATCTATTATGGCTCAGACCCTGCACGGTCACAACCTAAGACAGAGCAGAAGGCACAAACTCCTCCTTCGGCCCACTCCAAGCAGAAGCAGAAGTTTAAGCCCTATTGCCCTTACTGTGAAGGGACCGAGCATTACCTTAGTGGCTGTGTAGATTTTAAGAAGTTGGATCTCAAAGCTGTATCCTCCTGGATAAAGGAGAAATCCAGATGCTGGCGCTGTGGCCGTAAACACACTCCTGAACAGTGCACGCTGAAGAAAATGTGCAGCAGCTGTGGAGAACAGCACTTATTAGCGCTACATGACCTGGCCGAAGCAAAGAAACAGGACCCTAGCATTCTAACAGTGGGCACCAGCAGAGTCTTCCTGGGTCCTCTCAGTCATTCAAGCCGTGTTATGCTCAAGGTTGTGCCCATTCAGCTGCACCATGAAAGAAAGTCCATAGACACATTTGCTCTCCTAGATGATGGCTCGGAGAAAACCATCATTCTCCCAGCTGCAGTCAAATCACTGGGCTTGCAGCAGGAAGAAGAGACACTCTCACTGAGAACTATCCGCCATGATGTGATCCAGGTAAAGGGAGCCTGCGTCTCATTCCACCTCTCTCCGAAGGCCAAGCCTAGAACACGCTACAAGATTACAGGTGCCTTCACAGCAACACAGCTATGCCTAACTGAACAGTCCTGCCCAATTGAATTCTTAAAGGAGAAGTATCACCACCTACAGCGTGTACAGCTTGAGGGTTTCACACAGGTACAGCCTTTAGTGTTGATTGGCTCTGACAATGCTCACCTCATCACACCTGTTCACCCGGTCCTGCGTGGGCCAGCCCACGGGCCAATCGCCATCTGCACAAAGCTTGGATGGGCCATCCAGGGTCCAAGCTGCAGCCTGCCTGCACAACAGGGTGAGGTGTCCTGCCTGAACCTGTCATGCCTTTCTCCGGCTGAGGCCCTCCACCAGAATGTGCAGCGCCTGTGGCAACTAGACACTTCCCTCCACAAACCAGAGAAGGAGGTCACACGCTCTAAAGAGGACAGAGAAGCTATAGCCATGCTAGAGGATAAAACTATCAGAGTCCCTGTAGATGGTGTAGAGAGATACGCCACTCCCCTACTCCGGAAGAAAGATTTTCCTCAGCTTCAAGTCTCTCCTGAAATGGTCAAGGGCCTCCTGAGATCCACAGAACGCAAGCTGGCTAGGAACACAGATCTAGCTATCACCTACAATCAGGAGATCAAGAGGTTAAAGGACTCAGGCTATGTGGTTAAGCTGACTCCTGAAGAGATTCATAGCTCTACTGAATCCTGGTACGTTCCACACCACATAGTACATCACAACAACAAGGCTAGAGTAGTCTTTAACTGCTCCTTTGAGTTCCAGGGAACCAACCTCAACCACTACCTCCTGCCAGGGCCTACACTGGGGCCTACACTACTAGGTGTACTACTCCGCTTCCGGCAGTACCCTGTAGCTGTGAGCGGGGACATCAAAGCTATGTTTCACCAGATCCGACTGCTCCCAGAGGACCGGCCCCTCCTGCGGTTCCTGTGGCGATATGGTGAAACAGAGCGGCCCCCAGACGTGTATGAGTGGAGAGTTCTGCCATTTGGAACCACGTGCAGCCCCTGCTGTGCTATTTTTGCTCTACAGAGGCATGTGAGGGAACATAAAGACACTCACCAGGATGTGTATGACTCTGTGCACACAGCCTTCTACGTGGACAACTGCCTGCAGTCCCTTTCTGACCCACAAAAGATCAAGGCGCTTATTGACCGAATGAGAGAGCTTCTTCTTAGCGGTGGATTTGAGATACGCCAGTGGGCGAGCAACATCCCTGAAGTGGTTGCTCATCTCCCCAGTGTGGCCAGGTCAGAGAGCTGTGAATTGTGGTTAAACTTCAAGAGCCTTGATCCACAGGAGTCAACATTGGGTCTCAGCTGGCACTGCCCAACCGATATCCTGGCATACAAGCACCGCCCAGTGTCCTACACTACTGTCACACTGCGTAATGTGTACAAAGTACTGGCCAGTCAGTATGACCCACTGGGTTATATCTGCCCCTACACCACAAGAGCGAAGCTGATAGTACAGGCTTTGTGGAGCACGGAGAGAGGATGGGACGAGCCCATACAAGGCACCCTGCTGCAAACCTGGCTTGAATGGGAGAGCGAGTTGTCACATCTCCAGCATATCACCATGCCTCGCTGTTACGCTCCTTCTCACCATAGTAACAGTGCAACATATGAGGTTCACATTTTCTGTGATGCCTCTGAGAGGGCCTATGGAGCTGTAGCCTATCTGAGGGTGATGGAACAGCAAGTGCACATTTCCACTTCATTTGTCATGGCACGGTCCAGGGTAGCTCCCCGCAAACAGGTGTCGATGCCCCGACTGGAGCTGTGTGCTGCGCTTACTGGAGCCCAACTAGCTAAAGTGCTCCAAACAGAACTCACCATCCCTCTACAGTCTATCTACCTGTGGACAGACTCCACCACAGTGCTGCAGTGGATCCAGTCCAGCTCTTGCCGCTACAAAGTATTTGTGGGAACTCGAATCTGTGATATCCAGGAGTTGACCTCCCCAGCGCAGTGGTATTATGTAAACTCCGATAATAATCCTGCAGATGACATCACTAGAGGCAAGCCTCTGGCAGAGTTAACGGTTTCCAGCCGCTGGTCACAAGGCCCACACTTTCTGACTCAGACACAGGACATGTGGCCAAAGCCCCCAACAGATCCTACAGACTGTGGCAGTGAAGAGCTCCGAAAGGCAACATTTTGCAGCCATGCAGCTGTATTCCCAGATCTCCCAGATCCAGCACAGTACACAACGCTGGAGGACCTAGTCCTTGCCACTCACCAGTCCCTGCACGGGGCGGCCACCGCTCTCACTGCCGCAGAGCGTCTAGAAGCGGAGACATCACTCCTCCGCTCTGCACAAACTGATAGTTTCCCAGACGAGGTTCAAGCTCTCCGAGCAGGCCACACTGTTCCCTTAAGCAGCCGTCTGAGTGCCCTCTCTCCTGAGTATGACAGCCTTAGTGGTTTGATCAGAGTTGGAGGCCGCCTGCGTCAGGCTACAGATGTAGACCCAGACAGCATCCACCCTATTGTGCTGGCCGCAGATCACCCTCTGTCTAAACTCCTTATAAAGCATTATGACACTCAGCTCCTTCACCCTGGCGCAGAGAGGCTGTATGCAGAGATACGCCGCATCTATTGGATCATCAGAGGACGCCAAGCCATTAAGAAACATCAATACCAGTGTGTGGACTGCAAAAGATGGCGTGCTTCTCCTTCTACTCCCAAAATGGCGGACCTTCCCTCGTCACGGCTGCGACTGTACAAACCCCCATTCTGGTCTACAGGCGTGGACTGCTTTGGTCCATACATGATTAAGATTGGCCGCAGAAGAGAGAAGCGCTGGGGGATTATCTACAAGTGCCTCACCACCAGATGTGTGCACTTGGATCTCCTGCCAAGCATTGACACTGACTCCTTTCTTATGTCATTACGCAGGTTTATCGCACGTAGGGGAAAACCGTACGAGCTGTGGTCGGACCAGGGCACGAACTTCAGAGGGGGTAACAATGAGCTCCAGACCGCCTTTGAGAACATGGCCCCAGAACTGCAGCAACAGCTGGCCACCCAGACCATTAACTTCCACTTCAACCCACCGCATGCGCCTCACTTTGGGGGAGCCTGGGAGAGGGAAATCAGGTCCGTCAAGTCAGCTCTGCAGGTCATCCTGAAAGATCAAGTCGTGGCAGAAGAAGTCCTACTTACAATACTGATAGAGGTTGAGGGCATCCTAAACTCTAAACCTCTTGGGTATGCCTCCTCTGATGTGGCTGATCCTGACCCTATCACACCCAACCTCTTGTTAATGGGAAGGCGTGACTCAGCACTACCACAGGCAGTGTATGGCCCACACGATGCTCTGTCTAACAGGAGATGGAGATACAGTCAGGTGATTAGTGACCATTTCTGGAAGCATTTTATCCAGAACTACCTCCCTGGGCTTCAGCTGAGACAGAAATGGAGGAAATCTACAGACAATGTGACTGTGGGACAGGTTGTTATGATTGTGGATGCAAATCTCCCCAGAGGACTGTGGCCTGTTGGCACCATCACCAAGGTTTTCCCAGGATCAGACGGTGTTGTCCGAACTGCAGAGGTGAAAGTTAAAGACAATACTTACATACGCCCTGTAACCAAACTAGTGGAGCTTCCGGAAGTACCTGAGGACACCGGCAGCACTTCTCCCAACTAGTGGACTTTTTGCATGTGTGTATTTGACCTTCAAATACAGGGGCGGCTGTTAAAAGTCTGGCATGGGACTACATTACCCATAATGCACCTGTAGTCGAAACTGTTGTTCCCCGAGACTGGGGCCCCAAGAGTTCGTGTGCGCTGTTGTATAAGGAGCGGTTCCTCGTGCTGGTCTCGGGTATCCTTTTGGTTCGTGTGTATGAGTGCCGTGTGCGTTCTTGCTGTATAACCACACACCCATACATGTAACCGATTTATCCTCCTGTTCAATATTACCTTGTCCTTCCTCCTGAATAAATATCCGACCCTTAAACAAGTGCCTGTTCCTTCTGACAGAGGAAAACTCAGTTGAAGGCAAATCTGTAACCAGTGCATGCCAAACGCACACTGTACCTTACAGGTGCTGTCAAAAATCTTGCACTATTAACAAGTAAATGCAAAACAAAACTCTTTGTGACCTAGTGAACTAGTTTTTTCACAAGCTGTGGCCACTGCTAGTAAAAACTACAGGATTTGGCTGTAAACAGGAAGGAAAACAATTTGTACGAAACTGAGAACCAGTTGGTGGAGATGGGCCAAAGCACGGCACGGCTGCCCTTGCAGGCACGACTTCACCATACAACCCTGCGTGCACGCCGATGCCACTCACACAAGGAAAACACAAAACAAAGTCTGCTCTAAAACATAGTGAATCTGCGCCCACTCCCGATAAGGACCGCGGACAGCGACAGAAGCCCAGCAGCCTCTGTCCCCCAGCTGTCCCCACACCACGGTGCTGCCATCACATCCATAAACCCATGAAGGAGCAGCAGCAGAACCCACATCAGTCTGTCAGTTTTAAAAAAAATGGGTCAGAAGGAGGTCTGAAGGAAGGAATTAGTCGAAATTGAGGTTATTCAGCATTTTAATGTAAAAATAGCAGAATACAAACAAAATGGTGACATCAGACATCTTCAGCATCCATGTTGTCAGCTTAGCAGAGAGACGTGAAGAGGCACCTCCCCAGTGGGGGCAGATCACACACACACAATGACCACAAGGGCTGTCTTTAAATACAGTACACTGTTGAATGTTTATGACATCAGCAACAGCTAACCTATAGGAGAAAAGTTTAGCTATGCAGACCATGTAGAGAACTTCCCAGCTTTAGCTAAGAAGACCAGTTTTCCCAATAGTCAGCCAAAATATTGATGGATAGGGAGCAGGTGATGTCAACACAGCCCAGGATAGTCTATGTATGTATTGAATTACGCTTAGCTGTTCACAGAACACAGGGTTAAAACACAGAAGAACCAGGTGGAGGTTCTAAGTATACAGAGATATAGTATGCAGATAGTATGCAGATCACAGTTTTCATATGTAAGTACACATGTAAATTAAATATGAGATGCCACAATGCCTCCCTTTGAGCACATAATCACATGTGCTCACCAATAACAACAGAATATTTAATTTACATATGAATGTAACTCAGTAAACTCCAATTTTAGACTTTAGCTTTCAAAATGTAACCATCAACACAGAAATCAATACAGGACTCTCCTGGAAAAGTGTTCTCCTCCCTTTGGAGTTATAAATCAGTTACCTGGCCAGCCAAATGATATCTCTCTGTATTTCCTATACAGCGCGATACCATTTGGACACCCTCGCTCCACCCTCGCTCCTCCGGTTAAAAACGGACTCCGCGATTCTGATTCGTTCAAAGATGGTGACGTCAGTGCACCCGCCTTTGCCCGCAAAGTCACTCTTAGGCAGCGGAAGTTCCTCCTCAGTTTTGAATCAAGATGGCGCAATCTCTGATTGGTTCACTTAGCTGTCTGTCTAAGTGCAACAGCAGCGCATTCTGAACCAAGCGTTACCAGACTCACCGCTGTTACAGCGATGAGTCATGGATTCTTCCAGGCAAATAAATCAGAAGATGAAAGGATATTTCTCAGATCACCAATCGTTCACTTCCTGGATTCAACAGAGTGTTAGATGATGTCACACTCAGACATCGCCGACGTTGTTGACATAACTCAGTTGACAGGAAAGAGCACAGTTGTCTCCTTGTGGACAGCTGCTCCATGCTGTTGTAATCAGAGATTTCAAAGTCAGCAATGTCCAATTGCATCACCATTGAACTTATAAGTGACGCTGAATCTTCAGTGAACAAACTACATGACTTAGTTTATTCACACTTATCAAATGTAAAAATAAGCAGAATAGTGCCATATCTGCATCTGATGAATATAATGTTCTCTTGTAATTTTCCAGAATCATTTTCATTGACTCATCTCCTTTGATCATTTGTCTTGAACAAAACTGATCTGCTCAGTCAACTTCTCCAGTACCTGAACTCAGAATTCAAATTAATTGAAGCCATGAAACAATCTGGGACATAGTGATATAAATTACCCCTAAAAAATGTTTATTAAAAAATAGACATAATCTGATCTATCTAATGAACTATATTTATCTGCAACAGTAACATTTTAACATCAGCTAAAACAACCACATTTTTAATAGTTTAATAGAACTCCTATTCACCTTTCACTAGAATATTAATCTCATCTTGATCGATTTAGATTACCAGAAGTGATACATATAATGAATCACAAATAATCAAAAACCCCAAAAATGACTAAAAAACATCTATCTGCATCCTTTGCAGAACTAAGATGAAACTAACTCGCACATTTTCAGAGCTCAATTTTCGAAACAAAAACCTCTTCTTTTGTTGAACCACTTGGATTTTACCTTTATTATTAATCTCTCTGCTTTTTGCAGGGTTTAACATATTAATTATCTGCAGATTAACTCTTCGAGTATTTTACAGCAACAAACTTGTCTCATGTTCATTCTGAACAGGCAATCTTAAGATCTCTTATATTTTAGTTACACATTTAGATCTGATGTCCATCCACACAAAACCAACCAAAAAAAATCAAAATTTGTTATAACATTAAAAAGCATAAAAACTACATTTTCCCATATTCTTACTGATTCTTACAGATTCATTACAGATTCAGATTACAGCAACCATGAATACAAAATTTAAACATGCAATTTTAGTTCATCTTGTATTGCTAGACAACATCACCGAATAATTTATTTCAGAAGTCCCAGTTTGTTCATCATCACAATTAATTTAAAAAATTCTTAGAGATCAGAGAATCTCCTCTGTTGACCATCAGCCTCATCTTCGATGTTCCCACTTTGACCTCTTCTTCGTGCCTTTAAATCAAGCTTTTTCTCGATGCCCCACGTTGACCTCTCCTTCGTGGCCCCACGTTGGGCGCCAAACTGTCAGTTAAAAAAAAACGGGTCAGAAGGAGGTCTGAAGGAAGGAATTAGTCGAAATTGAGGTTATTCAGCATTTTAATGTAAAAATAGCAGAATACAAACAAAATGGTGACATCAGACATCTTCAGCATCCATGTTGTCAGCTTAGCAGAGAGACGTGAAGAGGGACCTTCCCAGTGGGGGCAGATCACACACACACACACACACACAATGACCACAAGGGCTGTCTTTAAATACAGTACACTGTTGAATATTTATGACATCAGCAACAGCTAACCTATAGGAGAATAGTTTAGCTATGCAGACCATGTAGAGAACTTCCCAGCTTTAGCTAAGAAGACCAGTTTTCCCAATAGTCAGCCAAAATATTGATGGATAGGGAGCAGGTGATGTCAACACAGCCCAGGATAGTCTATGTATGTATTGAATTACGCTTAGCTGTTCACAGAACACAGGGTTAAAACACAGAAGAACCAGGTGGAGGTTCTAAGTATACAGAGATAAGTATGCAGATCACAGTTTTCAAATGTAAGTACACATGTAATTTAAATATGAGATCCCACAAGTCCCACCACACACAAGACACCCCTAGCCGCTGGACCCACCCTCTCCGCCAAAAATGGCAGCTCCATCATGCAACATGCAAACAAACAGCGCCGTGCGACGACGCCAGCGGCCGCGGCCCAGGTACAGCAAGCAGTGGGGCAGACAAACACAGTCGCGCTAACTCACAGCACATTATTTCACCCACAGTGGGAACTTCAGTCGCTTTGACCCTTATGAAGACAGAAGAGAGGCACTTCGCTGACACTGTTGCGGAGCACTTTATGAAAGTTGCCAGAGTGTGGAACATTGAACACAAAGTTGTCTCATGATAACTGTTATACAGAGAGATGTCTGTGATCCTATAGGCAAAACACTGCCACAGTAAAACTCCACGCTTGTCTCTGAAAGCTATGAAATACGCTTATGGGACCCCTCATCAGATGCATTGGATGCTAAAGCATTTTCTTGTCTAATAATCTGGAAATGTGCTGCAGCATGGTATTTTGTTGCAAACTTTGCTATCATGGTAAACTCTTGCCTCTAAAAGCTGTGAAATGCACTTATAAACGGCTGGGCACAATTGCACACACATAACACAGAAAATGGAAGTTATTGTGAAGTCTGGGCTAGGATTCAAAAGTAAGATAAATAAAGGGCAGTAACATATCAGATAAACAACCAGAGTGACACCCTGGATTCTTGTGGCCCTCCATTCAGATTTTCTGCTTCAATTTTAAAATGAAAATTTTAGTGGTATTCAAGTTTTTGGTTTTCAACTTAACAACTACCTTTCGCTTTACGTTCATTAGAGAGCGGCAATTGCAGGGCTGAAACAACATTATAATATAGGCCCTTTCATAGAGTGGTACCTTACCTTACGAATGACCCAACAAACAAAAATTTCAAATTACGAAACGCCTTCATGGTAAATTTTGGTCTCTAGATACGAAAGAAAATTCAAGTTACGAAACGCGAAATCTCAAAAATTCAAATAATACGCGCTCAGCCACACACATTATACGCTTTTCTCAGACTGAATTTAAACTTTTCTCACATTTCTCTCTCGTTTAAACACTCAAACTTTCATAGATTTTCAACAAAATGTATTAAATAGTGAAGCGTGGGGGGAAGGGGGAGGGCGGAGAAGTGCGGACACGTGTGATAGCGCAGCATGACCCGGCGCGGGGCTGCACCGTGCCAGGTCTGAACCAGGTCTAGACCACCGCGGCTCTTACCTGCGTTCGTTCATGCGCTCAGACTGCGTGCGGTCCCGAGGGGAGTCCTCGCTGCTCGCCTCAGCCGTGACTCGAAACGAAACCAGGAAATAGACCCGCACGTGGTGGTTTAGACCTTGTTCAGACCTGGTTTAGACCTGGCACGGTTTGAGCACGGGTCTCTGCGCGCAGCCCTGCGCTGGGTCATGCTGCGCTATCACACGTGTCCGCACTTCTCCGCCCTCCCCCTTCCCCCCACGCTTGGCGGAGCAGTGGAGCCAGGCCTGGCTGTGTGTGTGTCCGTGTGTGCTGGTGACGACCGCAGGGAGACAGAGACAGCGGTCGGGGCAGTTAGAGAGTAAAAAGGGCTACTCGTACAGTGCAGTGAGACAATAAAGCCCCACTCTGCAGCAAAACTGCCTTTTTTATTTGCATTCTCCACCACTGTAAGCGCGCGATGTCCACAAGGGAGTTAACCCCGGAGGGAAAGCTATCTCCGGCCATGGAGAAGACGATCTCCCCTGTGTCTCCCAACCACGGTTAGGAGATGAGAGCAGGAATGGTTAACACTGCGCTATCACACACGGGTGCCGCGCGCACATACACCGCCTTCCCCCTCCCCCCCTCCCCATGCACGCAGTCGCTGCTCGCCTCAGCCTCAGCCTCGTGAGGTACACTGGTGCTGCTTGGTCTAGACCTGGTATAGTCCAGGTTTAGTCCTGGGTTTATAGTCTCTACACAGAACACAATGTTACACTATAAAAAAAAGTTACACTATAAAAAAAAAAAAACTTGGAACGGGGCCTTGGAATGAATCAGGCTTTTTCCATTGAAATAGCTACTCAACTTACGAATTTTTCACGTTACGAAACCACTTCTGGAACGAATTAATTTTGTAAGGTGAGGTACCACTGTATCCGTATATTTTTTCATAATTAAAGGGATAAACATCCACTTACAAGTGAACAGGCTAATAAAACGAATAGGCGCGCAGTGATATGAATCGACAGAAAATAGCACCAAGCGAATTAGACTTCTGACTTTTTCGTGTGCAACTGTTTTGTGACGCAAATATATCACTTTTTGGACAAATATTGTTTTGAGAAGAAAAACAAGCTTTATTAACTGTCCTGGCTAATTTGCCAGAACTACTTTAGTCAGCGCCAAAACTGGGGAAGAACTTGGCTCAGAGGACACCGTCAGCGGTAAGTCAGTGTTAATGCACGACACTGCTGAAGGGGATGCCATACAGATTCACATAATAAAAAAACGAACTATCCCTTTAAACAATGTCACTGTCGAATTGCTGCAGCGAAAACTTTTTCCTGAGGGAGAGACCCCAATGGACCCCTAATACTAGCTAAAATTAAAACCCTTTACCTCACAAAGCTGGACCCCTTTACCAGTAGTGAGAAGTGGTCAAGGAAGAGAAAGACTTACCGTTCCAGATGGAGGCCCGTTAAGCCTATGTCCTGAACACTAACTTTTAACTATTGAGGGGTTTCTCAAAGAGACACGAATGAGATGCAGTCAGTGTAAATGTCTTTTTTGGGGTGCAAGGTCGCCCACGGTGCATAAAGTGGGATTATGGCGTATGGAACGACATGAAAGCAGTCGCTGCTTCTACCCACGCTGGTGCTTGGGATTAGGCAGTCCTAAAAAGAGCCGGGATTGTGAGCGGTGCTTGTCACCTCGGTGCTCTACAATGCCACCATGTAAAATTCAGTGAATGAGAGAGCACGTATTACCTCTGCAGTCCAAAGCCCCAAATGCTCTCTCTCTCAAAAAGCCACAGCTTATATACACTTCAAAGGGACTACATTATCTTCTAGAAGCTGCCAGAAGCTTCTGGAAATACCCTGGTACAGACTCTCAGTTACAAGTATACTCATAGTTACAGTTACTTCCTGTTTCTGAAACCTGTTTCAACTGGTTCAAGCCAGCTTTGCTCTCTAAGCCTCAGTAGGTTACTTTAAGTCACAGTGAAGTTTACTTTAGGTTTTAACAACTTTTACAAATTTGCCTGAAAGTTCTATGCTTTTAGCTTGCGGACCAGTTGGCTATCATGGTATCAGAATAGGCAGTTGTGGTGAATTGGTCAAAGGTCAAGTGTCATCGTCTTTGGACTTTTGGCTAAAATGTGGCGGCTGTGTCAACTAACGGAGCAAGAAGGCCAAGTAGATCTTGAAGTATGTGAACCGGGACCAGGTGTGGCGCTCACCAAATAAATATCATGTGTGGCAAGAATACTTAATGTTCAGATCCTGATCCTCGGGTTTGGAGAGGACCTCATGCTGTGCAGTTTGTTTGAAAAGGGGTCTGATTGAAACACAAAGAAAGGCTCTGATACCCTTGTAAAGTGATGCATTTTTTTAATAAATATTGCACTTTAAATTTAGATAACAGCTTTCTTTAGGATACATGCACACATTATTGCATAATAATGTTAAATGCAATTCAGTACGCCTCATGTTTACCTGTCCTATTGTTTTTGTCGTAATATGTTTATGAATATTGTTATTGATTGTACTTGCATTTTCTACTCTGTTATCTCCAAATGGCGGCACACGCAGGCGCAGCGGCTCCTCCCTGGCTGTTGCTTCTTCTGCTTGGCCAGTGAGAAACACAATACCGATTCACTGTATGTTGTGTACATATGGAAGAATTGACAATAAAGCTGAATCTGAATCAGTAAGGGTGCACAAGTTCTGCGTAGATAAAGTTAAGGGTCTGGCTCATATGAACTGTTCATGGCAAACCAAGACACACTCAGAACACATGGCACAGAAATGCAGAACATTATATTATTATGTAATATAGTCAGAACATGAAAAGTCCCTCAGTCGTCCAGGTAGAATCCATGATCAAAGGAGAAGTTTCAATTTGTCAACTGGACAAAGTTTGTTTGGTTGAAAACGTTTCGCCGCTCATCCGAGAGGCTTCGTCAGCTCTGGCCCTCATGCCCTCAAGCATGAGGGCCAGAGCAACCAAACAAACTTTGTCCAGTTGACAAATTGAAACTTCTCCTTTGATTATAGTCAGAACATTAATTGGTAGCCTAATTATTTACTTTATTTATTGTAGTTAAAAAATATTGACATCAGAAGAACCAGGTTTCAGTATCTGAAGTGTGACTATGAGTTTAATGGCTTTTCTAAACCAGGGAAACAGCATTGTGTACATTAGAGGATTCATGAGAGAGTTTAGAAAATATATTGATATTGTAATGACAATTAAAGGAGTACCTAGTATTGTGAGGTGGGTTTCAGAATACACTATAATATAGTATGGGCAGTAACAAGCAAAGTACACAACCACAATAATCCCCAGATTTCGTACGGCTTTAATCTCTGATCTTTTCCTCGTCTTGGAGGTCACAGCTGTAACTTGAGAACGCATGGCTCGAGCCTGAGAAACAGCTACTATCACAACTCTAGTGTACAGGAAAATAATAATACAAACTGGAATGACACAATTCATTATTAAATCTGCTTCTATGGAGTAGTAAATCATACATTCTCCTTCACAAGGTTTATATTTCCCAGGATACATAAAATTCTCATGAAGAAATAAAAATGAGTACCCAAAAGAGTACAGCCAGCACACACAGATGCTGATGGTGACCACTTTTCCAGTCACTCTGCTTTGGTAGAGCAGAGGTTGACAAATGGCCACGTAGCGATCCACTGAAATAAGGATGATGTTTCCAACTGAAGAGGTAAATATTGTGAGGGTTAATGTGTAATACATCACACACATGAGGTTGCCCAAAGTCCAGCAAATTTTCCATTTAATGCCATCAACTGGTATGACCACAAGACCAACAAGGAAATCGGACACTGCCAAAGAAAGGAGCGTGAGGTTTGTCGAGGTGTGGAGCTGTCTGCAAAGAGGAAGAAACATATAAATAAATTATAATTGAGAATTTTATATTTTTCTGAAATAATTCTGTATAAAAAATTGCAATATTTCAGACAAGTATGACAGACAGATATAAGGCCACATGGTCATATAAAAGAAAGTACTATAATTTGGTGTTGTTAATGCTTTTAATTTTGGATTCAAAATCAGTATTGAGTATTCAGTCTGTTCCTTAGTATGAAATGTAAGTCTTATAACAACGCTAATATCTACAAATGGAACCCAACTTATTAGATCTTTTTACTCTATAGGTTTATTTATTTTTTGAAAGGAGAGTGCACAGAATATGTTGATCTCAAAGAGAAAAGATGCTCTGCTCCAGATTTAGCTACAAACTAGTTTCCACCTGTAGTCCTCGTGTAGGTACAAAAGACATTTCATCAATACTAATGTTTCTTTAAAATAACTATCCAATTAATCAATAAACATTTAAAACAATCAAAATCTTTTTAAATTAATTCCCATTAATATCAAGTTTCGAGTTGATCTGGATCAAATAGTGTTATTCAACATTTGAGTCACAGCATTCTAACAATGAACATATCGGATTACAATACTCCAATCCAATCATGTACAGGACCAAGATATCTTTGTCTTTATTTGTTCAAAATAATAATTACCTGAAATGTGTAATGGCAATGATAACCAGAAGGTTGAGTACGCTAGTGAGTATTGACACAAAACCGAGCAACACATTGGTTATCAGATTTTCAGTTGGGTCGATCTTACTCTTCCTACAGGAGCTGTTGTGGAGGTGGGGAAAGCACAGTTCTGTCTCATCCATGTCTCCATCCTCTGACAGAGAAAGAGGGTGGATCTTTTGATATATTTTCTGAGGTCCTCCATAGACCAGCCGCGGCATATCTCAAAGGTCTTCTCCATAATAATAATAATAATAATCTCTAACCTGCGGCCTATGGGGGTGGGGTGGGGGTGGGGGGGATGGGGTGGGGGGTAGGGGGGGGGCATGCTCCATGCCAGCAATACCAAGTATTTTCAGCCGCACAAGATGTCATGTCAATCTAAAGCACAGTAGTAGCTTCAGTGCATTTTTTTACTGTTCCCCTTTACTGTCTACCACATGGTGGCGCTATGACATACGGGCAGTTCATTTGCATAGAAATTTTTCTCTTCATCATATACAAGGCTATACCAAATTTCGTGTGGTTGGCTCAAGTTGGTATGCTAACCGTGACCCACTTTGCGTTTAGGGGGCTAACCATGTATTTTCTTGCAGTTCACTTCCCTACCATATGGTGGCGCTATGCCAAACTACCATTTAATTTGCTTGAAAATGTTCATAGTCACAATATACATAAGCCTATGGGGTTCCAGGCTTTTAAACCCCTGCTAAATGAAGTGGTGACACACCTTCTATTCAATTTGGCACTTTCAAATGGTAGCAAAATTCATCAGGCCGCCATTTTGTCATCTTACAAGATATCTCCAATGTCTTGAACTCATGTACACCAAAATTTACGCCCATCTGATGTACGGTGTAGGAGGAGTGTTTTAAAATCTCTTGTATGTCATATCACACAAAATCGCAATACAAGTCTTCTTATCTCACTTCCTGTTGGGCGTGGCCATGACATTGTAATTACAATTTTGTTCACCTTTGTGAGATATACACCCATACCAACTTTCGTGTGTCTGGCTGAAATGGTATGCCACCCATGATCCTCTTTGTGTTAAAGCGCTCAATTTCTGTACATTTTCTGACAGTTCACTTGCCTACCACATGGGGGCGCTATGTCAGACTGCCAGTTATTTTGCATAAAAATGTTGGTAGTCCTCATATACATTACCCTTTGAAGCTTTAGTCCGAGGAACTACTGCAAAATGGATTTGTGACCCATTTCCTGTTTATTTGGGTACATTTAATCAAATACCTAACTTTATGAATCCGCCGTGTCGTCATATTACATCACGTTTGAAATTCCTTCGCAATTTAACATGGTCTTGAGCTCATGTACACCAAAAATTACGCCCATCTGAGTTACGGTTCAGGAGGAGTATTTCAAATTCCATTGTATGTCAAATCACACAAAATCACACAAAAGCCCAATTATCTCACTTCCTGTTGGGCGTGGCCCTACCTTTGTATCCATACCATCCATACCAAATTTCGTGCGGCTATCTTAAACGGTATGCCAGCCCCGACTTAAATTGCGTTAGGGGGCGCTAGCGAGCTCCTGGGCCCCATCGGGGGCCGGGTCTTTTTGTGGTCGTACTGGCCGCACTTTGTGATGACAAAATGGAATGTTGGTCCACTCCTCTTCAAAGGCTGTTATGGATGAAGAACACAGGTGCATTTTATTGATGGCATTTTGAATGCACAGAGATACCGTGATGAGATCCTGAGGCCCATTGTTGTGCCATACATCCATGAACATCACCTCATGTTTCAGCAAGATAATGCACGGCCCCATGTTGCAAGGATCTGTACACAATTCTTGGAAGCTGAAAATGTCCCAGTTCTTGCATGGCCAGCATATTCACCGGACATGTCACCCATTGAGCATGTTTGGGATGTGCTTGACCGGCGTATACGACAGCGTGTACCAGCTCCCACTAATATCCAGCAACTTCACACAGCCACTGAAGAGGAGTGGACCAACATTCCACAGGCCACAACTGACAATCTAATAAACTCTATGCGAAGATCTGTTGCACTGCATGAGGCAAATGGTGGTCACACCAGATACTGAGTCCCCAGACCCCCAATAAAGCAAAAAAAAAAAAAAAAAAGCACATTTCTGGGTGGCCTTTTATTGTGGGCAGTCTGGGGTGCACCTGTGCGCTGGTCATGATGTCGGATCGGCATCTTGATGTGGCGCACCTGTGAGGTGGGGTGGATTGTCTCGGCGGGGCAGAGGTGCTCGCTGTCACACATTTGGACAGATTTGTGAAAAATGTTTGAGAGAAATGGTAGTGTTGTGTATCTGGAGTGAATTTTGGATCTTTGGGTCCATCTCAGGAAAAATGGGAGCAAAAACAAAAGTGTTGCGTTTATATTTTTGTTGAGTATATACTGTATATATATATATATATATATATGTGTATATATATATATATATATATATATATATATATATATATTAGTGCTGTCAGGCGATTAAAAAATTAATCTAACTAATTACAGGATTTGTAATTAATTAATCTAATTAATCGCATTTTTTTAAAATAATTTTTTTAGGTGGTTTATTGTGCTTTCCCACAGTGCAAAAAAGGTGTGATTTATAGTGGTACAGTGAAAAGAATGCAGACTTCCCCTTTAAAAGATAAAAGGAGAAATTCAATTTGTCACCTGGACAAAGTTTGTTTGGTCGAAAACGTTTCGCCGCTCATCCGAGAGGCTTCGTCAGTTCTGGTTCTAAACAGGGTCTAACCAGCACTAGAACCAGAACTGACGAAGCCTCTCGGATGAGCGGCGAAACGTTTTCGACCAAACAAACTTTGTCCAGGTGACAAATTGAATTTCTCCTTTTATCATGGATTCTACCTGGACGACTGAGGGACTCTTCACGCACTTCCCCTTTAAGTCTTTCAGTCTTTCACTCTTTCAGTGCAGTTACCTCCAGTGTAACCAAGACAAGACTGCTGTACACCCCGATTCACCTCCCACATTACGTAACATTCATTCGAAAGCTCATTTACACCATTCCACTAGCCTATTAAATGGTGAATATTTCTGGTGTACGTGAGCACGTACAGTAGCTTTCATGCAATGTCAATAAATAATATACACAGCTTTAAATATACAGAGAATACAAATAATTGTCCGTGTAAATTACTCATGGCTCACCTGACCCGCGGCGCGGATGTGTCCGGACCATCGCACGGAGGAGGAGGGAGGAGGCGGCGGCACCGCGGGGTGAGCAAATGATAGCGTGATTTGGATGGGCAAAACTAACGCTTCTTAAGTGTGCACCCTTAGTCACGGCAAAACACGCTGGAGAGGTTATGGGGAATTGAAAGGGGTTCAGCGCGCGCAGCGCAGCAGATACAGAAACGGACGCGGCGTCTTCACGTGCTCTCCGCGGCGTCTTCATGTGCTCTCCGCGGCGTCTTCACGTGCTCTCCGCGGGGACAGGGGGCTTAGAAACGGATCTGCTCCGTCACATTTTTATAAATAAACTCGCCGTTCAAAGGCCCCGCATGCCAAATTTAAAATGCGCGCGCATTGAATTGTGCTCATAATTAATTGCGTTAATTTTTATAACGCGTTAATTAGCAGTGTAATTAATTAATCTAATTAACGCGTTAAACTGACAGCCCTAATATATATGTATATATATATATATATATATATATATATATAGAGAGAGAGAGAGAGAGAGAGAGAGAGATAGATAGATAGATAGATAGAGATAGATATAGACATATATTAGGGGTGGGACTAATTAATCACAGGCTTTGTAATTAATTAATCTAAATTAATTGCATGACCACATTTCCCCCAAAAGCAACCTTTTATGCAAATAAATTGTATTGGATGACTTAATCTCTCTTTTAATAACAAGCTCTCCACTATAAGAGCCAATATAGTGCCACCTTCTGTTGAACTTGTGGTAAAAACTGAATGCTTTGCTTTTTCGGTCAGTTTGAGCCTGTGTCACTGTCTGTCCTCACAGGGATAGTGAATAAGTTCCTCTTCCTGTCCCACGGACCCAGTCCCTCCTCACTTTTTTAAAGATATCTGGGGGACTATTGGCTCTTCGGTCAGGGAAATCATCAACAGCAGTCTATATTCAGGCATTGTGCCTTCATTTTGTAAAGAAGCTGTTGAAACTGTAATTAAAAAACCCAGCTTTTACCCTACAATTCTTTCAAATTATTGGCCAATCTCAAAATTACCATTTGTGACAAAGATTTTAGAGAAGAGTGTACTTGCACAGCTGCAGTCTTTTTTTTTTTTTTAGATCAAAATGACACTTTAGACACTTTCAGTCAGGCTACAAAGCCTTTCACAGCACAGAGACTGCACTTTTAAAGGTTTTTAATGATCTGTTTTTAATGACTGATTCTGGTGATTCTGTTATTTTAGTTCTTTTAGATTTGACCGCTGCTTTTGACACAGTTGACCACACAATTCTTTTAAATCGTTTGGAACACTGTGTGGGTGTCAGGGGGAAGGTTTAAGGGTGGTTCAGGTCATACCTGTCAGGGCGATCTTTCTCTGTTAAGCTGGGGAACTCCACCTCGTCCACTGCCCCCTTGCACTGTGGAGTCCCCCAGGGTTCAATCCTTGGACCTGTTTTGTTTATGTTGTACCTCCTACCTTTTGGCTAACTCCTACGTAAATATGGTGTGTCGTATCACTTTTATGTAGACGATACACAGATTTATCTGCCGTTGAAGAAAAGCAACAGCAGCCCCCTGACACCCCTGCTTGAGTGCCTTAATGACGTCAAGGTTTGGTTGGCTCAAAATTTCTTGAATCTCAATGAGACCAAGACTGAGGTGATAATGTGCGGGCCCGGTAGCAGTGCCAGCTCTTTGTCTGACTTGGGTCGTCTCAGACAACACGCAAAATCAACAACCACAAGCCTTGGCGTCATTATGGACTCTGATTTTAAGCTTGATAAACAAGTTAATGCGGTCGTGAAATCCAGTTTTTATCATCTTCGTCTTTCAGCCAAAATTAAATCTTTTTTATCCTTTTCAGATTTTGAGCGCATAATGCATGCTTTTATTTCTTCTCATTTGGACTACTGCAATGCACTTTATTCCGGAATGAATCAAAACTTTATCGACTGCAGTTAGTCCAGAATGCTGCTGCGTGCCTTTTAACAGGACGGAAAAAATATGAGCACATCTCCCCTATTCTTGCGTCTTTGCATTGGCTTCCTGTTTGTTTTAGGATTGATTTTAAGATTTTATTGTTTGTTTTTAAAGCTTTGAATGGACTGGCCCCAAAATACATCTCTGACCTCATCTCATCCAAATCTACAGACCGGTGCGCGCTCTGAGGTCAGAGGGTCAGCTCCAGCTCATGGTCCCTAAGACTGGACTTAAAACTCGGGGGGATAGGGCTTTCTCTGTGGTTGGCCCTCTGCCCCCTCATGTCAAAACAGCCCCCCCATTGGAGAGTTTTAAGTCTCGTCTTAAGGCCCACTTTTATTCTCTGGCATTTAATACTGCGTGAGTTGTGTGCTCCTCTGTGTTTTTTTATAATTGCTTTTGTTTTTAGTTATTTTATTGTTATCACTTTATTTATTGCTATTTTAGTAATGCTTTTATTAAGTTTTATTGTTTTATGTGCAGCACTTTGGAAACGGTTTCTGTTTATAAAATGTGCTATAGAAATAAAGTTGGATTGGATTGGATTAATAAAAAAATACACACAGACATGACTTAAACAGAAGCTCATTTAATGGCTGGAAAAAATGTTTTGAAAAAATACACTGAATTCCATGTCAAAGTAGAAAACAAATGTAAGGCTCTGTGCAAAACTCTTGTCTTTCTGCATGGCATTTTAAACATTAGATCACACGCAGCTATCTGTAGCACATCTTCCAGACCTTTGTCTTCTACCACTGATAGTGGTCTACAGTCTTGGAAATCCACTTCTCGAGTGAATTCGTCAGTGTTTCCGACATTGACTTGCTCATTTTCCTCCTAAAGCCCACAATTTGGTCAAGTTGCTGCTGACCAGAACTGCTACCGCGAGAAGTTTCTGTGCTTGCTTCGACATATTTAGCATTTAAATGATACCATAAGGTTGAAGCACTTCTGAGGTAGGCAAACTCTTTTTTGCATAGTTTGCAATAAATGGTGGCTTTGCCTGTTCTTCCATCTGGTAGTTTAAAAAAAAATGAATTTACTGTCCAGCAAACCCCTCCTATCTCTCTCTCTCTCTCTCTCTCTCTCTCTCTCTCTCTCTCTCTCTCTCTCTATATATATATATATATATATATATATATATATATATATATATATATATACAGGGAGGAAAATAGTATTTGAAAAAAAGTATTTGAACACCTTGCGATTTTGCAAGAAATCACAGTGTATGATTTTTTAACAATTTATTTGTATGATACTGCTGCAAATAAGTATTTGAACACCTGAGAAAATCAATGTTAATATTTGGTACAGAAGCCTTTGTTTGCAATTACAGAGGTCAAACATTTCCTGTAGTTTTTCACCAGGTTTGTAGAGACTGGAGGAGGGATTTTGGCCCACTCCTCCACACAGATCTTCTCTAGATCAGTCAGGTTTTTTGGCTGTTGCTGAGAAACATGGAGTTTGAGCTCCCTCCAAAGATTTTCTGTTGGGTTTAGGTCTGGAGACTGGCTAGGCCACTCGCTTCGAGTCATTGTCATGTTGGAAGACCCGGCCAAGACCCATCTTCAATGCTCTAACTGAGGGAAGGAGGTTGTTCCCCAAAATCTCGCAATACATGGCCCCGGTCATCCTCTCCTTAATACAGTGCAGTAGTCCAGTCCCATGTGCAGAAACACACCCCCAAACCATGATGCAACCACCCCCATGCTTCACAGTAGGGATGGTGTTCTTGGGATGGTACTCATCATTCTTCTTCCTCCAAACACGGCGAGTGGAATTAAGACCAAAATGTTCTATTTTGGTCTCATCTGTCCACATGAATTTCTCCCATGACTCCTCTGGATCATCCAAATGGTCATTGGCAAACTTAAGATCGATGTGGACATGTGCTGGTTTAAGCAGGAGAACCTTCCGTGCCATGCATGATTTTAAACCATGAGTCTTAGTGTATTACCAACAGTAACCTTTGAAACGGTGGTCCCAGCTCTTTTCAGGTCATTGACCAGCTCCTCCCGTGTAGTTTTTGGCTGATTCCTCACCTTTCTTAGGATCACTGAGACCCCATGAGGTGAGATCTTGCATGGAGCCCCAGTCCGAGGGAGATTGACAGTCATGTTTAGCTTCTTCCATTTTCTAATAATTGCTCCAATAGTGCCTCTTTTTTCACCAAGCTGCTTGGCAATTGCCCCGTAAACCTTTCCAGCCTTGTGGAGGTCTACAATTTTGTCTCTGGTGTGTTTGGACAGCTCTTTGGTCTTGCCCATGTTAGTAGCTGGAGTCTTACTGATTGTATGTGGACAGGTGTTTTTATGCAGCTAACCACCTCAAGCAGGTACTTCTAATTTAAGATAATAAGTGGAGTGGAGGTGGACTTTTTAGAGGCGACTAACAGGTCTTTGAAGGACACAATTCTAGCAGATAGACAGGTGTTCAAATGCTTATTTGCAGCAGTATCATACAAATAAATTGTTAAAAAATTATACAGTGTGATTTCTGGATTTTTTTTTTTTTTAATAGATTATGTATAGATATATGTGTGTTACTCACCTTCCACGGTGGCTGGTCTCTCACTCTCATCCAGCTCGGATCCTCTACCAGAGGCCTGGGAGCTTGAGAGTTCTGGGCAGTATCTTTGCTGTTCCTGTACTGCACTTTTCTGGACTGAGATGTCTGATGTTTTTCCTGGGATCTGTTATAGCCACTCCTCCAGTTTGGGGGTTACAGCCCCGAGTGCTCCAACCACCACGGGCACCACTGATGCCTTCACCTTCCAGGCCTTCTCCAGCTCTTCCTTGAGTCCCTGGTATTCCTCTAGTTTCTTGCGTTCCTTTTTCCTGATGTTACCATCACTTGGTATTGCAATGTCCACCACCACGGCTCTGTTCTGTTGCTTATCCACCACCACTATGTCTGGTTGGTTCGCAATCACCATTCTGTCAGTCTGTATCTGGAAATACAGACTGACATTATATATATATATATATATATATATATATATATATATATATATATATATAGTTAAGTGCATTTTCCAGAGTGCACTGTTGTGGAATTTCTGATCTACAACAACGAGTCTGAAACTGATTAACAACCCTATTTCATTAGAAATCTCAAAACCAACTTATACTTGACATATATATTTGATTATATGAATGGTTTTGTAAAGATTTCCATTACAGCACTGAGTAGCGTCCTAAATTAAAATAGCGACGTTTTTAGAGTGATCTGCTCTGAATGTGAGTGATGGACCACTCATGTTTAACGAGGCTTCTTTGCAAATTTTTCAGGTCACAATATCCCATCTGAGTCCAGACATTGTCACAGCAGGTTGAGAAAAGGAGCAAAAGTAGAAAAGACAATTTCTTATTGGACATCCACACAGCTTTTTCGTGTGAACCACGTGGTTTGAAAAAAGCGAGTCTTTGGTCCCGTAATCTGGAGCAAACCCTTTAGCTCCGGCGTTGGTTTTCCTTTAATTATAACCTTCTGCTTTGACCAAAAGTCCAGTTTAGAAAACTGCTTGAGCTTTAATATGAAATCTTCCTCCATTTAAAAAGTCGGGCCAGACAAGAAGAAAAAAGTGAACGGATTGCTAAACTTGACTTGCTAACTCTAAATTGTATCTTGTGTCACTTATTCTAATCTGCTGCCCCAGGAGTTGCAGAAGAATTCCTGGGCTCACGAGTGCCTCTACCATGAGGCCAGGTAACTACGTGCCTCACCCGGCGCCTTTTCACCTCCGCTTTAGTGCAGAATCTGTCACTGCTGAGCTACAGCACAGTCAGTCCATGTGAGGCACCAACGGCTGGTGCCTCTCTGCATGTCTCTTCTCAGTATTTGAATGTTAAAAGTGAAAATTTAGCGATTTTGAATAAAGAATTAATTAAAATGGCAAAGTTAAATAGAAAATAACTTTAGAGTACAAATCACTGGATAAATATAACCATTTATTTTTTTCATTTTACTTTTTTTTTCTCTGTGATGACAGTTATGGCTGCACATCACTGATGCTCATATTTCATAATAATGTTAGATGCAATTCAGTAAGAGTGCACAAGTTCTGCGTAGATAAAGTTAAGGGCCTGGCTCATATGAACTGTTCATGGCAAACAAAGACACACTCAGAACACATGTCACAGAAATGCAGAAAATTATATTATCATGTAACAGTGGTACCTCGCCTTACGAATGACCCAACAAATGAAATTTTCAAGTTACGAAACGCCTTCACGTCAAATTTTGGTCTCTAGATGCGAATGAAATTTCAAGTTACGAAACGCGAAATCTCCAATCCAATCCAATCCAACTTTATTTATAAAGCACTTTAAAAACAACAAATCTCAAAAATTCAATTAATGCGCACTCAGATGCACGCCCCGAAACGTAAATACACTTTATCAACACACACGGGGTTAGGTTCCAGAGGTGGCCCACGGTGGGAGAGGTCCACGAGGTAGGACAACTTTGTATTTTGCAATTGTTCTACATGTTTTAGGGCTGTAAATGCCTCACCACACGCATTCTACGCTTTTCTCAGACTGGAGTTTCTCTCGCATTTCTCTCTCGTTTGAACACTCGAACTTTCATAGATTTTCAATGGAATGTGTTGGGGGGGCACGGCTCGCCGAACGTGCGATGGAAGCGGAGACACAACAACACATGATCAGTGTGGTAAAACTCACCTGTCTCACGACGGTCTAAACCCCGCTCACGTTCAATTAGTGAGTGAACAATCCAACACTTGGTGAATTCTGCTTCACAATGATAGCAAGAGCCGACATCGAAGGATCAAAACGTCCATACGGCGCAAGGCCGCGCTACACCAGGGCTGCGGGATGGAGAGCCATGGCGCCCGGACGCCACGCACGGCTCGGCCCGCCCGCCCGCGCGGCTCACAGCTCACAGTCTCAGCCCCACGGCTCTGGAAGTCACATAGAACCAGAGACCACCCTGAGCGAGACCCCGCGGTCTTGCCGGCGGATAGAGCTCCTTTAGCTCATAGTGTCAGCCTCCCGGCTCTGGAGGTCAGATAGAAGCAGAGCTCGCCCCGCCCCGTGGGGCTGGCAAGGAGCGCAGACACGAGCAACGCACTCATCCAACGGCACTACCATGTTATAATAATAACAGATCCAATCCAGGTTTAGTTCTGGTCTAGACCTGGTTTATTCCACGTTCTTTTAGTCCTGGTCTGGTCTAAACCTTGGAACGGATCAGGCTTTTTCCATTGAAATAGCTCCTCAACTTACGAATTTTTCACATTACGAAACCACTTCTGGAACGAATTAATTTCGTAAGGTGAGGTACCACTGTATTTGGAATTAATTGGTAGACTAATTATATAATTTATTTATTGTAGCTAAAAAATATTGACATCAGAAGAACCGGGTTTCAGTATCTGAAGTGTGACTATGAGTTTAATGGCTTTTCTACACCAGGGAAACATCATTGTGTACATTAGAGGATTCATGAGAGAGTTTAGAAGATATATTGATACTGTAATGACAATTAAAGGAGTACCTAGTATTGTGAGGTGGGTTTCAGAATACACTATAAAAAAGTATGGGCAGTAACAAGCAAAGTACACAACCACAATGATCCCCAGATTTCCTACGGCTTTGATCTCTGATCTTTTGCTCGTCCTGGAGGTCACAGTTGTAACTTGAGAACGCATGGCTCGAGCCTGAGAAACAGCTACTATCACAACTCTAGTGTACAGGAAAATAATAATACAAACTGGAATGACACAATACATTATTAAATCTGCTTCTTTGGTGTAGTAAACCACACATTCTCCTTCACAAGATTTGTATTTGCCGGGATGTATATAATTCTCATGAAGAAATAAAATTGAGTACCCAAAAGAGTACAACCAGCACACACAGATGCTGATGGTGACCATTTTTTCAGTCACTCTGCTTTGGTAGAGCAGAGGTTGACAAATGGCCACGTAGCGATCCACTGAAATAAGGATGATGTTTCCAACTGAAGAAGTAAATAGTGTGATGGTTAATGTGAAATACATCACACACATGAGATTGCCCAAAGTCCAGCACATTTTCCATTTAATGCCCTCAGCTGGTATGACCACAAGACCAACAAGGAAATCGGACACTGCCAAAGAAAGGAGCGTGAGGTTTGTCGAGGTGTGGAGCTGTCTGCAAAGAGGAAGAAAAATATAAATAAATTATAATTGAGAATTTTAGATTTTTTGAAATAATTATGTATAAAAAATAGCAATATTTCAGACAAGTATGGCAGATATAAGGCCACATGGTCATATAAAAGAAAGTACTATAATCTGACGTTGTTAATGACATGACAACAAAACATGTTTTTAATTTTGGATTCAAAATCAGTATTGAGTATTCAGTCTATTCCTTAGTATGAAATGTTAGTCTTCTGACAACACTAATATCTACAAATGGAACCCAGTTTATTTGATCTTTTTACTTTATATGTTTATTTATTGTTTAAAAGGAGAGTGCACAGAATACGTTGATCTCAAAGAGAAAAGATGCTCTGCTCCCGATTTAGCTACAAACTAGTTTCCACCTGTAGTCCTCGTGTAGGTACAAAAGACATTTCATCAATGGAAATGTCTCTTTAAAATAACAACTATCCAATTAATCAATAAACATTTAAAACAATCAAAATCTTTTAAAACTAATTCTCATAAATATCAAGTTTCAAACTGATCACATCTTCTAAAAATACACACAATCTGATTCACAAACATCTGTCCAGGCACTATGGATGAAAAATGGCCCTATTAAATAAACCAAACAAAATAACACATTGAGTTAACTTTTTAAAATCTGGATGAAATCTGGATCAATCATTTAAACCAGTGTTATTCAACATTTGAGTCACAGCATTCTAACAATGAACATATCGCATAACAATACTCCAATCCAATCATGTACAGGACCAAGATATCTTTGTCTTTATTTATTCAAAATAATAATTACCTGAAATGTGTAATGGCAATGATAACCAGAAGGTTGAGTACGCTAGTGAGTATTGACACAAAACCAAGCAACACATTATTTATCAGATTTTCAGTTGGGTCAATCTTACTCTTCCTACAGGAGCTGTTGTGGAGGTGGGGAAAGCACAGTTCTGTCTCCTCCATCTCCATCCTCTGACAGAGAAAGAGAGTGGATCTTTTCTGATATATTTTCTGATGTCCTCCATAGACCAGCCCCGGCATATCTCAAAGGTCTTCTACATAATAATAATAATAATAATTAAAGCTGCAACTAGCCCTCGTCTGACATGCACGGCCCTCCCATGCAGTGGCGCCGCCAGTCGTACGGCCGTACGCACTAGGCGTACCTTGGAGAGATTTGTTTTGTTTTTTTTTTAATTCCTGTTTGGCACTTTTGCAAGACAACATTAAGTGAATAAAAACGCATTTTTATAGAAATTGAATGTTTTAATATAAATAGAGTGTATGAGATGGAGAGCCCAAGCGAACTGGATAAGTGCGATAAGCACCAAGTTCACAGCCCAACCGCACACTCCTCACGCCCCCCCACAAAAATGATACATCCAACATTCCATCGCAGCAGGTCACCTCCTCAGTATACACACAACGAAGTTCGAGTCCTCTTTACTGAAATAGTGATATTGCTTGAATTCAACGATATGTTTGGCTGGAAAGACGTAATTAAAGTGTTGCAAATGCGATATTAAACTGTAGCCTACGACGTCCGTGGACTAGCAGACAACGGATCAAACTTAAAGGGACAGTGTGTAAGATTTTTACCCGTTAATTACAGAAATTGAAGATACCCATTCAAAAATAAAGTGTTTTCCAAGCCTTTTCACCTCCATCATGAAATCAAAGTATTCTGTTGGACTTGAGTATACCTGCATAAAAGGGGGATCTTCCCCATATAGAGGCAGCCATTTTGATTACGAGAGCCGCAGAAGGACATTTGGGCTCCGCCTTCGGCAAGGCTCATGGTTTTGGGTAAACAACGACAAGCATGTTGCCGGATCACACGTCGTAATGGATCTAACATGTGTTTTGGACTAAATTGTTTTACTGGATTTTATTCGCTTGATCCTTACGGACAGATTGAGACCAAGTTTATGGTGAAATACTGAAGTTTGACCTGTCCAGAGCCTTCAAAGGTAAGCTAAGTAACAAACCTCGTTTTGTGCTTTTCTGTATAAAAAACCCATGTGCTCGGGGAGTGATTCTTGTGCCGGGAAATGAATTGCATAGTCAAAAAGAGGAGACTGTAAGGTTTCATTTGATGTGTAGATTGTTATGGTACACGATCGGCAATGTGTGCTTTCATGCGAAAAGAAAAAAAAAACAGTGAACGGGACCGCGTTTTATTTATACTGTAGTTGTTGGTGAGGGCTCGCACAGCGCCAGGTGCGCGCGGTTTGTGGCGGATAGGCGAGCTGTCCGCGTTATGGCGCGCCCGGGTGACCTTGGGGTCTGCCGTAGCTAAAACAGGAAGTGCAATAGCCACCATCCACCTATGCGCCATGAATCCTACACACTGTACCTTTAAGGTAAGCCGGCTTTTACTTTATTTGCCTGCCGATGGCACTGCTGGTTCCAGACATTTACAAGATATCATTTTAATGTCATGTCGAGCCGTTTCCACTGCCTCTGCCGAGCGCTCGTTCAGCACACTGAGACGCCTAAAAACGTACCTGCGAAACACCATGGGTGATGCGAGGCTTACCGGGCTTGCTCTCATGAACATTCACTTCGACATGAAAATCGATAGTGAAGCGATCATGAGACAGTTCGACGCATCTGGTAAAAGGCGACTAAATTTCAAATAGATTGCTCTACAAGTTACAGTTGCACCTTCAACTGCGCTCCCGGGGAGAGGAAGGGGGGGGGTTACGCGCTCTTTGCTGTGCATACGGATGTGTGGCCCATGTAGGCTACTGTGCACGAATGTGAGTTTTAAAATATGTTCCAATGTTTATTGTTTGTGTGTTGTTCACATATTACGTTCATATTGTTCACATTGTTCAATTTCAAGTTCTTTTGTTGTATTGTAGCCTACAGATTTGGGACAGTAGGCCTATATGCACCGCGCAATTTTTTAATTTTTTTTTGGAGGGGGGGGGACCTTACATTTCAATCCTGCAGGCGCCCCTGCTCCCATGCTACTGCCCCGGCACACTATTTTCCCTTCCTAAGGCCAACAGATTCTCGACTAGAAAAATTCCATAGTCCACCTTTGCGCCCCTGCTGGCCTAATATACTGTATATTTGTCATTCATAGAATTCAGTTCCCAAATTTAGTACAAATCGAATTGGGGGTGCTATAGTGTACACTTTTCATATGCTTTATAGCGGAATATATTCAGGCTGAGAGCACACATTAGTGATTCAAATGTTTTGTAGCCGTGGAACGTTCAAGATAGTTGTAGCTGACAACAGATCGGAGTTGAAACCCTTCTGCAGGTGTAGCTTAGTCTTTGCTGCTCCACTCAGGTGAAGCGTTCAGGTTAAGGAGATCTAGCTTGGGATCCTGAGCAACGTTCACTCTAAGCTGCGCGCCTGTGCAATTGAGCACTGCTCACACATTCTCAGCGCACAAGAAAACCTATGCAGCGCAGGGATGAAAGAGTTCCGCTTTTTTCAGCCGCGGGGTCATCTGAATACGGGGGAATCGTCCAGTATTCAGAAACAAAAGTATGTGTCTCGTATTAAACTTCTACCGGTGTAAGCCACGAGCACGCGCAAGCCGCGAGCACGCGCAAGCCGCGAGCACGCGCAGCTCTTTCGCAACAGCGTGTAGCGGGGGTGCATGTCGGATGTCGCGCACAGGGGTCCAAGGAGCGCTCAGGGAGTTACTGTGTTTGCTCAGACACATAAAACATTAGGAGGAACATTGATCCTGAGGTACCCACTGATGATGCAGAAGGGTCCCTCCACCAAGCCACAACCAACATTGTCTCACTGGGAAATGTGCACCTTATCCAAACTGGATCCGAATGGAATCACCTAAAACAGAAAATGCCCAAAAGGTCACCCAAAGCGTTTCCCTCCAGTATTCACAACAGACTCACCAAGGTACCAGGCTGGCCTGCTTATTGTGCTTAACCACGTTATACTGAATCACACTGCAGTACTTTGAAATTCTGCATCCTCAGTTTTGGGATTTGAAGTGGGAGGAAGCTACCCTTGAATTCCTGAAGTTGAATCTGTTAGGGCTGCAGAAAGATTAGATTTATCCCTGTTTGTCATTGGTTCCCGGCTGGCCTGGGAACGCCTTGGGGTACCCCGGAGGAGCTGGAGGAAGTGTCCGGGGTGAGGAGGTCTGGGCGTTCCTGCTTAGACTGTTGCCCCCGCGACCCGGCCCTGGATAAGCGGAAGAAAATGGATGGATGGATGGATGTCATTGGCATTGAGTGGGACACGTGTGTGCTTGGTCCAGGACTTGGTGGTCATCAACTCATAATGTGCAGTCTGTTTAAAAAACGAACTTGACTGAAAAAATAAAATAAAGCAAGGTTCTGATGCCCCTGTAAAATGACATATTTGTAATAGTGCTTTCAGGCGATAAAAAAAAAAAAAATCTAATTAATTACAGGATTTGTAATTAACTCATTGAGTGCCGGTGACGAGTTTTCTCTTCATGTTGAATCCAAACGTTGAGTGCCGTGACGAATATATTCGTCAAGGACGTTTTTCAGCGGGGATCGCTAGAATACGACCTGGAGCAACTTTGAAGGTGTAATTCACACCTCCCAACCTGTAGGTAGTGATCTTGTATCATTATCTGCCGATCGGAGACGCGGAAGAGAGGAAGAGTGTAGTGTGTGTTAGTGTGTATTGGCGATAGGAGCAAGATGGTGAGGCGAGGGAATCCGGAAAAGCAGATGACTGTTGATCAGCGCCTATGGAGGGGTCTGATCGCTCTTGGGACCCAGGATCCCGGATCAGAGGATCACAGAGACACACCGGATCAGGCCACGAGGTCGGGGCCGAGATCTGCTCTGCCCGAGGCAGACAACGTGTCATGTGTGCGCTGCGCGGAGCAGGGACTCTGATCAGAACTATGACAGCGCCAAAGAACAAGTTTACTGACTTGGAGCAGTAGATCCTGGTCTCCAAAGAGGCATGATATGAGAAGAATTAAGTTTACATGATGCTGCTGTGTGGTAATTGTAATGAATGAAGTTATATGTATGTGTAAGTGCGTGCGTATGCGCGCGTGTGTGCTTGCGCGCGCGCGTGTGTGTGTAGCTGTGTGTGTGTAAAGGTTTGTGCATGGGCTTGAGTGTATGTACATATATATGTGTGTGTGTGTGTGTGTGTGTGTATATGTGTGCATATTAGTTTTCATTATGGGTCTGTACTCTGAGCCTCAATATTGTTGTGAAGTCACAAAGTTCTATTTTATAGGAAAAGATATTATTATATCCTGTAAACATCTCTTGCCACTATTGATTTGAAGGAATTTTCAATTCACAGAGCCTTATATTCTTATATTTGTAAATAAAAAATCTAGGAATCTCTTTCTCTGTTGTTCTAGATGTTTGAGGTGTCACTAAATCAATAAATATTGACGTCAAAATCACCAACCTGCTCGAAATGACGCTCGTTTTCTCCACTTTGTGGTCAAAAAACTGTGTTTTTGCTGAAACTTCCCTATGTTCTACTATCAATTACTTGAGAACCGAAAAGGTTAGAAACATAATTTTTTTTTTCTAGGTGAAAGAAGAGAGTCAACACTTTATTTTGATGTGTGCCAAGTTTATATAGTCAAAGAACTCAGTATTCTGTGGGTCTTGGAAAATCAGTGAAAATACACTTGTGAGTGCGGCGAACCGCCTCACTAGCCTCGGACTCGGTGTTTCTTGAAGTTTCTTTCCGACGCGTCACGCAATGTAAATAAAGAGTCTTGAATCAAAAGGTTCGTCTTTTCTATCTTTACTAAAGTGAAGGTCATACAGAGTGGATACAAATAAGGTGAATAAAGAGGAAAATGGAAAGGTGAATTTCTGAGGTTTGTGGTTTTTCTATGCGTGTTGTATTAGGCTCTGTATGTGTTGTGATGTTCTTCTTGACGTCTTTGCGTGTCGTATAGTGGTGAGCTCCTGCCTGTCACTGGGAGACCGGGCTTCCTTGTACTTCATGGCTCCTGACAGGACTCATCCTATGTTGCGTTGTTGACGATGCTATTCGACGTCCTTCCTTGCTGTCCGTATGTGCCTTGTAGCGGTGCGTATCCCGTCTGTCACACGGGAGACGTCCGATGTCACACTCTTACGTGACTATTACGCGGCGTTACATGACGACCTCATGACGTCGTCATGCGCTACCTAACGCCGTTCTTGACTTCCCTACGTGACGTCCTCATGTGACGTTTACGTGACGGTCAAAAGACTGTGTAGCTTCTGTGGTCCAGGACGTCCTAATACCCTGACATCTCGGCTCATCCGATACTCTATGGTCTCGGGTATCCTCCTGGCCACCAGACCGCGGCTTCTTATCCACACTACCTACGTAGCGTAGTCGTTTCCCCTTGTGTGTGTATATGTGTCTTGGTGTGGTGTGTCTTCTGTCTTCTGGTGTGTCTTCTTCGGTGTCTGTGTCAGTGTGGTTCCTACGTCTGTATTTATAGCAGGTAAGATCAAGGATAAAAGAACAAGGAATAAAGATCAAAGTGGACCAATCAGGATGCATTTCCTGAACCTGAAGGCGGGACAGGAAGTGCTGTTGTAAACAGAATATTCCAGAACACAGAATGTACAAAATGGCTCTTACAACACTAAAACCTCCGGCACTCTGGGGTTGGAATTCTGAAAACAGGCCGGCACTCAATGAGTTAATTAATTAATCGCATTTTAAGAGTGTGTGAGAGAGAAATTGAGAGAGAAATAGAGGGAGTTTTTGCAACGCGTTCATTTGCAGTGTAATTAATTAATCTAATTGAAGCGTTAAACTGACAGCCCTAGTTTTTAGTATAATATTACACCATAAGTTTAGTTAACAGCCAATACTTTTTAGTAACCTACACATGAAAACATTATTTCATACATAATATTATCGAATGCAGTTCAACACAAGCTCTGTTTAGAAAAACATAATTTAAACAGTGTCAAAGTAGAGTCCTGTCTCACATGTTCAGGAAGACTGTTACAGGTTTTCGCTGCATAAATCTAAAACACTAACTCCCTGTGTTTAGTCCTGACCCTGGGCACCAGCAGGAGGCCGGATCTAAACCAGAACTCAACCAGGACTACAGCAGGAGGCTGGTCCCTGAGGTCCTCAGAGTGCAGATGGTTCATGTGGCACTAACATGTCAGAGATGTACTTTGGTGCTGGGCCATGGAGAGACTTGTACACAAGCAGAGCCGCTTTAAAGTCGAAAATCTATTCTCCGAGCCACAGGAAGCCAGTGCAGAGACCTGAGCACAGGACTTATGTGCAATACAAATTGTATATGATAACCCAACAGTCAAAGTCATTGGTAAACTAATTTTCTTTATTTTAGCTAAAAATATTTTGATCAGATGAACCAGGTTTCAGTATCTGAAGTGTGACTATGAGTTTAATGGCTTTTCTAAACCAGGGAAACAGCATTGTGTACATTAGAGGATTCATGAGAGAGTTTAGACAAATTATTGACTTTGCAATGTCAATTAAAGGAGTACCTAGTATTGTGAGGTGGGTTTCAGAATACACAGCAATAAGGAATGGGCAGTAACAAGCAACGTACACAGCCACAACAAACCCCAGATTTCGTACGGCTTTAATCTCTGATCTTTTGCTCATCTTGGAGGTCACAGCTGTAACTTGAGAACGCATGGCTCGAGCCTGAGAAACAGCTACTATCACAACTCTAGTGTATAGGGAAAATAATAATACAAAATGGAATGCCACAACTCATTATTAAATATGCTTCTTTGGAGTAGTAAATCACACATTCTCCTTCACAAGATTTGTATTTGCCGGGATGCACATAATTATCATGAAGAAATAAATTTGAATATCCAAAAGCGTATAACCAGCACACACAGATGCTGATGGTGACCACTTTTCCAGTCACTTTCATTTGGTAGAGCAGAGGTTGACAAATGGCCACGTAGCGATCCACTGAAATAAGGATGATGTTTCCAACTGAAGAGGTAAATAGTATAAGGGAAAGTATGTAATACACCAAACACATGAGGTCACCCAATGGCCAACAAGTTTTCCATTTAATGCCGTGGACTGGTATGACCACGAGACCAAAAAGGAAATCGGACACTGCCAATGAAAGGAGCAGTAGGTTAGTCGAGGTGCGGAGTTGTCTGCAAAGATAAAGAAATAATATAAATTATAATTGAGAATATTTTATTTTCCTGACCTAATTCTACAAAATAGACCTGAATGATAAAAAAAGAAAAGAAATTGCAACATTTCACACAAGGATTGAGATTAGATTGGTACTTTATGGATTAATATTAGGATTCTGTTCAAACTTTCAAATGTGTCCAGAAGAACTGTTAATAAGGTAGAATGTAATTTCTGTAATGATACAATTTCCACATGGGTACAAAGTTAGAATTACTGGAATTCAATATGAATATATAATTTCTGTATATTTGCTAGGGTACTGGTTTTAGGACAACTGCAAGCCTTTGGCTATAATCCAGTGTGTTTACACTCATGTGGCATCATGTCTGTCCATTAACATGCACTGTCCCCATCAAATAAATAATGTACTGAAAATCAGTTATTAATCAATACTAAAACTAGTATTGAAACTCATCTGAGCAACAATCGATACCAAGTCACTTTCACAGAACAGAACGGAACTTTTCCTGAATAGCTTTAAAAGAATCTTGAGCACAAATTTTTCCTTTTCGAAAATTTCAAATATTAAAAGTTCAAAAGGAATAATGAAGACTAACTCACATCCAATGTAAACTTTTACTAAGAAATGTAATATACAATATGGTGAATAATGCCTGTGTCTGGTTCTTTAAATTTGGTCATGGTGATTGTAGCTTAGGACACTCCAAAATGGGAAATAATTGCATTACATCAAAGTTTGAATCGAAATAAAATTAGACAATCTTCAAGGATTAAAATATACATCACTGTGTCCCATCTGTACAAAAAATAAGGTGGAAAGATTTGGAAATATATTTCTGACAAGCATTGCAATTTGATATGCTATTTGTATTTTAATAATAGGATTATATTTACAACAAACATTTACATTTTAAGCATGTCCAGGAGAACTGACAACACTGACATTGGCCTATAATATGAATCACATTTTTCAAATGGTTAGCAATTTTTATGCAGAATAAGACATATTTTGTTGTTTTGGGAAGAAATTATACTTTGTGCCTTTGCAATTTTTCCTGTTAACTCCAGTTGGACAATTTTTTCAGTACCGGAAGGTGTTCAGAACCGTGTTCTCCGGCACACTGGTTGAAAATCAAAGACTGAAATAAACCAAACACTCTGTAATCCTGACAGCACATTCTAACAGTAAACATTTAAATAATTAAACAATCATGTACAGTACCAACATGTTCTTTACAATAATAATAATTACCTGAAATGTGCAATGGAAATGATAACCAGAAGGTTGAGTACACTAGTGAGCATTGATGCTAAACCCAGTAAAACATTGGTTATCAGATTTTCAGTTGGGTCGATCTTACTCTTCCTACAGGAGCTGTTATGGAGGTGGGGAAAGCACAGTTCTGTCTTGTCCGTGTCCATCCTCTGACAGAGAAAAAGGGTGGATCTTCTCTGATATATCTCCTGACGTCCTCCATAGACCAGTCGTTGCATATCTCAAATGTCTTCTCCATAAGAATTACATGATTACAAGTAAAGCCCACAAATACAACTCCAATTGGTTCTGTGCACAACGGCAAATGGGCAGCTCATTGTTAGTGTCAATACTTCTGTTCGAGTATATCCATATGGGGTCACTAAAATTAAAGAGTAGGTATTAGGTATTATGTAGTGTCCCTAACCAAACCAAACACCAAACCAAGTTGGCTTGGTAATTTCTTCTATGCCTGTGGATCCACAACCATTCCCCGCTTCCAGCAATCTTTCACTTCTTCACAATGGCTCTCCAAAAGAGTCACAAGATCTTCAGTGTTTCTCTTACAAATAAACCAATTGACTGAAGCAAATTCAGATAAACTGGCCATAACCAAGACAGAAATAAATGACACAGCTGATTGATCAAACATCCTTCCATCTATCTTCTTCCGCTTTTTCCACTTCTGGGTCACAGGTCAACACAATGTACCTGTCATAGGGGCTACCAGTGTCCGCAGACAACGGCAGCCCAAGGACACAACGGCAGCACTCATCTGTGGGAGCTGGGATCACAACGGATCATCCTGTCAAGCGTAGGATTCGAACCGCCAATCCCTGAATCTCTACCAAATGAGCTATCAAACAATCTCTTCTAAATGACTTTCTCCATAGAAAGAAGAGGAGTGGTATAAACTGTTCATGCTGTGAATATTATAGGTATTGTTTGAATGTTGATCTGTACACGTCATGTGAATATCTTTTATTTGTATAAAGCTGTTAATGGTTCATAATGCAAATGTGAGAGAAATTTCACAGAACATCCTCCAAAACCCCCACTTAACTTTAGCCAAATCATACTCATGGCTTCACCTCATTGGTATAGTCTTAGGCCTAGTCTAGGGTGGCACGGTGGCTGAGTGACTAGCCCAGGTCTTTCCGTGTGTGTTCTGTGTGGAGTTTGCATGCATTGTCTGGGTTCGATCCCCGGGCCTTTCTGTGTGGAGTTTGCATGTTCTCCCTGTGTCTGGGTGGGTTTCCTCCGGGCACTCCGGTTTCCCCCACCAACCCAAAACATGCTCCAGGTAAAATCCTCCAGCTGAGGTCCTGACCAAGAAGATCATGGAGATGGTCCCCGGGCGCAGTAATGTGCAATGCAGAGAAGAATTTCTGCAGTGTGAGATCAATAAAGTCACTTCTTCGCCATTGTAAATGAGAACTGGTTCTCAATTGGTTTACCTGGATAAATAAAGGTTAAATAAAAAATAAAATAAATAAAAACTTCTTCTTCTTACCCTGCTCAAACTTAAGTGAGTATTTAATACAGGATGGAACACTGGTTATCACTAAACCAAACCCAAACAGTTCAACAAGAATTAATCTCAGACCTTCGACCAGAGGACAAAGAAAGAGGCAGACACAGAGCAGCACCTTATCTTCTCTGCTGGACAAAGAACATTCCTGAGAAGTTAAAACTTCCAGTTCTCCCTTCCAAATTTGTACCCGTCTTTTGACGTGTTTTTATCCAAATTACTGTAGCTGATCTGCCAGAATGCAAAGCTTTCATAGTTTTCCAAATTTGAATATTTGCATTTTTGTAGTCAGTAACTTTTGATTTAATTGTCCTTAATTGGTGACCAGTGCTGCCCTTCAGACCTCAAGGACACTATGAAGGTATCTTCTGCTTCATCCTGATGCTGCATGAGCCTGGAGTTATTGTTTAGATTACGCAGCCTCAGTCCGTCTCAGCTCATTTGATTCTTCAGATCTCCACACCATTGGCCCTCTGGACCACACCGTGACATCTACACTCTCATGATCATATGCACACGTATCACAATTTGGCTTAACTGATCAATTTAGACTCAACACATAACTTTTAATAACTCTTAAAATTGTACCCAATCTCCAATCTATAGATACCGGGTCCTCTACCAGAGGCCTGGGAGCTTGAGAGTTCTGCGCATTATCTTTGCTGTTCCTAGAACTGCGCTTTTCAGGACTGGGATGTCTGATGTTTTTCCTGGGATCTGCTGTATCCTCCTCCAGTTTGGCAGTTACAGCCCCGAATGCTCCGATCACCACCGGTACCACTGATGCCTTCACCTTCCAGGCCTTCTCCAGCTCTTCCTTGGGCCCCTGGTATTTCTCTAGTTTCTCGTGTTCCTTTTTCCTGATGTTACCATCGCTTGGTATTGCAATATCCACCACCACGGCTTTGTTCTGTTGCTTATCCACCACCACTATGTCTGGTTGGTTCGCCATCACCATTCTGTCAGTCTGTATCTGGAAGTCCCACAAGTAATGATATAGTAATAATCTTTCACACCACACATACAGTGATGAAGCAGCTATAGCAGGAAAGTTTAGGGGTACATTTTATTGCAATATATTATTATATTATATGTTATTATATTATATGTAATATTTAGTGCAATCTCTATCTGTTTGGATTGGCTAAACAACCAAACACTGCTGAAAGTTGACACAATTGTTGGTGAACTTCACAGAATGTCAGTGTTATTTCAGGGAAAAATAAATATTTTGCATTTTTACACCATGCATGACACCCCTAAATTTAGGAACTTTATTTGAAAAGGCAGTATAGGGTATGTCTAATAATGTAAAAATACATGTCTGATTGGAATTTGGCAGCAGCTCTGGTAAAAAAAAAAAAACTGTGCAAGAAAGGGATATATATATATATATATATATATATATATATATATATATATATATATATATATATATATATATACTCAACAAAAATATAAACGCAACACTTGCTCCCATTTTTCCTGAGATGGACCCAAAGATCCAAAATTCACTCCAGATACACAACACTACCATTTCTCTCAAACATTGTTCACAAATCTGTCCAAATGTGTGACAGCGAGCACCTCTGCCCCGCCGAGACAATCCACCCCACCTCACAGGTGCGCCATGTGAGGAAAATATCTTTGTTATAAATATGTCAAAGGTCGCTGATGTCCTGTTCTTGTGTTATCAATCAATAGTTACTAATACATTGAGGTTTACGACAATTCTGGGTGATAATGACTTAGATTTATGCTGATTCAGTAAAACCTAGAGACATGTTGTTTGTTAAACTAGGACTTTGCCTGTGTTTTATTACCATGTTATGTACCACCATGACACGTTGTCTGCATAAAGTTCCTTCCTAAGGGTCTTAGTAATGGGTTAATGATCCACTAAGTCTGTAGGTTAAATTTAGCTCAGTTCTGTACCTAAGACAGGAGACGACAGGACATCTGAACTGATCATGTCTGTATCCTCTGTTGATCAACATTAAAGTGCCTATACTGAACCACCTCAGCTTCCTGCATTTCTTCTACGAGGTCGTGAGAATTTCTTCTCACAACTTGGTGACCCCGTGACGTGATTTGAACTACGCAGAAGGACCAGGCCGTCGTCTCCCCAAAGGCCCTCTGAGAAACAACGCATCCAGAGCGCTTCACAAAACGGTATGGCAGTGCCTTTTTCAAAGAATATCTGTCACATTGGCCAAAACCAAAATTATATGTGATGTTTTGTGAGGGACCTTTGTAATAAATTAAGTGGTAATTTTAAAACAATATAAAATCAGTAATTAAAAAGTCCGTGTTTATACGCACGTGAGAAAAGAAGGAGCGTAGAATCAAAATAATAATGAGCGTTTAAGCTTTAAATTTGATAAAGCGTGATTTAAAAAACAAAGTTATTAATTAAGTTCCGTGTTTATTGCTTTGCACGAGAGAGAAAAAAAGCAGATTTTGTAAGAAAAAACACTTTTGTGGTTAAACTTTACACAAAAAGAAAAAACAAAAACTCCTAATTTGAGTTTACAAAAAAAGGAATTCCAAAACGTGGTATCGTAGATACGTAGATACTGAAAGTAACATTATTGGTGTTTTTGATTGCCTTAAGCTCTCAAGACACCCAAGATGCAGAAGTAACAGTTCGAAGAACAGGATGACGTCACTTGCTTCTGTAAAATTGGCCGAAGGTCAATTGTCCAACTAAACATTCTATTTATACCCTGTAATCCGGATGATAAAATTGCCGGACTAAACGCAACTAACACGAATGGACAGACACTCGTAGCATACTCAATCTTATATGGGATGCGCAATTTTGTTTGTGAAATTAATAATACTTTGGTGCAGGAAACTGATATGACCGAAGTTAAATTGAGTTGTACTTGGAAAAACCGACCTAAATCACAAGCAGGTTGTCTTTGCATGATTTTCCCGTCTGGTAGTACTGTTACGAGAGCATCATCAAAAGTTTGTGAAAAAGAAATACACTTGAAACTAAAAGCTGAGCTTGTAAAGGAGATTACAGAAAAAGCTGAAAATATAACGAAAAGTCTGTGTTTGGCTAATTCCACCAAAATTACGCAGATACTGAAAAAATTAAAATGACGGGTATGACACATTTAGAATTACCTGGGAGATTTGTTTTCTCTTGGTGTCGGTCTGTGTTATGCTCATATTAATTATAGTCGGCATCATATTTATAATGTTGTGCTCGTAGCGGTCAGAAAACATTAGAATCATGTTATTATAACTTAACAAAAACTTCGGTGGGTCCCGGAGAGATGATATGTACAGCGATGTATGTAGTGAGGAAGATAGTATAATTGAATTCAATGAATTAAATTAATAAATCGTTCAAATTGATGGCACTTTGTAAATGGTTGAATTTTTTGTTAAGAAGCACTTGTTTGAGCAAGCATGAGATGAGAGATGTTTAGAGCTGTTATGATGGATAAGACCCAGTTTTGATTTGAGTTAAAAATATTGGCTATGGTGGTTCATGTAAAGTTTTGTTGAAAGCTTGGATTATAAATGAAATGTGATAGAAGAATGTTGAAAGATAAGAATTATGGCATTTATTGGAGAGATGTTTGTGGAAATTCTGGTTGTGTGAGTGTCATGATCTGACAAATGATACTTGGATCAAATAATTCTGCATTTATTGAGTAATTTAAAATTGCATGTTCTTAGAAATAAATTGCATGTTCTTAAAATTCGGAATAAGTCCCTGAAATTATTGCATGTCCTGGAATATTTGGAGAATAATCTGAAACGGGAGATTTTTCTATTTACTGAAAATTGTCTTGTTTTGGCGAATCTCAATTAAAAGTCTTGTATTGTGTAATTTACTTAAAACCAATAAATTCTAAAATTAATACAATTGTAAATATTTTAAATTCAGTTCTCAAAGATTTGCTAGCTTAATCAATTTCATGGGAATAATAAATTTTGTTACGGGTGTTTGTCTATTTTTGCCTGCGGTCTCTCTGAGGTGTGTGTGTGTATGAGCGGTAGCACCGTTACGGCAGTGAGCAGAGAGGTCAAGAGGTCACAGGGAAAGATATGAGCCCGTAACTTAGCTCTATTAATGTTGTTGTTCTTGTTAATGTTGTAAGAGTTGAGAAAAAGGAATTAGAAAAATTAGGGACAAGGATAGAATAGTGTTAATCTGTATTTTGAGTGTTCTGTGGGAATTAAAGAAAGCGCTTTGGCTGTTTTGGGCTCGGAGCGCCTCTGGTCTGAATGTTTGCTCAGTACGAGTTGGTCAAGAGCACGGACTAGTTTGAGTTTAAAGGAGCAGTGTGAGAATTACTCTTTGCACGGTGCCATCAATGAACGAAATAATAAATAAATAAGAAACAGTTTAAGCTATTGAGACAGCATTGCAATTATTAAAGTAAATATCTTATCGGCAATCAGGCCCTAAAACAATTGAGGAGGTAGATACATTTCAAAATTTAATACAAATAATTGGAGTATAGAGGTTTAAATTGCTCAAGGTTATTTTTAATTTATTACAGTTCATTTTTCCGGGTACAATTCAAAAATATAAAAGGTTGTATCACCTGTCACATTAAAGGAGGTATTGGATAAACTAATTGCTTTTATAATTAACTTAAGATTGGGAGTTTTTTGTTTTATCTAAATTAAATATTAATAAAATAATTATTTTCAAAATTCTACGTTTACTCCTGCACTACTTCTCTCATTTTGTTGCAGAAGCTTAAAACTTAAAAGCTGCAATTCGGACCGTCCCGCAGACAACAAAACGTGACGGACACATATTCTAATTGAGGCAAAAAAAACTGTGCGTCAATCAGGTGATTAAAATTTTAAATTAAACATTTTAAACTAATTATAACCCGAAGTCACAATTATCTAAGTCAAATTTCTTCTCCCTTCTAGAGAACTGTCTATAGAACGGAGAAGCCCCAAAGAATTAAATTTTTTAGAGCCCAAAGGTAGAATCAAAAGTACACAGTACTCAAAATAGCGATACATTCACCAAAAAACCATAAACTGGACGTTGTGCCCAAAATTTGTATAATAAATAAATAATTCAACTTCAAAAAACAAATTACCACAAAATGTCCTCACACTTTATCATGGTTGGCCAGTTGACAGAATATTGGTTGAATAAAGCACTCCAGGATGAAGCGGACCCCAAACAGGCCCGAGCAAATCAAACTGAAATCAAAACCCTGATTAAAAAATTCACCAAAAAGAAGATGATACACGGAGGGGAGGACGCCATCGCCCCAACTGATGAGCAGTGGAAGAACATCAAAGACTATTACAAAGAAAAAATACAACAATGCAAACTGGAGCCTAAACGAAATGCCATCCTGTATAAAGTAAACCGCCTAAACATACAGAAGATCAAAAACGACTCTAATCGTCAAGCAAAAATACAAAAGCACGAGAAGGAACTCAAGATGGTTAAGAAGCTACAAAAATGGGCAGGAGAGCTGAAAGTCCTACAAGACACCAAAGAACTGTCTTCTATCTTGGTCCTAAAGAAAACCGGAAAAGAAGAGAAAATCAAGGAAGATCCAGTGCTAACTCGTAGACAATTCAGAGACTCTTGTTGTGACACTGAAGATGAAAAAGGGTCTGCTGAGAGAAGAGGAAGGTCACGCAGAAGAAGTAGAAGGGCAAAAGACTGGGATGAGGACACTGACAGAGAGATTTCTCTACTTGATAACATGTACCGACCATTACCCGACCCACCTATTGAACGAAGAGATTATTACCACAAGTCACCAAGACCATACCATCCCTCACCCTACGCCAGCGGCAAGCTGAGAAGCCCCGATACTAAAGCTGCTACATTCTCGAAGCCCTCCCAATTTGGAGAAGACTCATCCCCCAGAGCAACACACAAAGTACTGACAGGAGTTTATACTCCCAGCCATCGGAAGGAACGAGGGCCAAAAGCAAGTGTGTATCCAGTGAGAACAGACGGTCAAACTGTGGTCTATCAGCCATTTTCAATCAAAGACTGGAGTGCTTTGATGTTGACACTTCCAAGACTTACCAAAGGTGGCTTACCATGGCTAAGAGCTCTTTTCAAACAAACCGCAGGAGACCAACTTTGCTGGGGTGATATTCAGGCCGCTCTGACCAAAGCTGCTGATGAAACTGTTGCCAGAAACATCAAAAAAGCTATCGAAAGGAGCTTGAGATATACACTGCGTAATCAAGAAGGTGTATACAACTATCGTGATGTGCTGGAGAGAGAACTCAGTCAACGCTATCCTTCTGTCGTGACTGAAGAATTGTTGTCAATGCAAATGAAAGACAACGAAGACTACTACAGTTACAAACAACGTGCCACCAATCTATACCATGATGCCACAGGAGAGCGGATCGATGCCAGAGCAGGAATGTCAATCATCTATCGCTCAGCTCTGGTGAAAGGTATGCCAAAAGCAGTGCAAGACGCTCTGGACGACGTGATGGGCATATACACTAAATCTGACGATGAGTTCGACGCACACTGCAGCCATCAAATAAACAAGTACCAGAGGGGGAAAAAAGAGGCCGAGGAGAAGAAGCAAGAGCTGGAACTGGCCACTGTGAAATTCCAACTGCAGAAATACCAAAATGAACTCAAAGAAGAACAAGCAGCAGGAATTTAAGAAACCATCAATGGACTACTGGAATCAGGATGAAGCTGCCCATGCAGAACCGGATGCTGAAATCGATGAACAGCTTGATGACCCCATCCGACCCTCCGCCGCTGAGGCTCCAGAAGGGGAGGAAAAAGGGAGGAGATCGAGGAGATAGAGAAGAAAAAGGACAGTATAGGCCATATTATGATAATTTGTTAAATTTACAATGTGTAATCTTGACTACGCTGATTATATTATTCTCTGTTGTTATAGTATGGGGATACATTCTACTGACTGAGACTGATCTCGGACGGCTGGCAAACAACACGACAACCACAACGACCACTCACGGCACGACCAACTCAGCCAACCATACGGGTAAGACACAAGGAGCACTAAAAAGGGCAAAAAAATAACTTCCTAAAATTTCCAGAATTGAAATATTGCTATGAAGGCCAAACATGTAATGTTTTATTCGACGTATGTGAAATATTGGACTGTATGTCAAACATACCCGCTATAGATCATGTTTTTAATACCCAAATTGTTTGTAAAGACACTTGTCTGACCAGAGCTAATAATTATGAGGACCACAGGGTCACAAACAATGCCAGAGCAATTTCTAGTACGGACGATCATCATAATACAGACCAAGGTGATTTTAGAACTGATCAACAGCAGAGAATTACCCTGACAAAGATCAGGAAAGATGAGGCATCTTATCAAGCAGATCTAAAGCATTGCAGAGGGAGTAAATCCCCTACTCAGTGATGCAACTATCTATTCAAAATCCAGAAGTTAGAGACTTAGGAATATATGCTATAGGTTTCCAGTGCTCAAAAATCACCACTGTTTCATGTAATCGGAGAATCAATTTAAATTTTGAAGGCTATATCCACATAACCATATTAGTAATTAATAAGATTGCTCCAGTGAATGAAATAAATTCTTTGACTGAAGCAATAAAAATAGAGACAGGATTGGAAATGACAGAAAACACTTGGTTAAAATGGGTACAGTATACTGCCCATACTCTGACCACAGAAGATTGTATTGTATGTTCGGCTGCCAGACCACAACTAACTACTGCATTCATACCATATTCCAATAACAAGGACTTGACGTGTATACTTAAGCTCTTCATTAGAAAATCATTTGAACGGACTGATGAGTGTTATCAACTCCATGACAAGTTACCGGTTGTAACTTCAAAGGACATACCCACCACTTGGAAAATGGGAACTGCAATGTATACATGTTTCCTCAGAGATACGATCACAAATGCAGACATAAGGACTGACAACAGAGTTGACATTGAGGGTTTCACTAATAATTTTTGTAATCAGACTTTTACTTCTGACAATTATGACAATTTTGCACTTTTGACTAACCAATCCATTTCATGAGCAGATATTTGGTGGTTATGTGCAGACTTCCGTCTATATGCAATACTATCTCCAACATGGTCAGGTGTGTGTGTGCCAATTATGCTAATTATCCCATTCACTGTAGGTCCTACAGATTCATTGAACTTAAAACCGACCCAAGTTCTATATAAAACTGGACCGGACCATGTCCATAAGAGGTCCTTGTCCCCACAGCCTAAAGAAACTCTGGTGTACCTGAACATGCCTGGACAAGTTGGTTTCATAAAATGTTTGGCCCATGGGCTGCGACAATTGTCTCCATTATCACTATCATAGTGACTGTAATTGCTATGTTAATTGTAATTGGCTGTTGCGTTGTCCCTTGCCTCAGAGGTTTAATAGAGCGTCTGATCGCTACTGCCCTGGAGCGAAGGGATCCTCCATTATGAATTCTGTTGCTTCCAGTAGACCCCTAATTTCGACTTACTGATACATTAATCTAGTCTAATCAAAACTGAACGAATTAAGTTTTGGCTGAATAAATGAATAATCTAAATTCTAAGCCCTAAGGTGTTGCTCCTTGTGACTTATTCTGCCGTCCGAGTTTTGTACAATGATTTACATGATATATTGATAAAGACATTGAGATGTGTTATGCTCTATGAATGCTAAGGTTAAATTGTTATATTGGGATGATTAATTTTATTTGTAGAGGGAGCGTTTTGCCACTCTACTATGTAAGTGTGATCACATGTGTTTATGTGATCAAAGGGAGGGAACTGTGAGGAAAATATCTTTGTTATGAAATACGTCAAAGGTCGCTGATGTCCTGTTCTTGTGTTATCAATCAATAGTTACTAATACATTGAGGTTTACGACAATTCTGGGTGATAATGACTTAGATTTATGCTGATTCAGTAAAACCTAGAGACATGTTGTTTGTTAAACTAGGACTTTGCCTGTGTTTTATTACCATGTTATGTACCACCATGACACGTTGTCTGCATAAAGTTCCTTCCTAAGGGTCTTAGTAATGGGTTAATGATCCACTAAGTCTGTAGGTTAAATTTAGCTCAGTTCTGTACCTAAGACAGGAGACGACAGGACATCTGAACTGATCATGTCTGTATCCTCTGTTGATCAACATTAAAGTGCCTATACTGAACCACCTCAGCTTCCTGCATTTCTTCTACGAGGTCGTGAGAATTTCTTCTCACAGCCACATCAAGAGGCCGATCCGACATCATGACCAGTGCACAGGTGCGCCCCAGACTGCCCACAATAAAAGGCCACCCCGAAATGTGCATTTTTTTTGCTTTATTTTTTTGGGGGTCTGGGGACTCAGAACCAGTCAGTATCTGGTGTGACCACCATTTGCCTCATGCAGTGCAACACATCTTCTTCGTATAGAGTTTATCAGATTGTCAATTGTGGCCTGTGGAATGTTGGTCCACTCCTCTTCAATGGCTGTGCAAAGTTGCTGGATATTAGTGGGAGCTGGTACACGCTGTCGTATACGCCGGTCAAGCACATCCCAAACATGCTCAATGGGTGACATGTCCGGTGAGTATGCTGGCCATGCAAGAACTGGGACATTTTCAGCTTCCAAGAATTGTGTACAGATCCTTGCAACATGGGGCCTTGCATTATCTTGCTGAAACATGAGGTGATGTTCATGGATGTATGGCACAACAAGGGGCCTCAGGATCTCATCACGGTATCTCTGTGCATTCAAAATGCCATCAATAAAATGCACCTGTGTTCTTCGTCCATAACAGCCTTTGAAGAGGAGTGGACCAACATTCCACAGGCCACAATTGACAATCTGATAAACTATGCGAAGAAGATGTGTTGCACTGCTTGAGGCAAATGGTGGTCACACCAGATACTGACTGGTTCTGAGTCCCCAGACCCCCAATAAAGCAAAAAAAAAAACACATTTCGGGGTGGCCTTTTATTGTGGGCAGTCTGGGGCGCACCTGTGCACTGGTCATGATGTCGGATCGGCATCTTGATGTGGCGCACCTGTGAGGTGGGGTGGATTGTCTTGGCGGGGCAGAGGTGCTCGCTGTCACACATTTGGACAGAATTGTGAACAATGTTTGAGAGAAATGGTAGTGTTGTGTATCTGGAGTGAATTTTGGATCTTTGGGTCCATCTCAGGAAAAATGGGAGCAAAAACAAAAGTGTTGCGTTTATATTTTTGTTGAGTGTGTATATATATATATATATATATATATATATATATATATATTAGGGCTGGGAATATTAACGCGTTAATCACGATGAGATTAATGTAAGTTATGATCGCGAACAATTTTTTAAATCGCGATCAGAGTTTGCCAGCATTTTCCGCAATTCTACCATCCATATGCAGCTCATTTGGTTGTATTAATTAAACTCATTGTCGGTTAAACGCGCTATTTTGAGTTTGCTAGTATTTTGTTCCTTCTACGCATCCGTAGGCAGCTCGAGCGGGCTTCAATCATTTATTTACAATTTCTCAAAGTAAGCACTATTACTGGTTCATTGTTACTTTTTCCTTTCTCTGCACTTTTTTGAAATAAAAAAAATGGTGAGAAATACTTTGCATTGTGAGTTTAACTTTAGATTCGAACGGTCTTACTGCAAGATATCAATTTTAAACATGCAAAATAAATCACGATTAATCGCGATTAACTATGAAATTTCTGAGATTAGTTGCGATCAAGAAAATTAATCGTTTGACAGCCCTAATATATATATATGTGCTCCTCACCTTCCACGGTGGTTGGTCTCTCAGTCTCATCCAGCTCGAGGCCTGGGAGCTTGAGAGTTCTGCGCAGTATCTTTGCTGTTCCTACTACTGCACTTTTCTGGACTGAGACGTCTGATGTTTTTCCTGGGATCTGTTGTAGCCACTCCTCCAGTTTGGGAGTTACAGCCCTGAGTGCTCCGATCACCATGGGCACCACTGATGCCTTCACCTTCCAGGCCTTCTCCAGCTCTGATGTTACCATCGCTTGGAATTGCAATGTCCATCACCATGGCTCTGTTCTGTTGCTTATCCACCACCACTATGTCTGGTTGGTTCGCCATCACCATTCTGTCAGTCTGTATCTGGAAGTCCCACAGGATCTTGGCTTGGTCATTCTCCGCAACCTTCGGAGGTGTTTCCCACCTTGACCTTGGGGTCTCCAGCCCGTACTCTGCACAGATGTTTCTGTACACTATGCCCACCACATGGTTGTGTCGCTCCATGTATGCTTTCCCTGCCAGCATCTTACACCCTGCAGTTATGTGCTGGACTGTCTCAGGAGCCTCTTTGCACAGCCTACACCTTGGGTCTTGTCTGGTGTGGTAGATCTGGGCCTCTATTGCTCGGGTGCTCAAGGCCTGCTCCTGTGCAGCCAGGATGAGGGCCTCTGGGCTGTCCTTCAGACCAGCCATCTCCAGCCATTGGTAGGATTTCTTGATATCAGCTACTTCAGTTATGTTTCAGTGGTACACCCCATGTAGGGGCTTGTCCTGCCATGATGGTCCCTCCAGCACCTCTTCCTCTGCACTCCACGGTCTGAGGCATTCCTTGAGCACATCATCTGTCGGGGCCTTGTCCTTGATGTACTTATGGATTTTGGATGTTTCATCCTGAACAGTGGTTCCCACACTCACTAGTCCTCGGCCTTCTTCCTTCCAGCTCGTGTATAGTCTCAGGGTGCTGGATTTGGGATGGAACCCTCCATGCATGGTCAGGAGCTTTCATGTCTTAACGTCTGTGGTCTGTATCTCCTCCTTTGGCCAGCGTATGATTCCTGCTGCGTATCTGATCACTGGCAGGGCATAGCTGTTTATTGCCTGGGCCTTGTTCTTGCCATTGAACTGACTTCTTAGGACTTGCCTTACTCGTTGCAGGGATTTGGCCGTAGCCGCTTTCCTTGTTGCCTCTTCAAGGTTGCCATTTGCTTGTGGGATACCAAGGTACTTGTAACTGTCCTCAATGTCTGTTATTTTTCCTTCTGGGAGTGAGACCCCCTCTGTGTGGACTACCTTCTCTCTCTTTGTCACCATCCTACTACATTTCTCAAGCCCGAATGACATTCCAATGTCTGTGCTGTAGATCCTGGTGGTGTGGAGTGTGGTGGTGTCAGTGAGTCGATGTCTCGCTCACTCTTAGTGTACAGCTTGATGTCATCGATGTAGAGAAGGTGACTGATGGTGGCCCCATTTCTGAGTCGTTATCCGTAGCCAGTGCTTTTGATGATTTGGCTGAGGGGGTTCAGACCTATGCAGAACAGCAGTGGGGACAGTGCGTCTCCTTGGTATATGCCGCATTTGATGGACACTTGTGCAAGTGGCTTGCCATTTAACTTCAAGGGTGGTTTTCCACAACCGCATCGAGTTTGCAATGAATGCCCTGAGTCTTATTGATATTGTACAGCTCCAAGCACTCAGTGATTCATGTGTGTGGCATTGAGTCATAGGCTTTCTTGTAATCAATCCAGGCAGTGCACAGGTTCTGACGGGTTCTGACGGCAGTGCACAGGTCTGACGGGTTCTGCAATCACAGGCGACTGTTCGGTCAACCAGGAGTTGGTGTTTGGCCCCCCTGGAGTTTTTGCGGATGCCCTTCTGTGCTGTGCTCATGTATTGATCCATGTGCCTGCTTATCTTAGCCGCCATGATGCCTGACATGAGCTTACATGTTGTGGAGAGACAGGTTATTGGCCGATAGTTGAATGGGACTGTACCCTTCGAGGGATCCTTCAGGATCAGTATCGTACGCCCTTGGGTTAGCCATTAAGGGTGAGTCCCATCCCTTAGCAGCTGGTTCATTTGTGCTGCCAGGCGCTCATGGAGAGCAGTGAGCTTCTTTATCCAGTATGCGTGGATCATATCAGGGCCTGGTGCTGTCCAATTTTTCATGCCTGAGACTCTTTCCTGAATGTCTGCCACTGTGATGGTGACTGGATCTTGTTCAGGGATGTTGCTGTGGTCTTTCTTCAGAGCCACCAGCCACTGTGCATCGGTGTTATGTGATGCCTCCCTTTCCCATATGCCTTTCCAGTACCTTTCACTCTCCAGCCTTGGTGGGTCTGCTCTGGTGTTATCCCCCTGCCATTGAGCGTACACTTTCGCAGGTTGTGTTGCGAACAACCAGTTTATTCGTCTGGCCTTGTTATCTCGAGTGTACCTCTTTAGGCGGCTGGCTAAGGCTTGTAGCCTTTGCTTGGCAGTTTCGAGTGCTTCAGATATGGGCATCTGGCTGTACCTCTTGGGTACTTGCTTTTTCATTGCACCTTTCTGGGCCTCTGACAATTGGCTAACTTCTCTCCGCACCTGTTTGATTTTAGCCTCTAACCGTCTTTTCCATGGTGGGTATTGTTTGTCATGGCTCCCATGGTTGCTCTTATAGCCCAGTACCTCTAGGATCACTGCTGCTTAAGTGTATGTCAGCTCATTGGTTTCAGTGATGGTTGTGGTAGGGATCGCTTTCAGTGCTGCATGTTCTAGAGACTTTCAGATGGTACTTCACTTAGCCTCTGTAACTAGCGTCGGGGTTGCCTTGTGTACATTCGGGCCATGATCTTATCTTTCAGGTCAGACGCTGCCCCGCTCAGCGTGATACTTATTTGGGCTTCGTACTCAATCTCTGGTTGGGGAGTTGGTGTTAACTCCCCTCTGACCTGGCGTCCTAGCTCACCTTTGCTGTAGCATTTGTGTTGTACCTCGTCAATCTCTAGTTGTGGTAGCAGTTGCCATTTGTGGATGTTGGAACACTGAACTACTAGTTGTTTGGCCGTTAGCTTGGACTGTGGATATCGTAGTAACCATTCATCCCACATCCTGTTCATGTAACCCTCTGCCTAGGGTTACTGGAGTAGTAGCATATATATATAAGTAATATATATATATATATATATATATATATATATATTAGAGAAATACCAGGGGCTCAAGGAAGAGCTGGAGAAGGCCTGGAAGTCTTAGTCTTAAGCCTTTATTGGTCTCACACACAATGACACACAGTGACACACAGGAGAAATTTGACAGAATAACAAGTGAATCCAGAAAAAATCCAGTAGAAATTTACCACAGATGTATGATACGGCCTGAGAGGCCCTAACTAAGTCTGTAACTGATTAACAACCCAATTTCATTAGAAATCTCAAAAACAACTTATACATGACATATGTGACCGACCGCGGCGAAACAGGACACAAGTGATCGAGGAGGCGTTTTGAGATATTCACAGATTCTGAAAGTATAGATTCTAAGCTTTCCAATGATGCCTTACACAGAAAAATCTGACAATATTTGAAAGCATGGATATCAGATTTTGGTAAGGGGTGAAATCAGCTTCTAAAGTCTTCTCATTTTTCTCACAACTTGCCTCATTTGCATGACATTAAGCTAAGCCCTCCCCCATCACTGACTATCTGTGGTGTGGAGTTTCAGGGCAGGTCAGAATTAGTGCAGAATTATACTTTGTTAAAATGAAAATGCTTTTATAACAAAAAGTACATATAACCATTCAATAATTAAGTTAAATTAATTAAGTTAAAAAGTTAAGTTAAAAATCACTTATTGTTAATTTAATACAATACAAAATAGTATAAGACACCACGCACGCACACACACACACACACACACACACACACACACAGCCCTGGTTTAGTCCTGTTTTAGTCCTGCTTTAGTCCTGGTTTAGTCCTGTTTTAGTCCTGCTTTCGTCCTGCTTTCGTCCTGGTTTGGTTGAGTCCTGTTTTAGTCCTGTTTTAGTCCTGTTTTAGTCCTGGTTTAGTCCTGGTTTAGTCCCGGTTTAGTCCTGGTGTAGTCCCGGTTTACTCCAGTTTTAGTCCAGTTTTAGTACTAGGTCAGTGTTTCCCAACAAGTACCCCTAGGGGTACACGAGCACACTGCAGGGGGTACTCGGCAGTGTCGCGGTTAGGCGCAGGGGAAGATTTTTTTGAATTTTTAAATTCTAATTTGAGTAAATTTGAGTTAAAGAAAAGAGAGAGAATGTCTGAGAATTAAATTTTCAAATTAAGGAGATGAAATAAAATGAATTTCATTTAATAATCCGTTGTGTCACATTCTACTTTTTTCAGAATTATCAACACGAATGAGTGAGGTGGTACTCAAGGTATGACAAAAAAGCTCAGGGGGTACACAAGACAAAAATGGTTGGGAAACAATGTTCTAGGTGTTTAACCGGGTTTAACCAGGACCGCGTGGCTAGCCGCTAGCTGGCTAGCGTTTAGTCCCGGTTTTAGTCCTGGTTTAGTCCTGGTTTAGTCCTTCTTTAGTCCTGGTTTAGTCCTGTTTTAGTCCTGTTTTAGTCCTGGTTTAGTCCTGTTTTAGTCCTGGTTTAGCCCTGGTTTCGTCCTGTTTTAGTCCTGCTTTAGTTCTGGTTTAGTCCTGTTTTAGTCCTGGTTTAGTCCTGTTTTAGTTCTGGTTTAGTCCTGGTTTAGTCCTGTTTAAGTCCTGCTTTAGTCCTGTTTTAATCTTGTTTAGTCCTGGTTTAGTCCTAACCTGGGAAATCCCAGGCTGCTTTCGTTCGATCTGAAAGACAGCCTGGCAACTATGGCAAGCGAGCTCTCCCAATTCTGGGAGCCAATCAGAAAGCGGGAGGGGTGACAAGACAGTGACGCGTACTACGTGACAATTGGAAACTTATAGTTTGAACTGACAACTGACATGATTGGCTATGGGCTACGTATACGCCAAATGATAGACATTCGTAACACCCAATAAACGGCCGTTGGCGATCGTAAACCACACCTCCGCTACGAGATATTTCGAAGGTGGCTCCCAGACCATATATCACTTGTGATATGGTCAGGTGTAAACCAGGCAAGTTTAGTCCTGTTTTAGTCCTGATTTTGCCCTGGTTTAGCCCTGTACACACACGCTAATGTTGACACAAGGCTCCCTGCTTTCACCTAATATCTCCATTTGATGCAGAAATATGATGATAATTATGACTCACCCCACGTTGCAGTGTTTTCGTATCTCCATGTGTAAACGCGTATTGTGTGTTTCGGAGCTAAATCACACTCTGTACACGAGCTTCGGAGAAACAAACGTGTCCCAAACCTGTCCCAAAGGTCTCCCGAATGGGTCATGTGTCCAAGTAGAAGTTAAAAGTCCATTTTCATGTCCTTTAGTGTCCTGCAGTTTCGCTTACATACGCACGAGCTCCTCACAGCTGATAGACGAACGGCGCTTCTCACAACGGGACTGGCTGGCGCACGAGCGTGGGAAAATATGTTGACTTATACACGCCCTGTTTCTATCGGAAAAACAAGCCAGTTTGAAATTAAAAATGTATTTAACATAACTAATGCTGTTATCTGAAACATGGAGTGGCTTCTTCATGATCTCAACTAGCACATTCTGCAAAAAAACGAAAATCACCAAAAAAACCCCAAAAAACTTCTAATGCAAATATCTCCGTCTCACCAATCCCGACAAGTGGACCTTTTTAGAGTGGTAGGACACACATATATATATATATATATATGATTATATGAATGGTTATTGTAAAGATTTCCATTACAGCACCGAGTAGCGTCATAAATTAAAATAGCAACGTTTTTAGCGCGATCTGCTCTGAATGTGAGCAGTGGACCGCTCATGTTTAACGAGGCGTCTTTCCAAATTTTTCAGGCCTCAATATCCCATCTGAGTACAGACATTGTCACAGCAGGTTGAGAAAAGAAGGAAAAGCAGAAAAGACGATTTCTTATTGGACATCCACACAGCCTCTTTGTGAGAACCACGCTGTTTGGAAAGAACGAGTCTTTGGTCCCGTAATCTGGGTTAGGGTTTAGATCCGGCGTTGGTCTTCCTTTAATTATAACCTGCTTTGACCCAAAGTCCAGTTCAGAAAACTGCTTGAGCTTTAATATGAAAGCTTCCTCCATTTAAAAAGTACGGCCAGACAAGAAGAAAAAAGTGAATGGATTGCGAAACTTGACTTGCTTATTCTGACGGCTGGTGCCTCTCCGCACGTCTCTGACCACTATTTGAATGTTAAAAGTGAAAATTCAGTGATTTTGAATAAAGAATGAATTAAAATGGCAAAGTTAAATAGAAATAACTTTAGAGTACAAATCATTGGATGAATATAACCATTTATTTTTTTGATTTTACTTTTTTTTTCTCTGCGATGAGAGTTATGACTGCATGTCACTGATGCACATATTATTTCATAATAATGTTAAATGCAATTCAGTAAGAGTGTACAAGTTCAGCATAAATAAAGTTAATGGCCTGGCTCATATGAACTGTTCATGGCAAACCAAGACACACTCAGAACACATGACTAATTATTTAATTTATTTATTGTAGTTAAAAAATATTGACATCAGAAGAACCAGGTTTCAGTATCTGAAGTGTGACTATGAGTTTAATGGCTTTTCTAAACCAGGGAAACATCATTGTGTACATTAGAGGATTCATGAGAGAGTTTAGAAGATATATTGATACTGTAATGACAATTAAAGGAGTACCTAGTATTGTGAGGTGGGTTTCAGAATACACTATAAAAAAGTATGGGCAGTAACAAGCAAAGTACACAACCACAATAATCCCCAGATTTCGTACGGCTTTAATCTCTGATCTTTTCCTCGTCTTGGAGGTCACAGCTGTAACTTGAGAACGCATGGCTCGAGCCTGAGAAACAGCTACTATCACAACTCTAGTGTACAGGAAAATAATAATACAAACTGGAATGACACAACTCATTAATAAATCTGCTGCTTCAGAGAAGAAAATCACACATTCTCCTTCACAAGAATTGTATTTTCCAGGATGTATATAATTCTCATGAAGAAATAAAATTGAGTACCCAAAAGAGTACAACCAGCACACACAGATGCTGATGGTGACCACCTTTCCAGTCACTCTCATTTGGTAGAGCAGAGGTTGACAAATGGCCACGTAGCGATCCGCTGAAATAAGGATGATATTTCCGACTGAAGAGGTAAATATTGTGATGGTTAATGTGTAATACATCACACACATGAGATTGCCCAAAGTCCAGCAAATTTTCCATTTAATGCCATCAGCTGGTATGACCACAAGACCAACAAGGAAATCGGACACTGCCAAAGAAAGGAGCGTGAGGTTTGTCGAGGTGTGGAGCTGTCTGCAAAGAGGAAGAAAAATATAAATAAATTATAATTGAGAATTTTAGATTTTTCTGAAATAATTATGTATAAAAAATAGCAATATTTCAGACAAGTATGGCAGATTTAAGGCCACATGGTCATATAAAAGAAAGTACTATAATCTGACGTTGTTAATGACATGACAACAAAACGTGTTTTTAATTTTGGATTCAAAATCAGTATTGAGTATTCAGTCTATTCCTTAGTATGAAATGTTAGTCTTCTGACAACACTAATATCTACAAATGGAACCCAACTTATTTGAACTTTTTCACTTTATATGTTTATTTATTGTTTAAAAGGAGAGTGCACAGAATACGTTGATCCCAAAGAGAAAAGATGCTCTGCTCCCGATTTAGATACAAACTAGTTTCCACCTGTAGTCCTCGTGTAGGTACAAAAGACTGACTTAATCAATAGTAACGTGTCTTTAAAATAACAACTATCCAATTCATCAATAAACATTTAAAACAATCAAAATCTTTTAAAACTAATTCCCATAAATATCAAGTTTCAAATTGATCACATCTTCTAAAAATACACACAATCTGATTCACAAACATCTGTCCAGGCACTATGGATGAAAAATGGCCCTGACTAATTCTGGTCACATTCAATGAAATGTTGATTAATGTACACTGTCCCTATTAAATAAACCAAATAAATAACACATTGAATACAAGTTAACTTTTTTAAAATCTGGATGAAATCTGGATCAATCATTTAAACCAGTGTTATTCAACATTTGCATTCTAACAATGAACATATCGCATTACAATACTCCAATCCAATCATGTACAGGACCAAGATATCTTTGTCTTTATTTGTTCCAAAATAATAATTACCTGAAATGTGTAATGGCAATGATAACCAGAAGGTTGAGTACGCTAGTGAGTATTGACACAAAACCGAGCAACACATTGGTTATCAGATTTTCAGTTGGGTCGATCTTACTCTTCCTACAGGAGCTGTTGTGGAGGTGGGGAAAGCACAGTTCTGTCTCATCCATCTCCATCCTCTGACAGAGAAAGAGGGTGGATCTTTTCTGATATATTTTCTGATGTTCTCCAAAGACCAGCCCCGGCATATCTCAAAGGTCTTCTACATAATAATATTAATAAGAATAATTAAAGCTGCAAGCAGCCCTCGTCTGACATGCATGCCCCTCCCACGCTACCGCCCCAGCACACTATTTTCCCTTCCCAAAAGCCGGCCAGGCCAACAGATCCTGCACAATGTGCACCTTTAAATGTTTAAATCTTTGCGCCCCTGCTGGCCAACCATGAAAAATACCCCATGTCCCTAATATACTGTATATTTGTCATTCATAGAATTCAGTTCCCAAATTTAGTACAAATCCAATTATGTTGACATTTCATGTCTATGCTAGGGGGCGCTATAGTGTACACTTTTCATATGCTTTATAGCGGAATATATTCAGGCTGAGAGCACACATTAGTGATTAAAGTTTCAGCACGATCGGACTAAGCATGTGAGTCTTTGCACCCCTGCCAATCGTGAAAAATTCCCCATGTACATTATATATATATATACACTCAACAAAAATATAAATGCAACACTTTTGTTTTTGCTCCCATTTTTCCTGAGATGGACCCAAAGATCCAAAATTCACTCCAGATACACAACACTACCATTTCTCTCACACATTGTTCACAAATCTGTCCAAATGTGTGACAGCGAGCACCTCTGCCCCGCCAAGACAATCCACCCCACCTCACAGGTGCGCCACATCAAGATGCCGATCCGACATCATGACCAGTGCACAGGTGTGCCCCAGACTGCCCACAATAAAAGGCCACCCCGAAATGTGCATTTTTTTTGCTTTATTGGGGGTCTGGGGACTCAGAACCAGTCAGTATCTGGTGTGACCACCATTTGCCTCATGCAGTGCAACACATCTTCTTCGCATAGAGTTTATCAGATTGTCAGTTGTGGCCTGTGGAATGTTGGTCCACTCCTCTTCAAAGGCTGTTATGGACGAAGAACACAGGTGCATTTTATTGATGGCATTTTGAATGCACAGAGATACCGTGATGAGATCCTGAGGCCCATTGTTGTGCCATACATCCATGAACATCACCTCATGTTTCAGCAAGATAATGCACGGCCCCATGTTGCAAGGATCTGTACACAATTCTTGGAAGCTGAAAATGTCCCAGCTCTTGCATGGCCAGCATACTCACCGGACATGTCACCCATTGAGCATGTTTGGGATGTGCTTGACCGGCGTATACGACAGCGTGTACCAGCTCCCACTAATATCCAGCAACTTCGCACAGCCATTGAAGAGGAGTGGACCAACATTCCACAGGCCACAATTGACAATCTGATAAACTCTATGCGAAGAAGATGTGTTGCACTGCATGAGGCAAATGGTGGTCACACCAGATACTGACTGGTTCTGAGTCCCCAGACCCCCAATAAAGCAAAAAAAAAAAAAAAAAAAAAAAAAAAGCACATTTTGGGGTGGCCTTTTATTGTGGGCAGTCTCATGAATATATATATATCTGCCTACATTTACCCAGTATGTCACCTGCCCCCCCACAAATATTGGATTTATTTTTTGCCAATGCCAAGGAGGCTTATTCCTCATCCCCACTGCCTCCCCTGGGGAGAGCTGACCACAATATTGTCCATCTGCGGCCTGTGTATCAGCCCATTGTGCACAGACAGCCTGTGGTGTCCCGTGTGGTGAAGAAGTGGACTGCTGAGAGTGAGGAGGCTCTGAGAGACTGCTTTGGCACCACAGTGTGGACAGAGCTCTGTGACCCCCATGGAGAGGACATTAATGCAGTGACAGGATGCATCACGGGCTACATAAATTTTTGTTTTGAAAACATCGTTCCCTCCCAAACGGTGCGGTGTTTTTCAAACAATAAACCGTGGATTAACCCTGACATAAAGGCTCTGCTGAAGGAGAAGAAGAGAGCTTTTAGGTCAGGGACCAAGGAGGAGCTGAAGGCTGCACAGAAGAGGCTGAGGAGAGAAATCAGGACGAGCCAGGCCAGCCACAAGAGGAAGATGGAGCGACAGCTACAGGAGAGGAACATCCAGGGGGTGTGGAGAAGTCTCAAGACCATCTCAGGCTTCAAAGCACCTCCTGCCCAGACGGAGGGGGACCTGCAGTGGGTGAATGACCTCAATGCTCACTTCAGGAGATTTGATCAATCACTCGGCACCCCTCCCCCCACCCAGCTGCCAGCTCTAACCTCCCCAGCTGGACAATGGGGAACTCCTGCTCCTCTTCACATCTTTACCTCTGCTCTTCAGCCCTCCACCACACATGGACTCACCCATCCCCCCAGCCTGCCACTGTCATTCTCTGCAGCCCAGGTGAGACAGGAGCTCAAGAAGATTAGGCCGAGGAAGGCAGCAGGACCAGACGGCATCAACTCCAGGCTCCTTAAGTCATGTGCAGATGAACTGTGCGGAGTTATGGAGCATGTCTTCAACATGAGCCTTAAGCTGAGGGTGGTACCACAGCTCTGGAAGACCTCCTGCGTGGTACCAGTGCCGAAGACACCGCACGCCAAAGACCTCAGCAGCTTCAGGCCATCCCACCTGATGAAGACACTGGAGAGACTGGTCCTTGGCCACCTCCGCTCCACCGTGAGCTCAGCGGCGGACCCGCTGCAGTTTGCGTACCGGCCTGGCATCGGAGTGGAGGATGCCGTCATCCACCTGCTGCATCGCTCACTGTCTCACCTGGAGAACCCCGGCAGCACTGTGAGGATTCTCTTCTTTGACTTCTCCAGTGCTTTCAACACCATCCAGCCACTGCTCCTCAGGGACAAACTGGAGACTGCCGGTGTGGACTGTGACCTGGCAGACTGGATCCTGGACGACCTCACAAACCGGCCCCAGTTTGTGAGAGCCAAGAACTGTGTGTCTGACCTCCTGACCTGCAGTGTGGGGGCGCCCCAGGGCACTGTCCTCGCGGCCTTTCTTTTCACCCTCTACACTGCAGACTTCAGACACAACATGGACAGCTGCGTCCTCCAGAAGTTCTCTGATGACTCTGCCATCATTGGCCTCATCAAGGATGACGATGATGGGGAGTACAGAGGACTAATACAGGACTTTGTGGACTGGTGTCAGCGGAACCACCTCATCATCAATGCAGGGAAGACCAAGGAGATGGTGGTGGACTTCCGCAGACGCCACTCTACTGCTCCCTCAGTGAACATCCAGGGAATGGACATTGAGAGAGTGGACTCTTACAGGTACCTAGGTGTTCATCTGAACAATAAACTGGACTGGACTCATAACACAGATGCACTGTACAGGAAGGGCCAGAGTCGGCTCTATCTCCTGAGGAGACTCAGGTCTTTTGGAGTGAGAGGGCCACTCCTGAAGACCTTCTATGACTCTGTGGTGGCATCAGCCATCCTGTACGGTGTGGTCTGCTGGAGCAGCAGCATCACAGAGAGGGAGAAGAAGAGGCTGGACAAGGTCATCAGGAAGTCCAGCTCTGTCCTGAGCTGTCCTCTGGACTCAGTGCAGGAGGTGGGGGACAAGAGGGTCCTGGCTAAGGTCACCTCTATGCTGGACCATGAGTTTCACCCCCTGCAGGATGCTCTGTCGGCTCTGGAGAGCAGCTTCAGTGACAGACTGATTCACCCTCGCTGTGTGAAGGAGAGGTTTCGCAGGTCTTTCCTTCCTGCTGCTGTCAGACTGTACAACGAACACTGTTAACATGTCATTCAACTTTATCTGCACTACAATATTCAGCTATACTCCAGAGTCTATTTTTAGGTCTATTTTTAAATTATCCTTGGCCATTATTTATTTATTATATTGTTCTGTTGCATGCTACTTTTTCTTGCTGTTCTTGATCTGTGCGTTGCAACACTGGAATTTCCCCACTGTGGGACTAATAAAGGCATATCTTATCTTATAATTTTTTTTGCTTCTTAAAGTTGCTTCTTTTTTTTTTACTTGTAGTCATGCATACAATTTAATTTCCAAAGTTGGGACAGATCAGATTTTTTTGGATATTTATTGCACCCATTTTGTACTTTCTTCGGCGGCACGGGGCCTAAAAAAAATAAATCTAAGTTTCCGATTGCCGACCGACCCTGTTGATTTGCATGCGACCCAAATTATTTTATTGGACTGAATAAAATAAAATACATTTGATACTGAAATTAATTTTACAAGCTTCGGTTAAAAAAGAAAGAAAGAAAACTAATAGCCTACTGTATTTTTCGATTTCTGCGAGACTACAATCGACGTCATTCACCACGCCTGCGCTGCAATGTGTAATGTAATGTGCTTCTGAGTGCGCGCTCACCTGTCACACAGAGGAGAGAGTCCGGGTTGGGGTGTAGCCGTATTTTTTGTTGAATGCAAACCATTCATTCATCTATCACGTTAATCTGTTCATCCTGCTGGTTTTCATGAGTTCCATTTCATCCTGCTGCGCTGTCATAGCTGTGTGCGCTCTTTTTGTAATAAATGCACAAAACGCATATCTGGATCTCAGCGTATCTGTCACCATAGCCTCCTCTTTGCGCGTCACAAATCTGCGAGCCATAGGACCCAACCTCATATTCTCGGCGGCTAAAAGGTTTGAGTTTGGAATCCGCAACATTCTGCTTTACTTCCATGTGACAAAACAAAACTGCGGCCGTGTCCCAGTTCCCAGAGCGCACAGCTCGGAACGCTCCGAGCCGCGCGCTCTGGGAATTGGGACACGGCTTCTAATGGCAAAGAAACATGTCTGCGGCGCCATTTGCCCACAAAAATAACAACAAAAGACCGGGCGAAACAGTTCCCCTCCTAGAAGTAATTTATTTTCGATATTGGTAAGGTTGTTTTAGGACCATATCTGTGATCTCTGTGTCTTTGTATTATTCTTTGTCAGTAATAACTCAGTATTCAAAATATTACTCAATTTTAATTACAAATAGCGAAAATCGCAACTATTTATCGCAACTTTCACTTCCTCCCGCAACAAAAACCTTAAAAGCACCGCAACTTTCATCGCAACTTTTTGGAAAAGCTCCCGGAAATTCAGGGATTTTAGCCCGCAACAATCACAAAAAATGCCCGTGAAATCCTGGGGGGTCTGGGAAAGGAGAAATGACTGTTTTGAACACACAAACACACAGTTTTATGTGGGGTTGTGTCCCATTTGCTTTTACATACATACAACAGCTGTTTGCTTGCAACAGTACAGTAGCTAACCTACATCAGCATTAGGTTTGTTGACTCATGCCCAGGAGGAAACTATTTAACTGTACCTTTTTCAATATATCTCTTGTTCTTACTGTACTGTACTGTGCTTGTTCTTCTTCTTCCAGTAGGCCTCTGTTGGCCTGTAATGGGACATGTTTAGAATGGTGAATGACAAATTGAATTTCTTCTTTTATAATGGTGAATGAGTGTTGTCACTAAGTCTGTGTTGTCACCACAATTTCTACAGAACAGATTTTTTTTCTCACTATACCCCCTGCACAAACTGTGTAGAGTTCTACTGTTAGGCCTAAAGCATATCTGTATGTTAAGTATACTGTACATATCATTGTTAAGATTATGCAGTGCCAGTTTTATGTTGACCAATGTCAACACCGTGTTAAATGTAGTATTCAAACTTGTTTACTGCTTCTAAATTTAATGACTGCCATCTGAAAGAAGAACATAAAAAACAATACAAAATCAGCATGTATTTTTGTAACATTATAAGATATATTCTACATGTACTCTGTACAGTCAACGACCTGGTTTCGCATGACATGTTGGAGTTTCGTTCGACTATACTATAGAATATGCCCTTAGTATTGAGATAGCTTTGGGAAATTATGCCAATGTCAATTATAGTCTTTATTGAAATAGTACTGCTGCGGAAGGAAATAAAATAAAATACATTTTCAAAATTTCCATATTCCCACTGGAAAAAAAATAAAAAATAAAAATAAAATAAATTCCCTACCTACCCATGTCTAGAACTGTCAACAAATCGGAAACTAACATATATATTTTTTTAGGCCCGGTGGCTGAGTGGCTAGCGCTCATGCTTCACAGCAATAAGGTTTCTGGTTTGATCCCCGGGTCGCCCGAGCCTTTCTGTGTGGAGTTTGCATGTTCTACCCGTGTCTGGATGGGTTTCCTCCGGGCACTCCGGTTTCCCCCACCAAAAAGCAAAACATGCACCATAGGTAAAATCCTCCAGCTGAGGTCCTGACCAAGCCGAAGCAAGAAGATCATGGAGATGGTCCCCGGGCGCAGTAATGTGCTGCCCACTGCTCCTAATAACAGGATGGGTTAAATACAATAAAGTCACTTCTTCTTCTTCTTACATTAATCTGTTCAGGGTTGGGGTGTACCCACGATTCAAGTTTGGTTGAAATCAGCAAAAGTTTGTGCAATTTGGCAATTTTACCATGAGAAATTATGTCATAATTTATGTCATCACGCTCTAAGAATGATCACGAGTGTCACTGACTTTTTGGATTGGGATGGCATATACAATTTTGTTTCAATCTATAGGGGGCACTAATGCGGAATTTTTTTTTTTTTTAACATTAAGTAGCTTTTAGGGCAGAGAGTTTAAGAACTGATTCAAATTTCATTGAAATTGGAGTGTAAATGGGAGCAATTTGTAAAAATTCAAATTTTCCGAAATTCTGAGCAATATTTGTTGCATCACTGCTCAGAGACCGTAAGACCTGTGTCAAAAACTTGGATAAATTTTGATGTCCCACCCATCATTGAGATAATGTATCAATTTGAGTGTTCGGGCAAATGCTCTAAGAGGAATACGTAGACATATGGAATTTGAGTCATGCTTAGCAAATATTGATCCAATATTGCTGTCCCTGGTGGAGCACACGACATTGGTGTAATAATATTTTGTTGACATCGGCACGTCTCCCATAGGCGCAATGTATTTTGAATTTTCCAGGTGGCGCAGTGTCACCATTTTTTATACCCATGCATGCAACCTATATTTTATTTTTTTTTAAAAAGTTTTAGGAAGTGTTTTGAGCCTGGATTTAAACAACGTAGAGTCCTGTCTCACATATTCAGGAAGACTGTTACAGGTTTTAGCTGCATAAAACTAAAACACTAACTCCTTGTGTTTAGTCCTGACCCTGGGCACCAGCAGGAGGCCGGATCTAAACCAGAACTAAACCAGGACTACAGCAGGAGGCTGGTCCCTGAGCTCCTCAGAGTGCAGATGGTTCATGTGGCATTAACATGTCAGAGATGTACTTTGGTGCTGGACCATGGAGAGACCTGTACACAAGCAGAGCTGCTTTAAAGTCTAAAGTCTATTCTCCGAGCCACAGGAAGCCAGTGCAGACACCTGAACACAGGACTTATTAGCTAAAAAATATTTTGATCAGATGAACCAGGTTTCAGTATCTGAAGTGTGACTATGAGTTTAATGGCTTTTCTAAACCAGGGAAACAGCATTGTGTACATTAGAGGATTCATGAGAGAGTTTAGACAAATTATTGACTTTGCAATGTCAATTAAAGGAGTACCTAGTATTGTGAGGTGGGTTTCAGAATACACAGCAATAAGGAATGGGCAGTAACAAGCAATGTATACAGCCACAACAAACCCCAGATTTCGTACGGCTTTAATCTCTGATCTTTTGCTCATCTTGGAGGTCACAGCTGTAACTTGAGAACGCATGGCTCGAGCCTGAGAAACGGCTACTATCACAACTCTAGTGTACAGGAAAATAATAATACAAAATGGAATGCCACAACTCATTATTAAATATGCTTCTTTGGAGTAGTAAATCACACATTCTCCTTCACAAGATTTGTATTTACCAGGATGGATATAATTCTCATGCTGAAATAAAACTGAGTACCCAAAAGCGTATAACCAGCACACACAGATGCTGATGGTGACCACTTTTCCAGTCACTCTCATTTGGTAGAGCAGAGGTTGACAAATGGCCACGTAGCGATCTACTGAAATAAGGATGATGTTTCCAACTGAAGAGGTAAATAGTATAAGGGAAAGTGCATAATACGCCACACACATGATGTCACCCAATGGCCAACAAGTTTTCCATTTGATGCCGTGGACTGGTATGACCACGAGACCAAAAAGGAAATCGGACACTGCCAATGAAAGGAGCAGTAGGTTAGTCGAGGTGCGGAGTTGTCTGCAAAGATAAAGAAATAATATAAATTATAATTGAGAATATTTTATTTTCTTGGCCTAATTCTACAAAATAGACCTGAATGATAAAAAAAAAAAAGCATTTGCAACATTTCAAACAAGGATTGAGATTAGATTGGTACTTTATGGTTTAATAATAGGATTCTATTCAAACTTTCAAATGTGTCCAGGAGAACTGTTAATAAGGTAGAATGTAATTTCTGTAATGATACAATTTCCACATGGGTACAAAGTTAGAATTACTGGAATTCAATATGAATATATAATTTCTGTATATTTGCTAGGGTACTGGTTTTAGGACAACTGCAAGCCTTTGGCTATAATCCAGTGTGTTTACACTCATGTGGCATCATGTCTGTCCATTAACATGCACTGTCCCCATCAAATAAATAATGTACTGAAAATCAGATATTAATCAATACTAAAACTAGTATTGAAACACATTTAAGCAACAATCGATACTAAGTCACTTTCACAGAACAGAACTGAACTTTTCCTGAATAGCTTTAAAAGAATCTAATATTAAAAGTTCAAAAGGAATCACAAAGACTAACTCACATCCATAGCGGTTGTTTAAGTTCATAAAGAAAGATTCAGTGAAATGTTTTAATAACTTGGCAGGTTATAAAGTTTCAGAAACAGATTTTAAATAAAATTATAGATTTTGCAGTCATTAGTTACCACATAACTGATTAGTCATGAATGTGTATTATACTGGTTTTATGTCCTGCTGAAAAACAATATGGAACCACTCCTGAATATAGAAAATTATAGAGCCTACAACAAGGACAAAATGAATAGAAGACTTCTTTTTTTGGAAATCTGGATGAAATCAGTTTTGTTCAGTTGACAGACTTTGCTATGAATCATACCTGGACGACTGAGGGATTACACAGACATGAAATGTGTAGACTTTTACTAAGAAATGTAATATACAATATGGTGAATAATGCCTGTGTCTGGTGCTTTAAATTTGGTCATGGTGATTGTAACTTAGGACACTCCAAAATGGGAAATAATTGCATTACATCAACGTTTGAATCAAAATAAAATTAGACAATCTTACATCACTGTGTCCCATCTGTACAAAAAATAAGGTGGAAAGATTTGGAAATATATTTCTGACAAGCATTGCAAATTGATATGCTATTTTATATTTTAATAATAGGATTATATTTACAACATTTACATTTTAAGCACGTCCAGGACACTGACATTGGCCTATGATATGAATCACATTTTTCAAATGGTTAGCAATTTTTATGTGGAATAAGACATATTTTGTTGTTTTGGGAAGAAATGATACTTTGTGCCTTTGCAATTTTTCCTGTTAACTCCAGCTGGACAATTTTTTCAGTACCAGAAGGTGTTCAGAACCGTGTTCTCCGGCACACTGGTTGAAAATCAAAGACTGAAATAAACCAAACACTCTGTAATCCTGACAGCACATTCTAACAGTAAACATTCAAATAATTAAACAATCATGTACAGTACCAACATGTTCTTTACAATAATAATAATTACCTGAAATGTGCAATGGAAATGATAACCAGAAGGTTGAGTACACTAGTGAGCATTGATGCTAAACCCAGTAAAACATTGGTTATCAGATTTTCAGTTGGGTCAATCTTACTCTTCCTACAGGAGCTGTTATGGAGGTGGGGAAAGCACAGTCCTGACTTGTCCGTGTCCATCCTCTGACAGAGAAAAAGGGTGGATCTTCTCTGATATATCTCCTGACGTCCTCCATAGACCAGCCGTTGTATATCTCAAATGTCTTCTCCATAAGAATTACATGATTACAAGTAAAGCCCACAAATACAACTCCAGTTCGTTCTGTGCACAACGGCAAATGGGCAGCTCATTGTTATTGTCAATACTTCTGTTCGAGTATATCCATATGGGGTCACTAAAATTAAAGAGTAGGAATTACCTGGCGGCACGGTGGCTGAGTGGCTAGCGCTCATGTTTCACAGCAAGAAGGTTCCAGGTTCGATCCCCGAGTCGCCCGGGCCTTTCTATGTGGAGTTTGCATGTTCTCCCCGTGTCTGGGTGGGTGGGCATTCCGGTTTCCCCCATCAACCATAGGTATAATCCTCCTGACCAAACCGAAACAACAAGATCATGGAGATGGTCCCCGGGTGCAGTAATGTGCTGCCCACTGCTCCTAATAACAGGATGGGTTAAATGCAGAGAAGAATTTCTCCTGTGTGAGATCAATAAAGTCACTTCTTCTTCTTCATTACCTGTAGTGTCCCTATTTTGACCAATGAAACTGTAAGAAGCACCAGCTTCACCGTTGCCATGGTATTGCAACTTCAAGAAGGAAATTTTCACCAAACCAAGTTGGCTAGGTAATTTCTTCTATGCCTGTGGATCCACAACCATCCCTCGCTTCCAGCAACCTTTAATTTCTTCACAATGGCTCTCCAAAAGAGTCACAAGGTCTACAGTGTCTCTCCTATAAAGAAACCAATCCATCCATCCATCCATCCATTTTCTTCCGCTTATCCGGGGCCGGATCGCGGGTGCAACAGTCTAAACAGGGACGCCCATACCTCCTTCACCCCGGACACTTCCTCTAGCTCCTCCGGGGGGAACCCAAGGCATTTCCAGGCCAGCCGGGACACATAGTCCCTCCAGCGTGTCCTGGGTCTTCCCCGGGGCCTCCTCCCGGTGAGACATGCCTGGAACACCTCCCCAGGGAGGCGTCCAGGAGGCATCCGAAACAGATGCCCGAGCCACCTCAGCTGGCTCCTCTCGACGTGGAGAAGCAGCGGCTCTACTCCGAGCTCCTACCGTGTGACTGAGCTCCTCACCCTATCTCTAATGGCGCCCAGCCACTCTGCGGAGGAAACTTATTTCGGCCGCTTGTATCCGTGATCTTGTCCTTTCAGTCATTACCCAGAGCTCATGACCATAGGTGAGGGTAGGAACGTAGATTGACCGGTAAATTGAGAGCTTCACCTTTCGGCTCAGCTCCCTCTTCACCACAACGGTCCGGTACAGCGACCTCATCACTGCCGACGCTGCACCGATCCGCCTGTCAATCTCACGCTCCATCCTCCCCTCACTTGTGAACAAGACCCAGAGATACTTCAACTCCTCTACCTGAGGCAAGGACTCCCCACCCACCCGGAGAGGGCAAGCCACCTTTTTCCGGTCGAGAACCATGGCCTCGGATTTGGAGGAGCTGAGCCTCATTGTCATTGATAGGACTCTTTCTTCAGCCTGACGGCATCCCTTACTTCTAGTGTCCACCACTGGGTTCGGGGATTGCCTCTATGACAGGTACCACAGACCTTACGACCACAGCTACGGGCAGCCTCATCGACAATAGAGGCAGAGAACAAAGCCCATCTGGACTCCATGTCCCCAGCCTCCCCCGGAATCCGGGAGAAGCTCTCCCGGAGGTGTGAGTTGAAGGTGCCCCTGACAGAGGGCTCTGCCAGACGTTCCCAACAGACCTTCACAATACGCTTGGGCCTGTCTTTCCGGCTTCCTCCCCCGCCAGCGGACCCAACTCACAACCAGGTGATGATCAGTTAACAGCTCTGCCCCTCTCTTCACCCGAGTGTCCAAGACATGCGGCTGGAGGTCAGATGACACGACTACAAAGTCGATCATCGAACTCCGTCCTAGGGTGTCCTGGTGCCATGTGCACTGATGGACACCCTTGTGCTCGAACATGGTGTTGGTTATGGACAAACTGTGGCTAGCACAGAAGTCCAATAACAGAACACCGCTCGGGTTCAGATCAGGGAGGCCGTTCCTCCCAATCACCCCTCTCCAGGTGTTATTGTTGTTGCCCACGTGGGCGTTGAAGTCCCCCAGTAGAACGACGGAGTCCCCGGTCGGTGCACTATCCAGTACCCCTCCCAGGCACTCCAAGAAGGCCAGGTACTCTGCACTGCTGTTCGGCCCATAGGCCGACACAACAGTGAGAGACCTGTCCCCGACCCGAAGGCGCAGGGACGCGACCCTCTCGTTCACCGGGGTGAACTCCAACACTCGGCAGCTGAGCTGTGGGGCAATGAGCAGGCCCACACCAGCCTGCCGCCGTTCCCCGCGGGCAATGCCAGAGAAATGGAGGGTCCAGCCCCCCTCAAGGAGTTGGGTTCCCAAGCTGTGCGTGGAGGTGAGGCCAACTACTGTATATATAGTCTGTAACGCTCAACCTCCCGCACAAGCTCAGGCTCCTTACCCCCCAGCGAGGTGACATTCCATGTCCCCACAGCTAGTCTCCATGTCCGGAGATCCAGCCGCCGAGGCCCCTGCCTTCGACTGCCGCTCAGATCTCTTTGCACCCGGCCCCTATGGATTCTCCTGCGGGTGGTGGGTCCACAGGAGGACAGCCCCACATTGCTCCTTCGGGCTTTGCCCGGCCGGGCCCCGAAGAAGAAACCAATTGACTGAAGCAAATTCAGGTTTCTGTGTCGCAGAATGCACCAGCCCCCATGAATCCTCTCGCAGGTGGTGAGTCCACAGGAGGACGGCCCATGTCACAACTGGCCTTAATGCTTCTGACGTGGGTTAAGTGTCTCGCCCAAGGACACAATGACAGCACAACAGATTATCCCATCGAGAGTAGGATTCGAACCACTCTACCAACTGAACTACTGCCGCCCCATTGATCAAACAATCTCTGCTAAATGACTTTCTCCATAGAAAGAAGAGGAGTGGTATAAACTGTTCATGCTGTGAATATTACCATGAGGCCAGGTAACTACGTGCCTCACTGGGCGCCTTTTCACTCTGTCACTGCTGAGCTACAGCACAGTCAGTCCATGTGAGGCACCAACGGCCGGTGCCTCTCCGCATGTCTCTGACCACTATTTGAATGTTAAGAAGAAGTGACTTTATTGATCTCACACAGGAGACATTCTTCTCTTATTATCTTATTATTAGGAGCAGTGAGCAGCACATTACTGCACCCGGGGACCATCTCCATGATCTTCTTGCTTCAGTTTGGTCAGGACCTAAGCTGGAGGATTTTACCTATGGTGCATGTTTTGGGTTGATGTGGGAAACCGGAGTGCCTGGAGAAAACCCACCCAGACACGGGGCTTGGGGGACCTGGGGATCGAACCCAGACCATGCATGCAAACTCCACACAGAACACACACAGAAGGACCTGGGCGACCCGGGGATCGAACCCCGAACATTCTTGCTGTGAAGCATGAGCGCAAGCCACAAATGGCAAAGTTAAATAGGAAGTAACTTTAGAGTACAAATCATTGGATAAATATAACCATTTATTTTTTTCATTTTACTTTTTTTTTTTCTGTGATGACAGTTATGACTGCATGTCACTGATGCACATATTATTTCATAATAATGTTAAATGCACTTCAGTAAGAGTGCACAAGTTCTGCGTAAAGAAAGTTAAGGGCCTGGCTCATATGAACTGTTCATGGCAAACAAAGACACACTCAAAACACATGACACAGAAATGCAGAAAATTATATTATCATGTAATATTTGGAACTAATTGGTAGACTAATTATTTAATTTATTTATTGTAGCTAAAAAATATTGACATCAGAAGAACCAGGTTTCAGTGTCTGAAGTGTGACTATGAGTTTAATGGCTTTTCTAAACCAGGGAAACATCATTGTGTACATTAGAGGATTCATGAGAGAGTTTAGAAGATATAATGATATTGTAATGACAATTACAGTAATCCCTTGTTTATCGCGGGGGTTAGGCTCCAGAAATAACCTGCAATAAGAGAAATCCGCGAAGTAGGACAACTTCATATTTTACAATTATTCTACATGTTTTAATCAATCAATCAATCAAACATTTATAAGGCGCTTTTCATACAAAATTGTAGCACAAAGCGCCTTACAGTGGTCAAGGATTAGAAGATTGACCTTTATTGATCTCGCACAGGAGAAGTTGTTTCTATATTTGACCCGGGGACCATCCCCATGATTTTGTTTTGTTATTTATGCTTTGGTCAGGCCCTAAGCTGGAGGATTTTACCTATGGCGCATGTTTAGGTTGGTGGGGGAAACCGGAGTGCCCGGAGGAAACCCACCCAAACACGGGGAGAACATGCAGTCTCCACACAGAAAGGCCCGGGCAACCCGAACCTTCTTGCTGTGAAGCATGAGTGCTAGCCACTCAGCCACCGTGCTGCCAGGGAAAAAAAACAAAACAAAACACGTCTGTAAATGCCTCACCACACACATTATACGCTTTTCTCAGACTGGAATTAACATTTTCTCACATTTCTCTCTCGTTTAAACACTCAAACTTTCATAGATTTTCAACAAAATTTATTAATAGTGAAGCGTGGGGGGAGACACTCCAGAAGCCCCGCCGGACGCGCGAGCGGAGTGGAAACATGAGTCACTCCGTAGGAAGCACCGCGATCATTCAACGGCACTGCCATGTCCCGGGACGCGACGCGCACCAACCCCTTGGAGAAGTGCGCGACACGTGCACCCGCTCGTGGTCAAATTCGTGACAGAGCAGCACGACTGGCGCGAGGCCGCGCGTACACTGGGGCTGTGAGCACGAGATCGAACCGCGGTGCCCGGACCGCATCCTCTCAGCCCGAGCCACAAACCAGCTGCATGAAACCAGCAAAGAGCGGCACGTGGTGATTTAATCCTGGTTTAGACCTGGTCTAGTCCCGGTTTAGTCCAGGTCTAGACCTGGTCCAGTCCTGGTTTAGTCCAGGTCCAGTCCAGGTTTAGACCTGGTTTAGACTTGGTCTAGACCTGGTTTAGTTCTAGTCTAGACCTGGTCTAGTTCCGGTCTGGTCCTGGTCTAGTTCCAGTCTCGTCCCGGTCCCCCCGCGTCCTTGCCTGGTTTACACCTGACCATATCACAAATGAGATATGGTCTGGAAGACACCTTCGAAATATCACGCACCGGAGGTGTGGTTTACGATTGCCAACGGCCGTTTTTTGGGCGTTACGAATGTCAGTTGTCAGTTTAAACTACAAGTTTCCGTTTGTCACGTAGTACGCGTCACCGTCTTTCCACCCCTCCCCGCTCTCTGACTGGCTCCCAGAATCAGGAGAGCTCGCTTGCCATAGTTGCCAGGCTGTCTTTCAGATCGAAACGAACGAAAGCAGCCTGGGATTTCCCAGGTTACCCGGGTCCCCCATCTATCAATCAGCAAAAGTCTACAGTCTCTTAGCCAATCAGGAAGCAGAACACAATGTTACACTATGAAAAAAATGTTATACTATAAAAAAATTGAAAAAAAAAAAAAATCTGCGAAACAGCGAGGCTGCGAACAGTGAACCGCGATAGAGCGAGGGACCACTGTAAAGGAGTACCTAGTATTGTGAGGTGGGTTTCAGAATACACTATAAAAACGTATAGGCAGTAACAAGCAAAGTACACAACCACAACGATCCCCAGATTTTTTACGGCTTTAATCTCTGATCTTTTCCTCGTCCTGGAGGTCACAGCTGTAACTTGAGAACGCATGGCTCGAGCCTGAGAAACAGCTACTATCACAACTCTAGTGTACAGGAAAATAATAATACAAACTGGAATGACACAACTCATTAATAAATCTGCTTTTTCAGATAAGAAAATCACAAATTCTCCTTCACACGATTTGTATTTGACGGGATGCATATAATTCTCATGAAGAAATAAAAATGCGTACCCAACAGTACAACCACCACACTACTGACCATTTTGAGCCTGGATTTAAACAGCGTCAACGTAGAGTCCTGTCTCACATGTTCAGGAAGACCGTTACAGGTTTTTGCTGCATTAAACTAAAACACTAAATCCCTGTGTTTAGTCCTGACTTGGCACCAGCAGGAGGCCGGATTTAAACCAGAACTCAACCAGGACTCAATCAAGACTACAGCAGGACTACAGCAGGAGGCTGGTCCCTGAGCTCCTCAGAGTGCAGATGGTTCATGTGGCACTAACATGTCAGAGATGTACTTTGGTGCTGGGCCATGGAGAGACTTGTACACAAGCAGAGCTGCTTTAAAGTCGAAAATCTATTCTCCGAGCCACAGGAAGCCAGTGCAGAGACCTGAGCACAGGACTTATGTGCAATACAAATTGTATATGATAACCCCCCACAGTCAAACTAATTGGTAAACTAATTTTATTTTAGCTAAAAAATATTTTGATCAGATGAACAAGGTTTCAGTATCTGAAGTGTGACTATGAGTTTAATGGCTTTTCTAAACCAGGGAAACAGCATTGTGTACATTAGAGGATTCATGAGAGAGTTTAGAGAAATTATTGACGCTGCAATGACAATTAAAGGAGTACCTAGTATTGTGAGGTGGGTTTCAGAATACACAGCAACAAGGAATGGGCAGTAACAAGCAATGTATACAGCCACAACAATACCCAGATTTCGTACGGCTTTAATCTCTTTTCTTCTGCTCGTCCTGGAGGTCACAGCTGTAACTTGAGAATGCATGGCTCGAGCCTGAGAAACAGCTACTATCACAACTCTAGTGTACAGGAAAATAATAATACAAAATGGAATGACACAGCTCATTATCAAATCTGCTGCTTGAGAGTAGTAAATCACACATTCTCCTTCACAAGATTTGTATTTGCCGGGATGCATATAATTCTCATGAAGAAATAAAACTGAGTAACCAAAAGAGTACAACCAGCACACACAGATGCTGAAGGTGACCACTTTCCCAGTCACTCTCCTTTGGTAGAGCAGAGGTTGACAAATGGCCACGTAGCGATCCACTGAAATAAGGATGATGTTTCCAACTGAAGAGGTAAATAGTATAAGGGAAAGTGTGTAATACACCAAACATATGAAGTCACCCAATGGCCAACAAATTTTCCATTTAATGCCGTGGACTGGTATGACCACGAGACCAAAAAGGAAATCGGACACTGCCAAAGAAAGGAGCAGTAGGTTAGTCGAGGTTTGGAGTTGTCTGCAAAGACAAGAAGAAGAAATAATATAAATTATAATTGAGAATATTTTATTTTCCTGGCCTAATTCTACAAAATAGACCTGAATGATAAAAAAAAAAGTAATTGCAACATTTCACACAAGGATTGAGATTAGATTGGTACTTTATGGTTTAATAATAGGATTCTATTCAAACTTTCAAATGTGTCCAGGAGAACTGTTAATAAGGTAGAATGTAATTTCTGTAATGATACAATTTCCACATGGGTACAAAGTTAGAATTACTGGAATTCAATATGAATATATAATTTCTGTATATTTGCTAGGGTACTGGTTTTAGGACAACTGCAAGCCTTTGGCTATAATCCAGTGTGTTTACACTCATGTGGCATCATGTCTGTCCATTAACATGCACTGTCCCCATCAAATAAATAATGTACTGAAAATCAGATATTAATCAATACTAAAACTAGTATTGAAACTCATCTGAGCAACAATCGATACTAAGTCACTTTCACAGAACAGAACAGAACTTTTCCTGAATAGCTTTAAAAGAATCTTGAGCACAAATTTTTCCTTTTTGAAAATTTCAAATATTAAAGGTTCAAAAGCATGAAGACTAACTCACATCCATAGCGGTTGTTTTAAGTTCAAAAAGAAAGATTCAGTGAAATGTTTTAATAACTTTGCAGGATATAACGTTTCAGAAACACATTTTTAATAAAATTATCGATTTTGCAGTCATTAGTTACCACATAACCGATTAGTCATGAGCAAGCTTGGAAACTTTTAATATACATTTTCTACATATAGGATGTGTATTATACTGGTTTTATGTCCTGCTGAAAAACAATATGGAACCATTCCTGAATATAGAAAATTATAGAGCCTACAACAAGGACAAAATGAATAGAAGACTTTTTTTTGGAAATCTGGATGAAATCAGTTTTGTCCAGTTGACAGACTTTGCTATGAATCATCCCTGGACGACTGAGGGATTACACAGACATGAAATGTGTAAACTTTTACTAAGAAATGTAATATACAACATGGTGAATAATGCCTGTGTCTGGTGCTTTAAATTTGTTCATGGTGATTGTAGCTTAGGACACTCCAAAATGGGAAATAATTGCATTAAATAAAATTTGAATCCAAATCAAATTAGACAATCTTCAAGGATCAAAATATACATCACTGTATACTGTACTCATCTGTACAAATCTATGGTGTAAAGATTTGGAATTATATTTCTGACAAGCATTGCAATTTGATATGCTATTTGTATTTTAGTAATAGGATTATATTTACAACAAACATTTACATTTTCAGCATCTCCAGGAGAACTGACAACACTGAAATAGGCCTATAATATGAATCACGTGTGTTTCAAAACATACAGATGGTTAGCAATTTTTATGCAGAATAAGAGATATTTTGTTGTTTTGGGAAGAAATGATACTTTGCGGTTTTGCAATTTTACTGTTAACTCTAGTTGGACAGTCTTTTCAGTACCGGAAGGTGTTCAGAACCGTGTTCTCCGGCACACTGGTTGAAAATCAAAGACTGAAATAAACCAAACACTATGTGATCCTGACAGCACATTCTAACAGTAAACATTCAAATAATTAAACAATCATGTACAGAACCAACATGTTCTTTACAATAACAATAATTACCTGAAATGTGCAATGGAAATGATAACCAGAAGGTTGAGTACACTAGTGACCATTGATGCTAAACCCAGTAAAACATTGCTTATCAGATTTTCAGTTGGGTCGATCTTACTCTTCCTACAGGAGCTGTTGTGGAGGTGGGGAAAGCACAGTTCTGTCTTTTGCGTGTCCATCCTCTGACAGAGAAAAAGGGTGGATCTTCTCTGATATATCTCCTGACGTCCTCCATAGACCAGTCGTTGCATATCTCAAATGCCTTCTCCATAAGATTTACATGATTACAAGTAAAGCCCACAAATACAACTCCAATTGGTTCTGTGCACAATGGCAAATGGGCAGCTCATTGTTATTGTCAATACTTCTGTCCGAGTATATCCATATGGGGTCACTAATATTAAAGAGTAGGTATTACCTGTAGTGTCCCTATTTTGACCAATGAAACTGTAAGAAGCACCAGCTTCACCGTTGCCATGGTATTGCAACTTCAAGAAGGAAATTTTCACCAAACCAAATTAGCTAGGTAATTTCTTCTATGCCTGTGGATCCACAACCATCCCCCGCTTCTTCACAATGGCTCTCCAAAAGAGTCAAAAGATCTACAGTGTTTCTCCTACAAAGAAACCAATTGACTGAAGCAAATTCAGATAAACTGGCCATAACCAAGACAGAAATAAATGACACAGCTGACTGATCAAACATCCTTCCATCCATGTTCTTCCGCTTTTTCCACTTCTGGGTCACAGGTCAACATTCCAGAATTAAGGCACCTGCCTTAATGCTTCTGTCATAGGGGCTACCAGTGTCCGCAGACAACGGCAGTCCAAGGACACAACGGCAGCACTCATCTGTGGGAGCTGGGATCACAATGGATCATCCCGTTGAGAGTAGGATTCGAACCGCCAATCCCTGAATCTGTAGGCAAATGCTCTACCAACTGAGCTATTGCTGCCCCATTGATCAAACAATCTCTGCTAAATAACTTTCTCCATAGAAAGAAGAGGAGTGGTATAAACTGTTCATGCCATGAATATTGTCGGTATTGTTTGAATGTATCTGTAAACGTCATGTGAATATCTTTTATTTGTATAAATGCAAATGTGAGAGAAAATTCACAGAACATCCTCCAAAACCCCCACTTAACTTTAGCCAAATCATACTCATGGCTTCACCTCATTGGTTTAGTCTTACCCTGCTCAAACTTAAGTGAGTATTTAATACAGGATGGAACACTGGTTATCACTAGACCAAACCCAAACAGTTCAACAAGAATTCATCTCAGACCTTCGACCAGAGGACAACAAAAGAGGCAGACACAGAGCAGCACCTTATCTTCTCTGCTGGACAAAGAACATTCCTGAGAAGTTAAAAGTTCCAGTTCTCCCTTCCAAATTTGTACCCGTCTTTTGACGTGTTTTTATCCAAATTACTGTAGCTGATGTGACAGAATGCAAAGGTTTCATAGTTTTCCAAATTTAAATATTTGCATTTTTGTAGTCAATAGTTTTTTATTTAATTGGCCTTAATTGGTGACTAGTGCTGCCCTTCAGACCTCAAGGACACTATGAAGGTATCTTCTGCTCCTCATTAAACAGAGGAATCAGCCTTCCTTCATCCTGACGCTGTATGAGCCTGGAGTTATTGTTTAGATTACGCAGCCTCAGTCCATCTCAGCTCATTTGATTCTTCAGATCTCCACACCATTGGCCCTCTGGACCACACCGTGACTAACATCTACACTCTCATGATCATATACACACGTATCACAGTTTGGCTTAACTGATCAATTTAGACTCAACACATAACTTTAAATAACTCTTAATGACTCTGATGTTTCTTATGTGAAGAGCGGGATATGAACCGCCAACCTTTGGATCAGTGGACAAATGCTCTACCAACTGAGCTACTGCCGCCCAATATTGCAATACCAAGCGATGGTAGCATCAGGAAAAAGGAACACGAGAAACTAGAGAAATACCAGGGGCTCAAGGAAGAGCTGGAGAAGGCCTGGAAGGTGAAGGCATCAGTGGTGCCCGTGGTGATCGGAGCACTCGGGGCTGTAACTCCCAAACTGGAGGAGTGGCTATAACAGATCCCAGGAAGAAACATCAGACATCTCAGTCCAGAAAAGTGCAGTACTAGGAACAGCAAAGATACTGCGCAGAACTCTCAAGCTCCCAGGCCTCTGGTAGAGGACCCGAGCTGGATGAGAGTGAGAGACCAACCACCGTGGAAGGTGAGGAGCACATTTTTTTTAATATATAGTAAAAGTGGAAAGTTGTCTTGAATCAAATGGTTGATTTATTAAAGCAATTGTGCACAATCACATCAACCATCTGACCCTAGACTGATCATAACAAAGCGTACAAAGTTCTTATACCCCTCGGGGATACATCGGCAAATACGTAGTCAAGACATAAGATTTAAAAAAAATAGGTCATCCCAAGGCTGGGTCATTCGCAACAGAATAACAAGTGAATCCAGAAAAAAATCCAGTAGAAATTTACCACAGATGTATGATACGGCCTGAGAGGCCCTAACTAAGTCTGTAACTGATTAACAACCCAATTTCATTAGAAATCTCAAAACCAACTTATACATGACTGTGACCGACTGCGGCAAAACAGGACACAAGTGATCAAGGAGGCGTTTTGAGATATTCACAGATTCTGAAAGTATAGATTCTAAGCTTTCCAATGATGCCTTACACAGGAAAATCTGACAATATTTGAAGAAGAATCAGAATCAGAAAGACTTTTATTGCCATTGTCAAGTGAACAGAATTCACAAAACTAGGAACTTGTCTCGGTGATAAGGTGCGAACATAAACACTAAATAATAATAGTAATAACTAGAGTATAGACACTAAATAATAATAATAACTAAAATATAGCTATAATATAGTAAAAAATAATAAGCAATCCAAATAACAAAAAGGTTCAGATGAGCAGCATCAGAACAGTAGTGCAAACATGACTTAATTAAAGTGAAAAGTGATATAAAGTGTCCAGCTTTGTGCAGATGATATGAATTGTTCATGAGTCCAACAGCAGAGGGAAAGAAACTGTTCTTGTGACGAGAGGTTCTGATCCCGATGGACCGTAGCCTCCTGCCAGAGGGAAGTGGCTCAAATAGTCCATGTCCAGGGTGAGAAGTGTCAGCTGCTATCTGGCCTGCTCGCCCCCGAGTCCTGGAGACGTACAGGTCCTGGATAGATGGAAGGCTGCAGCCAATCACCTTCTCGGCAGAGCGCACAATGCGCTGCAGTCTCAGTTTGTCCCTGGCAGTGGCTCCAGCACCACACAGTGATGGAAGAGGTGAGGATGGACTCAATGATGGCCGTGTAGAGCTGCACCATCATCTGGACTGGCAGCTTGGCTTTCCTTAGCTGCCGCAGGAAGTACAACCTCTGCTGGGCCTTCTCACCTGAGGTCCTGTGTGATGCAGGTGCCGGGAACCGGAACGAGTCCACTGTTGTGATGAGAGAGTCTGTCAGGGAGAGAGGAGACAGAGGGGCTGTGACTTTCCTGAAGTCCACGATCATCTCCACTGTCTTCTGGGTGTTGAGATCTAGGTTGTTGCTGCTGCACCAGGACACCAGCCGGTCCACCTCCCTCCTGTAGGCAGACTCATCGCCGTCAGAGATGAGCCCCATGAGGGTGGTGTCATCCGCAAATTTAACCAGTTTGACGGATTCGTGGCCGGAGGTGCAGCAGTTTGTGTACAGGGAGAAGAGCAGAGGAGAAAGTACACAGCCCTGTAGAGATCCTGTGCTGATGGTCCGGGAGTCCGAGATATTCTTCCCCAGCTGCACGCACTGCCTCAGGAAGTCAGTGATCCACCTGCAGGTGGAGTCAGGCACGTTTAGCTGAGCGAGCTTGTCCTGGAGTAAAACAGGGAAGATGGTGTTGAAAGCAGAGCTGAAGTCCACAAACGGAATCCTGGCGTAGGTTCCCGGGGAGTCCAGATGCTGGAGGATGAAGTGGAGGGCCAGGTTAATGGCATCGTCCACATTCCGATTAGTTCTGTAGGCGAACTGCAGGAGGTCCAGGAGGGGGGAGGTGAAGGACTTGAGGTGGGTCAAGACCAGGCGCTCAAATGACTTCATGACTACAGACGTCAGTGCCACAGGTCTGTAGTCATTAAGTCCAGTGATCCTTGTCTTCTTGGGGACGGGGACAATGGTGGACTGCTTGAAGCAGGCAGGGACATGGCATGACTCCAGGGAGGTGTTAAAGATGTCTGTGAACACAGGAGCCAGTTCTTTAGCACAGGGTCTCAGGGTGATAGGAGAGACACCGTCTGGGCCTGGGGCCTTGCGGGGGTTCTGCTTACTAAAGAGTTTAGCCATGTCCTGCTCCAAAACAGTGAGAGCAGTGGGAGAGGAGGAGGGGTCCGGTTTGGGCATGGCTGGAATGTCTATGGTGGGGCGGGGGGTGGATGGGGGGGGGTGTCAAACCTTGGAATAAAAGTCGTTCAACTCTTCTGCCAGTCGTTTGTTGTCCACAGCGGGAGGGGCTCTGGGCTTGTAGTTTGTAATTTACCTAAGCCCTCTCCAGACAGAGCCAGAGTCATTTGACGAGAAAAGGGAAAGAAGTTGTCTCTATTTGAAAGCATGGATATCAGACTGTGTAAACGCGTATCGTGTGTTTCGGAGCTAAATCGCACTCTGTACTGTACACAAGCTCCGGAGAAACGGACGTGTCCCGAACTTGTCTCGAAGGTCTCCCGAACGTGTCATGTGTCCAAGTAGAAGTTAAAAGCCCATTTTCATGTCCTTTAGTGTCTTACATACGCACGAGCTCCTCACATCTGATAGACGAACGGCGCTTCTCACAACGGGATTGGCTGGCGTGCGAGCGTGGGAAAATATGTTGATTTATACATGCCGTGTTTAGTCCTGGTTTGGTCCCGGTTTAGTCCTGGTGCAGTCCTAGTTTACTCCCGTTTTAGTCCAGTTTTAGTTCTAGGTGTTTAACCGGGTTTAACCAGGACCGCGCAGCTAGCTAGCTAGCGGCTAGCTGGCTAGCGTTTAGTCCCGGTTTTAGTCCCGGTTTAGTCATGGTTTTCTGGTTTAGTCCTTGTTTAGTACTGGTTTAGTCCTGGTTTAGTACTGGTTTAGTCCTGTTTTAGTTCTGGTTTAGTCCTGGTTTAGCCCTGGTTTAGTCCTTTTTTAGTCCTGTTTTAGTCCTGGTTTAGTCCTGTTTTAGTCCTGGTTTAGTCCTTCTTTAGTCCTGGTTTAGTCCTGTTTTAGTCCTGGTTTAGCCCTGGTTTAGTCCTGTTTTAGTCCTGCTTTAGTTCTGGTTTAGTCCTGTTTTAGTCCTGATTTAGTCCTGTTTTACTCCTGCTTTAGTCCTGATTTAGTCCTGTTTTAGTCCTGTTTTAGTCCTGGTTTAGTCTTGGTTTAGTCCTGTTTTAGTCCTGTACACACACGTTAAGGCCCCTGCTTTCACCTAATATCTCCATTTGATGCAGAAATATGATAATAATTATGACTCACCCTGTGTTGCAGTGTTTTCGGCGTATCTCCATGTGTAAACACGTATCGTGTGTTTCGGCGCTAAATCGCACTCTGTACACGAGCTCCGGAGAAACGGACGTGTCCCGAACCTGTCCCAAAGTAGTCTGGTTAACACCTGACCATATCACAAGTGAGATATGGGTCTGGGAGCTCGCTTCGAAAAATCCCGTAGCGGAGGTGTGGTTAGCGATTGCCAACGGGCGTTTATTGGGCGTTATGAATGTCTATCATTGAGCGTATACGTAAGTCCATAGCCAATCATGTCAGTTGTATTTGATGACGTAGTTTGAGCGACGACGAGGAGAAGAGACGGAAATGGAAACACCGCCATTTCCCCCATTCTCCGTGAAAACACAAGTCTGAAACCATGGGTCCGGACGATTACTGCCGTTTGTGTAAGATCAAAAAGACCTGCCCAAATCCACCTACTCCACGTGCTGCATTGTTCGGAGAAACAAGCCAAGTGTCCGGTGCCAGCTCGCTTGGAGAAACAACAACCCAGGTATAGTGTTTTTAGTCTGTTCATTGTCTTATTAAATGGTATGCATGCTAAGTAAGGAAACATGAGGTATAATCGTACGATAAGAAACCCAGCAGGTCTTTGTTCCTTGACAAATTGTAATCCAGTAGCGAACTTTATGTCTAGTTGTTCTAGACAATCTATACTCAACAAAAATATAAACGCAACACTTTTGTTTTTGCTCCCATTTTTCCTGAGATGGACCCAAAGATCCAAAATTCACTCCAGATACACAACACTACCATTTCTCTCAAACATTGTTCACAAATCTGTCCAAATGTGTGACAGCGAGCACCTCTGCCCCGCCGAGACAATCCACCCCACCTCACAGGTGCGCCACATCAAGATGCCGATCCGACATCATGACCAGTGCACAGGTGTGCCCCAGACTGCCCACAATAAAAGGCCACCCCGAAATGTGCATTTTTTTTTTTTTTTTGCTTTATTGGGGGTCTGGGGACTCAGAACCAGTCAGTATCTGGTGTGACCACCATTTGCCTCATGCAGTGCAACACATCTTCTTCGCATAGAGTTTATCAGATTGTCAATTGTGTCCTGTGGAATGTTGGTCCACTCCTCTTCAAAGGCTGTGCGAAGTTGCTGGATATTAGTGGGAGCTGGTACACGCTGTCGTATACGCTGGTCAAGCACATCCCAAACATGCTCAATGGGTGACATGTCCGGTGAGTATGCTGGCCATGCAAGAACTGGGACATTCTCAGCTTCCAAGAATTGTGTACAGATCCTTGCAACATGGGGCCGTGCATTATCTTGCTGAAACATGAGGTGATGTTCATGGATGTATGGCACAACAATGGGCCTCAGGATCTCATCACGGTATCTCTGTGCATTCAAAATGCCATCAATAAAATGCACCTGTGTTCTTCGTCCATAACAGCCTTTGAAGAGGAGTGGACCAACATTCCACAGGCCACAACTGACAATCTGATAAACTCTATGCGAAGAAGATGTGTTGCACTGCATGAGGCAAATGGTGGTCACACCAGATACTGACTGGTTCTGAGTCCCCTGACCCCCAATAAAGCAAAAAAAAAAAAAAAAATGCACATTTCGGGGTGGCCTTTTATTGTGGGCAGTCTGGGGCACACCTGTGCACTGGTCATGATGTTGGATCAGCATCTTGATGTGGCACACCTGTGAGGTGGGGTGGATTGTCTCGGCGGAGCAGAGGTGCTCGCTGTCACACATTTGGACAGATTTGTGAACAATGTTTGAGAGAAATGGTAGTGTTGTGTATCTGGAGTGAATTTTGGATCTTTGGGTCCATCTCAGGAAAAATGGGAGCAAAAACAAAAGTGTTGCGTTTATATTTTTGTTGAGTGTAGATAGAGCATTTAACTTCGCCGTCTCAGTTATCATAACACTTCCAGAGTCACTTTATTAACTAAGCATGACGTAAACAGTCAACTATAAACACGACATACAATCTTTGAGCATGTAACGTTTCGGAAAGCCTACATACACTTACTTGATAAGTGGGTATAAAACTATTTTAATCTCTCCAAGGCGCAAAATTAAACATAACTCCATGACAATCATTTACAAAAAGATGAGGCAGTGCAATGCGTAAATACTGTTAAGCATATTGAAAACAAGTCTATACAGGACGGTCGCTGAGTTGATATAGGCGTGAGGTAAACAGCCATTAGCGGGTATAGATATGCTAATTGAGAGGCTACTCCGAAACTTGGAGACAATGAAGTTTTAATAGTGACAGGTTCAAAGGGTAAGCCAGTTAGAATCTGGAAAAAAAACAAACAAACAGAAGATTAGTGTCATAAGACAGGTTCAGATTAAGCGCAGTGTATTTAGCTCCACCTTACAGGTAGTTAAGGCAGTGTCCTTCCAGCAGTCCCATTAGAGCCTGGTCCATTTGACAAACAGAATTTCTCCTTTTGACATGGATTCTACCTGGACGACTGAGGGATTCTTCACGTACTCCTTTTTATCTTCAACCAATGCTGCTGGTCTCTGTGTGTGTGTGTGTGTGTGTGTGTGTGTGTGTGCGTGCACGCGCGCACGTGCGTGTGAACTGCTGAATGACTGTACTCAAGCGTGTGCTATATGTTTAATGTGCAATAATGTGTATTTTTGTAAGCTGCAACACAACTTAATTTCCTTCGGGATTAATTAAAGTACTCTACTCCACTTTCTTTCAGGTTACAATCAGATATCCATCCCAAACACTGACAAGGGTGTGCGATCCTGAGGAAGATCCTATTGTAAAATTTATTGCGCTGAAGAGATGGAAAGAGGCCGCTAGTCACATAATGAAACATACACACCTGCAAGACGAAATCAAACATGGAGTCATCAAGTTAATAAGCACAGAATGTGATTTGCTGTGCTCGCCCAAGAATGACTATCTAGGCCAAGTGGTGCTCACCACATAGATATGAAAAGGGACATCCTCACCTTGGTGGACACGATGCAAGAGGCACAGCTTTTCAAAGAAACACCAGGTCGGGAATATGCTGCCTTCCCTGGCTTCCGCAGGCAGCTGTTGGCAAAGCTGTGTCACAATTCACTTTGGAAGTGGATGAAGGATAAAGTGAATGAATGGCGCAGTGCCCCTTTGTAGACATTTGCAACATGCCAGCATTTTTAAATGTATAGTGCATTTGTATGTTTTTTTTGGTCATGAAAGTAAGGGGCACAACTACATGTTTGAACATAACATGTGAATAACATCTGCACAAAGTTGGACACTTTATATCACCAGTCACTTTAATGAAGTCTTTTTTGCACTACTTTTCTGATGCTGTTCCTCTCAGCCTTTTGGTATTTGGATCGTTTATATTTTTTTTTTACTGTTTTACAGCTCTATTTTATGTATCTTTGTTATTATGTAGTGTGTATATTCTAGTTATTACTATTATTTAGTGTTTATTTTCGCACCTTATGACGGAGACAAGTTCCTAATTTTGTGAATTCTGTTAACTTGGCAATAAAAGTCTTTATGCTTCTGATTAAAGGTTCTTGAGATTTATTCACATTGAAACAATTAGAAGTTATTTACACTGAAAGGTTTACGATTGTGCAGTCATTTACATTAAGATTTAAAATTGTACAGTTATTCACACTAAACCATTTACAATTGTGTAGTTATTTATAGTGGCTCAACAATCTGACAGTGTTAGCGCCGACAGGCCTGACTCAACGCTTACTGAGCTGTCCGTGTTCTCAGCATCATCATCAAAGTACCCAGTGAAGTGCAAGGGGTGGCACATATGGTTCTTCATGAACAACTGGGAACTCGCATAAATCAAAATCTTGAAAGACCTCATGAACAATCCGCATGATTTGCTGGCCGTGTACAATGTCAAATACAGGTAGATTTTGCATGACATATGTTACATCAAAAATGACAGGAAGACATTCCAGAACAGAATCAATCAGTACCTTGCTGAAACCAGTGCAGAATACCGCAACTACCGGGGTTTGGCTAAACCCCATCTGCTTAGCCACTAACGGGGCTAGTTGGTAAATAAGACTTTTACCGAATCCTGTCGGGAGCAAGGCTAAGGCATCTGTCCTCGTGTCAACGAAAGACTGTAAAGCCAACCGCTGTTCTTCTTTTAAAACAAACTTTCGCTCTAAACTATTGAGAACAGCGTCTAAAGCTTGATCGAACGTTTGTTTCCTGTCTCCCGCCGCCATGATCGATGTGGTCCGTAAACAGTCCCAACAAAACTACTAGCTTCCGTTTGGCGCGTAGTACGCGTCACCGTCTTGCCACACCTCCCCCGCTCTCTGATTGGGGCCCTAAATCTGGGACTCTCGCTTGGACGAGCTGCCAGGCCGCCTTCCAGTTCGAAACGAACGGAAGCGGCCTGGGAATTCCCAGGCTAGTCCCGAAGGTCTCCCGAACGTTTCATGTGTCCAAGTAGAAGTTAAAAGTCCATTTTCATGTCCTTTAGTGTCCTGCAGTTTCGCTTACATATGCACGAGCTCACAGCTGACAGGCGAACGGCGCTTCTCGCAACGGGATTGGCTGGCGCGCGAGCGTGGGAAAATATGTTGATTTATACACGCCCTGTTTCTTTCGGAAAAACAAGCCAATTTGAAATTAAAAACGTATGTTTTTAACGTCACTAATGCTGTTATCTGAAACATGGAGTGGCTTCTTCATGATCTCAACTAGCACATTCTGCAAAAAAACGAAAATCACAAATTTTTGAAAAAAACAAACAAAAACTTCGAATGCAAATATCTCCGTCTCACCAATCCCGACAAGTGGACCTTTTTAGCGTGGTGGGACACATATATATATATATATATATGATTATATGAATGGTTATTGTAAAGATTTCCATTACAGCACCGAGTAGCGTCATAAATTAAAGTAGCAACGTTTTTAGCGCGATCTGCTCTGAATGTGAGCGGTGGACCGCTCATGTTTAACGAGGCGTCTTTGCAAATTTTTCAGGCCTCAATATCCCATCTGAGTACAGACATTGTCACAGCAGGTTGAGAAAAGAAGGAAAATTGGACATCCACACAGCCTCTTTGTGAGAACCACGCTGTTTGGAAAGAGCGAGTCTTTGGTCCCGTAGTCTGGAGCAGTTTAGAAAACTGCTTGAGCTTTAATATGAAATCTTTCTCCATTTTAAAAGTCGGGCCAGACAAGAAGAAAAAAGTGAACGGATTGCTAAACTTGACTTGCTAACTCTAAATTGTATTTTGTGTCAAAGCAGTCAGTCCATGTGAGGCACCAACGGCTGGTGCAGAGCCGCATGTAACTTCTCAGTATTTGAATGTTAAAAGTGAAAATTCAGCGATTTTGAATTAAAAAAAAGAATTAAAATGGCAAAGTTAAATAGAAAATAACTTTAGTATACAAATCATTGGATAAATATAACTATTTATTTTCTTCATTTTACTCTTTTTTTGTCTGTGATGACAGTTATGACTGCACGTCACTCGTGCACATATTATTTCATAATAATGTTAAATGCACTTCAGTAAGAGTGCACAAGTTCTGCGTAAATAAAGTCAAGGGTCTGGCTCATATGAACTGTTCATGGCAAACAAAGACACACTCAAAACACATGACACAGAAATGCAGAAAATTATATTATCATGTAATATTTGGAACTAATTGGTAGACTAATTATTTAATTTATTTATTGTAGCTAAAAATATTGACATCAGAAGAACCAGGTTTCAGTATCTGAAGTGTGACTATGAGTTTAATGGCTTTTCTAAACCAGGGAAACATCATTGTGTACATTAGAGGATTCATGAGAGAGTTTAGAAGATATAATGATATTGTAATTACAATTAAAGGAGTACCTAGTATTGTGAGGTGGGTTTCAGAATACACTATAAAAAGGTATGGGCAGTTACAAGCAAAGTACACAACCACAACAATCCCCAGATTTCGTACGGCTTTAATCTCTGATCTTTTCCTCGTCCTGGAGGTCACAGTTGTAACTTGAGAACGCATGGCTCGAGCCTGAGAAACAGCTACTATCACAACTCTAGTGTACAGGAAAATAATAATACAAACTGGAATGACACAATACATTATTAAATCTGCTTCTTTGGAGTAGTAAATCATACATTCTCCTTCACAAGAATTGTATTTTCCAGGATGCATATAATTCTCATGAAGAAATAAAATTGAGTACCCAAAAGAGTACAACCAGCACACAAAGATGCTGATGGTGACCATTTTCCCAGTCACTCTTATTTGGTAGAGCAGAGGTTGACAAATGGCCATGTAGCGATCCACTGAAATAAGGATGATGTTTCCAACTGAAGAAGTAAATACTGCAAGGGTTAATGTGTAATACATCACACACATGCGGTTGCCCAAAGTCCAGCAAATTTTCCATTTAATGCCCTCAGCTGGTATGACCACAAGACCAACAAGGAAATCGGACACTGCCAAAGAAAGGAGCGTGAGGTTTGTCGAGGTGTGGAGCTGTCTGCAAAGAGGAAGAAACAATTCTGTATAATCTGAAATAATTCTGTATAAAAAATAGCAATATTTCAGACAAGTATGGCAGATATAAGGCCACATGGTCATATAATCTGACGTTGTTAATGACATGACAACAAAATGTGTTTTTAATTTTGGATTCAAAATCAGTATTGAGTATTCAGTCTATTCCTTAGTATGAAATGTTAGTCTTCTGACAACACTAATATCTACAAATGGAACCCAACTTATTTGATCTTTTTCACTTTATATGTTTATTTATTTTTTAAAAGGAGAGTGCACAGAATACGTTGATCCCAAAGAGAAAAGATGCTCTGCTCCCGATTTAGCTACAAACTAGTTTCCACCTGTAGTCCTCGTGTAGGTACAAAAGACTGACTTAATCAATAGTAATGTGTCTTTAAAATAACAACTATCCAATTCATCAATAAACATTTAAAACAATCAAAATCTTTTAAAACTAATTCCCATAAATATCAAGTTTCGAATTGATCAAATCTTCTAAAAATACACACAATCTGATTCACAAACATCTGTCCAGGCACTATGGATGAAAAATGGCCCTGACTAATTCTGGTCACATTCAATGAAACGTTGATTAATGTACACTGTCCCTATTAAATAAACCAAATAACACATTGAATACAAGTTAACTTTTTAAAATCTGGATGAAATCTGGATCAATCATTTAAACCAGTGTTATTCAACATTTCTTGAGTCACAGCATTCTAACAATGAACATATCGCATTACAATACTCCAATCCAATCATGTACAGGACCAAGATATCTTTGTCTTTATTTGTTCAAAATAATAATTACCTGAAATGTGTAATGGCAATGATAACCAGAAGGTTGAGTACACTAGTGAGTATTGACACAAAACCAAGCAACACATTGGTTATCAGATTTTCAGTTGGGTCGATCTTACTCTTCCTACAGGAGCTGTTGTGGAGGTGGGGAAAACACAGTTCTGTCTCCTCCATCTCCATCCTCTGACAGAGAAAGAGGGTGGATCTTTTCTGATATATTTTCTGAGGTCCTCCATAGACCAGCCATGGCATATCTCAAAGGTCTTCTTCATAATAATAATAAGAAGACATATAGCTGCAAGCAGCAATGTGGGGCCAAGCAGTGACCCAGCCTAATTTGATGATGTGCGTTTTTGAAAATCGGACTTAAGGTTCAAAAGTTACAAGCAGAAATGTTCCTCAAATTTTGACCTGTTGGTGGCGCTAGAGGGTTTGAGCTGGGGCCCTGTACTTTTTTGTGGGGAATCCTGGGAAGGACGCGAACATCTGTGAAAAGTTTGAGAATAATCCTCTGAAAGGTTCCCGAGATATGAGCTCACTTCGGCTACATCAAAGATCTTTGATCTTTGATCCAGCCGAATCAAGTTAATTTGTAGAAGCAGGAGCATTTTATTGATTTTCACAAAATCCAAGATGGCGGACATTCTATTCCTGGTGGACATGACATCATAGGATGCGTTGGATCAGTCTTCGCCCAAGGATCCCAGGGATACCAAATTTTTGAAAATCGGACTTGCGGTTCAAAAGTTACAAACAGAAATGTCCCTCAAATTTTGACCTGTTGGTGGCGCTAGAGGGTTTGAGCTGGGGCCCTTTAATTTTTGTGGGGAATCCCGGGAAGGAACCAAACATCTGTGAAAAGTTTGAAAATAATCCTATGAAGGGTTCCCGAGATATGAGCTCACTTCCTGTTTGGCGACTTTTCGGACACGTTTGATTGGCTGTCACGACAAAACGATAAGAGATATCAAAACGCCGGGCAAGTTTCTGATGAGGCTCAGTCCAAAGATGCTATGTACCAAATTTGAGCAAAATTTGTCCAAAATTGAGGGAGGAGAAGCATTTTGAGTGTTTTTCATAAAATTCAAAATGGCGGAAAATCTGCCCTGGCGGAAAATGTCGTCATGGCCCAAGGAGTCCAGAGATGCCAAGTTTTTGAAAATTGGACATACGGTTCAAAAGTTACTTGCAGAAATGTACCTGAAAATTCCTGCAATGTTGACCTGCTGGTGGCGCTAGAGGGTTGGGGGTGGGGGCCTATAAATTGCTGTGGGTAATGAGGAGACTGGCTGGAATGTGCATGCCAAATTTCACAACTTTTTACCTGCTTGGCCCCAGTAATTAAAGCTGCAAGCAGCCCTCGTCTGGCACGCACGCCCCTCCCACGCTACCGCCCTGGCACACTGTTTTCCCTTCCTAAGAGCCGGCCAGGCCAACAGATCCTCGACTAGAAAAATTACACAGTACACCTTTAAATGTTTATATCTTTGTGCCCCTGCTGGCCTAATATACTGTATATTTGTCATTCATACAATTCAGGTCCCAAATTTGGTACAAATCCAATTATGTTGACATTTCATGTCTATGCTAGGGGGCGCTATAGTGTACACTTTTCATATGCTTTATAGCGATTATATTCAGGCTGAGAGCACACAGTGATTCAAATTTCAGCACGATCAGATTAAGCATGTGCAAGTGTAAAGATTAACCGATTTGGATCGGTTATCGGTCTGTGACCTCTGCGATCTGAGTGTACCGATCAGCGGAGCCCGGATTGGTCCAAATGCACTACGAAAGGTCCGATGCACCGGATTTACAGCCAAGAATCGGTTCTCGGCTCCTGATCGGTCTCTCTCATGGCGCAGCAGCCGCGCTGTGTGTGTTTGCGTTCTTTCGCGAACGGTGGGTGGTTCACTTACCTGGGGTTGAAGCTTATTGGCTGGTTAACTGCCAATGATGCGAGCGGCGCGTGCTGTATGCGGAAGCAAGCACAAAATGTTTGCACTGTATAGCCGTGTCCCAATTCGCATTGTGCGGAGGGCGGGTTTCCCGCCGCCTCGTCTCGTCAGGAGATCTACTCTATCGGTAAGCTAAGCTAAGTTTCCTTTTATTGAGCTATGGTTAAATTAATTTGGTGCGCTACCGCTATTTATGGACATGGTTTGTATGCGTGGTTGACTTTTGTGCCAGTGTTCTGTCACGTTGATATCAGTCTGATGTTTCACTGTCAGCTTGATAGTTTCCATGGCAGCTATAGACCATAACAATTGTATGATACTAGCGTTTTTATTGTCACGGTTATTGGATTGGGTGATTTATTTAGACAACATTCATGTATTGGCAATGTATATTTGATTTGGGCTAAAGTTGACTTGGCTAATTTACTTTTGTGTGGAAAATACAATGTATAATCAGAATTGGTGCATTTCTGTATTTAGATACTTATGATTTGTGTGTATAGAAATGTACTTCACACACACACAGATGATTTTGGTCTCAAAGGAGACTAAGGAAATAAGATGGAGAGAAAGTATTAGTTATTCAGTGGATTTAACATGCTAGTGTTTTCTATAACTGCCTAGTAATATCTATCTATCTATCTATTCTTGTCAGTGATATGTTACACTTTTACAGTTACTGAAACTCATGAGTGACTGAAGCACTAATGACTAACTAATTCTGATTCATTCTGATTTTTGACTTTAATAGGCAACTTGCTTGTTTTATAAGGTCTTTTTTAATTTTGATATCTAACCTTATTGTTTTGTGTTGCTTAAAGGGATATGCCACCCCCAGGTCAAATTTGGGCATCTCCCCACAGTCCAGAGACTAAAATAAGTGGTGGAAAGCGTTTTCCTGCTCACCCAGCCATTGTCCGAGTCTGTCGCCACTGACCGCCGCAGTATCTGCTGCTCCTCCGCGTTAGACTGGAGTCTAACGTCGCCAGAGAAAGATTTCGGCCAAAAGGAATTAATTTGCTCGATGCGTTTCCCAATTACTTTCTGTGTAGTGTGCATTCATATCGAGTGCAAATAAATGTGCAAATCAACACGGAGAGCTTGACTTGGTCATTTTGGGTGGGAACTATTTTCCAGTGCGGAAGAATAAAGCCCCCTCCTTGAGCCGCCACCTTAACGTGGTGGAGGGGTTTGAGTGCCCGAATGATCCCGGGAGCTATGTTGTCGGGGGCTTTATGCCCCTGGTAGGGTCACCCAAGGCAAACAGGTCCTGGGGGACGGGTCAGACCAAGAGCGGTTCAGAAGCCCTTATGATGAGTATTCAATCGAGGTCAGTTACGTCGCCCGGATCGGCGTCACCGGGGCCCCACCCTGGAGCCAGGCCTGGGGTGGGAGCTCGCGAACGAGCGCCTGGTGGCCGGGCCTTTCCCCATGGGGCCCGGCCGGGCTCAGCCCGAAGGAGCGACGTGGGGCCGTCCTCCCGTGGACCCACCACCCGCAGGAGGATCCATAAGGGCCGGGTGCAGAGATCTGGGCGGCAGCCGAAGGCAGGGGCCTCGGCGACCAGATCTCCGGACATGGAGACTAGCTCTGGGGACATGGAATGTCACCTCGCTGGGGGGAAGGAGCCTGAGCTCGTGCGGGAGGTTGAGCGCTATCGACTAGATATAGTCGGCCTCACCTCCACGCACAGCCTGGGCTCTGGAACCCAACTCCTTGAAGGGGGCTGGACTCTCCATTTCTCTGGCGTTGCCCGCGGGGAACGGCGGCGGGCCGGTGTGGGCCTACTCATTGCCCCACGGCTCAGCCGCTGTGTGTTGGAGTTCACCCCGGTGAACGAGAGGGTCGCGTCCCTGCGCCTTCGGGTCAGGGACAGGTCTCTTACTGTTGTGTCGGCCTACGGGCCGAACAGCAGTGCGGAGTACCCGGCCTTCTTGGAGTGCCTGGGAGGGGTACTGGACAGTGCACCGACCGGGGACTCCGTTGTTCTCCTGGGGGACTTCAACGCCCACGTGGGCAACGACAGTGACACCTGGAGAGGGGTGATTGGGAGGAACGGCCTCCCTGATCTGAACCCGAGTGGTGTTCTGTTATTGGACTTCTGTGCTAGCCACAGTTTGTCCATAACGAACACCATGTTCGAGCACAAGGGTGTCCATCAGTGCACGTGGCACCAGGACACCCTAGGACGGAGGTCGATGATCGACTTTGTTGTCGTGTCATCTGACCTCCGGCCGCGTGTCTTGGACACTCGGGTGAAGAGAGGGGCAGAGCTGTCAACCGATCACCACCTGGTGGTGAGTTGGGTCCGCTGGCAGGGGAGGAAGCCGGAAAGACCTGGCAGGCCCAAGCGCGTAGTGAAGGTCTGTTGGGAACGTCTGGCAGAGCCCTCTGTCAGGGGCACCTTCAACTCGCACCTCCGGGAGAGCTTCTCCCAGATTCCGGGGGAGGCTGGGGACATAGAGTCCGAATGGGCTCTGTTCTCGGCCTCTATTGTCGATGCGGCCGCCCGTAGCTGTGGTCGTAAGGCCTGTGGTGCCTGTCGCGGCGGCAATCCCCGAACCCGGTGGTGGACACCGGAAGTAAGGGATGCCGTCAGGCTGAAGAAGGAGTCCTATCGGGCCTTGTTGGCTCGTGGGACTCCGGAGGCAGCCGACGGGTACCGGCAGGCTAAGCGTGCTGCAGCCCGGGCGGTGGCAGAGGCAAAAACTCGGAGTTGGGAGGAGTTCGGAGAGGCCATGGAGGAGGACTATCGGACGGCCTCAAAGAAATTCTGGCAAACCGTCCGGCGCCTCAGGAGGGGGAAGCAGTGCTCCACAAACACTGTTTACAGTGTGGGTGGGGAGCTGTTGACCTCGACTGGGGATGTTGTCGGGAGCGCGAAGGAAGACTTTGAGGATCTCCTCACCCCCGCCGTCATGTCTTCCGAGGAGGAAGCAGAGGCTGGGGACTCGGGGTCGGACTCACTCATCACCCTGGCTGAAGTCACTGAGGTGGTTGGAAAGCTCCTCGGTGGCAAGGCCCCGGGGGTGGATGAGATCCGTCCTGAGTATCTCAAGTCGCTGGATGTTGTAGGGCTGTCTTGGCTGACACGTCTCTGCAACATCGCGTGGCGGTCGGGGACAGTACCTCTGGAATGGCAGACCGGGGTGGTGGTCCCTCTGTTTAAGAAGGGGGACCGGAGGGTGTGTTCCAACTATCGGGGAATCACACTCCTCAGCCTTCCCGGTAAGGTCTATTCCAGGGTGCTGGAGAGGAGAATTCGACCGATAGTCGAACCTCGGATTCAGGAGGAGCAGTGTGGTTTTCGTCCCGGCCGGGGAACACTGGACCAGCTCTATACTCTCCATCGGGTGCTCGAGGGTGCATGGGAGTTTGCCCAACCAGTCCACATGTGCTTTGTGGATCTGGAGAAGGCATTCGACCGTGTCCCTCGTGGGGCCCTGTGGAGGGTGCTCTGGGAGTACGGGGGTCGGGGCCCTTTGTTAAGGGCTGTTCGATCCCTGTATGACCGGAGCAGGAGCTGTGTTCGCATTGCCGGTAGTAAGTCGGACCTGTTTCCGGTGCATGTTGGACTCCGCCAGGGCTGCCCTTTGTCACCGGTTCTGTTCATTATATTTATGGACAGAATTTCTAGGCGCAGTCAGGGGCCGGAGGGGATCCGGTTTGGGAACCACAGGATCTCATCTCTGCTGTTTGCGGATGATGTTGTCCTGATGGCTTCATCAAGCCGGGACCTCCAATGTGCACTGGGGCGGTTCGCAGCCGAGTGTGAAGCGGCTGGGATGAAGATCAGCTCCTCCAAATCCGAGGCCATGGTTCTCGACCGGAAAAAGGTGGTTTGCCCTCTCTGGGTGGGTGGAGAGTCCTTGCCTCAAGTGGAGGAGTTCAAGTATCTCGGGGTCTTGTTCACGAGTGAGGGGAGGATGGAGCGTGAGATTGACAGGCGGATTGGTGCAGCGTCGGCAGTGATGCGGTCGTTGTACCGGACCGTTGTGGTGAAGAGGGAGCTGAGCCAAAAGGCGAAGCTCTCAATTTACCGGTCAATCTACGTTCCTACCCTCACCTATGGCCATGAGCTTTGGGTAATGACCGAAAGGACGAGATCGCGGATACAAGCGGCCGAAATGAGTTTCCTCCGCAGAGTGGCTGGGCGCACCCTTAGAGATAGGGTGAGGAGCTTGGTCACACGGGAGGAGCTTGGAGTAGAGCCGCTGCTTCTCCACGTGGAGAGGAGCCAGCTGAGGTGGCTCGGGCATCTGTTCCGGATGCCTCCTGGACGCCTCCCTCGGGAGGTGTTCCGGGCATGTCCCACCGGGAGGAGGCCCCGGGGAAGACCCAGGACACGCTGGAGGGACTATGTGTCCCGGCTGGCCTGGGAACGCCTTGGGGTCCCCCCGGAGGAGCTGGAGGAAGTGTCCGGGGTGAAGGAAGTCTGGAGGTCCCTGCTTAGACTGTTGCCCCCGCGACCCGGCCCCGGATAAGCGGAAGAAAATGGATGGATGGATGGATGGATGGATGGATGGAAGAATAAAGCCGAATCACGCACCACGCTGTGCAACAGGGGAACTCCCTTCCTGGTGCGTAACAGGGATTCCCCTGGCAGCGTGGTGCATGATTCGGCTTTATTCTTCCGCACTGGAAAATAGTTCCCACTCAAAATGACCAAGGCAAGCTCTCCGTCTTGATTTGCACATTTATTTGCACTCGATATGAATGCGCACTACACAGAAAGTAATTGGGAAACGCATCGAGCAAATTAATTCCTTTTGGCCGAAATCTTTCTCTGGCGACGTTAGACTCCAGTCTAAGGCGGAGAAGCTGCAGATACCGCGGCGGTCAGTGGCGACAGACTCGGACAATGGCTGGGTGAGCAGGAAAATGCTTTCCACCACTTATTTTAGGCTACGTTCACACTGCAGCCTGAAACGACCCAAATCCGATTTTTTTGCCTCTATGCGACCTGTATCTGATCTTCTAATGACAGTGTGAACGACACAGATCCGATTTTTTCAAATGCGATCCAGGCCACTTGGATATGTGGTCCTAAATCCGATACATATCCGATCTTTTGACATGCGACTGCAGTCTGAACGGCCAGGTCGCATTCATCCGACCTGAGTGTGTTTCCTCCAATGAGAGTGGTACAAGTAGGCGTTCGCAAATGTGCACAAACGTTCTTCTCGTCATGCTAAAATAGTATATAAACTCGTATCAGTGAAGCGGCGAAGCACGTAGCAATCCCCCCCCTCCTGCCTGTGACTCCGCACCCACATGTTCCTTTCTGCAGACGTTGCTGCCACTGCCCCGCAAAACGCCGTGGCCAAAAACCTCGTCCTTCTCCGTCTCCTCCTTAAAACAAATAAGCTGTACATGTTTTGGCTCCGGTACGAAAGCAACTTTAGGCTACTTCCGTAAACATTGAGCGCGTTCACTGCGTGTGACGTCATCGTGTCCTCCAAGGCGCATGCGGGACACTTTTGGGGAGTTTAGCGTTCACACTGGAGATCACATACAATTCGCATTTAACTGGAAATGTGAACGGCCTTGCAAATAAATCCGATTTCACAAAAAAATCGGAATTGAGCATTAAGCCCTGCAGTGTGAACGTAGCCTTAGTCTCTGGACTGTGGGGAGATGCCCAAATTTGACCTGGGGGTGGCATATCCCTTTAAGGGAAGGAATGTGTTGTATTTTAAGTATGAGCAGAGTTTTGCAAACCGGATTGTCTGTTGGACACTAAATAAACAAAAGGATACTATTTTGAAATTTCATTTCTGTTTCTCTCTTTTTCTTCTCAATAACTTTAAAGCACTTGGGAGTAAAGTTGTATTGAATCGAAATGAACCGAACCGGATCGGATCGAATCGAATCGTACCGGATCGTTTACTAATTTTATGAATCGTCCCTGAATCGAATCGTAGCCTGTGAATCGAGATTCGAATCGATCCGTTTTGTGAGTGAAAGATTCACACCCCTAATATATATATATATATATATATAGATATATATATATATAGATATAGATATATATATACTCAACAAAAATATAAACGCAACACTTTTGTTTTTGTTTCATGAGATGGACTTAAAGACCTAAAATTCATTCCAGATACACAATATTACCATTTCTCTAAAACTTTGTTCACAAATCTGTCTAAATGTGTGATAGTGAGCACTTCTGCTTTGCTGAGACAATCCATCCCACCTCACAGGTGCGCCACATCAAGATGCTGATCTGACATCATGATTAGTGCACAGGTGTGCCTTAGACTGCTCACAATAAAAGGCCACTCTGAAATGTGCATTTTTTTTTTTTTTGCTTTATTGGGGGTCTGGGGACTCAGAACTACTCAGTATCTGGTGTGACCACCATTTGCCTCATGCAGTGCAACACATCTTCTTCGCATAGAGTTTATCAGATTGTCAATTGTGGCCTGTGGAATGTTGGTCCACTCCTCTTCAATGGCTGTGCGAAGTTGCTGGATATTAGTGGGAGCTGGTACATGCTGTCGTATACGCCGGTCAAGCACATCCCAAACATGCTCAATGGGTGACATGTCCGGTGACTTTGCTGGCCATGCAAGAACTGGGACATTTTCAGCTTCCAAGAATTGTGTACAGATCCTTGCAACATGGGTGTAGGAGCCATTTTGTACATTCTGTGCTCTGGAATATTCTGTTTATAACAGCACTTCCTGTCCCGCCTTATGGTTCAGGAAATGCATTGTGATTGGACCACTTTGATCTTTCCTTGTTCCTTGTTCTTTTATCTTTGATCTCGCCTACTATAAAATACAGAGGTAGGGACCACACTAGGCAGAGGACACAGACACCGGAGAAGACACACCACACCAAGACACATAACACACACACACACGAAGAAAGAGACCACGCTACATAGGTAGTGTGGATAGAAGCCGCGGTCTGGTGGCCAGGAGGTTACCTCGAGTCAAGCGTTGACGGGGTAATAAGACGTCCTTGACCACAGAAGCTACACAGTCTTTTGACCGTCGCGTAATAACCACGCAAGAGTGTAACATTGGCCGTCTCCCGGGTGACAGACGGGAACGCGCACCATTACAAGGCATGTACGGACAGCAAAGAAGAACCAGTAGCACCGTCGACAACGCAACGTAGGGTGAGTCCTGTCGGGAGCCATGGAGGACAAGGAAGCCCGGTCTCCCAGTGACAGGCAGGAGCTCACCGCTATACGACACGCAAAGACGTCAAGAAGGACATCACCACACATACAGAGCCTAACACAACACACGTAGGAAAACCACAAGCCTCAGAAATTCATCTTTCCATTTCCCTCTTTATTCACCTTATTTGTACCCGCTCTGTAAGACCTTTCACTTTAGTAAAGATAGAAAAGACAAACCTTTGGATTCAAGACTCTTTATTTACTTTACGTGACGCGTCGGAAAGAAACTTCAAGAAACACCGAGGCCGAGGCTAGTGGGGCGCATTGCCGCACTCACATTTAAGTCAAAAGACTATAGCAGCAACCTAAAGTCAAAAGACTCGCTAAAATCAAAGGACTCATAAGCAACATCTAAATTCACGAAGTCTACAGCATCACGAAAGACTAAACATCAAGGTCAAAAGAATCAGTATCAAGTCAGGAGACTTAACTGATGAAAGAACCATCTGAACCAACAAGAAACCCCATCCACGGCTGAAGCAAGCGTTCCCTGGGTCAGGTCTGACAATTCTCTTCCCAGTTTTACTAGTCTGCTAGCCACTGGAAATAGCCCTAAAGACACATCCAATAACTCCTTTCCCGAGTGTCGGTGAAAGTTAGGAAGAGTTAGAAGCTGTGAGGAATTCGAGGAATTGTCACAGGCTACGGATGTATACGGGAAACATGATGTCAGGAGCGAGTGCTGGCGCGCTGACTACTACTATAAAGCAGGTATTGAGCAACTAAAATACGAGAGAAGCGGAATCTTGTCACAGCTAACCAAGCAACGAAACGACAATGAAACGAAGGAATGGATCGCAACTGCTAAAAGGGCCACGGATGGAGAGCAAAACGTCATCAGATCGGAGGATAGCACTTTTAGGGCTAACTCAGTTACGAGTCGTACATCTCAACGTTCCACTACTAGTTCAGTGCGGTCAAAAGCCAGAGTAGAACGTGCAGCTCTGTTAGCAAGCCAAGCGGCTATGATACAGAGGCAAGCGCTTGAGCAAGAAGAAAGACACTTGCAGCATGAAAAAATACGCCTGCAGCAAAAAAGGCAGCAAGAGGAAACACGCCTGCAGCAAGAAAGGCAGCAAGAGGAAATACGCCTGCAGCAAGAAAGGCAGCAAGAGGAAACACGCCTGCAGCAAGAAAGGCAGCAAGAGGAAATGCCGCTTGCAGCAAGAATTTGAGGAAAAAGAGGCGTATTTGAGAGCTAAAAAGGAGCGGTTGCAGATGGAAGCTGGCATTGCAGTCGAGAATGCCAAATTAAGAGCTTACGGCCAGAATAAAGATGCTCGGAAGTCAAGAGCGGCATCGAAGCGTACGACTGGTGGAAATGAAAGGTGCACCACCTATAGCCGCGACCAGGCTAAATTCGAAAGGCCTTTGCATGACGTCGGGTCTAAAGCTGCTGTGCCAACTGTTTCACAGGCACAGCCAAGCGTCCCTTCAGTCAGAGGAAAAAGTCCAACAAGGCAAGGTCAAAGCCCGTTGTTCAAAGGTGCTGAGTACGCCACCTCAGCCACCGATAAACACGCAAACACGGAAAAGAAAGCCAACTTAGGAGAAGACGAGTCGAAAGGAAGCAGCCTCGCTGTGGCCGTGACTGCTGCTGATAACAACACTGGTAAAGACCAATTAGAGAAGAAAGCACCAGCAGTAAAGTCAGCCAATGCCTTCCAAAGTCCCTGCTTATACTGTAAGGGGAAACATGCGTTGAACGTGTGCAACAAGATCAAAGAGCGGCCCCTGAATGAGAGAACTGATTTCCTGAAATTTCAAGAGCTTTGTTTTGGTTGTCTTACGCCAGGCCACATGTCTAAGGTTTGTAAAGAAAAGAGCTCTTGCCCTGACTGTTCCTATAGGCACCCTGCTATTTTGCACGTCATAAAGCAAGATCAGTCACTGGAGGAGACCAAAGCAGATGACAACTCAACAGGTACGGCTGTTGAGCGTGGTGCTCTCGTACTTGCAGGGTGTAGAAGCGGTGAACAAACCGGGGCCGGGAATGAAGGCATTCCAAAGAAGCTACAACAGGCATGGCAGAAGGAGCCAGAAGACCTTGACAAGCTGTCAGATCTCAGCGTGAGTAAATGTTGTAAGTCCAGCACATTCGGGCCCACAAGGAGCGCACAAATCCATCACTTCTCAAACGCAAGTCAAGATGGGTATGGGGTTGTGTTGTACCTCTCGTTGACGAACGAGCAAGAGGAGAAACATGTCTGCCTTTTGATGGAGAAGTCCCAGGTCGCTCCTCTTAAGCGGGTTACAATCCCTAGGTTAGAGTTGACTGCTGCAATGATCTCAGTCAAGATTGACCGGATGTTGAAGGAAGAACTTCAACTCCCCCTGAAGGATTTGGTCTTCTGGACGAATAGCACGACTGTACTAAGGTACACTGAAGATGACGCTTTTCGTTTAAAGACATTTGTGGCGGGCCGTGTCTCCGTTGTCAGAGGGGCTCAGTGGATCTCGAGAGTTGACACCTCTTGGGGTCCAGCCAATCTCGCCCCGAGAGGCTTGAAGGTTGAGAGCTTCATGTCATGTAAGATCTGGTTTCACAAGGCTAAAGAGCCGTGGGAGACAATCAACAGCCAAAACAACGGACCGCATGCCATGAAGATGGCCCTAGGTTGGGTAGTCAACGGGCCTGTCAGCGGATGCCCAGGGAAAGAATTCGATGACGCCGAAAAACAGAACTTCGTTAATCGCATCTCTGTGTCGACCATAGAAGTCATGCACTACGAAGCAGATTTTCCAGAACGCCGGCGTGAGGACGAGCAAGGGCCATCTCAACACGACAAGGTGTTTGTGCATGGTGTGACCTCATCAGCACATCTTTCGGATGGCCATTGCTGCACTGAGCTACCTCTGAGGGATGTCTGCATGGAGATGCCAGGCAACCGAGGTATAGCCGAGCAAATACTCGACTCCTTGAAGAGGGAACCCATCAGGATTTCAGACTTCTTTCGGAAGAACAAAGATTTTATGATCAAAATCTTGGAGAAAGGGTACGTCACAAGAGTCCCAGATGAGCAGCGGAGCCGAAGAGTATGGTACAAACCGCACTACCGGGTGTACCATCAAAGAAAGAGAAAGAAAGAGAAAAGTTTAGAGTAGGAGGGCGTCTGAACAGATCAGCGAAGCCAGGGGAAGCCAGCTTCCCGCCCTACTCTGTAAACAACACAGAACAACCCACCTTACTCTTCACCACATCCACCTGGAAAAAGGACACGGCGGCAGAAGTCACATTCTGGCAACGTTAAGACAACGGTACTGGATACCTAAAGCAAACGCCGCAGCAAGAACCGTGATTGCAGAGTGCAACCTCTGTAAAAGGCTGCATGCCAAAGCTGGAGAGCAGAAGATGGCAGATTTGCCGCAAGATCGTCTGCTCCCCGACAAACCGCCTTTTACCACGAACACAGACGATCCCAGCGACCTAGAACCACTGACTCGTAGAACCACTGACTCCAAATCATTTACTCCTGTTGAAGACGCAGCCCGAACTGCCACCTGGTGTGTTTGTCAAGGAAGATGTCTACGCGCGGCGGCGCTGGGGACAAGTCCAATATATGACGGACCTATTCTGGAGGAGGTGGACCCAAGAGTACTTGCCATTGCTTCAAGAACGGCAAAGGTGGCTCGGAACGAAGAGAGACTTTAAGGTCGGAGATGTCGTCCTCGTCGTTGATCCATCTCTGGCAAGAAATGACTGGATGTTGGGCAGAATCACCAAGGTTATGCCAGGCTCCAAGGGGATGGTCCACAGCGCTGAAGTCCGGACGAAGACAAGTATCAAAGACAAAGACCCATAACCAAATTGTGTCTCTTACAGGGTGAAGACTGAAGAAGAGAAGGACCTACTACATGTCCGATATGCACTGTAATTTGTGAAGAGTATACTTACTTGTAAAAAAAAATGTAAGACAAGAATTCTTAACCTTTTTGAAGAAAAATGTTCGAGAAATGTAACAGCTAAATTTAAAACTGTAAATTAGTTAATGGCTCTAATTCTTAAGTTAGTAATTGACTTGCTAAAGCTTAGCCAATTAGGGGCCGGGATATGTAGGAGCCATTTCGTACATTCTGTGTTCTGGAATATTCTGTTTATAACAGCACTTCCTGTCCCGCCTTATGGTTCAGGAAATGTATTGTGATTGGACCACTTTGATCTTTCCTTGTTCCTTGTTCTTTTATCATTGATCTCGCCTACTATAAAATACAGAAGTAGGGACCACACTAGGCAGAGAGGACACAGACACCGGAGAAGACACACCACACCAAGACACATAACACACACACACACACACACACACACACACGAAGAAAGAGACCACGCTACATAGGTAGTGTGGATAGAAGCCGCGGTCTGGTGGCCAGGAGGTTACCTCGAGTCAAGGGTTGACGGGGTAATAAGACGTCCTGGACCACAGAAGCTACACAGTCTTTTGACCGTCGCGTAATAACCACGCAAGAGTGTAACATTGGCCGTATTTACTTTACGTGACGCGTCGGAAAGAAACTTCAAGAAACACCGAGGCCGAGGCTAGTGGGGCGCATTGCCGCACTCACAATGGGGCTGTGCATTATCTTGCTGAAACATGAGGTGATGTTCATGGATGTATGGCACAACAATGGGCCTCAGGATCTCATCACGGTATCTCTGTGCATTCAAAATGCCTTCAATAAAATGCACCTGTGTTCTTCGTCCATAACAGATGCCTGCCCATACCATAACCCCACCACCACCATGGGCCGCTCACCCACACGACGCCACACACGCTGTCTGCCATCTGCCCTGAACAATGTAAACCGAGATTCATCCGTGAAGAGAACACCTCTCCAACGTGCCAGACGCCATCGAATGTGAGCATTTGCCCACTCAAGTCTGTTACGGCGACGATCTGGAGTCAGGTTAAGACCCTGATGAGGACGACGAGCATGCAGTTGAGCTTCCCTGAGACGGTTTCTGACAGTTTGTGCAGAAATTGTTTGGTTATGCAAACCAATTGTTTCAGCAGCTGTCCCAGTGGCTGGTCTCAGACGATCTTGGAGGTGAACCTGCTGGATGTGGAGGTCCTGGGCTGGTGTGGTTACACGTGGTCTGCGGTTGTGAGGCCGGTTGGATGTACTGCCATATTCTCTGAAACGCCTTTGGAGACGGCTTATGGTGGAGAAATGAACATTCAATGCACGAGCAACAGATCTGGTTTGCATTCCTGCTGTCAGCATGCCAATTGCACGCTCCCTCAATGCTTGTGACATCTGTAGCATTTTGCTGTGAGACAAAACTGCACATTTCAGAGTAGCCTTTTATTGTGAGCAGTATAAGGTACACCTGTGCACTAATCATGATGTCAGATCAACATCTTGATGTGGCACACCTGTGAGGTGGAATGGATTATCTCAGCAAAGCAGAAGTGCTCACTATCACACATTTAGACAGATTTGTGAACAATGTTTGAGAGAAATGGTAATATTGTGTATCTGGAATGAGTTTTAGATCTTTAAAGGAAAATTTACATTTTTTTTTACAATCTGAGCCTTCTTTCGGCAATAAGACAAATAGTTTTACTCACCCATAGCAGTTTGCTGTCAATTGGAGCAGTATCGCAGAACTTATGTTGAGCCGTTCTGTTCTACTAATGATCCCGTATCCGTTAGCGTGAGTGCTCGGGGCATTACTTTGTGGTGTCCAAATAACACAAACTTTAGCACTTTTCAAATCACAGAAGATCGCTGGGTCAGGGTAGACTTTCAGTGGATTCCAAAACGGCCTGAAACCCGATATCCAGCTATAGTTTCATTTGATGAAGTCATCAGAGAGGACAGTGCGCATGCGTGAACTCAGCTGTTTTGTAAACACCGTTAGTCCGAAAGAAGCTAACACCGCTCTGAACTTTACTTTACTGTTGCGATATCGGGTTTCAGGCCGTTTTGGAATCCACTAAAAGTCTACCCTGACACAGCGATCCTTTGTGATTTGAAAGGTGCTCAAATTTGTGTTATTTGGACACCTCAAATCAGTGCCCCGAGCACTCACGCTAACGGACACAGGATCATTAGTAGAACAGAACGGCTCAACATAAGTTCTGCGATACTGCTCCAATTGACACCAAACTGCTATGGGTGAGTAAAACTACTTGTTTTATTGCCGAAAGAAGGCTCAGATTGTAAAAAAAACGTTACTTTTCCTTTAAGTCCATCTCATGAAAAATGGGAGCAAAAACAAAAGTGTTGCGTTTATATTTTTGTTGAGTGTATATATATATATATATATATATGTATATATACATATATATATATATATATATATATATATATATATATATATATAAATATAAATAATTTTTTTACTTGTAGGTAGTCATGCATATAATTTAATTTCCAAAGATAGGATCCGATAATATTACCATTTCATGTTAGGGTTAGAGGGCGCTATTGCACCCATTTTGTACTTTCTTACATTAATCTGTTCAGGGTCGGGGTGTACCCACGATTCAAGTTTGGTTGAAATCAGCCAAAGTTTGTGCGACGTCCTCACCGCCCTGAGCCTGGGGACGTCCAGCTGCTGCTGGATATGGGACTTCCTCACTAACAGGCCACAGGCAGTGAGGATCGGCAGCCACCTCTCCTCCACACGTGTCCTCAGCACTGGTGCACCCCAGGGCTGTTGTCAAGGTATCAGTAATGGTAAATGGTGCATTACATAATCCTTTGTAAGTTACAGGAAGTAACGCGAGAGTTCGTCACGAGAACGAGAGAGAAAAAGTTCATGTATGCAAGAGACTTGACGAGTGAAATAAACACGAGTCTGATTCAATAAGCTGTGTCGGCCAACAGTTTGTTTGACATGGTGTCAGAAGTTCTCTAAGAGAGAGAAGAACTCACTACAATGGCAAGGTTTAAGCCTCCGGAGAATTTCAACTTCGAAAAACCGGGAGAATGGCCGTCGTGGAGACAGAGATTCACGCGATTCAGGTCAGCTTCAAAGCTAAGCCTCGAAGACACGGATGTTCAGGTTAGCACATTAATCTATGCGATGGGAAATGAAGCTGAAAATATATTTAAGACATTCACCTTCAAGGATGAGGAGGACGAGGATGATTATGAGACTGTGCTCGAGAAATTCAATGAGTATTTCATACCAAAACGAAACGTGATTCACGAGAGGGCATGCTTTTACCAGAGACAATAGAAACAAGGGGAAATGGCGGAGACATTTATCAGAGCTCTACACGAACTGAGTGAAAACTGTGAGTTTGGAGAAAAGAAAAACGAACACATTAGAGACAAATTAGTTGTGGGAATAAGAGACAAAGAACTGTCAAGGAAGTTACAGTTGATGTCGAAATTAACCCTTGAGGAAGCAGTGCTTATGGTGAGACAAGCTGAAGAGGTAACGCAGCAGATAACACAGCAAGAGCAACAGGCTCCGCTAGCGGTGCAAGCAGTGAAACAAAGGAGGTTCATGAAAAATGGAGGGAAACCGCAGACAGAGAGGAGCGAAAGACAGCAGTACGGATATCAAGGGGAGAGCAAGTGCAGGCGGTGCGGTAAAGAAAAACACAAAAACGCAGCCAAATGCCCGGCTATGGATTCGGAATGTAGGAAGTGCGGAAAGAAGGGACATTGGGAAAGAAACTGCTTCACAAAGACTGTGAGGGAAGTTAGCCAGTGCAACGAAGATGATGAAAGCTTCTATCTCGGAGCTGTGAGTAAACAAAAACAAAACAATGCTGAGCAATGGACAGAGCAGATAAACATAGGTTATACGCCAGTGAGATTTAGAATAGATACAGGGGCTGACGTCACCATAATGAACAGTGAATCATTCAAGACACTCAAACCAGAAAGAAAGCTGGAGCCACCTCAGAGCCCATTAGAGAGTCCGGGAGGAACACTAGACATAATGGGACAATTTACTGTGAGTACAGTGCACAAACAAAGGAAGCACATTTTCAACATTTACGTAGCGAGAGGGCCTACAGTCAACAATTTATTGGGCAGAGATACAGCAGTGGAGATGGGGCTAGTGAAACGAGTACAGCAAGTGAAGGCAGCAGCTGCTCAACAGGGGATGTTGAAGACCGACCCGGTGAAGATTCACGTGCGAGAGGGTGCTGTCCCACACGCCGTACACGCAGCCAGGAGAGTCCCACTGCCGCTCCTACCCAAAGTCAAAGCTGAGCTGCAGCGCATGGAGGAGCAGGGTGTGATTGTCAAGGTGACACAACCAACAGAGTGGTGCGCACCAATGGTGCCAGTTCTGAAACCATCAGGAGCAGTAAGAATCTGTGCCGGATTCCAGAAGCTGAACGAAAACTTAAAGAGAGAAACGTACCAGCTTCCTACCACAGATGAGACGTTGGCCAAGCTGACGGGCTCAACCATGTTCACCACCCTCGATGCTGCCTCAGGCTATTGGCAAGTACCACTACACGAAGACAGCAGGATCTTAACCACGTTCATATCACCTTTCGGGAGGTACTGTTACACCCGCCTGCCTTTCGGAATAAACATAGCTCCAGAGATATTCCAGCGCAAGATGCATGAACTGCTAGAAGGCCTGGAAGGAGTAGCAGGCTACATGGATGATGTAATAGTGCATGGGAAAGACAAGGCTGCACACGACAGAAACTTGCAATGCACACTTGAAAGGATGGAACAAGCTGGCCTTAAGTTAAATAAAGAAAAGTGTGTTTATGCACAACCACAACTGCGTTTCCTGGGCCACATTGTGGACGCCAGTGGAATAAGAGTAGACCCAGAGAAAGTGAGCACAATAACAGAGTTAGAAGAGCCCACCAATGTTGAGGAACTGAGACGTGCACTAGGCATGATGAATTACATGAGCAAATTCATTCCTGACATGGCAACCGTTGCAGGCCCACTTTATGAGCTGCTAAAGGGGAAGATGGCCTGGACCTGGGACCAACCACAGCAGCGAGCGTTTCAGCGCTTGAAAGAAGCCCTCGTCACCTCGCCTGTACTGGCCCACTACGATTCTCAAAAACCTACCACAGTGTCAGCAGACGCGAGTAGCTACGGGTTGGGAGGAGTGCTTCTCCAGCAGCACGGAGAGAGCTGGAAACCAGTAGCGTACTGTTCTAGGAGATTAACCGACGCGGAAACCAGGTACGCGCAAATCGAAAAAGAGTGTTTGGCTGGAGTATGGGCCTGTGAAAGGTTCCAGAAGTACCTGGTAGGCATGGACAAATTCCGCCTCATAACAGATCACAAGCCGCTGGTGCCGCTGATAAACAGCAAAGACTTAGACGCTGTGCCTGTTAGGTGCCAGAGACTCTTGATGAGGCTTATGCGCTTTAATGCTAAGGCAGAGTACGCACCAGGCAAAACCTTGGTGATAGCCGACGCACTCTCACGCAGCCCGTTGAAGGAGAGTAATAGCACTACGGAAGCAGTGATCGCCTGCCACGTGAATGCAGTAGTCCACTGCTGGCCTGTCTCACAAAGCAAGCTCGATCGGATCAGGACAGCTACACAGGAGGACCCGCAGCTCCAGCGCGTGAGAAAGCTGATCAAGCATGGATGGCCAGAACGAGTGAGTAGCATTGCAGAGAGTGTGAGAGACTATTACATGGTGAGAGACTCACTGTCTGAGTGTGAAGGCCTCATCACGCTGGGCTGTCGTATTGTGGTCCCACAGGCCTTGAGACAAGGGATTTTAGACCGCATACACGAGGGACATCAGTGCCTGTCCAAGTGTAGGGCACGCGCACAAGAGACTGTGTGGTGGCCTAAGATGTCAGTGGACATTAAAAGAAAAATTGAAACATGCCACTTTTGTCAGGCAAACAAACGCACTCAGCGCAGAGAACAGCTTCTGTCAACACCTCTGCCTGAGAGGCCTTGGCAAAAGATAGCCACAGACATTTGTGAATACAAAGGAAAACAATACTTAGTGATATCAGACTATTACTCACGATATCTAGAGATACTACACTTAACTACCACAACAACAGAACAGGTAGTGAGGTCAATGAAGGCAACATTCGCCAGGTTTGGCATCCCTGACCAGATAGTTAGCGATAACGGACCTCAGTACACCAGTGATGCATGGAAAGAGTTTTGCAGGCTGTATGACATTGAGCACACCACTTCCAGTCCACACAACCCACAAGGTAATGGGCACGCAGAGCGTGCAGTGCAAACAGCCAAACGCATACTCAAGCAAGACGACCCCCTATTGGCTTTAATGAGCTACCGTGCCACGGCAAGCACATCCACTGGGGTTAGCCCGGCAGAAATGCTCATGGGGCGCAAGATTCGAACAACACTACCGTCCCTCAAGAAAAACCTGATTCCAAGGCAGCCGAACCGAGACCTCATACGTCGCCGTGATGAAGAGGCCAAGCAACAACAAGCCTTCTACTACAACAGGAGACACGGTGCAAGGGACTTACCACCCTTACACGCAGGCGACCAAGTCCTATCCAAGCTGGATGGGGAGAAGGTGTGGAAAGGCCGATCATCGGTGCTGAAGGAGTGTGGTACGCCGCGCTCTTACCAGGTGAAGTCGCCAGGAGGAGGTGAGTTGAGGAGAAATAGGCGACATCTCCAGCAGGTGCCGCCACTGCGTGAAGAAAAGGACACAGACACTGGGCAGCCAGACGCAGAGCCAGTGGAAGAAACACCCCAGCAAGGCTCTGACCAGGGACTGTGTGAGAACAAAGTTAATAGTCCTAAAGCAACACCTGAAGGACTGACAGTGACCAGGTTTGGTAGAGTTAGTAGACCTGTGAAAAGAATGGACATTTAAGTGCTTCAGATTAAATTTGAGTTATACAGTACTTCAGTTAGTACTTACCAAGAATTTTGGTTGAGTCATTGTTTACATTCTGAAGTAACCTAAGACGCAGTTAAAGATAGGTAGGACAAGCGAAGTGTCAATTTGTATTATTTAGTTAAGACAAACAAGAGTAAGGTTTACTATTAATAAGTTAATGATATGACCCCATGTTGTAGAAGTAATATAATTTGAGGGGGAGATGTCAAGGTATCAGTAATGGTAAATGGTGCATTACATAATCCTTTGTAAGTTACAGGAAGTAACGCGAGAGTTCGTCACGAGAACGAGAGAGAAAAAGTTCATGTATGCAAGAGACTTGACGAGTGAAATAAACACGAGTCTGATTCAATAAGCTGTGTCGGCCAACAGTTTGTTTGACAGCTGTGTTCTCAGCCCTCTCCTGTACTCCATGTTCACCTACGACTGTACCGCCAGGCACAGCTCCAACATCATCCTCAAGTTTGCCGACGACACCACCATCCTAGGCCTCATCACTAACAATGACGAGAGCGCCTACAGAGAGGAGGTGAAATCACTGACCAGCTGGTGTCAGGAAAATAACCTCTCTCTGAACGTCAGCAAAAATAAGGAAATGATCGTGGACTTCAGGAGACAGGGTGTAGACCAGCATTCCCTCATCTTCATCAACAACGCTGAGGTGGAGCAGGTCAGCAGCTTTAAGTTCCTTGGGTACACATCACTGAGGATCTGTCCTGGACACTACATACAGACACTGTGGTTAAGAAAGCCCGGCAAAGACTCTACTTCCTGAGAAAGTTTGGTATGAACACCAGCATCCTCACAAACGTCTACAGGTGCACCATCGAGAGCCTATTGACGGGCTGCATCACAGTGTGGTATGGGAACTGCACTGCTCAGAGCCACAAAGCACTACAGAGGGTGGTGCGAGCAGCAGAGGACATCAGTGGCAGCAGTTTCCCCTCCATCCAGGACATTTACCACAGCAGGGGTCTGCGTAAGGCACACAGCATCACCAAGGACCATACTCATCCGGCACAAGGACTCTTCCGTCTGCTACCCTCTGGTAGACAATACAGGAGCCTGCCAGCACGCACAAAAAGACTCAAAGACAGCTATTACCCCCAAGCTGTCAGACTACTGAACTCTGGATAATACTCTAAATAATACTGAACTCTCAATAATACTGCATTAAACTACTTTTCATTATGCATAATATGTTTAGACGTAGACTTAGACAAACTTTATTTGTCCACAAGGGAAATTGTTTTGGGTACGGTAGCTCACTCATCATCATCACTCTAGACACTTTAAAAAACTGCTGCTAAGGACGACTGTTGCACTGTTGCACATTTACATTTACTACTGGAATTTTACTCCTGTTGTACTGTTGTTCACTACTGTTATTGCACATTATTACTACTGGAATTTTTACTACTGTTGTTTACTCCTGTTATTGCACTAGAATTACTACTGTTGCACATTTATTTTATCTTAACTCCAATGCACATTCTATTGCACATTACCATTTCACTGCTGTATCTTCCATTGCACATTTTTGATGCACACTGCACACTTTGGAAATCTGTATATAGGTATTTATTTATTATGTTGCACTGTTTTAGGATTTTAGATCTTAGACTTTAGTTTAACCTTAGATCTCTGTCTTAGATAGTTTTTGTTGTGTTTTGTCTTCATATTGTATCTTGTACACTGTCTCTTTTTGCACTACCTGGCCAGAGAGAAACAAAATTTCGATTCACTGTATGTTGAACACATATGGCAGAATTGACAATAAAGCTGAACTTTGATCTTTTGATCTTTTGATCTTTGATCAAATATAATATACAATATAAAACAGAGGGTAAAAGAACAAGAAGAAAAATAGATGGCATTGCAACCAAAGAGCAATAGACCTGTGTCAGATGAGACACAATTATATACATAAGATAATGGTAATAAATATATATGTACAATCAGATTTAAATAGAAAAGTAGTAGTCAAATATAAAATACAGTATCAAATATGATGTTCAGTACCAGCTGTATACAGTTGTAGGGAGTATTATCTGTGACACAAGGGTGAGTTGTTGTACAGCTGTATGGAGTATGGTATGAATGTAGTCCTGTATCTCTCACTGTTTGAGCGGAGCTGTAGGAGCCTGTTGGAGAATGAGCTCCTCTGTCCCTCTATGGTCTGGTGCAGTGGGTGAGAAGGAGTGTCCATGATGGAGAGCAGTTTGTCCAGTTTCCTGTCCCTCATTGTGACAAATGTCTCCAGCTCACAGCCAATTACGTGACCAGCTTTACGGATCAGTTTTCAATCCGTCCAATGTCTCTTTTACTGGTGCTGCTCCCCCAGCAGACCACAGCAGAGTACAGGGCGCTGGCAACCACAAACTGGTAGAAGATCTCCAGTAACTTACTACACACACTGAAAGACCTGAGCTTCCTCAGGAAGTAGAGTCTGCTCATGCCCTTCTTGTACACAGCATTACAGTTGTCCCTCCAGTCCAGCCTGTTGTTCATATGAACGCCCAGGTACTTGTAGCAGTCCATGATCTCCACCTCCTGACCCTGGATGTTAATAGGCTCCACAGGTGACCTCAGTCACCAGTGGAGCCAATCACCAGTTCCTTGGTTTTGTCTAAGTTCAGGAGCAGATGGTTTGCCTGGGACCACTCCACAAAATTTGCAATCAGTGTCCTGTACTCCATCTCCTGTCCATCCCTGATACACCCAACCACCGCAGAGTCATCAGAGAACTTCTGCAGATGGCAGGACTCTGAGCTCTACTGGAAATCAGAGGTGTACGGAGTGAACAGGAATGGAGACAGGAATGGAGACAGGACTGTACCCTGAGGGGCTCCTACATTATTGACCACAGTGTCAGACAGGGTGGTCCCCAGTCGCACATACTGAGGTCTGCCTGACAGGTAGTCAGTAATCCAGGAGACAGTGGAGGAGCTGACACCCATCCTGAGCAGTTTCTCACCCATCAGAGAGGGCTGAATTGCGTTAAAGGCGCTGGAGAAATCAAAGAACAATATCCTCACAGAGCCCTTAACACTATCCAGGTGTGAGTGAGCCCGCTGCAGAAGATAGATTACAGCATCGTCCACACTCATGTGGGCCTGATAGGCAAATTGGAGAGGGTCCAGGGATGGTGCCACCAGGGGTCTGAGCTGAGTCTGAACAAGTCTCTCAAACACTTTCATGACATGAGATGTCAGCGCAACTGGTCTGAAGTCATTGAGTCCAGATGGGATAGGCTTCTTGGGCACTGGGACAATGCAGGAGGTTTTCCAAAGGTTTTCCCTTTCAAGCTTCAGACTCAGTGTGAAGAGAAAGTGCAGGACCCCAATGAGCTGTGCTGCACAAGTTCTTAGCACACGGGGGTTGATTTGGTCAGGTCCTGGAGACTTGTTCTGGCGCACTTTCTCCAGCTGCCTTCTCACCTGCCCAGGTGACAAATAGATAGAGCTGGGTTTCTCCATGGAGGTGGGGGCAGGCGTGGGAGCAGAGGTGATGGGCTGTTGAGTGGTCTGTATAGAGGTGTGGATTAGGCGTCTGGGAGGTGTAGAGTTGGAGGTGCCAATTGAGGAAAAGCAATTAAAATGTAAATTTATTAAGTTTGACCTGTCTGGGCTATTGTCTTACTGTTTGGGTCTGGAGAGACCAGAAATAGCTTTCATTTCCCTCCAGATCTCCAGATCAAGAGTTTAGCCTCTTGACCCCGCCTCAGTTGGACTTTTAGCTGTAGCTGCACCCTCCTCAACTCATCCTTATCACCAGAGTTGAAGGCCCGCTTCTTCTTATTGAGTAGAGCCTTAACCTTGCTGGTGATCCAGGGCTTGTTGTTGGGGTATCAGCGAACAGTGTGTGTGGGGACGGCCGTATCCTCGCAGAAGTTAATGTAATCTGTGGTACAGTCCATCATGCTGTCGATGTTTATCCCATGGGGTGAGCAGAGCACATTCCAGTCTGTGGTCCTAAAGCAGTCTTGGAGGGCACTGATGGCATCGTCACTCCACCTTCTCACAGTTCTAGTGGTGACAGGCTGCCTCTTCACTGCAGGGACATACTGAGGTGAGCAGGACCAGATTGTGATCAGATCGTCCCAGTGGGGACTTTAATCATGCCACATTGGACAGTGTTTTACCCACATTTCATCAGTATGTGGTTTGTAAGACTCGGGACAACAAAACTCTGTAATTAACATACAGTAAGTCCAGAGTTTTGCTGTCCCGAGTCTTACAATCCACATACCGATGAAATGTGGGTAAAACACTGTCCAATGTGGCATGATTAAAGTCCCCAGAAATCAGTAATAATGCCTCAGGATACTTTGACTGCAGAGCAGTGACCACAATGTGTATTCTGTCCCGGGCTCCCTCTTCGTCCGCCGAGGGAGGGATGTAAACTCCAATGAACAGTACAGACGTAAATTCTCTCGGTAAATAACATGGACGCAGTCCCACAACCATAAGTTCAATGTCCGGCGCACAGATACGCTCCTTCACAGTAATGTGGCCAGGATTACACCACCTCTTGTTCACCAACACAGCAATCCTGCCGCCCTTCTTCTTACCGCAAAGAAACGAGTCTCTGTCCACACGCACCGTCTTAAAGCCGGGTAAAGATGTGCTGTTGTCCGGGACGTTCGTATGAAGCCAGGTTTCCGTGAAGCACATGATAGAGCTGACCGCATACTCCCTCTGGGTCCGAACAAGCGCACACAGTTTGTCCATCTTATTTCCCAGTGACCACTGGGAAATAAGATTTACTGCTGCTGCTCTGTATGAATGTATCATGTTTGTCACTACCTCACTGTAAACTACTGTTACCTGTGCAATAATCTATGCAATTACCTGTGCAATATTTATACCATACTATGTGCAACACGAAATCCACATGCAACACCTATACCACACCATATTATGTGCAATCTGTGAAATACTCTACTTACACCTTATTTGATCTTTGATTTAATTCTACCTGCACTTTTGTACATTGTACCTTGTATTTTTTATTACATTTTATTAGATATCTTTATTATATTGTTTACTTCTTCCCCTGCACTTTTGCAACACTTTTTTACCATGTACTATTATTGCATGTTATTAGTACTTCTGACTATCTTAGCAAGTCAATGGTTCTTCTGATCCTAAGCATTTCATTGCATTGTTGACCCTGTGTTGATTCTGCATATGACAAATAAACAATCTTGAATCTTGAATTTGGCGATTTTACCATGAGAATAACATTGAGACTTTATGTCATCACTAGGGCAACACTGTAAAAATTATCATGAGTGTCACTGACTTTGGATCGGGATGGCAAAACTGAATTTTGTGCAAAAATTCTGAAATTTTTTATTTTTTTTTCTCCCATATAAAATTTTCTTTCAATCTATAGGGGGCGCTAATGTGCCAAATAATTTTTTTAACATTAAAGTAGCTTTTAGGGCAGAGAGTTTAAGAATTGATTCAAATTTCATTGAAATCATGTAAATGGGAGCAATTTGTAAAAATTCAAATTTTCGGAAATTGTGGGCAATATTTGTGGGTCACTGCTCAGAGACCGTAAGACCTGTGTCAAAAACTTGGATAAATTTTGATGTCCCACCCATCATTGAGATAATGTATCAAGTGTTCAGGCGAAAGCTCTAGGAGAAGTGCGTAAACATATGAAATTTACAAAAAATGCTTAGCAAATTTTAATCCAATATTGCTGACCCCTGGTGGAGCACACAGCATTTGTGTAATAATAGTTTTGTGTAATGAATCACTCAGCCATCCAAGTAGAATCCATGGCAAAAAAGGAGAAATTCAGAACTGAAGAAACAGCTTGGATGAGCTGCGAAACATCTTCAACCAAATAAACTTTGTCCAGTTGACAAACTGAATTTCTCCTTTTTTGCCAATTTTTGGTTTTGCTTCACATGATGAATGTGTGTACTGAATTTCGTGGCTCTACGACCATGTTGACGTCAGCACGTCTCCCATAGGCACAATGTATTTTGAATCTTACAGATGGCGCAGTGTCACTATTTTTTTATACCCATGCATGCAACCTTTATATATATATATATATATATATATATATATATATATATATATATATATATAAATCAGAACTTCTGGATCCAAGTTGGGTGAGTTTTAGAAAGTGTTTAGGGGGTGAAATGAAACTAACACTGATATATATGTCAGATAAAATATACAGAGATGCAAGGCAAGATTATTTGTAGCACATTTCGTACACAAAGTAAATCAAAGTGCTTTACAGAATAAGTAATACATTAAAATCTCAATACAAACAAATCAAACCATAAATAATCATCATTAAATTAAAAGAGAGAAGAGTGCAGAATAAAAACCTTTCAGTCATGTGCACAGCTAAACAGAGCTGTTTTGAGCCTAGATTTAAACAGTGTCAAACTAGAGTCCTGACTCACATGTTCAGGAAGACTGTTACAGGTTTTTGCTGCATTAAACTAAAACACTAACTCCCTGTGTTTAGTCCTGACCCTGGGCACCAGCAGGAGGCCGGATCTAAACCAGAACTAAACCAGGACTACAGCAGGAGGCTGGTCCCTGAGGTCCTCAGAGTGCAGATGGTTCATGTGGCACTAACATGTCAGAGATGTACTTTGGTGCTGGACCATGGAGAGACTTGTAAACAAGCAGAGCCGCTTTAAAGTCGAAAATCTATTCTCCGAGCCACAGGAACCCAGTGCAGAGACCTGAGCACAGGACTTATGTGCAATACAAATTGTATATGATAACCCAACAGTCAAAGTAATTGGTAAACTAATTTTCTTTATTTTAGCTAAAAAATATTTTGATCAGATGAACAAGGTTTCAGTATCTGAAGTGTGACTATGAGTTTAATGGCTTTTCTAAACCAGGGAAACAGCATTGTGTACATTAGAGGATTCATGAGAGAGTTTAGACAAATTATTGATATAGCAATGACAATTAAAGGAGTACCTAGTATTGTGAGGTGAGTTTCAGAATATGCAGCAATAAGGAATGGGCAGTAACAAGCAATGTACACAGCCACAACAATCCCCAGATTTCGTACGGCTTTAATCTCTTTTCTTTTGCTCGTCCTGGAGGTCACAGCTGTAACTTGAGAACGCATGGCTCGAGCCTGAGAAACAGCTACTATCACAACTCTAGTGTACAGGAAAATAATAATACAAAATGGAATGACACAACTCATTAATAAATCTGCTGCTTCAGAGAAGTAAACCACACATTCTCCTTCACAAGATTTGTATTTGCCGGGATGCATATAATTCTCATGAAGAAATAAAACTGAGTACCCAAAAGAGTACAACCAGCACACACAGATGATGATGGTGACCACTTTTCCAGTCACTCTCCTTTGGTAGAGCAGAGGTTGACAAATGGCCACGTAGCGATCCACTGAAATAAGGATGATGTTCCCAACTGAAGAGGTAAATAGTATAAGGGAAAGTGTGTAATACACCAAACATATGAAGTCACCCAATGGCCAACAAATTTTCCATTTAATGCCGTGGACTGGTATGACCACGAGACCAAAAAGGAAATCGGACACTGCCAATGAAAGGAGCAGTAGGTTAGTCGAGGTTTGGAGTTTTCTGCAAAGATAAAGAAATAATATAAATTATAATTGAGAATATTTTATTTTCCTGACCTAATTCTACAAAATAGACCTGAATGATAAAAAAAAAAAAAAAAGTATTTGCAACATTTCACACAAGGATTGAGATTAGATTGGTACTTTATGGTTTAATAATAGGATTCTGTTCAAACTTTCAAATATGTCCAGGAGAATTGTTAATAAGATAAAATGTAATTTCTGTGATGATACAATTTCCACATGTGTACAAAGTGAGAATTACTGGAATTCAATATGAATGTATAATTTCTGTATATTTGCTAGGGTACTGGTTTTAGGACAACTGCAAGCCTTTGGCTATAATCCAGTGTGTTTACACTCATGTGGCATCATGTGTGTCCATTAACATGCACTGTCCCCATCAAATAAATAATGTACTGAAAATCAGATATTAATCAATACTAAAACTAGTATTGAAACTCATCTGAGCAACAATCGATACTAAATCACTTTCACAGAACAGAACAGAACTTTTCCTGAATAGCTTTAAAAGAATCTAATATTAAAAGTTCAAAAGGAATCACAAAGACTAACTCACATCCATAGCGGTTGTTTAAGTTCAAAAAGAAAGATTCAGTGAAATGTTTTACGAACTTGGCAGGTTATAAAGTTTCAGAAACAGATTTTGAATAAAATTATAGATTTTGCAGTCATTAGTTACCACATAACTGTTTAGTCATGAACAAGCTTGGAAACTTTTAATATACATTTTCTACATATAGGATGTGTATTATACTGGTTTTATGTCCTGCTGAAAAACAATATGGAACCACTGAATATAGAAAATTATAATTTATTTATTTATTTTTATTTTTATTTTTTTAATCTGGATGAAATCAGTTTTGTCCAGTTGACAGACTTTGCTATGAATCATACCTGGACGACTGAGGGATTACACAGACATGAAATGTGTAAACTTTTACTAAGAAATGTAATATACAATATGGTGAATAATGCCTGTGTCTGGTTCGTTACATTTGGTCATGGTGATTGTAGCTCCAAAATGGGAAATAATTGCATTAAATCAAAGTTTGAATCCAGAATCAAATTAGACAATCTTCAAGGATGAAAATATAATCATTGTGTCCCATCTTTGGAAATATATTTCTGACAAGCATTGTAATTTGATATGCTTTTTGTATTTTAATAATAGGATTATATTTAAAACAAACATTTACATTTTAAGCACGTCCAGGAGAACTGACAACACTAAAATAGGCCTATAATATGAATCTCGTGTGTTTCAAAACATACAGGTGGTTAGCAATTTTTATGCGGAATAAGACATATTTTGTTGTTTTGGGAAGAAATATTACTTTGCGGTTTTGCAATTTTACTGTTAACTCCAGTTGGACAATCTTTTCAGTACCGGAAGGTGTCCAGAACCGTGTTCTCCGGCACACTGGTTGAAAATCAAAGACTGAAATAAACCAAACACTATGTGATCCTGACAGCACATTCTAACAGTAAACATTCAAATAATTAAACAATCATGTACAGTACGAACATGTTCTTTACAATAATAATAATTACCTGAAATGTGCAATGGAAATGATAACCAGAAGGTTGAGTACACTAGTGAGCATTGATGCTAAACCCAGTAAAACATTGGTTATCAGATTTTCAGTTGGGTCGATCTTACTCTTCCTACAGGAGCTGTTGTGGAGGTGGGGAAAGCACAGTTCTGTCTTGTCCGTGTCCATCCTCTGACAGAGAAAAAGGGTGGATCTTCTCTGATATATCTCCTGACGTCCTCCATAGACCAGCCGTTGCATATCTCAAATGTCTTCTCCATAACCACCTTGAGACCGCCGGGAGTGCTGTGAGAGTCATGTTCTTTGACTTCTCCAGTGCCTTCAACACCATCAGGCCGGCGCTGCTGCGGGGGAAGCTGGAGGACGCGGGAGTGGATGGACATCTCGCTGCCTGGACCATCGACTACCTCACTGACCGTCCACAGTACGTGCGGCTGCGTGGCTGTGAGTCAGAGGTGGTAGTCTGCAGCACTGGGGCCCCCCAGGGTACTGTCCTTTCACCCTTCCTCTTCACCATCTACACCTCGGACTTCACATACAACACGGACAGCTGCCATCTCCAGAAGTTCTCCGACGACTCGGCCATTGTGGGCTGTGTGTCAGAGGGGAACGAGCTGGAGTACCGCTCGGTCATCAGTGACTTTGTGGACTGGTGCGGGCGCAACCACCTGTGCCTTAACACCAGTAAGACAAAGGAGCTGGTGATCGACTTCAGGAGGAGACCACTACCTCACTCACCGGTGAACATCTAGGGGCAGGACATAGAGACTGTGGACAGTTTCAAGTACCTGGGTGTTCACCTCAACAATAAACTGGACTGGTCCCACAACACCGACGCCCTGTACAAGAAGGGCCAAAGTCGCCTCCACCTCCTGAGGAGACTGAGGTCCTTTGGAGTGTGCAGGCCTCTACTCAAGACTTTTTACGACTCTGTGGTGGCCTCTGCTCTCCTCTACGCTGTCGTCTGCTGGGCCCCGAGCAGCACAGAACGGGACAGAAAAAGACTGAATAAGCTGGTCAAGAGGGCCAGCTCTGTCCTGGGTGAGAGGAGGGTACTGGCCAAATTCATGTCCATTATGGACGACACCTCTCACCCTCTGCACCGGACTATTGAGGAGCTGAGCAGCTCCTTTAGCAGCCGACTAAGACACCCCCAGTGCAAGAAGGAGCGCTACCGCAGATCCTTCATCCCCACGACCATCAGACTGTATAATTCTAACATATAGGCCAGACGTGCAATATCCTCCTTTTCATGTTGATGCTTGTTGTTACTATTATCATTATTACTATTTTCCATTATTATTATTATTATTACGTATTACTATTTGTATTATTTATTACTTACTTTATCCCCTCCCTGCCTGCATGCACTTTTTCCCTCTTGTCCAAATGTCCTGGAGCTACTGTGGCGAGTAAATTTCTCCTGTGTGAGATCAATAAAGGCTTATCTTATCTTATCTTATAACAATTACATGAATCCAAGTAAAGCCCACAAATACAACTCCAATTGGTTCTGTGCACAATGGCAAATGGGCAGCTCATTGTTATTGTCAATACTTCTGTTCGAGTATATCCATATGGGGTCACCAAAATGAAAGTGTAGGTATTACCTGTAGTGTCCCTATTTTGACCAGTGAAACTGTAAGAAGCACCAGCTTCACCGTTGCCATGGTATCGCAACTTCAAGAAGGAAATTTTCACCAAACCAAGTTGGCTAGGTAATTTCTTCTATGCCTGTGGATCCACAACCATCCCTCGCTTCCAGCAACCTTTAATTTCTTCACAATGGCTCTCCAAAAGAGTCACAAGGTCTACAGTGTTTCTCCTACAAAGAAACCAATTGACTGAAGCAAATTCAGATAGACTGGCCATAACCAAGACAGAAATAAATGACACTGCTGACCAAACATCCATCCATCTTCTTCCGCTTTTTCCACTTCTGGGTCGCAGAATACACCAGCCCCCATGAATCCTCCCGCAGGTGGTGAGTCCACAGGAGGATGGCCCACGTCACGACTGGCCTTAATGCTTCTGTCATAGGGGCTACAAGTGTCTGCAGACACTGGGGGCAAGGTGGGTTAAGTGTCTCGCCCAAGGACACAACGGGAGTCTGTAGGCAAACGCTCTACCAACTGAGCTACTGCTGCCCCATTGATCAAACAATGTCTGCTAAATGACTTTCTCCATAGAAAGAAGAGGAGTGTATAAACGGTTCATACTGTGAATATTGTCGGTATTGTTTGAATGTTGATCTGAAAACGTCATGTGACTATCTTTTATTTGTATAAAACTGTTAATGGTTCATAACGCAAATGTGAGAGGAATTTCACAAAACATCCTCCAAAACCTCCACTTAACTTTAACCAAGTCATACTCAAACTTAAAGGAGAATTAACGTTTTTTTACAAGTATTTCGGTAATAAAACACGTTGTTTTACTCACCCATAGCACTTTGGTGTCATTTGGAGCATTTCCGGAGATGTTTTAGATTAGCGATATCCGTTAATGTGCTCGAGGCGTCATGCAGTCATCAAAATAACATAAACTTTAGCACTTTTCAAATCATAGAAGCTCAATGTCATATTCTACACTTTTTTTTGAGTCAAAAGTGGACTCTAATCCGAGATTTAGCCATAGTTTCAAGTAGACGGGGAGGCCAGTGCGCATGCTCTCAGGACTCAAACATGAAAGGCAAAGCTGTAAGACGTTTGGACCATCATGTTTGCAGTACCCACTTTAGTCAGCTTCTATGATTTGAAAAGTGCTAAAGTTTGTGTTATTTTGGTGCCTGCAACGTCATGCCCCGAGCACTCGCGTTAACGGATATCGCTAATCTAAAACCTCTCCGGAAATGCTCCAAATGACACCAAACTGCTATGGGTAAGTAAAACAACTTGTTTTATTACCAAAATAAGGCTCAGATTGTAAAAAACGTTAATTCTCCTTTAAGTGAGTATTTAATACAGGATGGAACACTGGTTATCACTAGACCAAACCCAAACAGTTCAACAAGAATTCATCTCAGACCTTCGACCAGAGGACAAAGAAAGAGGCAGACACAGAGCAGCACCTTATCTTCTCTGCTGGACAAAGAACATTCCTGAGAAGTTCTCCCTTCCAAATTTGTGCCCATCTTTTGACGTGTTTTTATCCAAATTACTGTAGCTGATCTGACAGAATGCAAAGCTTTCATTGTTTTCCAAATTTAAATATTTGCATTTTTGTAGTCAGTAGCTTTTGATTCAATTGGCCTTAATCGGTGACCAGTGCTACCCTTCAGACCTCAAGGACACTATGAAGGTATCTTCTGCTCCTCATTAAACAGAGGATACAGCCTTCCTTCAGCCTGACGCTGCATGAGCCTGGAGTTATTGTTTAGATTACGCGGCCTCAGTCCGTCTCAGCTCATTTGATTCTTCAGATTTCCAAACCATTGGCCCTCTGGACCACACCATGACTAACATCTACATTCTCATCATCATATGCACACATATCACAGTTTGGCTTGATCAATTTAGACTCAACACATAACCTTAGATACCCAATCTCCAATCTACAGATACCAGTCTAGCCTGCATTCATTTGCATATTTCATATCTGGCTGGTACGTATCACGCGTGGCAAGAAGACTTGGTTAACACCTACTGTATGTGTAGCCTTGGTGTTCAGATCCTTTCCTTCCACCCACCCAACCAGGCCCTTACAGCTGCCCGACACCACACAACGAAACAACCCAAACAGTAAAACACACACACACAGGCCCTTACAGCTGCCCGACACCACACAACGAAACAACCCAAACAGTAAAACACACACACACACACACACACACACACACACACACACGCTAAAATACATAAAAAAAAAAATATATATATATATATATATATATATATATATATACATATACATAGTCCCTCCAGTGTGTCCTGGGTCTTTACCAGGGCCTCCTCCCAGTGGGACATGCCCAGAACACCTCCTGAGGGAGGCGTCCAGGAGGTATCCGGGACAGATGATCGAGCCACCTCAGCTGGCTCCTCTAAACGTGAAGAAGCAGCGGTTCTACTCCGAGCCCCTCCCGTGTGACTGAGCTCCTCACCCCCTCTCTGAGGGTGCGCTCAGCCACTCTGCGGAGGAAACTCATTTCGGCAGCTTGTATCCGCGATCTTGTCCTTTCGGTCATTACCCAGAGCTCATGACCATAGGTGAGGGTAGGAACATAGATTGATGGTAAATTGAGAGCTTCGCCTTTTGGCTCAGCTCCCTCTTCACCACAACGGTCTGGTACAACGACCGCATCATTGCCGACGCTGCACCGATCCGCCTGTCAATCTCACGCTCCATCCTCCCCTCACTCGTAAACAAGACCCCAAGATACTTGAACTCCTCCACTTGAGGCAAGGACTCTCCACCTACCCGGAGAGGGCAAGTCACCTTTTTCGGATTGAGAACCATGGCCTTGGATTTGGAAGCTGATCCTCATCCCAGCCGCTTCACACTCGACTGCAAACCGCCCCAATGCACGCTCGAGGTCCCGGTTCGATGAAGCCATCAGGACATCATCCACAAACAGCAGAGATGAGATCCTGTGGTTCCCAAACCGGATCCCCTCCGGCCCCTGACTGCGCCTGGAAATTCTGTCCATAAATATAATGAACAGAACCGGTAACAAAGTCCAACATGCACTGGAAACAGGTCCGACTTACTACCGGCAATGCGAACACAGCTCCTGCTCCAGACATACAGGGACCGGACAGCCCTTAGCAAAGAGCCCTGGACCCCATAGTTCCAGAGTACTCTCCACAGGACCCCACGAGGGACACGGTCGAATGCCTTCTCCAAATCCACAAAGCACATGTGGACTGGTTGGGCAAACTCCCACGCACCCTCGAGCACCCGATGAGGAGAATAGAGCTGGTCCAGTGTTCCACCGCCGGGACAAAAACCACACTGCTCCTCCTGAATCCGAAGTTCGACTATCGGTTGAATTCTCCTCTCCAGTACCCTGGATTAGACATTACCAGGAATGTAAGGGCCATAAGGCATAAAAGTTAAAATGTGCCAAAATATGTACAGTTTATAATTGAAATGTATATTTTATTTAATTCATAATTCACATGATTGTGTAATTGCTGATTCTTAGAAAAGGATTTCTTATTTTAAAAATGTTTGATGACGCTCCCTTTAAGTTACGTAATGAGAGAGAACGTGCAGCGCCAGTTTAGTCAGAGCTGCGCAAGGCACGGGAGCATATAGTTTTCTTACCGTACGTCCGTACATATTTGATTTGTAACCTTTTTATTTTCAAAGTAAAGATTCTTAAACTTAAAGAAAGTCTCATGTCGTGCGTGTAAAGAAATCACTGTGTCTGCAGCTCTAAGTGGTATTTTGGAAACGGAGGAAGAAGTGCCACTACATTTAGTAAGAAAACTGCTCACGGAAGGAACCAAAGTGACTGAAAAACGATCTTTTGGATGCTAACATGGAGCTAGCCACCAATTAACACCTTTGAAGGGTGTGAGGCATTGTTGCAACTTTCTGGATCGGACTTTCACAACGCATACGAGGTGGTAAGCCTTCTGAATTAACATATGAAGACAGACAGTCACTGGAAAGACAAAAAGGACGAATTGAAGCCTAGATTTCTTGATGGAAGGAAGCTACAAACTTTGCTAGTTTGCTGTTAAGCTATGCCATGATGCTAGTGCTATTTAGCCATTGAATCATTTGCAGTTTGGACCAAGAAATGAATGCCATTAAGCTACATGATGCTAACTGCTTAACTGAAGCCTGAATCAGAAAATAACTGAAAGCTCTGTGCGTTTTGGAAATTGTGAAGCATTTATTGGATGAAGAAAAGTGTTAAAAGAATACTTTTACTCATATGCACATAATTTGCGCTCAGCTTTATTAAAATGGATGAAGGTAATGTTAAAGAAGTTGGCACTGAAGACATGGCTTCCAAACGGCCAGTTAAATTAACTGAGAAGGCAATTGAGGAAAGGTTGTTTAGGCTACTTGGCACCAGAAGAGGAGTTTTGTCTAGACTCACAACTCTAAGGAGAGAAGTTGCCGGTTTAATCACTTTAGCAGATAATTTGCCAACAGTGCAAGAGATAATGAACGAGGAGTTTAATCCAGCACTTCAACAGTTTATTGAAATTACTGAACAATTAGGAGATCTTTTGCCTGAAGATGAGAAAGAGGCAGATTTGAACAACTGGTTTGAACCTAAAACGATAGTTATCAGACAGTTTATAGAAGAAACTGAAAAATGGATTGAGCAGGAGACATTAAGCTTACAACAAACAAATCAAGAAAACCAAGCTGAAGAAGAGATAGACCCTGATGATAGCGTGTCACAAGTGAGCAATAAGCCAGTAAGCAAGAAAGGTTCATATGCTGGACGCTCAACTGTCGTGTCTTCTCGTGCATCAGTTGCTATTGAGGAAGCCAAGCTCTGTGCTCTATTAGAACGTGCTGCTGTAATGGAAAAGAAACAGGAGTTAGAAATGGAGGAAGCACGTATCAGAGCAGCTAAACAGAATCTGGACATGCATGCGGCTATAGCAGAAAAAAGAGCTAAAGTCAAAATACTGAAACAATATGAGAAATCAGGAGATGGCATGAGCAGCTACATGCGCTCTCATCAGACAGGTGGCGCCAGAGTGAAGGAAGAGGGAAACACTATCCCCATTTCCCAAAGCAGACCTACTCTCAGAAGTCAGGCATCACTTAGGCCATTGCAAGATGCAAAACGCCAGGTTGCAACAGCAAACACTGCAGGGCAACAGCCAGATGGAAGTATGAGTGGCCTTCTGAAAGTAATGGAAAATCAAAACATTATTACACAGATGCTTGTTAAGCAACAGCAATATGCACAGCTTCCTGAGAAAGAGGTGACAGTGTTCACAGGTGATCCACTTAACTATAGATCTTTTATTAGAGCTTTTGAACAAGCTATTGAACAGAAGACGGACAGTGAACAAGACAAGTTGTACTACTTGCAACAGTTTACTGCAGGTGAGCCACAGCAGCTTGTACGAAGCTGCGAACACATGCCAGCACACAAGGGGTTCAAAAAAGCAAAAGAAATGTTACAGAAACATTATGGAGATGAGTTGGTGATTGGAAGCGCCTACATCGAAAAGGCCTTAAAATGGCCGCCAATCAAGGCTGAAGATGGAAAAGCCCTACAGACCTATGCTTTATTCCTGACTGGTTGTTGTAACACGATGCAAGATGTGGAATTAATGGAGGAAATGGATAATCCCACAAATATGAGGATGGTGGTATCCAAGCTGCCTTATAAGATGCGAGAAAGTTGGCGCAATGAAGCATTTAAAATCAAAGAAAAAAGAGGAATCAGAGCACGATTTGCTGACCTCGTCGCCTTCATTGACCGACAGTCTAAGGTGGCCACGGATCCACTGTTTGGAGACCTCCAAGGTAAAAGCCCACCACCAGCAGGAAAGAGCAAAGAGAGTGCAAAGGTCGTCAAGAGTGGAGCAAAAGGGACAAGCTTTGCAACCAATGTGACGGTGGAAAAGAAAAATGCAGCTGTAACACCAAAGCAAGTAAGCCCAACCAAGACAGGAATTGCTTTTGAAACTCCATGCTTATTTTGTCAAGGAAACCACACGTTGGAATCTTGTAAAAAGATAAAAGAGAAAACAAGCCAGGAGCGTCTTGACTTTTTAAAGTCAAAGGGACTGTGTTTCGGGTGTTTGAGACAAGGTCATATCAGTCAGAACTGTAAGAAGAAGACAGTATGTACACAGTGCTCACGTAAACACCCAGATATTCTTCACCAGAACGAAGAGGGCAAGAATATAACTTCTGTGCCGGAACAGGGTAATACTCAGAAGGAAGAAACGTCTGTGACTCCAAGCCCTGTCAAGGAAGAAGTGTGCGGCTATACTGGGGCCGGAGAAACAGACTGCCTATTACCTGTAGTTCCTGTGAAGGTAAAGTCCCGCAGCAGTGGAAGATCCATAGAGACTTATGCGTTTATGGACCCCGGGAGTACAGCCACATTCTGTACGGAGGATGTTAGGAAGAGGCTGAACGAGAAGGGAAAGCCAACTCAAATCTCCTTAAGCACAATGGGTCAGCATGAAGCAGGGGAACGAACGTTGATCAACAGCCACCTACTCACTGACCTTGAAGTGTGTAGTCTTGATGGAGAAGAGTACCTTTGGCTACCCGAAGTCTTCACTCACAGCAACATCCCTGTGCAGAGAGAAAACATCCCCAGTCAACAACATCTAGAGAAGTGGTCCTACCTGAACGAGGTGAATCTACCGCATCTTGATGTTGGTATAGGCCTTCTCATTGGTGCCAACAATTCCAAAGCAATGGAGCCCTGGCATGTAATTAACAGCCAAGAGGAAGGACCTTACGCTGTAAAGACTGTTCTCGGCTGGATGGTGTATGGTCCAGTAACTAATGAGAATCCACTTGTCAGAGGCAAGACAGCTTACAGTGTTAATCGAATTGCAGTAGAGGAAGTGGAGCAGCTACTAATACAGCAATATAACACAGACTTCCCTGAGCGTCTATATTACGATAAAGACGAAATGTCACAATGTAGGATAAAGTCACTTTTTGGGTTAAGTACCAGCTTGAGCTTATGCTTATTTTTAGCTTATTATTATTAGCTTATTTTACTTTAAGCTTATTTTTTATTTTATGTTTTTATACTTTTATAAATCAGTTTATATTGTGTTTAGTTTATGACAGGAAGTAACCCAGCGAAGCCTTAAGCAGGAAACTGGAGGCCCCTTTGAGGGGGAGATAATTATTAGTGATACTTAGAAATGTTGAAGTGTTTAACCACAAAAACCAAAGTGTTGCTTTATGACGCAAACAGAAAAATGCTTAATCATTGTGACTTGCAAGATTTTAGTATAAATACATGTGTGTTAGAATCATTCTGGGCTCATGTCTCTTCGCCTTGAGGACATCAGCTCAGATTGATAAATCATTCGTGCTTCGGCATTTGTGTACAATCTGTGCTAAGAAAACCTATTTTTGTATTCATCCTTTTTTATCATCTTTTATTAAAATCAACAAAGACAAGTTTTTGCTTCTTTGGTGAGTGTATCACTCGGACTTACCGTCTGGGTTAGATTTATTTCCTGGGTGTTTGTACTTTAAACTGGGACTTGTGATAGAGTGTGGTGCCTAAAGCTAAGCTAAGGTTATAAAGTGTGTGGTACTGCTAAGGTGAGAGGATAGGCAGTTTAACGTCACGCATTATATGCCACCGGTCTAGAGTGACCGGGACCACTGTCTAGGTGGGGTCTCTGGGAAGAGATAGCTCATTGTGTCACAAGGGAACCGACAAAATATAGAAATAGATTCATAGTCCCCGAAATTAAAGGAAGACTTCTCTCTGAGGGAGGAGCAAGAGTATAGCGAATCACCGTTACCGGAGAGCAAGTAAACACCTCCGATATCCCAGTCTCCTGCCTGACCAGATCAGCGAACGATATCCTAGATTAACGCCTAAAATCTTTGTGGGACTTAATCCTCGGTATCAAGTAGTGTACGGACCCAGGTTCGGGCTAACTATCGGTAGACGGGATCTTTAGCCTAAGTGAGGGGGAGGAGCTGTCGCGCCTCACCCAAGGCCCAGGGGATACAAGGCAGTACGGGACCAGGCGCAGCGACGTCTGAATTACCCCTGGGGCTTAAGTCAAAATTCAGCGACATGGCGCCCGAACAGGGACATGATTGATTTCTAGTCGGCAATTAGAAAAGATCAGGACCTCAGTTAAAGTTTAGATAACTCTACTGGGATTTAATCCGGATCTCTCCTAGGGATAATAGGTATCCTCGTAAACGTATAACCTCGAAAAAATAGGAGTTTGAAACAATACTGACGAGCCCTACCGTCTTAAGGAAAAGCTCGCGCCTCTGTTATAAGAGTCGTAAAATTCAGTAAAACACATTCCGAACGCGCGGAGCAGTTCGAAGAGGAATTATTCCAGGTTGGGAGGACAGCGTAAGACGATTAGAGGGAGTAGCTAACCTCTCTTCGATCCTAGCCGAATCCTGAACTTGATAATTACCTAGTAGTTTAGGAAGCGTATTTTAGTGCCAGGGCACCAGAGAGAAACAGCAGCACTAATACGATCTTCAGCCTATCCGACCTGCACAGATACGGCAGGGGTTATAATAACCAGTTAGCGTATCACCCCCTGAAAAGCGCGCTTCAGGGCTAGAAATCCTGGTGAAGCTACACCTTGGCGGTAAAGGGGAGAGAAACTTGATCACTTCTCTGAGCGCCCCTGAACGTGGGTCCAAGAAGACCAGGTCGGCAAACCCAGCGCCGTTGAATCCCGCCTGTGTGTAACTTTGTAACAGGAGTGGGTAGTTAAGACTGGATGAGTAAGTGAAATTCCGAGTAGTAGCTTACGCAAATCCTAGGCACGTATTTGACCTAGGTGAATTCAGGCAGTCGAATCTCTGGTATTTACACCAAAGACGCCTATACATTATTTAGGTAACAGGGTCTGAACGCGTGAAAAGTCAGTAGCGCCAGATTTGTACTTACGAGCCATAGTAGATTATCAACCTGAATTTACTGCGTTCGGCAGCGGCACCTACTTGAAAAGAAGTACAGCCGGTCAACGATTCTAAGGATAGGAGTGACCCCTCCACTAGTAGTTACCCCCAGGTTTTTTAATGGAATTAAGTGATTACGCCTCACCAAATATGTTACCGTCAACTGGCGGAAGAGGCCGCCGTGGCTCTATTCCTGAATCGACAGTATCAGATAGAATTATTCAGGTTTGGAAGATAGGCCCTTGCGCCATAATAAATGCAGACTTGGCAGAAGATGCCTTGTGGAAACTCTTCCCGAGGGGAAGAGCGTTCTTTCTAAATCCGCGCCGCGCCCCACGTCCTACTGACAGAGCGGGTGTAGCTCAATGGGTAGCAGCTCGCTTTCCTCGTGCTTTAAAAGAACATGATGAGCAAATAGTAGGCCCGGAGAAGACGCTCACACAATGTGATCGTATGACTGTAGTTCATGAGGTGTTAACCCAGGTGATAAATGCCCATTATATGCCACATGATGATATAATAAGCCTCCACCAAGACCCTAAGAAAATACTAAAACAAACTCTAGAGAACGCCTTCTCACTTTGTGACGGCTGGGCTGTTATTACGGCACCGTTCGGCACAGGAGTTTTTGGTTATCCAATATCCATGGCGGCAGAAGTCATGGTAGATGCAGCGGACGACTGGCTTAACTCACCCCTCAGCTACGGAATGACCAGAAGAATTTATTTTATAATACAGGGTGGCCAGGAAAGAAAGGAATTTTTCAAGGTCCTTAAAGAAAAGTACGCTAACGAATATCCTATTAGAGAATTGTCTCAAGAAGCTGTAGACCAAAAGCGCCCTCTAGACAAGGAGCTATTCGCAGAACTAATGGATCTAGAGGCTCCGTTTAAAGATGACGAGGATTGGAGAAACCAAACAGCTAACTTTCATGATCCTACGAAGTGTAATAAGGATCAAATGCTACAATATTTCGGCAGAGTAGTAGGAAAGATGAAAGATAAAAGACAAACAGTTTATCCTGTAGAGGAGCTTAGCAGCGCGCGAAAGGCATATAGATCAGCTCCAGCTTCCCCGGTGCACATACCAATTGTGCCCACAGCGCCGCCTCAAACTCCCTGCCAACCCAGACTAGGTCACCCGGGGAATTATATGGAGACAGACTCACCCCTCCTAAGACTGGAACGGGAACGAGAGCAGGCTTCCGAAATGGAAAGTGCCCTCCACTCAGCAGGCCTAGATATAGGACAGCCCCCTGCGTATCACGCAATAGCCATAGACGGGGACTATGGTCCTCCCATAACCCCATTACCCTTTGGGGAGGACTTCGGTAACGAAGAAACCCCCGAGACCTCCTCGGATCAGTCTCCTGCAGAATTTAGTGTAATCATGAGGAATGGGAAAATAGACGTAGGAGCTACCATGTCCTCTAGGGATTTTATTACATATCAAAGGAGAAGGACGCACACTCCAAAAGACCACATAACTCCTCCACCTCCTCGATGTATGGTGTCAGAGGATAATATAAATAGTGACGACTCGGTCAGTCAGACAGGGACCGAATACCGGGAGTTTGAATGCCAAAATCGACAGGGTTCACACTATTTGACACATGCCCCACTAGAGCCTCAGTGCCTAGACAACATAGAAGAAGCCCTGCAGCAAATACTAAAAAACCAGCAAGAACAACAGAGTAAGAATGAAGAAAATCACCAGAGAACAGTAGACCAGCTCCACAGACAGAGTGAGGAGATAGGAACCCAGGCAGTGCAGCTCGAGAATTTTATGGCAAGAGCACAGGATCAGTTAAATCAAACAGCTCAACGGGTGGAGAAAGCCCGAGCCGCTATAGAAGAAGGAAATGTTTTGACAGAGCGTGTGGAGCAAATGCGGTTAGCAGACCAGGATATCCTCATAACTCACATAAGTCCTAAAAAGAAATTTAATATCCACGTCACCACCACAGCAATGTGGAGAGGCTTAGAAAATAGGGTAATACTGCCGATTCCTCCTTGGAGTGGAAGAGACCATCCCCGAGGGCTAGTTCCCTGGAGACAAAAAGCAGATAAAAAACTCTTTGATGAACAGCTTGGGGAAATAGCAAAAATAGTAACAAAAAAGACCTATAATCAACTAGGAAAACCTCTCCCCATATGGGTGGAAGGAGATGCAGCAGTCCCTGAGATATATATAGTACCTTATACAGGAGATGTACAAAATCCGACAGTAATAGCGCAGAATGCCTGTAAGGAGATTATGAGTACGCAAAGAGGAGCCGTAGTACTGGATTTAAACATACCAGAAGGCTTCCACAGACAGTCTAAACAAGACGCTAGGAAAGTGTGGGCAGCAGCAGCGGCAGCCTCCCTCATGTTGACTCCCCCGGATGAGATTAATTGCCTCATATCGGACAGACTAGCCGCCCAGGGAATACACGAGCTAATACAAACCCTAGCTAGAGACCAGTTTCAAGCATATATTATTAACTCCCCAGAACTAAGAACAGCTAGAAGAAAAAGTCCGCAAAGGACCCCTGTGAGGCCAATGACCCCAGGGCCAGCGGAGGAACCCGGTTACACCTGCATAGGAGCATTTAGCCCTTACGGAGCCTCTACTCCTGCAGGCCCTTCCGGAGTGCCTCTCCCGGAAAAACCTAGAGCGAGATCAGGATCTAGGTCAAGATCTAGAGATACTACTCGATCAGTATCCTGGAGAGATACTGAGGAGGAAGAAGTGTTTATACAAGATGAAGAAAGTGACGGGTCAGCCCCCTTACCCCAAAGACTTGCCAGCCCGTATGGCACCTCTACCCCGGCGAATCCGCCTAGGATTCCTTTAAGACGTGTAAGAAGCACGGCAAAGCCTAGGGATGGATCCAGGTCCACATCTGGAAGTTTAACTCCCCATACAGATGAAAGAGACCTTATACAATTTGAATTAGAGTCAGAGTCCGAAGAGGAAGACAGTTATAATCCTGCTCCTCCTCCCGTGAAATTTGTAAGAGCTAAACATGCTAGAGGAAGGCCCCTAATATGGGGAAATTATGATGCCACTAAATGGCCCATAGATACAGACTCGGTATATCCTAGAAATGACCCTCAGGGCCACGGTTACGTCACTCAATTGCAGACAGAAATACAGGAGCCCGAATGGCACCGATATAAACAGGAACCAGATTGGTTCCCTCAGAAGAGGGAGGAAAGACTACACGTCCTCCAATCCCCCACATCACGACAAATAGGAAGTTGGGAAAAAGTCTCTGCCCCGTTTAAAAAGGCATATCTCGCCCAAGGGCACGATAAGCATAGGGAAAGTCTCATTAAGATATATCGTGCACTCCCAGAAGATGGAGATCCTGATAATGACCCATCTGACTCCTCGGACTCCGAGGATGACGATGGCGATCACCACAGGAGAGGTAGAAATGGCGACCGGAGAGGTAATGGTACAGAGACAGAGATAGAGATAGAGATAGAGATGAAAATCAAGACAGGAATAGGAGGTCAAGAGGTCAGTCCCCGGGACATGACCTAAAGAAAACTAGGAAACTGTTAGCGGCGAGTGTTCTTAGTGGAGACTCCTCCATAAATGACCAAAGTCCTCAAAGATCCATGGTACGTACATCTCTCAAATTAACCCTGGGAGATGTTATGAAATCCATGCCTAAAAGACTCCCTGGAGAAAATAACACAGAATTTGCTAAAAGAATATGTGAAGAGCTGGAGGACGGATATTCCAAAGACCCGACATTCAGCAGACATGTCTCACGATTCTGTGACTTAAACTTGACTGATGGTCAAACTATACAAAACTTGGCAGATTCAGAAGAAACAGGCCTCTTTGATAATGGTCTTCAGAATAGGATTAATGAAGCCATAATTAGGACAAATGACGGAACACAGTCCCTTATCCAAATGTATTCACAACTCCTTCATATGGGAGCAGATGAAACTCAGACCAAGAGAGCTTTGGCACAAGTTAAAACAGGAGGAATAGCAGCTATGCTAGTGGAATATAATGCAGCAATTGGTGCAGCAGCGAAGGCTAGGATAGTACGGAAGGCATCAGAGGTCATGACGGCATCCAAAGAGATAAAAAAGCTTAAAAATGATGACATGCAAACTAAGCCAAAAAACGAAGTAGCGGGGAAACGCGCTCCCCAGCAAGAAAGACGCGTACCACAGAACAGAAATCCCAATCAGCAGGCTCAGAGGCCTCGGCAGAACATGCCACAGCAGCAAGCACAGGAAAGGGGAAATCCCGCTCCACCACAAAATCAGAATACACAGCAAACACCCCCCAGAATTTATGTGGCTGGGGAAAGACAGAATTTTTATCCCAGGCCCTCAAATCAAAGGAACAATCAGGAGAGAGGTCAGGGAAATTTCTGGAATCCAGACTACAGGGATCCGAACCGGAACAATGGCCGGAGGAATCCTGGTGGTTGGCAGAACAGAGATCAGAGACCCAGAGCAGGGCCCTCGAATCAGTCAGGGAATGGTTTCAGGCCCAGAAACAACCAGAATCAGAATCCTCAGATGAGACAAATTCCCAGGGAAGAATGGGAGAACATGACTCAGGAGCAGAAAGACGAGAGAATATATTCTCTGGCGAAACGCAACAAGGAACAGGGAAAGACCTTAACCATAGCACAACAGAAAGTTTGGGATGCCAAGCACCCCCCAGGTCAGTAAATCCTAGAATGGCACCCTGGCAAGTTGAAATATGGCATAAAAATCAGAGAAGGAAAGCATATTTTGATACAGGAACAGATATAACTATAATCCCCGAAGAATGGGCAGGAAAAAGTCCCATAGTAGAAAGAAGATTAGTTACTTTAGCAAATGGAGATACAACTTTATTACCAATGGTAGAGTTTAAAGGAAAAAGGGTAGGATTAGGAAAAACAGCCCTTATATCACCTAATGACCAAGAATGGATTATAGAAAGCCCTCAAACATGCTGGATGAAAGAAGTAAATGTGCATACTGCACTATTAGAGGTAGTGGAAAAATCGGAAATCAAAAATAAAGAAAGATTAAAAGAAATTCTCCAGAAAGCGGAAGTAGCGAAATTTAAGAACGATGTAGGTCTAATGAAAACTGAACCGTATGTAATAAAAGGCGGATGGCCAGGAAAACAGAGACAATATCCGTTAGGATCATCGGAAAAGGATTTTCATGAAATAATACAAGAACTAGTAAAATTAGGAGTGGTAGAAAGAATAGCTGAGCCACCCTGTCTAATGCCTGTACAAGCAGTTAAAAAGAAAGATGGGACAATCAGGCCTGTTCACAACCTAAAAGAACTAAACGACTTAACAGTTAAAGATACTAGACAAATAGTGAATCCACGGCAGGCCATGTTAGATGTAAAACCAGGGAAATACAATTCATCTATAGATTTAGCAAACGGATTTTGGTCAGTACCCTTATCAGAAGATAGTAAACCAAAAACATGTTTTATGTTAAGAGGACAAGGTTATATGTGGGCAAGATTACCACAAGGATTTGTAAATTCACCAAACGCATTCCAGGAAAGAATGGAGAAAATGTTGGAGGGATTACCAGTGGTTGTGTACATTGATGATATTTTTTTAGCCACAGAAACAGAAAAGGAACATTTAGACCTATTGGAAGAAGTGATAACCCGTCTTAGAGAGAACGGCATGAAAATAGGGATACAAAAATGCGAAATCGGAACTTCAAAAGTAAAATATTTAGGACTATTGATAGGAAAAGATTGCATCACAGACATCCCGGGATACTTAGATGACTTAAAACCAAAAACACTCAGAGAATTAGAGAGCTGTCTAGGAAAGCTAGGATGGCTTAGAGGAATGATACCTAACTATGCCCTGTTAATAAGACCAGTAGAGCTTATAAAGAACAAAGTTAGAAGGTACGACAAATCAATCGCAAAATTAGTAGAATGCAATTGACAGAGATTGAAAAAGAGGTTTGGAGAGCCACTTTACAACAAATATTGGACGCAAGAACATATCTGTCGCCCTTTAAAGGGGACAAACAGTTGGAATTGAGAACGTATTTATCTGATGAAGGAGCTTATGTAGAGGTGAAAGAAGAAGGTGGAGAACATCCAATCTTTTATGTGTCACACAGATTTAATCTGACAGAAGACAGATATGCAGTAGAAGAAAGAGAAATTAGAATACTCTTTAAAGCTTATCATGAAATAGTAAAAATGATGGGAACAGAAAAGAAAGTTACAGCTTTTGTACAAAGTCCTCTTACAAACGAAATGTCCAAAGAAACGATAGAGTTTGCAAAAGCATTTCAAGCCCGGTGGGGCAAGTGGAAACTTATGTTAACCGACCCAAATTGGACATTTAAAATGGTAGGATCAAAAGCGAAACCTAAACAAGACACTCAGGAGCAGGAACCATTCAGAGGGATATATAATATATTTACTGATGGCAGTAAGACCAACAAAGATGAAAAAGCTCATTGGGCGTATGTAATATTTAAAGAAGATACCCAACTTTGTCAGGAAAAAGGAATTCAAGGAGATACAGCACAAGAAGGTGAATTACAAGCCGTTGTCAAAGCATTAAGAGAACTCAAAAGAAGGAAAATCAAATCAGCTCGGTTGGTTACCGACAGTTGGTACGTAGCCGAAGGATTAAAAGAAAATATTAGATATTGGCAAGCCAGAGAGTTCCAGAATTACAAAGGAAAAGAGCTAGAGCATAGGGATCTATGGATTGTTGTGGCACAATTGTTACAGGATATAAAATTATGGGTGACACACGTTAACAGTCATACGAAAGAGACAGATTTTGACCACATGGGGAACGCTATTGTGGACAAATTAGTGCAGTCCCGAGCAGTAAGAATTGGGACTCTTATTTTCCCAGAAAAATGGAAAAATGAAAAAGGTAAAATCCAAATACCGATAGAAGAACGAGAAGATTATGTAAAGGCAATACATCAGGCTTTATATCACGTAGGGATAGAACGAACAAGAAAATGGATGCTCGATCATGATATCGAGGCTTCACCATTATTATAAACAATTAAGATAATCAGAAATAATTGTGAAATGTGTAATTCAAAAAGGACATTACCTCCTATACCTTATGTGGAGGGACAAATAGCCATACCGGAGAAAGGAGTTAGTGCATCCATGGATGTGGGACACTTACCTCCGGGATATGGACCATTTAAAAAGTTTCTAGTAATAGCCGACAATGGAGGAGAATGTACTCGAGTATACCCAATAAAATCGGAAAATGCGAAAACAGCGATAGAATGTGTAATGCAATATTTGCTCACAAACCCAATTAAAGAAATACGTTCGGATAACGCTTCAATGTTCATCTCAAAACAATTCGGCACATGGGCCGAAATGAATGGTTTAAAACATGTCCTTTCGGTCCCATGGCAGTCTAACACGAATGGAGTGGCGGAACGCGCGGTAAAAGCAACGAAGGAACAACTAGTATTATTTAAACATAACTGGCATAAACCTGGAAATCTATTTATAATAAATCAGCAATTAAGTTTGCCTAAACTAAAGCCGGTTACCAAAAAGGCTAACGAGCCCGTTGTATCGTTACAGCCTGGTGACGAGGTTTGGACATCCGCTGACGGGGAATACGCAGTGGTAGACTACATAGACGGTAACGTAGTATATACGAAGGATGGAGGCAAATATCACCCCAAGCAGCTCAGGCTCAAGTCTCACGGGTCATTCCATTAAAAAACAGGGCACTTTAAAAACCACCTCTCAGTCCCGAGTACCACCCGTTGTAGTCAATACCCCAGGTTGGGTGAAATCCGTGGGGATTAGTAATGTGGCAACGGTGAAGGATAGAAGGCATCTCTATCCAGGATTGGTCATTCTTAAATGTTGCAAAGAAAAGTATACCCTCACGGATGAAGAAAGAGGGGATCCGTCTAGGTGGCACCAATTGGCTGAGTACCACGGATGGGATTCACCAAGAATGGGGGAGATAGAGATATGGAAGGTGAAAGTAATCCCACCTCACACGCCCCCTAACCACGGTCGAGACATTCAGTGGCGTCTTTATGAGCCAGGAATGTGTTGCCTCTGTGGGAAAGATGTCTTTAACAAAATATGGATGGGTAACTATGAAGATAAGCATAGGGACGGTAATCAGGAAAAGATTCAGGACCCGAGCGTTAGTACCCTCCTCAAAGGCATAGAACTGACAGGAAAAGCCCAGGTTACCTTCTGTGCTAATTGCTGGAACCTGGCAGGCTTTAAATATGAAGTGTGTAGAAAAGACTTACATGAAAAAGATGGATGTAAGTGTATGCGCCTTGATGGTCATTGGAACATTTGTGACGTAGGAGGATCCGCTCACATCACCCCAGCTCCTTTCTTGGCCTTGAGACACAAGTATTGGAGTGAAGGATTGTGTGAGGGAGAATGTCCTCTGAATCTGAAGCAGATGGTTGACCCTAAATTGTCCCTTATGGATCAGTATCATTATATGATCCTAATGTATCGAAAGCCTTTTAAAGGAGATATGAATAAGGAATTAGAAAAATATCCAGAAGCGGAAAAACTTAAACAACAGCTCCAAGGCCTGTACCAAGAGAACAAATTATATTCTTGGCTTGTGGAATCCTGGGACATAGTGGATCCCATGGATACGAAACCAGAGAAAAACCCAGCCTATGCCTGGAAAGGGAAGAAATTGAAGGGCATAGAACCTAAAGATTGGAAATTAGAATCTCTTGGAGGTAAAGTGGGGGAATTCTTTTACAAAGTGATTAAAGAAGACCCGGAAAAATGGAAAAATTTGTGGGTAAACACAGCACAGTTTTTGCCTCCTATTACTTTGGCACGTAAACGAGTGTTTATCACCAGCGGAACTCTCCCTAGACACTCTAGAGAAAAAGAGGAGATAATAATTGGGAATATGGTTAGGAAAATTATGGTGGTATCGTGTTGTGGACCAATCCAAATGATTGTCCAAGCAAAGGTCCTCATGACAGGCAACCTTACAAGGGATATGACCTGGAACAGGGAACCGTTGACTATGATGTTGTATTTTGATGCCCTCAAATTGCCTCTACTCGTAGCAGGCCCCATGATCCCTCTCAAATACATGAAGGCAGACTCTAGGAACTATTGGGATGAGCCAGGTTATCGGAGACAGATAAAAACCCCTGAAGAGGAAAGCAGGCCTGGTGGCCAAGAGGAATTGGTAATCTTCTCTCGTCCGTGGTATTTAGGTCCAGAGGGGGATAGAAAGGAACCATTCTCTGAAGCCGCCTACAAGGAAGCAAAAATTAGTCAACTTAAACACGCCCTTGAGATAGGAGACCTGACTCAGGAGGCATATGATTATGAGATGAGATTGTTAGAGTCTAATGTGGACCTAAATCCCAGAAAAAAGAGAGTCTCCTTTAAGACGTTTTGGAAGAAAGAGAAACTAACACCCTCTTCTGCTTCTACACAGATAGAAGACAGTAAGGTGGAGGAATCCTCTTCCGACTCTTCTGACAGGGACGACTTGCCTGAAAAAGATTCTAGGAATAGAAAGAAGTTAGGTAAGAAACCCAAATACAGTCCTAGCCTAAAATTCCTCAAAAAGTGGAATAAAGATAAGCAATAGAAATGGGACTTTTTACGGAGCTAAAGTATGCATGGAACAAAAAATATTACCATTATAAAGCAAAACTTAGATTGGCAACAAAGGATAAAGCAAAAGATATGCAACATTTGGATCCTGCAGAAATAGCTCGTAAACACGAAAAACGTAAAGAGAAATTAAAGAAAATAGAAGAGGCAATGAAAATTTCGTTGTTTGCCAAGATTATAATATTCATACTAATGATGCTAGTGATTTACTTATCGGTAACAGTAGTACAGAAATCCTATGAAGCCGTAGAGAAAACTCAGGTGGTCACCAGGAGGTGGAAAACTAAAACATCAAAATGTAATCAGTGCACAGTACTGACTCCAGTTGCAGAAATAGAGCAACAAATGCCAGTCAAAACGGGAGCAGATAATATCTTTAATCAAACAAAATGGATAATAGGACTAGTAAATTTTATAGGACTAAGGGGAGGACTGAAAGGAGGAGTAACTTATATACACGAGGTAAAACCACAGACAGAGGTCAAAAGGTCAAAGAGATCAGCCCCAGCTACAGCTGCAACAATCACCGCAGCTGCAGCTACTGCTGCTCAAACCACAGCTATATCAGCTGCAGCAGCACCAGACAGTGCAGCTCCGACTAGCGCATTTCCTGAGGTTGCGACCACAACAACCACTTCCGCTGACACCCTGACTGCCGTAACCATGGCCAACACAACTACTAGTAATATGACTGACAGTACTACCACTACTAATTCTACTATAGCCATGGCCACCATTAATACTGATTCAGACCTGGATCTAGGATCTGGATCCGAATCTGAGGACCTACTAGCTTGGAGTACTAGGACTGCTCCAGGAGCAGCTAACACTAGTGCATTTACCACCAATCTTGCCCCTATTATAAACCCTACGGCAGCCATGAGCTCTAATGACAAAATGGCGTCTAATCTCACAACTAGCGATATGACTAGCACCAAGGCAGAAGAGTTAGCCACGACGCAAAATCCAATAAACGATTCAGAAGAAAACAAAATTAATAGATGCGAGACCAACTTTACAATCCCAGCTAGCAAGTGTAATATTACTTTTGACCCATATCGAGCAACATGCTTAGAAACTCAGCTAATGAAAGTTTTTATAAAAATGTCAATAAGAGCATACGAGCAAGCTTGTAACAACTCAGCTAGCGACATGACGTGGGAAGACTTGGAGCAAAGTTATGGCGCAGAATCCCAAACGCTGAAAATAGTTCAGGTAGATTGGACTGCGGATAATATGTTATATATGAACGGTTTCTCTGTGAAACAGAATCAAAGTGTTACATGTACCAGCAAGGCTTTCGCTCAAACAGGAAGAAGGGGCTGGGAAATGAGCCCTGTAAAACATGTAATGATGGAAACTTGTCAAAAGATTAACAAAACTCATGTCCTAGCAGCACCTAGAATTAGATACATAGAAGCCGAAAAATATGAGCAAAAAGACTGGCCGGAAGAAATATGGAATGACGAATCCATATTTGATAAAGATGATAGGGAAAAAGACCTCTCAAATGAGGTAAACAGGTTGTTAATAGATGGAGCTCCAACACCATTCCTATTAAATCCAGAATTTCAAGAACAGGAAAAAATCAGAGACCGAAGGACAATGAGTGAATGGATTCAATCCACCGAATGTGCAGCAGAAAAATTTAAAATATGGAGCACTATAAGGGCAAAAATACGCAATCATGTACAAAGTGTTATTGAAAAAGTAGGCATAAACGGTATGGCACAAAATTGCACCGAGCTAAGAGTGGGCACCTCTGATAACCCAACAATCACCATTGATAATAGTAAATGCCAGATACTCATTGAGAAAAACTCATCAGGCCTAATTTGGGACTCGTTTAAAAATTGTCTGTATATAACGCTCAACAATTCAATACCTATGTGGGCATCGGAACCTAACAGAGATTGGCACCATAGTATGAGAACCAAGTATCCAGGCAATATAAGACTAGGACTAGGGGGCAGTACAGAACTAGGACCAATTAGAAGTAATTCGTCTAATACAACATACACCCCCAAAGGGATATACTGGCGCTGGAATTTAATGACAATAAGAGACACAAGAGCCAACGGTCTTCGAGTAATGTTTACGACGCCAGACAAAACCCTAGAAACAATATTAAAAAGACTTTCGAGTGTCCAGAGAAGGTTGACCTATTACTTATTAAACCAGTACCAACGAAATCATTTGTTGTGTCAACCAAAGCATTCGCCAGGAGCCCAGGATGATTTTTGTATGCGATCAGTAATGGGCATAGTTGTTCCGATGGTGACACAAAAAGGATATCAGGATTGGGTAACTAATAATCAGTCGTTATGGTGGAAAACTGCTAAAACGTGCATGGGACAATATTTAGGTTTAAATTTGACAAAAGCCAAATATGCTTATCAACTTATAAATGAAGTAGAAGAAAATCGCACGAGCAGATTATTTTTCCCCATGAGAGGGAAAAATTGGGAAGAAGCCATGTTTTATTGTTCCAGCCATTTACCCGGAACAATAGAAGGAATTGAGATAGAAGCGGAAACTTGTCCATCAGTGTTCTATGAGGCCTTTGAGTGGTTTCAGTTAGCAGGAATGCTGTTAGGACAAGGCCAAGGCTGGAATTCGTTTGATACAAAAGATATTGAGAGACTAGTGTGGCCATACATTCTCCATAGGAAAATAGCAGAGGACAAAGTAATGCACGAGTTTATGGCATTTCCAGAAGATCCTAGTGACCTAGATAGTCTGGCACTATTGCGTGATAGAACAAAAACGGCATCCGCCACAGGAATAATATACGCGCCCAATGCGGACGATTTAGTGGCATGGGACGCTGACGAAGTATTCGAAGTAAACGTAACCGAATGGGGGTCCCCATTCAGAGTAGGTACTTTAAAAAATGAGATGCTGAAGGATGACTCTCCCCTATACTATTTTGAAAATGGTCGTGTACACCAACCACATCAAATATGGAAAGACATTACTAAAATAACTAAAGGACCAAGAAAGAGTCATTTAAAATTAAAAAACCAATGGGAAAGGTATAAACAATTCCTTAGGAGGAATGAAACAAAGAATAGTACAGGAAAAATATTCATAGAAAGCTGGGCAGGTGAAGTTATGCCTCTCGGCGATGAGGAGATGCTAATGGATGTGCGACATGAAGGTGGATTTATGTCATCCACTATGCTGGAAAGAGGACTATTTAAGGGGAGAATAGGACTTCCGTATAGGATTGATTGGATACTCCCTGATCATTTAAAAACAGTCAAGAAATTTAGAGCCCGAACCAAACGATGGGCGGATACGATACAAACAGCATTCCCGTACGTTCATACTACATTAATGACTACGGAAAGATCCCTGCATGCGATCGTAGGGATATTATACGGGACGGATAAAGATGCACGAATCATACCAGGCAGTGCAGGCTTCATGCGTCAGTGGATACCTGTAGAATCTCAAACACAATATCCACAAATAAGGTGGCAACCTATCTCTAAAGAGTATTTAAAGTTCGGTGTAACAGGACGGGCAAAATGCGGAAAAGTTGTTAAAAGAGTTGGTAGATGGGGGGAAGATAGCGAAGGTAATCAAATAACTGTCTATGAAGACAAAGAATTTCCAGATGGCAACTGTGATGGCCCGTATGGAGACAGTCGTATATTTGGATGGATTCCATGTAATGCTACGCGATGCTATAATGAATCAGGAGTTAACTTTACGAAAGGAACTCAAACTGAAACGTATAGATGGGGAACGCATGGAATCCTATTGGAGAATAGGAAAAATACATGTTCCAGAACATATATACGCTGTACCAAATTGGCCTAGAGTGGAAGCGCCTACAGGGTACCTGGAGAGCCTTAACCTAGGATATTTAATGTTTAATAGATACGTCTTTTATAGAGACATTTTGTGTAGGCGAGACAAAATAAATGGCAGAAGAACAAAGGCTCAGAATAACCATGACTTCTACCAGAACTATCACCAGTACAAAATGAACCAGAATTCCCCGTGGTTCATCCCTAAGCGCTGGGAAAACCGAACGTGTACATATAGCTACTATAACCCACCAAACATAGTGGACGTAATTGATCCTTTTACGTGTAACGGATCAGAAAAACACTGGCAGAAAATTATAAGGCTTAGAGAGTTTGGTACGGGAGAACCAGGATGGTGGGGATTTACTAAAATGTTAACCAAGGCGACAGTTTACGGCGTGGGTCAAGGAATAGTGGATACGGTGGACTCGGTTACAGAAATGTTAAAACTAATATGGAAATATGTGAAGTGGATTTTGATTGCTATAGCAGTATTAATAGCAATAGCCGTACTATCAAAATTAATATCTACACTTAGATGTTTAAATTGGATATGCTGCTGCATATGTAGATTCGCTATGCGTCGTAGAAAGGCAAGGCAGCAAAAAAAGGATAGGGAAGAATTGATATTAATCTCAAGAGCAGTCAAAGAAGTTAAACGCGACATAAAAAACATGAAAAGAGCAAAACGTCGTGGTACAGAAAAGGTACCTTCAGTTTAAGGTATTTTTGCTTTTCTGTTTCAGGAGTTTGCCAGAAGATAAAAGAATAATGACAATAATTACCTACTTCGTCCTCAAGCAAGCCGAAGAAGAGGAGAAGGGGAATAATAGAATGAGATTTAATCTATGGGCAGAACAGTGTATAGTAAAAGCACTTGTTTGCTTTATGACAATAGTAATAATACTTCAAATATCTGCCCTGAAAATAGTAACAGATAAAAATGAGGCAATTGACTGCTCAAAAAGACCCAATTATACAATAAAAGGACCAAAATGCCTTTTAGAAGTAAATCAGACTACTCTCTACAGTTGGTCGGGGTTCATAAGAATCAAGCGACTGTACAGGGTCAAAAGTTCATATAGGGCAAAGACCTTACAGAGAGATGAGTTTGACCCTTATGCGAACTTTCACAACATCTGGTTATCAGATGAAATTACCTCGAACGGAAATGTTTCGAAACGTCGAGAGGGGGATTTCTCTCGGTTCTCGGAAGTTCTCGGAAAAAGAGATATTCGATGCTGACTCTCTCAGACAGGAAGCTACGCGCCCTTTGAGCGTGATCATAACCACAGTGATATGGGTTGGGGCTATCTGCATGTGCTTAGGCCAACACCTTGAAAACCGTGAGCGTCAACGGAAATCCTGGTTGCGTCAAAAGGAGGAGCCTGCCTCGGATAAAGAGAGCACCCACTCCAGTGACACCCAGGTCCTCAGCAGCACTGCAGAGCCACCACAACCCTTCACTGACTGATCAGCATCACTCTGACACCTGATATCCTTTGAGAATTATGGCTAATTGCTCCGACATTGCCAATTACTCCAGCGGTAACTCATCCTCCTCAGGGGGACTTGACTTCCAGGTAGGAACTCAATTCTTTGACATATTTGTCATAGCATGTATTATAGCTGCATTTGTACCCAGGAAGGACTGGCCAATGACCATTGCTGGCACAATTTCAGTGTTTGCGGTCTCATTGATCAGATTCTTTTCCCGAGGAGCATCTCCATTGCACGCTAGCATGGCGCTTTGGGTGGTAGGACACTGGCAGGCAGTGAGCCCAGCGCATCCTAAATTATGGTGGTTCCTCTGTTCAGTTGTGTATATCCTCGACACAATATACACAGAGGTAGCGGTACGCGTTTGCCAAGCCCACCTTTACAACCCTGTAATGATAGGCGGGGTGCTTATTTATATAATAGGGACCATGGTAGCGGCAATTATTATGCTCCATGGACTCAAGAGGAATTTACACAAATTAATTTATGATATGCTGTGTCAATGGATGATCATCTTCATGTGGATATTAATGCAACGAACTCTAGGAGGAAATACAGTTTACGCAGCAATCTTTTACATAGGACATGTAATGGGACGCAGTTTCCCGATATTACCATTTGGAAGTGCAAGACGAGTTGCTAGTCTGGAACTTGACAATGTGGGTTCAACTCCTAATTCTCCTCTTTAACTTTTTCCAGAGCCAACTCATGGCAGGAGGTGATGGTTTCTACCATTCCTTCTGGACTGAGGGAAGTAATGGAGGAAGGGATATCGGGGGTAAAACAGATACCTGGAAATTAATTATGAAAGTTAAAGGAACCTGCCCAGAACAAAACATTACTAATTCTAAGGATTTGAGGGAACATTGGATGTATCTCCCCAATCCTACCCCTACTTTGATTGAGTATTTAGGATCACTTGACGAAAATGAATGGCCAATTCAGTGTGATATAGAATGTACAAGAGGAGTAATTTTCCTCACTCACGATGGAGAACAAACTCTCCAGGTGCCAATCCAAACAGGGCGTGGTAAGGGAATGTACTGGACACAGAGACAATATCTCCCCTACAAAATCGCAGATTGGGGCTCTGATGTCTGTATGCTTAGAGAAGGATTCCCAATTGATGAGAAAAAGGACAAAGTTATACTGGGTGAACTTTGGGCCTTTAATTTTCCATCGTCCATAAACTTCCCGGCATTGACTTTGAAATGCCTGAGAGTTTATGTTAAAGCTTTGGGACCAGAAACTTGTGGATGGATCAACAATGGCAATGGCACAATACAAAACTTTATAAGGGTACAGTAAGCGCTATAGAACAGAACCAATTTGAAAACCCAGTTCACTCAGAATATGATTATTTGGTGGATCCAGCTAACCCCTGGGGACCAAATAATATGCATGAAGGTCTTAGACCACCCGCTAAGGGTATAGCCCAAAGGCTGTTTTTGCAGCAAGTCAATTTCATTTTAGTAGCCCCCTGGCAGGGAAAAGATTTTAGTGCTAGGGCAGAACCATGGCTCCGGAAGAAGCTGGCTTCGTGGGAACTCTGCACCTCCTCTGTGGTCCGTGGAGGCTGGACTAAGGACCAGTGGCAGTGGATTAAGGATCTGGTGAGAGCAGGAGGCAACCGGCAGATACTTCCAGTGGGCTGTACCATGAGAAGGGCAATGGATGGTGGGCTGCTTGGTGTGAGGCACATGTCCCCCTTTATGAAGGCGACGGACCGGAGCATCGCTATGCTGCGGCACTGCTTCGCAGTTGGTCAACTCGGCGCGCAGCAGGAGCAAGGGCAGCCAGTCCTGACTCGGGCCCTACTTTGCCAAGGTCCCGACGTGATCCAGTTACCATCCGTGACTTTCCGTCACCGCCACAAGGAAGCGGTAACCGGGATCAGAGCTGGAGACAACGTGACATGAAAAGAAGGGCCCCGATGCCTAACCCAGGTGTGGACACTCCGATTGGCGTCAGAATATCAGGTGACCAAGATATTCTGGATGAGATCACTCGAGTACTGCTGGCCCGGGTGGCGGTCTGGGCAACTCGGTCACCGGGGGTGTCGGAAGGGAACAAAGTAGGCGTGCCACCTCCTGCCAAGCGGAAGGAGGGCGAGCTCGAAGAGAATCCGACTGGCACTCCTGAACGGCCTGTAACGCGTGTACTCCGTCCTGTGAATACCCCGTCTCTTGATACCCTTGATGAGATTCCCGAAGGATCCGGAGGGGATTTGGAGACGGGAGAAAGAGGGATGGAGACCACCCCAGAAAGCTCTCCGCAGTTTCTTGGCTTTAACGAAGACGAGGGAGCCCTCCAGATGATGGAGGAGCAGAGATATTCACCTTCATCCCCTCGAGAGTCACCAGCCTCACCTGATGCACCTAATGGCCCAGATTCTCCAGGCTCTGAGGACTATGGACCCAAGTGTGGAGAACATTGCGAATATTGTAATAAGGAAGTTGGAAAAGAAGTTGGAAAAGGACTGAAGGCTTTGGTTCTTTCCTCACCTAACCCTGCCCACCGCCGGATTGCCGCTAGTTTTCCGGATCCTGACGAGCCGCAAGACCTGCCGTTTGCTGAGTCATCCGAGGAAGACTCAGTCGATCCAGTGGATGCTATTAAAAAGGAGTACTAATACCACAGTGACATTCAGAGACTCTTATGTGTTGATCCTGACGAAGATTTCCGGAGGGGGACACGGAGTCCTGAAGACATCTGCATCATTTCAGGGACAGTGTAGGAACCTCTTTATGGGGCTCAAGCAGGTCCTGAGGGGGATGTAGGATAAAGTCACTTTTTGGGTTAAGTACCAGCTTGAGCTTATGCTTATTTTTAGCTTATTATTATTAGCTTATTTTACTTTAAGCTTATTTTTTATTTTATGTTTTTATACTTTTATAAATCAGTTTATATTGTGTTTAGTTTATGACAGGAAGTAACCCAGCGAAGCCTTAAGCAGGAAACTGGAGGCCCCTTTGAGGGGGAGATAATTATTAGTGATACTTAGAAATGTTGAAGTGTTTAACCACAAAAACCAAAGTGTTGCTTTATGACGCAAACAGAAAAATGCTTAATCATTGTGACTTGCAAGATTTTAGTATAAATACATGTGTGTTAGAATCATTCTGGGCTCATGTCTCTTCGCCTTGAGGACATCAGCTCAGATTGATAAATCATTCGTGCTTCGGCATTTGTGTACAATCTGTGCTAAGAAAACCTATTTTTGTATTCATCCTTTTTTATCATCTTTTATTAAAATCAACAAAGACAAGTTTTTGCTTCTTTGGTGAGTGTATCACTCGGACTTACCGTCTGGGTTAGATTTATTTCCTGGGTGTTTGTACTTTAAACTGGGACTTGTGATAGAGTGTGGTGCCTAAAGCTAAGCTAAGGTTATAAAGTGTGTGGTACTGCTAAGGTGAGAGGATAGGCAGTTTAACGTCACGCATTATATGCCACCGGTCTAGAGTGACCGGGACCACTGTCTAGGTGGGGTCTCTGGGAAGAGATAGCTCATTGTGTCACAAGGGAACCGACAAAATATAGAAATAGATTCATAGTCCCCGAAATTAAAGGAAGACTTCTCTCTGAGGGAGGAGCAAGAGTATAGCGAATCACCGTTACCGGAGAGCAAGTAAACACCTCCGATATCCCAGTCTCCTGCCTGACCAGATCAGCGAACGATATCCTAGATTAACGCCTAAAATCTTTGTGGGACTTAATCCTCGGTATCAAGTAGTGTACGGACCCAGGTTCGGGCTAACTATCGGTAGACGGGATCTTTAGCCTAAGTGAGGGGGAGGAGCTGTCGCGCCTCACCCAAGGCCCAGGGGATACAAGGCAGTACGGGACCAGGCGCAGCGACGTCTGAATTACCCCTGGGGCTTAAGTCAAAATTCAGCGACACACAAGAGGACAAACTGTTCATGGAGTCAGTCCAAAGAAGCACCAAGTTCGTAGATGGACACTACAGTGTGGGGCTCCCACTGAGAAACTTGGATGTAAAAATGCCCAACAATCGCTGCATAGCCGAACAGCGAGCTGCTGGTTTGAAGAGAAAGCTGATGAAGAACGAACCGTTTCTGGAGGACTACAAAGGCTTTATGGAGAGTATCCTGGAGAAAGGCTACGCCATGGAAGTTCCTCAAGACCAGCTTTCTCGTGATGACAACAGGGTTTGGTATGTCCCGCATCACGGCGTATACCATCCGAAGAAAAAGAAAATCCGTGTCGTTTTTGATTGCAATGCCAGCTTCCAGGAAGTGTCTCTCAATGGTCAGTTGATGCAGGGACCTGACCTCACCAACACGCTCATTGGTGCCTTAGTGAGGTTTCGAGAAGAACCAATAGCTGTGATGGCGGATATAGAGTCCATGTTTTATCAGGTGAGAGTTCCTGAGACAGACGCTGACCTGTTGAGATTTTTATGGTGGCCATCTGGTGATCTTAGTGCACCTATGAAGGAGTACAGGATGATGGTACACCTGTTTGGAGCGACGTCTTCCCCTAGCGTTGCGTCCTATGCGCTGCGAAGAACAGCAGAGGATCGAAAAGGCACCACCACACCAGAATCTGTGGAGACCGTTCTACATAATTTTTATGTAGACGATTGTCTTAAATCAGTGGCAACAGTGGAGGAAGCAATCGTCTTGGTGAAGGATCTTTCTGACCTGTGTGCTGAAGGAGGTTTTACACTCACCAAGTGGGTCAGCAACGACCGGAGAGTCTTGTCTACCATTCCTACAGAACTCAGAGCCACTGAATTGAGAGACCTCAACCTTACACAGGATGCCCTGCCCAACGAACGAGCTCTTGGTGTACAATGGTGTACAGAGGATGATGTGTTCACATACAACATAAAGCCACAGGACAAGTCAAAGACGAGAAGAGGTATTCTTTCCATCGTAAATTCCACCTATGACCCTCTTGGCTTCCTGGCACCATTGATACTCCCTGCTAAGCTTCTGATGAGAGATCTGTGTAAAGAAAAGTTAGGATGGGATGAAGATATCAGAGACTTGCGAGCAGAGCAGTGGAATAAGTGGTTGGAAGATCTCACTCTCCTCTCGGGCTTTAGCATCAGAAGATGTGTCAAACCTCAAGACTTTGGAACCACAGTGGTGGCCAGGTTGCACCATTTTTCTGATGCAAGTGAGGTCGCCTATGGTACAGCATCTTACCTCGTTTTGATGAATGACCAAGGTAGGACCCACTGTTCCCTAATTATGGGGAAGTCTAGAGTGTCCCCACTCAAGCAGGTCACCGTGCCACGTCTAGAGTTGACTGCAGCAGTTGTTGTTGTCAAGGTGGATAGGATGCTGCAAGGAGAAATGCAGATCCCGCTTCAGCAGTCAATTTTCTGGACTGACAGCACGACGGTTCTGAAGTACATCGATAATGAGACCACCCGATACAAGACCTTCGTGGCTAACAGAATCACACTCATACGAGAAGCCACTAAACCATCTCAGTGGAGGTACGTCAGAACGTCGCAAAACCTAGCTGACAAGGCAACCAGGGGCATGAAGGCCAAAAAGTTCATGCAAGATAAGGACTGGATAAATGGCCCAGAGTTCCTTTCACAGGCAGAATGTGAATGGCCACAGAGACCAGACAACCTGAGTCAGAACATGCAGAATGACCCAGAAGTGACAAGTGTTTCAGTAAACACAATCACAGTTGAGGAACAGCCTGATTGTATGAACAAGCTACTTGAGTACTACGACATTTGGCACCGACTGAAGAGGGCGACTGCATGGATTATGAAAGTTAAAGACCTGTTAATTAATCTGAAATACAAAAGAAAAGAGTTTCAAAGTGAAATCAGTCAAACAGAAAAAGATCCAGAGAAACAGAAGTTGCTTGTGCAACAAAGCATGGAAAGGTATAGGAGTACCCTGGAAAAGGAAGTACTTACCTTGGAACAACTGACCAACGCAGAAGCAGAAATCATCCGGTACAGCCAAGCTCAATGCTTTCCGGAGGAGATTAATGCACTCTGCAATGGTAAGCCCATCAAGAAGAGCAGCCAGCTGTGCAAACTTGATCCTGTGTTTGAGGAGGGCATTCTGAGGGTAGGAGGGCGGCTAACTAAATCTGCCATGCCAGTGGACACAAAACATCCTGTGTTACTGTCCAAACATTCAAGAGTTGCAATTCTCATTCTGAGGGACATCCATGAGAAGCTCGGTCACTGCGGGCGCAACTACGTGTTATCACAGTTGAGAGAAAAGTTTTGGATTCCTCAGGCAACCATCAGGAAGCTCATATCCAAATGCACAGTCTGCAGAAGACTACGGGGACGAGTTGGTGAACAGAAAATGGCACCTCTACCGGAGGATCGTCTTGTACCAGATAAGCCGCCATTCACCAGTGTTGGAATTGATTACTTCGGCCCATTTGAAGTGAAACGGGGCCGGGGCACTGTTAAACGGTATGGTGTTATGTTCACCTGCCTCACCATCAGGGCAGTGCACATTGAGGTGGCAAAAAGTCTGGACACAAGTGCCTGTATCAATGTCCTTCGTCGATTTATAAGTAGAAGAGGACAGGTTACCACAATGCGATCCGACAACGGCACCAATTTTGTTGGTACCGAGAGAGAATTGAGAGAGGCACTGGAAAACCTGAACCAGTCAGAGATAGAGAAGTCAATGCAAAAGAGGGGCATCAATTGGATTTTCAATAGTCCAGCCGCCTCGCATCAAGGAGGGATTTGGGAGCGGCAAATCCGTTCAGCACGTAAGATTCTCAGCGCTCTCGTAAAGGGACAAACCCTTACCGATGACAGCCTTCAAACACTTCTTTGTGAGGTTGAAAGCATCATAAATGGTCGACCCATAACAAGCTTGTCAGATGATCCACTCGACTTAGAACCTCTGACCCCCAACCATCTGTTGCTGATGAAGAATCAACCCAACTTTCCACCGGGAATCTTCAACCAGGATGATCTATACACAAGAAAGCGCTGGAGGCAAGTACAATTTCTTGCGGATCTATTCTGGCGCAGATGGACTCGCGAATACTTACCCCTCCTTCAGGAACGCCAGAAGTGGACGAGCCAAAAGCGGAACTTCGAGCCTGGAGATGTGGTATTAGTAGTTGACAGTTCATCACCACGCAGCACGTGGACCATGGGAAGAATAATACAAACCTTACCTGACTCCAGTGGAACTGTACGTCGTGTGAAGTTGCAAACAAAAAACAGCACCCTGGAGAGATCTGTGCATAAGATATGCCTATTGCAAGAAGCCATATAGACCTGGAAAAGAGAAAAAAGTTATGAAAAAAGAAGAGAAAAAAAAGGACTGACTTAATGACTTTAATTGTTATTTATAGTTTATTGATGCATATTTAAGTTAATTGATAATTGTGCAATCTTACAGTATACACAATTAGGGGCCGGATATGTAAGGGCCATAAGGCATAAAAGTTAAAATGTGCCAAAATATGTACAGTTTATAATTGAAATGTATATTTTATTTAATTCATAATTCACATGATTGTGTAATTGCTGATTCTTAGAAAAGGATTTCTTATTTTAAAAATGTTTGATGACGCTCCCTTTAAGTTACGTAATGAGAGAGAACGTGCAGTGCCAGTTTTTAGTCAGAGCTGCGCAAGGCACGGGAGCATATAGTTTTCTTACCGTACGTCCGTACATATTTGATTTGTAACCTTTTTATTTTCAAAGTAAAGACTCTTAAACTTAAAGAAAGTCTCATGTCGTGCGCGTAAAGAAATCACTGTGTCTGCAGCTCTAAGTGGTATTTTGGAAACGGAGGAAGAAGTGCCACTACAGGGAAGGCTGAGGAGTGTGATTCCCCGATAGTTGGAACACACCCTCCGGTCCCCCTTCTTAAACAGAGGGACCACCACCCCGGTCTGCCAGTCCAGAGGTACTGTCCCCGACCGCCACGCGATGTTGCAGAGACGTGTCAACCAAGACAGCCCTACAACATCCAGAGACTTAAGATACTCAGGGCGGATCTCATCCACCCCCGGGGCCTTGCCACCGAGGAGCTTTCCAACCACCTCAGTAACTTCAGCCAGGGTGATGAACAAATCCGCCTCCGAGTCCCACCACTCCGGTCTGCCAGTCCAGAGGTACTGTCCCAGACTCCCACGCAATGTTGCAGAGACGTGTCAGCCAAGACAGCCCCACAACATCCAGAGACTTAAGATACTCAGGATGAATCTCATCCACCCCCGGGGCCTTGCCACCGAGGAGCTTTCCAACCACCTCAGTAACTTCAGCCAGGTGATGAAGGTGATGAATGAGTCTGCATCCGAGTCCCCAGCCTCTGCTTCCTCCTCGGAAGACGTGATGGCGGGATTGAGGAGATCCTCAAAGTATTCCTTCCACTGTCCGATAACATCCCTAGTCGAGGTCAACAGCTCCCCACCCGCACCGTAAACAGTGTTGGTGAAGCACTGCTTCCCCCTCCTGAGGAGCCGAATGGTTTGCGGCTGTCCAATAGTCCTCCTCCATGGCCTCTCCGAACTCCTTAAAACCCGAGTTTTACCTCTGCTACCGCCCGGGCTGCAGCATGCTTGGCCCGCCGGTACCCGTCAGCTGCCTCAGGAGTCCCATGAGCCAACAAGGCCCAATAGGACTCTTTCTTCAGCCTGACGGCATCCCTTACTTCCAGTGACCACCACCGGGTTCGGGGATTGCCACCACGACAGGCACCACAGACCTTACGACCACAACAACGGGCGGCCGCATCGACAATAGAGGCTGAGAACAAAGCCCATCTGGACTCCATGTCCCCAGCCTGCCCTGGAATTCGGGAAAAGCTCTTCCGGAAGTGTGAGTTGAAGGTGCCCCTGACAGAGGGCTCTGCAAGACGTTCCCAACAGACCTTCACGATACGCCTGGGCTTACCAGGTCTCTCTGGCTTCCTCCCCCGCCAGCGGACCCAACTCACAACCAGGTGGTGATCAGTTGACAGCTCTGCCCCTCTCTTCACCCGAGTGTCCAAGACACGCGGCCGGAGGCCAGATGACACGACAAAAAAGTCGACCATCGACCTCCGTCCTAGGGTGTCCTGGTGCCACGTGCACTGATGGACACCCTTGTGCTTGTTATGGACAAACTGTGGCTAGCACAGAAGTCCAATAACAGAACACCACTTGGGTTCAGATTAGATATTATTTCATAATAATGTTAAATGCAATTCAGTAAGAGTGCACAAGTTCTGCGTAAATAGTCATAGTCATAGTCATAGTTTGCTTTATTGTCGAAAAACAATCATGTACATGTACATAGAGTGAATTCGAAATTTCGTTTCCCCACTAACCAGGCAGGACAGTGATAGAGTGGGCTAGGGGAGGGGCCGCTGCGCATGCGCGTGCCGCCGTCTGGGAGATGCAGAGTAGAAAAGATGCAATACAATCAGTGACAATTTCACAACATGTAATGACAGAAAAACAATTGGAGATATAACATACGGTGATCTTTTTCTTTGGCAACAGAAGGAAGGGTGTGGGGGGATCAGATTGGAAATCATTGAAATTGATTGAACCGAGAGCAGAGATCAGGCCTTTCTAAAAGATAGGGAACATTTTACTCAATCATGTCAGTATGAGTGGTTAGTCCAATAGTGTATGCTAGGTTTATGTAGAGTCCATGATAACAACCACATCTGTGGCCTTGGGAGTGTTCTTGCAGGGAGACAAAGTCAAAACAAAGATAAGCCGTTGGAGCCACACAGATTTTCACAGGGAGACATAATTTATCCAAAGGGATTAATTTAGCATGATGAAATACATTTTTTAGAGACCCAGGTGAACAATTTAGATTGAGCTTGGGTTTTGCCAGACCCCCATCTTCATATCGCCATGAAGATTCATGACAGATCTCATTAGATCCTCTTGGCGCACAGACAGCGCTGCGTTGGCTTTACACAGTTCTGTAACCATGCCCGTGATTATATCCAAACGTTGAGATGTTTCCTTCGGTTGAAACCCTTCCAAAAGGTCCTCAACCTGTACCACTTTCTGATGTAGTCCTTTCACGAGATCTCCCACGGCTTCACAGTGGCTCGAAATTGCTGCAGACAGCTTGGGGGACTCTGTATTTGCTGCCAGTTTACAAATTTTGCGATAGATCATGGACAATCCCAGGCCAATTAACAGATGTCCAGCTATCAGAAATCCGAATACGTAAATATCCTCCACATCCTCTAGATACAATGGTGCCAGACATATGACTTGCCACTCACGATACGATATCCAGCAGCAAAAGTACCATCCGGACACGCCGCATCTCCCGGAGTAGCACTCCTCCATGAAAAAAGAGTATCAATCGTGTTGAGGGTCCAGCTGATCACATCCATATTTTAGGAATTTGGAAAATCTGCTCCAAAAAGCGAGAAAATGACCAAAAACAAGAGAGGCACGCAGACAGCAGAGCAATAGATAAGAAGGAGGAAAGAGAAAACATGTAGCGGACATGTTTCTCTCTCACGGTCAGAACAGAACAGAATAAAGTTAAAGGTCTGGCTCATATGAAGTGTTCATGGCAAACCAAGACACACTCAGAACACATGACACAAAAATGCAGAAAATTATATTATCATGTAATATTTGGAACTAATTGGTAGACTAATTATTTAATTTATTTATTGTAGCTAAAAAATATTGACATCAGAAGAACCAGGTTTCAGTATCTGAAGTGTGACTATGAGTTTAATGGCTTTTCTAAACCAGGGAAACAGCATTGTGTACATTAGAGGATTCATGAGAGAGTTTAGACAAATTATTGATATTGTAATAACAATTAAAGGAGTACCTAGTATTGTGAGGTGGGTTTCAGAATACACTATAAAAAAGTATGGGCAGTTACAAGCGAAGTACACAACCACAACGATCCCCAGTTTCCGTACGGTTTTGATCTCTGATCTTTTGCTCGTCCTGGAGGTCACAGCTGTAACTTGAGAACGCATGGCTCGAGCCTGAGAAACAGCTACTATCACAACTCTAGTGTACAAAATGGAATGACACAACTCATTAATAAATCTGCTGCTTCAGAGAAGAAAATTACACATTCTCCTTCACAAGATTTGTATTTGCAGGGATGCATATAATTCTCATGAAGAAATAAAAATGAGTATCCAACAGTACAACCAGCATACTGCTGACCATTTTGAGTCTGGATTTAAACAGCGTCAAAGTAGAGTCCTGTCTCACATGTTCAGGAAGGCTGTTAGAGGTTTTTGCTGCATTAAACTAAAACACTAACTCCCTGTGTTTAGTCCTGTCTCTGGACACCAGCAGGAGGCCGGATCTAAACCAGAACTCAACCAGGACTACAGCAGTAGGCTGGTCCCTGAGGTCCTCAGAGTGCAGATGGTTCATGTGGCATTAACATGTCAGAGATGTACTTTGGTGCTGGACCATGGAGAGACTTGTACACAAGCAGAGCCGCTTTAAATTCTAAAGTCTATTCTCCGAGCCACAGGAAGCCAGTGCAGAGACCTGAGCACAGGACTTATGTACTCGTATATCCTGGTTCAAGTCAGTGCAATACAAATTGTATATGATAACCCAACAGTCAAACTAATTGGTAAACTAATTTTCTTTATTTTAGCTAAAAAATATTTTGATCAGATGAACCAGGTTTCAGTATCTGAAGTGTGACTATGAGTTTAATGGCTTTTCTAAACCAGGGAAACAGCATTGTGTACATTAGAGGATTCATGAGAGAGTTTAGACAAATTATTGATATAGCAATGACAATTAAAGGAGTACCTAGTATTGTGAGGTGGGTTTCAGAATATGCAGCAATAAGGTATGGGCAGTAACAAGCAACGTACACAGCCACAACAATCCCCAGATTTCGTACGGCTTTAATCTCTTTTCTTCTGCTCATCCTGGAGGTCACAGCTGTAACTTGAGAACGCATGGCTCGAGCCTGAGAAACAGCTACTATCACAACTCTAGTGTACAGGAAAATAATAATACAAAATGGAATGACACAACTCATTAATAAATCTGCTGCTTGAGAGTAGTAAATCACACATTCTCCTTCACAAGATTTGTATTTGCCGGGATGCATATAATTCTCATGAAGAAATAAAACTGAGTAACCAAAAGAGTACAACCAGCACACACATATGATGATGGTGACCACTTTCCCAGTCACTCTCCTTTGGTAGAGCAGAGGTTGACAAATGGCCACGTAGCGATCCACTGAAATAAGGATGATGTTTCCAACTGAAGAGGTAAATAGTATAAGGGAAAGTGTGTAATACACCAAACATATGAAGTCACCCAATGGCCAACAAATTTTCCATTTAATGCCGTGGACTGGTATGACCACGAGACCAAAAAGGAAATCGGACACTGCCAATGAAAGGAGCAGTAGGTTAGTCGAGGTTTGGAGTTTTCTGCAAAGATAAAGAAATAATATAAATTATAATTGAGAATATTTTATTTTCCTGACCTAATTCTACAAAATAGACCTGAATGATAAAAAAAAAAAAGTAATTGCAACATTTCACACAAGGATTGAGATTAGATTGGTACTTTATGGTTTAATAAAGTTCAAACTTTCAAATATGTCCAGGAGAACTGTTAATAAGGTAAAATGTAATTTCTGTGACGGTACAATTTCCACATGGGTACAAAGTTAGAATTACTGGAATTCAATATGAATATATAATTTCTGTATATTTGCTAGGGTACTGGTTTTAGGACAGCTGCAAGCCTTTGGCTATAATCCAGTGTGTTTACACTCATGTGGCATCATGTGTGTCCATTAACATGCACTGTCCCCATCAAATAAATAATGTACTGAAAATCAGATATTAATCAATACTAAAACTAGTATTGAAACTCATCTGAGCAACAATCGATACTAAGTCACTTTCACAGAACAGAACAGAACTTTTCCTGAATAGCTTTAAAATAATCTTGAGCACAAATTTTTCCTTTTTGAAAATTTCAAATATTAAAGGTTCAAAAGCATGAAGACTAACTCACATCCATAGCGGTTGTTTTAAGTTCAAAAAGAAAGATTCAGTGAAATGTTTTAATAACTTTGCAGGATATAAAGTTTCAGAAACTTCAGAAACGATTTTGCAGTCATTAGTTACCACATAACTGATTAGTCATGAGCAAGCTTGGAAACTTTTAATATACATTTTCTACATATAGGATGTGTATTATACTGGTTTTATGTCCTGCTGAAAAACAATATGGAACCTACTGAATATAGAAAATTATAGAGCCTACAACAAGGACAAAATGAATAGAAGACTTTTTTTTTGGAAATCTGGATGAAATCAGTTTTGTCCAGTTGACAGACTTTGCTATGAATCATACCTGGACGACTGAGGGATTACACAGACATGAAATGTGTAAACTTTTACTAAGAAATGTAATATACAACATGGTGAATAATGCCTGTGTCTGGTGCTTTAAATTTGGTCATGGTGATTGTAGCTTAGGACACTCCAAAAGGGGAAATAATTGCATTAAATCAAAGTTTGAATCCAAATCAAATTAGACAATCTTCAAGGATCAAAATATACATCACTGTGTCCCATCTGTACAAAAAATAAGGTGGAAAGATTTGGAAATATATATCTGACAAGCATTGCAAATTGATATGCTATTTTATATTTTAATAATAGGATTATATTTACAACATTTACATTTTGAGCATGTCCAGGAGAACTGACGACACTGAAATTGGCCTATGATATGAATCTCGTGTGTTTCAAAACATACAGATGGTTAGCAATTTCTATGCGGAATAAGACATTTTGTTGTTTTGTTAACTCCAGCTGGACAATCTTTTCAGTACTGGAAGGCACACACAGTGTTCCCCTGAAACACTGGTTGAAAAATCAAAGACTGTAATACTGACAGCACATTCTCACAGTAAACATTCAAATAATTAAGCAATCATGTACAGTACCAACATGTTCTTTACAATAATAATAATTACCTGTAATGTGCAATGGAAATGATAACCAGAAGGTTCAGTACACTAGTGAGCATTGATGCTAAACCCAGTAAAACATTGGTTATCAGATTTTCAGTTGGGTCGATCTTACTCTTCCTACAGGAGCTGTTGTGGAGGTGGGGAAAGCAGAGTCTCATCTCGTCCATCACAATCTTCTGACAGAGAAAGAGGGTGGATCTTCTCTGATATATCTCCTGATGTCCTCTATAGACTAGGCCTGGCTTTTCATAAATAAAGAGGTTGACGAATGTCTGTATCAGACTGTATGTCTGTATTTTATTTTATTTTTTCCCTGGCAGCACGGTGGCTGAGTGGCTAGCACTCATGCTTCACAGCAAGAAGGTTCGGGTTGCCCGGGCCTTTCTGTGTGGAGACTACATGTTCTCCCCGTGTCTGGGTGGGTTTCCCCCACCAACCTAAACATGCACCATAGGTAAAATCCTCCAGCTTAGGGCCTGACCAAAGCATAAATAACAAAACAAAATCATGGGGATGGTCCCCGGGTCAAATATAGAAACAACTTCTCCTGTGCGAGATCAATAAAGGTCAATCTTCTAATCCTTGACCACTGTAAGGCGCTTTGTGCTACAATTTTGTATGAAAAGCGCCTTATAAATATTTGATTGATTGATTGATTGATAGAGGGGTCACTTGTGGGAGTGGTAACATGGCGATTTGACAACAGGAACATAAATAATTAATTACATACTTGCATACTTTGCATTTACATTGTTATTGCTGCAAAGCATCATCCACCTTATGATTTAAAATGTAATTCATCCAAAACAACAATTAATATGTAAGCAATTGTTGAGAATAAACAGGCTAGGGTTGCAAGTGCAGCTCTTTTGCTTCTGGTGCATATTGACACTTTTAAAAATGCGCACATATAAAGCTTTGCCTGCGTTACATCTCACTGAAGCTAAATTTTGGGTCATGGACTGTGTTTTGCAGAGGTGTGGGGACTGTAATGCTGCCAATCTGGAAGATGTGGTCATTTTTAGCTGGGAGCAGCACCTGCATCACCTGGAGCAAATCCTCTGTACGAACCCGTGATGTTTGTCACTGAAGTGAAGTTTTGCAGCTGTGCAAAAACTTCATTAGAGAGTAATTAGGATACCAGGAATATTAAGTCACAGTGATAAGTTTATCCATATACTGTCCATATACTGAAAATGAGAAAATGTGTATGTTTACTCTAGCTGCAGGTTAAGGCCCTAGGAAGCCAGGTTCAATTGTTTTTAACCAGCAAGAGTGCAGACTACATTGCATACATGATAAAAGTTTGGAGCAAGTTTGGAGCAATATAAATATTTTGACTTTATGGCATCATTGCAGTGAGACATACACTTAACAATAACTTCTTGAATGTTCAGCCTCGGGGAATGCTTGTTTGTGCCTAGTTGAGTCACACTTGTAGAACAACAACAGAGATCCTCTATAGGTGCAGCCCCAGAAGACAAATTACAGGTGTGAAAGTCATGTTCATGGCAATGCTCTTGGGTAATGTGAGAAAAAAGTACAACAGCTACAACTTGATAGTGTAATTCTTTGGTTGGACTAATGCAAGGAAGGAATGAAGATCCAACCAATTAATTTGAATTAAATGACATATATATACACATATAAATTACATTACATTACATACATACATAAATTATACATAATTTTATATATATATATATATATATATATATATATATATATATATATATATATATATATATATATATATATACACACACAGTGGTACCTCACCTTACGAATGACCCAACAAACGAAAATTTCAACGCCTTCACGGTAAATTTTTGTCTCTAGATACGAATGAAATTTCAAGTTACAAAACGCGAAATCTCAAAAATTCAAATAATGCGCGCTCAGTCACACATTATACGCTTTTCTCAGACTGGATTTAAACTTTTCTCACATTTGTCTCTTGTTTAAACACTCAAATTTTCATAGATTTTCAACAAAATTATTAATAGTGAAGCATGTGGGGGGAAGGGGGAGGAGGGGGGAGAAGAGTACGCTCTGACACATGTCCCGGCGCGGACCCGGCGCGGACCCGGCGCGGAGCTGACAGCAGGTCCAGACCAAGGTCTAAACCAGGACTAAACCAGGACTAAACCAGGACTAGCCCAGGTGGATTAAAGCGCCGCGCGTGGCTCTATTTCCTGGTTTCGTTTTGAGTCACAGCTGAGGCGAGCCGCTGCTCTAGACCTGCCCGCGTAAGGTGCTCACAGAGCGGCATGGACAGAACCGTGAGGTCGGCCTCTTCAAGACCTCCAGGCCGGTGACCGGGACAATCCCCGCACCCATGCCCGCTTAGGGAGCTCTTAAGGCGGGCTGTCAGTGTCCCCCTGGGTCCCTGGATGTCTGGGGCTCCGTGCCTGGAGTGGCCCTGGAGAGCAGGTCTAGACCGCGGCTCTTGCAGGCGAGCAGCGGCTCGCCTCAGCTGTGACTCGAAACAAAACCAGGAAATAGAGTCACGCGCGGCACTTTAATCCACCTGGGCTAGACCTGGGCTAGTCCTGGTTTAGACCTTGGTCTAGACCTGCTGTCAGCTCTGCGCCGGGTCATGTGCGCTATAACACGTGTCAGAGCGTACTCTTCTCCCCCCTCCTCCTTCCCCCCACACGCTTCACTATTAATAATTTTGTTGAAAATCTATGAAAATTTGAGTGTTTAAACGAGAGACTAATGTGAGAAAAGGACGCAGGACGCAGAACACAATATTACACTATAAAAAAAAGTTACACGATAAAAAAAAAAAACTTGGATTGGGGCCTTGGAACGAATCAGGCTTTTTCCATTGAAATAGCTACTCAACTTACGAATTTTTCACATTACGAAACCACTTCTGGAACGAATTAATTTCGTAAGGTGAGGTACCACTGTATATATATATATATATAAACATTCCACAGGTTTTTAGTACAGGGATGAAAGTGACCAGTAATGAAAAAAGCCGAAAGTCAGTGAAAAGCTAGGGGGGTCTGGGGGCATTTTTTTTAACCTGTTTTTTCAACTTCCTACCTGGAGTTTCTGAAAAACTACAGAGGATTTTCAGACAATATGAAATCCCAGTCTATTTCAAACCCACAAACACTTTAAGACAAAACCTGGTTCACCCAAAGGATAAAACGCCGAGCCACAAACAAAGCAATGTGGTCTACTCCATTCAGTGTAGTAAAGACTGCAGTGAGCGCTATATTGGAGAAACAAAACAGCCACTTCACAAGAGGATGTACCAACACAGACGAGAGAGCCAGACTGGACTTTCATCTGCAGTACATCTCCACCTAGAAGCCACGGGCCACTCCTTTGAGGACAGTGAGGTACAGATCTTGGCCAGAGAAAAGAACTGGTTTGAGAGGGGATCAATCCCCGGGTCGCCCAAGCCTTTCTGTGTGGAGTTTGCATGTACTCCCCGTGTCTGGGTGGGTTTCCTCCGGGCACTCCGGTTTCCCCCATCAACCCAAAACATGCACCATAGGTAAAATCCTCCAGCTTAGGTCCTGACCAAACTGAAGCAATAAGATCATGGAGATGGTCCCCAGCACAGTAATGTGCAGCCCACTGCTCCTAATAATAAGGATGGGTCAAATGCAGAGGACAATTTCTCCTGTGTGAGATCAATAAAGTCACTTCTTCTTAAAAAGAGGCTATTTTTGTCAAGAAAGAGAATCCTTCCTTGAACAGGAATGGAGGAGTCAGACACAATTTGTCTCCCATATAGAATTCCATTCTCAAACCTAAATCAAAACAAACAAAGAAAACAATAGGGCAGCAGGTCAGGTCCAGAGGTGTGAAAACAGCCATAATGGTACTGAATGAGTATGATAACAAGACCCCAGACAGAAACTGAAAACAAAGAGGTGTGATAGTTTCATAGTAATTTCATTGTAGTTAGTTCCTCCCTGCAGCCAGTTATAAGCAGTGTCCACCAGCACTCTAGCCAGAACGGAAGAAGTAGCTTGAATGAGCTGCGAAACGTCTTCGACCAAATAAACTTCGTCCAGCTGACAAACTGAATTTCTCCTTTTTTGGCATTCCTACTTGAGTCACATTCTCTTATTGGTTTTGCAGTGGTATTTACTAGGGATGTCCCGATCCGATCATGTGATTGGAAATCGGCCCCGATCACGTAGTTTTGGATCGGAATCGGACGTTACCTCCCGATCAGTATCGGATATATATATGTATATATTCTTATTATTTTTTTAACATACCCTAGATGAGATCTATGTGTTAGGGTCTGGTGTTTGGACTCTTGACTCCACCCTGCTGGCCGCCTTTTGCCCCGCAGCCTTTTTCATTTTGACAGCTCCTTGTTTTGTTTTCACTGCCTGCCACACCCCCTATGCCCCACCTGTTTCCACTCCGTGTAATTAGTCTTTTCCCTTCCCAATTGGCTCATGTGTGAATTGTGGCTCCTATTTAAAGGGACAGTGTGTAAGATTTTTACCCATTAATTACTGAAATTGAAGATACCCATTCAAAAATACATTGTTTTCCAAGCCTTTTCACTTCCATCATGAAATCAAAATATTCTTTTGGACTTAGATATAGTCACATAAAAGGGGGATCTTCCCCATATAGAGGCAGCCATTTTGAATACGAGAGCCGCAGAAGGACATTTGGGCTCATCCTTCGCCTAGCCTCCTGCAAGCAGCTGCTCAGCTAGCAGCGGCTCCCACTCCCTCAGGCAGCGCGCCTGAGGGAGTGGAGGAGAGGAGAGAAGGGGAAGGGGAGGGGGGAACGGGGGAGCCTCGTGGTTTTGACAAGCATGCTGCCGGATCAGACGTCGTAATGGATCTAACACATGTTTTGGACTAAATTGTTTTACTGGATTTTATTCGCTGGATCCTTACGGACAAATTGAGAGCAAGTTTATGGTGAAATACAGAGTTTGACCTGTGCAAAGCATTCTAAGGTAAGCTAACCTCGTTTTGTGCTTTTCCGTATAAAAGCCCCATGTGCTCGGGGACTGATTGTTGTGCAGGGAAATGAATTGCATAGTCAAAAAGAGGAGACTGTAAGGTTTCATTTGATGTGTAGACTGTCATGGTAGACGATCAGGAATGTGTGTTTTCATGCGAAAAGAAAAAAAAAAAGTGACCGCGGGGCCGCGTTTTATTTATATCGTAGTTCGCACAGCGCCGGGTGCGCGCAACAACGCGAGCTGTCTGCGGTACGGCACGCCCGGGTGACCCTCGAGGTCTGCCGTAGCCAAAAGAGGAAGTGGAATAGCGATATCCACCTATGCGCCACGAATCCTACACACTGTACCTTTAAGTCTGTCTTGTTTTCTGTTCTGTGTCGGACCGTCTGTATTTACCTGCCTGTTTCCGAGTAACCTGCATGCTAGAGAAAACCTGTTTTTGTGAGTACCTGAAACCTGATCCTGGATTTTTTGTTAGAATTTTTGTGGACTCAAGGAATTGTTTTTTGTTACTTCAAATCTGATCTGGAACTTTTGGTTGTACATTTTTGGACTTTGGAAAATAAAACATAACTCTGATCTGCATTTTTGGTCTCTGTCTGCATTTGGGTCTCTGTCAGAAAAACCCTTACAGTACGGTCCGACCATGACAGACCCAGCAGATACAGAGCACCTCAGAGCTTGTATGGAACAACAGGGCGTACTCCTAGGACGTCAACAAGCACAACTAGACGCAGTCGCTGCCAGCATCAGAAATCTGGCAGCCCAGATCCAACCACTCCAGCTTTCCCACTCTGCTTCAGTGTCCACCCAACTTGCCCAGTCCAACCAGCCGGATGCTTCTGCTGGGACCACCACCTCTGCCACACCTGCCCGTGAACCACGACTACCTCCACCAGAGAAGTACGCCGGCGAACCTGGCACCTGCCGCTCCTTCCTGTCGCAGTGCACCCTCATCTTTGAGCTGCAACCTGGCACCTTCCCGACTGACCGCGCAAAGGTGGCCTACGTGATCACTCAGCTGTCGGGGCGTGCCAGGGAATGGGGAACTGCAATGTGGGATGCATCCTCGCCCGTCTGCAGAGATTTCGAACTGTTTGCCGCGGAGATGAAGAGGGTCTTCGATCGCTCCAAGCATGGACATGAAGCTGCCCGTGAACTGCTTCACATGCGCCAGGGCCGCAGGTCGGTGTCAGATTATGCAATCGATTTCCAAACCCTCGCAACCACCACCGGATGGAGCCCGGGAGCCCTGTTCGACTAGCCTGGGAATTCCCAGGCCGCTTCCGTTCGTTTCGAACTGGAAGGCGGCCTGGAAACTCGTCCAAGCGAGAGTCCCAGATTTAGGGCCCCAATCAGAGAGCGGGGGAGGGGTGGAAAGACGGTGACGCGTACTACATGACAAACGGAAGCTTGTAGTTTGAACTGACAGTTGACATGATTGGCTATGGACTTACGTATACGCTCAATGATAGACATTCATAACGCCCAATAAACGGCCGTTGGCAATCGCTAACCACACCTCCGCTACGGGATTTTTCTAAGCGAGTTTCCAGACCCATATCTCACTTGTGATATGGTCAGGTGTTAACCAGACTACTGTTCGACACCTTCCTCAATGGCCTGTCAGAGGACATCAAAGACGAGCTGGCATGTCAAGATCTGCCTGCGACCTGTGAGGAACTCGTCAACAGAGCCATCCGCATCGACGTCAGGCTGCAGCAACGCCGCCAAGCGAGAGCTCTTGGGGGCCCACTTGGGAGGTCCTTGATCGGTCCAGTCATGCACTCACAGTCACCACCTCCTGCAGCACCCGATCCTGAGCCCATGCAAGTGGACCGCACCCATCTGACCCCGGACGAGCGACAAAGAAGAATTGCCTCCCGTGCCTGCCTCTACTGTGGCCAGTCGGGTCACTTCGTAGCCAACTGCCCAGTAAAAGCCAGCGCTCACCAGTAAGAGGGGTACTGGTGAGCGTGACCCCTATACACCCCTCCTCTGTTCAGCGCACCATCATGCCAGCTATCCTGTCCTGGGGGCACCAGCAACTGGAGGTAGGGGCACTCATTGATTCTGGAGCGGAGGAAAACTTTATTGATGTCAACCTGGTCAGTCAGTGGAACATGCCAACAGTGAGCCTCGCGAAACCCCTGGTGGCCAACGCGCTGACTGGTATGAAGCTGGCCAACATTACTCACACCACAGCTCCGGTGAGTCTTTCGCTCTCTGGCAATCATCATGAACAGTTGCAATTTCATTTGATAAGTGCCCCACAAGCCCCAGTGGTCCTTGGTCATCCCTGGCTGGTAAAACATAACCCACACGTAGACTGGGCGGGGAAGTGTATCATGGGGTGGAGCCCCTTCTGTCATTCCAACTGTCTCCTCCAGGCCCAGATGCAGCTGATGTCACCCCCTGAAGTCCAAGAAGTCTGTCCAGATTTGACCGGCATTCCTCCGGACTACATGGATCTGAGGCTGGTGTTCAGTAAATCCAAAGCGGCTACTCTTCCTCCTCATCGCCCTTATGACTGTGCTATTGACCTTCTTCCTGGCACTTCTCCCCCTAGAGGCCGCTTGTACTCTCTCTCCCATCCTGAAACAGAGGCCATAGACAAATACATCCAGGAGTCTCTTGCAGCAGGTATCATTCGCCCCTCTTCCTCCCCAGCTGGAGCCGGGTTCTTTTTTGTGGGTAAAAAAGACGGCTCATTGCGCCCATGCATTGACTACAGAGACTTAAATGATATCACGGTCAAAAACAGATACCCTCTTCCCCTTATGGCTTCTGCATTCGAACTCCTCCAGGAGGCCACAGTGTTCACAAAACTGGACCTCCGGAATGCTTACCACCTGGTCCGCATACGCGAGGGGGACGAGTGGAAAACGGCTTTTAACACCAGCTCAGGACATTATGAGTATCTCGTCATGCCATTCGGCCTCACCAACGCCCCTGCTGTGTTTCAAGCCTTGGTCAATGACGTTCTCAGAGACATGCTTAACCAGTTTGTGTTTGTGTTTTTAGATGACATCCTCATCTTTTCTAAGTCCCTGAAGGAGCATGTCACCCACGTCCGCAAGGTCCTGCAACGTCTCCTGGAGAACCAACTGTTCGTGAAAGCGGAGAAGTGTGAATTCCACCAGGAGACCGTATCATTCCTCGGCTATGTGATTACCCCTGGGGGCATCCAAATGGACCAACGGAAGGTCAAGGCGGTCTTGGATTGGCCCACACCTGCCAGTCGCTGGGACCTGCAGAGTTTCCTGGGCTTCGCTAACTTCTACAGACGCTTTATCCGGAACTTCAGCGCTGTAGCAGCCCCCCTTACCGCTCTGACCTCTTCTAAAATCAAGTTCGTCTGGTCCCCAGCAGCAGAAAAGACCTTCCAAGACCTGAAGCAAAGATTCATCTCTGCCCCTATCCTGACTCAACCCGATCCCAACAAGCAGTTTATCGTGGAAGTTGATGCCTCTGATGTTGGGGTTGGTGCTGTCCTCTCCCAACGCTCTGCCAAGGACAACCGGATACACCCCTGTGCCTTCTTCTCCCACTGTCTGTCACCAGCTGAGCAGAATTATGATGTAGGTAACAGGGAGCTATTAGCTGTGAAGCTGGCTTTGGAGGAATGGCGGCATTGGCTAGAGGGCGCACCCCAGCCGTTTTTAGTCTGGACAGACCATAAGAACCTGGAATACATCAAGAAGGCTAAGAGACTTAACCCCCGTCAAGCCCGATGGTCCTTGTTCTTCTCCAGGTTCAATTTCACGCTGTCCTATCGCCCCGGCCACAAGAATGTCAAGCCTGACGCCCTTTCCAGGCAGTTTGCCGTGCCCAAGAAAGCCCCTGAAGAAGACCCCATTCTTCCATCCCACTGCCTTCTGGGGGCAGTTCGGTTAGACATAGAGTCTACCGTTTTAACTGCCCAAGCAGGCGAGGCCGGTCCTAGCCAATGTCCCACTAACCGTCTGTATGTACCTAATTCTGTCCGCCCCCAGGTGCTGCAATGGGGCCACTCCAGCCAGCTGTCCTGTCACCCTGGATCTAGACGCACCCAGGCCTTTATTGAGAGGCGATTCTGGTGGCCATCAATGACTGAGGACATCCGCAACTTCGTCCGCTCCTGCCAAATCTGCGCTCAGAACAAGACCTCAACTACACGTCCTGCTGGTCTTCTGCAACCCCTGTCTGTTCCCCCGAAGGCCATGGTCTCATATATCCCTGGATTTTGTGACTGGTTTGCCCCCGTCTGATGGTAATAATACCATACTTACCGTTGTAGACCGATTCTCCAAGTCTGTCCATTTCATTCCCCTACCTGGCCTACCATCTGCCAAGGACACTGCCAACCTCATGATACAGCATGTCTTCCGCATACATGGGTTACCCGCAGAGGTGGTATCTGACAGGGGCCCCCAGTTCACATCTGCTTTTTGGAGAGCGTTTTGTAAACTGCTTGGCACCTCTGCTTGTCTGTCCTCAGGGTTTCATCCACAGAGCAATGGCCAGACCGAGAGGGCAAATCAGTTGCTGGAGACGGTACTGCGTTGCTTGGCATCCCAAAACCCATCCACCTGGAGCCAGCAGCTACCCTGGGCCGAGTATGCCATCAACTCTCACGTCTCCTCTGCCACGGGTCGGTCGCCCTTCGAATGCTCCGTGGGGTATCAGCCGCCGCTGTTTCCAGCCCAGGAGGAGGAGGTTGGCGTTCCTTCTGCGGAGGCTTTCGTTCGGCGGTGTCGTCGAACATGGAAGCGCACCCGCTCAACCCTCCTTCGCTCCTCGGCCAAGATGAAGGCCCAGGCAGATAAGCATCACTCCCGTGCCCCACGGTATCGCCAGGGCCAGCGTGTGTGGCTCTCAACACAGGACATTCCTCTGAAAACAGAGTCCCGCAAACTCTCCCCAAGATTCATTGGCCCTTTCCCCATTGCCAAGGTTCTCAGCTGTTAGGCTCAAACTCCCTTTGCCCCTACGCCGCATTCACCCCACATTTCATGTTTCCCGAATTAAGCCCTTTGTGTGCAGCCCCATGCACCCTGCCCCCAAGCCGCCTCCTCCCCCTCGTCTCATCGACGGCTCTGAGGCATTCACCATGCGTCGGCTCTTGGATGTTCGGCGCCGGGGCCGTGGGCTCCAGTATCTCGTAGACTGGGAGGGTTACGGCCCTGAAGAGAGATGCTGGGTGCCGGCTCGGCATATCCTGGACCCTGCGCTTGTTAAAGACTTTCGTCGCCGACATCCCACGTCTGTCAAGGGGACGCCAGGGGGCGTCCGTTAGGGGGGGGGTACTGTTAGGGTCTGGTGTTTGGACTCTTGACTCCACCCTGCTGGCCGCCTTTTGCCCCGCAGCCTTTTTCATTTTGACAGCTCCTTGTTTTGTTTTCACTGCCTGCCACACCCCCTATGCCCCACCTGTTTCCACTCCGTGTAATTAGTCTTTTCCCTTCCCAATTGGCTCATGTGTGAATTGTGGCTCCTATTTAAGTCTGTCTTGTTTTCTGTTCTGTGTCGGACCGTCTGTATTTACCTGCCTGTTTCCGAGTAACCTGCATGCTAGAGAAAACCTGTTTTTGTGAGTACCTGAAACCTGATCCTGGATTTTTTGTTAGAATTTTTGTGGACTCAAGGAATTGTTTTTTGTTACTTCAAATCTGATCTGGAACTTTTGGTTGTACATTTTTGGACTTTGGAAAATAAAACATAACTCTGATCTGCATTTTTGGTCTCTGTCTGCATTTGGGTCTCTGTCAGAAAAACCCTTACACTATGGTTATGTGGTGGCACAGAGTGAGACTTCACACAGAAACATCAACGCGTACAGCATGACACGCTATTGGTTAAATACACGGAAGCAGCAAAAGCAAAAGCGCGAGTACAAAGAGGAGATAAGAAGAGCGCAATAATGAGCGCTATAAGAACGCTATAATGTTTGACGAGTATGTCTGCGGTCTGGAAATACTATAACATTGATGACAACAATATTGCCATAGCAAACTGTGGGATATGTAAACTTGGGATTGCAAGGGGTGGAAAGGAAAGGGCTACATTTAACACAACAAACCGATACGGCACCAGCCAAAGACGAGTCAGCTCACGCTGCAGGAGAGTTTGAAAAGGAGAGAAAAAATGCCCTTTGACAGCGCGAAGGCACAGGAAGGAGACCACAGCCAAGATACAGTAGCACAGATGATCGCAATGAGTGACCTACCATTTGCCTTTGTAGAGAATCCTGGATTTCTTATGCTTATAAAGCATGTCAAACTTCGATTTGAGGTCACTGAGAAAGCTCTGCAGCTCTTTATAAGAAGATTTCTGACAAACTACATGTCCTGTTATCAGATGTAACCCATGTTTCGTTCACCACAGACATCTGGTGTTCATCCGTAACACCAGCAAAGATAAATAATAAGTAATAAATGTACGTCGTAACAAACAGATGCATTTGTGCACATTTATTAGGCAAAATTCAACCACATGTTGCGATAGGCTTGCTCTGTGCTGTAGGCCTGCTCTGTGCCAACACTGTAACAAACATTTAGATTAGTTTTTGCTTTGCACTTAGTCTTGCACTTCTAATCAGAGGCATTGAGGAGGAAGCCTGTGTGCGCTATGAGCAGGGAGGAGAGAGTGTGAAAAGACGAGGAGCGGCGCAGTGACGTAAGGCGGACGAACAGGTAGGATGTTTTATAAAGTTTACCCTGCTCTGTGACACACGCTGGGATGCAAAGGTACGCGCTGTAGTGGACAAGCTGCTTGCACTGGTGCTGCCGCAGTGTCTGCGGGTTCCAGACGAGTGCACAGGCTGCAGTGAGAAGCCCCGCGCAGTCCAGCACACCAGTAAAAGTTTATTGCGACAGCGGATGTAATGAAATATGATCGCAATCATCTCGAGACCAAGACCAGTGTCGAGTACTACGACACTGCAATCTACCCACACTACCTTGGCGATCAACTGGTAGATCGCGATCGACGTATTGGGCACCCCTGTTTTACACACTATTTTTGATTCACACAGTAATACAGGACAAAGTGCGTCCCTATTCAGCTCAATACGGGACGCGTACTTTTGTTTCTGAATACGGGACGATTCTGTTTTTCAAGGGACGGTTGGCAACCCTTAACACAACTATACATATATATACACCCACATTTTTTCTCAACAGATTCACACTGATATAAAAAAAATGACCCAGGTGGCTGACAGAAAAGCGGAAATCCACCAAAAAGCGGACATTTTTCATCCTTGTTAGCAGTCATGCAGGCAGAGTTTCCAACTATTTGTTCTTTCATTTACGAATTAGATCCAGATCGGCTCGGTGCGTATGTAAATCGGCCCTCATCTTTACACGCACACTCATAGAATTTGAGTTTTTTTTTTAATGTTCCTTTACCAACCTTTAGCGGCACAACAAACGTGTTTGAAAGAGCTTTATGTTCACATTTGTTATTGCCCTGTCTGTGTGTATCTTTGAACAGGAGCACTTGAACCCAGCTACTAACACTCAATGGCTGTTTCTCAAATACAAGGTATTTTGCCTTGATCAGCCAAAGTCAATTCCTTCCAATTCACAATCCAATCCAGTGTCCTGCCTCAGCCCAAATAGAGACTAATGGGCACTAATAAAGCAATAAAGAAGTGGATGCATCTGAGGAGGCACATGGGGGGTATTTCAGTATTTCAGTAAGTATTTCATCTCTCGCTGATTTTGTAAGTTTCTATACTGACAAAGAAATAAACAGTCTAAAGTTATTTTCTGGATTTTCTTTTTGATATTCTATCTCTCAATGTTAAAATAAACCTACCATTAACCCTTGTTTGCAGCACAGAGGTCAGATGTTTCTTGTAGTTGATGACCAGGTTTGTGCACATATCAGAAGGAATTTTGGTCCACTCTTCTTTGCAGATCATTTTTAAATCATTAAGGTTTCTTGGCTGTTGCTTGGTGACTCGCAGCTTCAGCTCCTTCCATAGGTTTTCTATAGGGTTAAGGTCTGGAGACTGGCTGGGTCACTCCATGACCTTAATGCGCTTCTTTTGAGCCATTCCTTTGTTGCCTTGGGTGTATGTTTTAGGTCATTGTTGTATTGGAAGACCCATCTGCAACCTATTTTCAATTTCCTGGCGGAGGGAAGGTTGTCACTCAGAATTTTAACAGTACATGGTTCCGTCCATCTTCCCATTGACACGGTGAAGTTGTCCTGTGCCACAGGAACACCCCCAAAGTATAATGTTTCCATCTCCCATCTCTTATTTCTTCATGGAACTTCATGGTTCTTGGTCTGATCCTAGGTCAGATACAAATCGTCTTCTGTCATCATGCTACTGAATTGTCCGCCTGTCCTGTTTCAAAATGGGCTGTATCAGTGACGTTTCTGCAAATGGGGGTGTAACACGGAGAAGCAAGTAGCCCAACAGTGTGAACACAACCGGTCTCAGGGCATGGGGCTAGTGGGCCGGGGCTAGTGGGCCTGGGCTATTAGTACCAAGGTGGCCCCTTAGTGGTCCGGCCCGGCCTGGCCTCGCCCGGTAGTCTGAAAACAGCTATTGACTACCTCCTCCCGTGTAGTTCTAGGCTGCTTTGCATGATCGTTGAAACTCCATGAGGTGAGATCTTGTGTTTGATTGATGCTCATTTTGTATTTCTTAAATTTTCAAACAATTGCACCAATAGTTGTCTCCTTAACACCAGCTTCTTGCTTATGGTTTTGTAGCTCATTCCAGACTTGCACAGGTCTTTCTACTGTATCTGCTTTAATCTATCTTCGGCATTGGCTCACTCTCACCTGGATAGTGTTAAGGACTCTGAAGATATTGATTTTTGATTTTCTCCAGTGCCTTTAACACAATCCAGCCCGTTCTGATGAGTGAGAAGCTGCTTAGGATGGGTATCAGCTCCTCCAGTCTCCTGGATTAATGACTACCTGTCAGGCAGGCCTAAGTACTGTGACTGGCAGTGTTGTACCTGGACGCGTTCACTGAACGATAGTTCATGAACGCGTTCATATTTTGGGCGAACGTTAACTGAACTCACTGTATTACTGCCTGATGAACGAACTGTGAACGAGTTCATTCTGGTGTCTGTGAACGACATGCGCTATCTATTTAACTTAGTTCAAAAGGGTCTCAGATTTCTGATCCATCCATCTGAAATTTCAAATCCATGTGTTCCTTCCCCCCCGACCGGCACCTCTCTCCCTCTCTCCCTCTCGCGCAGCGCTCGGCGCGCGCTGCGCCTGGTTTGCCTCCGGTGCAAACCTTTCGCTGCTACTGCAGGAGTGCTTACAAACTGTTTCCCGCTATCTGGACTCCCCTCATGCTCTCCCGACCTTCTCCTCCGCGCTGCTCTCTGGTTCAGGGGCCAAACTGCGGCACTTCCTGGTCTTGCGAGAAACAGCGCATAGTGGTGCACTAAAGGGGGCCACATTAAAGGGGGAAGCACTAATGTTAATTTGTGGGTTTATTTTGTTTTCTTAGGTCTCTTAGTTAATTAAGACTGAGCAGCAAGGATTCGTCATATGAACATTTAAAAGAGCTCTATGACAAGGTCGGTGAGGAAGGGAATAACCTCACATTTATGTGCAAACTTTGCCCGCTGGCTTTCAAGAAGAAAATCCGCACTTCAGTCACATCAACAGCAAACTTAAAACGACACATTGAACTGAAGCACCCGGCTAGCCTTTCGAGGTTTATGAAAGCACGGGGAAATCCTGTTGCCTAAATGTTATTGTGACCCTGGTTGGATAAGGATGTGAAATTGGATATGAAGATAGAATCTAACACATGGTTTGATTGTTAAAACTGATATAATAATTGCTGTCTATGGTTCTATATGGGCTTTGGCAATGATATTGAAAAATAATAGCTCGCAGCAATGTATTGGAAAGAAAAAAGAACTATGAACTAGTTCATTTTTTGGAACTATGAACAAACTACTAACTATAAACAATTATGAACTATGAACGAACTAGTTCATTTTGAAATGTGTGAACTGAACTTTGAACTAGTTCATGTAGAAAATTAATTTTCCCAACACTGGTGACTGGGGACCACCCTGTCTGATACTGTGGTCAGTAATGTGTGGTCAGTAACAGCATCTGTGCTATCCTGGAGAAGTCCAAGGTAGGAGAATGGGGCCAAAATCTGAGTAAATCAGTTGCCAAGACATGTCACTGCAACATCACATGACCCTTCTGAAGTACGATCCACACTCCTTGATGGCCCCCTTGTCCCTGTTTACTGTCCTGTGGGCTCAAATTCCTCCAAATAGCCACCCTTTGCCTTGTTCACAATAATAATAATAATGAAAAAACTAAAATGAAAAGTGTGTCCAAACTTTTGACTAGTTGTGTAGACTCTATCATGTCAAAGCCAAAACTATTGAAACTTCTCTCCTCTGAACTTGTTTGCTAATGTTGCGTCAGGTGTTACTTAGTGTTCACACTTGGATCACAGCTCTTGTAACCCTGGCGACCATGTGTCCCCAATGCTGCAGCTGTGAAAGCTGTTTACATCCACAGAAGTCATTGGCTTTCATGAACGTGCTGAATAGTGCCTCTTCGTCATGGGACAAGTTACAGGAGAGAAGTGAGAACTGTTAATGACAAACTCTGGGACCTGGAGGGCAATTTTAGTTTTCACTTGTTAACTTTTATCTTAAAGGAGAACTATCATGCAGAATCAGTAGACTTGTTTCCATTATTATGTAGTTATAGCTTAATTTAAATTGTCCAAAATTTAACATAACATCATCACAAACAGTTTTATTCTTAAGCTTACAGTACATGTCATGAGTAACTAGGCACTAATGCATTGTCTTTACACATTAAATTAAAAAAAACAAACAAAAATAAAAAATAAATTATTTGAAGGCACAATGACTGGCATGCATGCTTCACAGCAAGAAGGTTCTGAGTTCAATTCCATGGACCTGAGTGAAGTTTGCATGTTCTCCCATTTTATCCACTTTAAAATGTACAGTATTTCAGTAGTACAGATACCTCAATATTTATCTTAAGTACAGTACTTTACTACTTTTACTTTGTTACATTCCACCATGCAATCATTTTAATCCCAGAAAAGGCTCAAGTGGTTTGATTTTTCCTGGATTATTACGTAACGGAAAAGGAACCCTGAAGTCTCCTGTCCATATTTGAAGTCCAGCATAAACTTATCAGTGGATTTATTCTGAGCATCTCTTTGGCCAATGTGTATTCATAACAAACATATTTTATTTTTTTTATGACAGGGACAGTGCACAATATACTGTATATTAGAGGTAAGATCTTAAGCCCGAGCCCGAGCCCGACCTGACCCGACCCGAATTTCGGGTCGGGTTCGGGCCTAAAATGTCAATCATTGCTTCGGGTCGGGCTCGGGCCGGGCTTCTCTCTCGCTGACTTTTTTTAAAAATAAATATATGTTTATAAAAATGTATAATAAAACGATGTGTGGATACTAAACTAAGGAATACTTGTTTTAAAATAAATAATTTGGATAAAACAGAGAAGGCGCTGTAAGGTAATTGCTATTTAACTATTAAACAGGAGCCGCTCTTAATAATCTTCCCCTCCGCAAGTCCGCATCTATTTTGACCTGGTATCCCCAATATGGAGGAGCAAGAAGTTAAGGATAAACTAAAGACAGGAGAACTGAAAAGACAAACACGCACCGGTAAGAGTGAGGTGTGGAAAAGCTTCAAATTGATTGTTGAAAATGCTACAGAAACTTGCGTTGGCTTCGCTGAATGTAGTCAATGTGGCGCTTTGCTTTCATACGAGAGCAAAAAGACTGGCACCTCGACGTTCCCTCTGCGCGCCTGTGCAGTTGCGCACTGCTCACACATTCTCAGCGCACAAGAAAACCTATGCAGCGCAGGGATGAAAGAGTTCCGCTTTTTTTTCAGCCGCGGGGTCATCTGAATACGGGGGAATCGTCCAGTATTCAGAAACAAAAGTATGTGTCTCGTATTAAACTTCTACCGGTGTAAGCCACGAGCACGCGCAAGCCGCGAGCACGCACAGCTCTTTCCACGTGTACCAGGGGTGCATGTCGGATGTCGCGCACAGGGTTCCAAGGAGCGCTCAGGGAGTTAGTGTGTTTGCTCAGACACATAAAACATTAGGGGGAACATTGACCTCGACGCTGAGCAGGCATTTAAACAGCTGTACTAGCAAAATTGATGATCGTCAAACATCTATATTATCATTTGTTTCAAAAAAACGCCCCTCACAAATAAAATATGAAATTTCGGGTTTGCTTCGGGCTCGGGCCTGCAAATCAAGTTAATTGGTCGGGCTCGGGCCGGGTCGGGCTTTAATACCCGCGGGCCGAGTTGGGTCGGGCTGGATTTTTTAGGCCCGATCTTACCTCTACTGTATATTAACAGGAGAGATGCATTGTGCCAGGTTGTAGCACCAGAGTTAAATTTCTACCATTAGGCCCTCATGCATGTTTTTAGGTTTTAGGTCATATGGTTATAGTGACTCAGACTTACCTGGGATTTAGAATGCACTTCTCCAATACTTTAAGATGCAAGTCTGGTCATCCAGTGACTCTCACCAAGTTCAGATGAGTGTGACTGACAGGTGGATTAGCCAATCAGGGACACACATGGGTTGTCTAAGTGGTGGTAACGCCTAATATCCCTTTTCCACTGCTGAAGAGACGTGTGAGTTATGTTTTATTTTAGACTGCCAATTCGTAATTGTCACAACTCAACAAGGTGAGACCCCAAAAGCAGACAAAAAAAGGCTGAGGAGCTGGAGCAACTAGTGATGGGACGAACAACACTTAGGGTGACCACCGGCATGAAACAGGAAAGGAGGACACTTGTGTCCAAAAAGGAGGACAAAGGCCCTAAAGTGAGGACACCTTGCTTTTTTTTGTTTTCCCTCGGTCAAGAAAAACAACTTATGAATAATGTATGAAGTCAACATATATTTATTAACATGGAACACCCATCAAAAACAAAAATGTGGCAAATTATGGTCAAGATGATATGAACAAAAAACAATATCATCACCAATTCACTGAAAAAACACAGTCTTTGCCATGCCATCATATGGCGCCAAAAAGCAAAAAAAAAAAAAAAGAAAAATTGCGCACATCTGAGGAGCAAAAATCAGTCAATAGCCTGAGCGGAGCTTTTGAGTTACAGCAGCTTCCAGACAATCAGGGGCTGCAGGGGCTGTATCAGCTGCGCGCGCATCGCGAATGTTTGCATACGACACAACATCGCAGAGTAGCAAGTGTAAATAATGGGTGGGGTGTGCGCCGAGGGTCCAAAAGGAGGACAAAATGTAAAAAAGGAGGACACGTGACAGACGGCCGGACAGACAGCTCTAAAACCGGACTGTCCGAATGAAATCCGGACGAATGGTCACCCTAACAACACTGGTGTGTCAGCCTGTGCCGAGTGCACAAGAGTGAAAATCCATATTGGTGCGTGTATCACTTTAAGAAAAAAAAGAAATCATGTGACCGATACAGGAAGTGTGTTGTTTGGATGTGCCGCGCTAAATTGTGTTTCTAAGGAAACAAATTATATTGACATGTTGCGGATTTGTTGGCTGGAGACCAAACTGTATTTGCTGTTGCTGTGGATTGTTACTTTGCTTCCACTTCTAACTTCATGGATTGTTCCAGGATGTTTTCCCCAGTCTGCAATAATTTTGATCTTTTTGCTGCCAAATAAGGCAAATCTTTTTCTCCTTTGGGCATTGTTTACTGTTTTTGAATTAAATGTTTCTACTCTTTTCTTACCTGGCCAGCCAAATGATATCTCTCTGTATTTCCTATACACCGCGATACCATCTGGACACCCTCCATCCACCCTCGCTCCTCCGGTTAACAACGGACTCCGCGATTCTGATTCGTTCAAAGATGGTGACGTCAGTGCACCCGCCTTTGCCCGCAAAGTCACTCTTAGGCAGCGGAAGTTCCGCCTCAGTTTTGAATCAAGATGGCGCAATCTCTGATTGGTTCACTTAGCTGTCTGTCTACGCGCAACTGCAGCGCATTTTGGACCAAGCGTTACCAGACTCATCCGCTGGTACAGCGATGAGTCATGGATTCTTCCAGGCAAACTCTTTTCTGGTAAGAGGTCTGAACTTTCAGATAAATTAACTTTTTATTTTATTGTAGGTGAAGTGTCGGCTCTGCTCCACAGAGCTCTCTTACATCAATAAGAGCACTTCATCAATGCTGAGGCATTATAGAGCTCGGCATGGCAATGAATTGGCAGATACTCCTGTGAGTACCTCAGGTATGTGAAATTCTCACAAAAAATTTGAATTTTCAAACACAAAAGGCTCTGTGTGGCCCTGTTACATTGTTTATAAAAATTACACTCCTTTAACAAGCTATAAACAAAATATTTCCTTTTGACTTGCAGTTCCTAACAAGCAAGCAATGGATGAGGCTGTAGTCCACATGATCAGACTGTCAGCCACTCACCATTGTTGAAAATGAGGGATTCAAGGAGCTCCTGAAGCTTATTGCATCCTATATGTTCTACCAAGCTGCCCCCGTGACCCAGAAAATGGAAAAGTGGAAGAAGATGAATGAATGAATGTTCTACCAAGCAGGAAGGTATGTTTAAGAAATGAATGGACAGACAGACAGTATTTGTATGGTTAATTTTAGACCATCAAGGACTTAGTGAGCCAGAAATATGAGGAGGAAAAGGAGAAAACAAGGACCTCTAGAGCACTGTTGCTGTTACTTTAACAGCTGATATGTGGATGTCCATTAATATGGAGGCATATCTTGCTGTTACTTGCTGTTAGAAAGCCATGAACTCTATTCAGTCAAGAGTGCAGTATTTTCCTCAGAAACACACTGCAGAAAACATGGCCACAGTTAAAAGGAGCCTCATGGAGGAGTGGGGCATAGCGGGCAAGGTCAGGTGTCTTGTCATGACTGCAGCAGCAAACATGATTTCATGTGCTTGAATACTGGAAATATAGCAAACCATTTATAATGCCCATTCCATGAATTTTATTTAATTAAAATCATGTGATCAAATCACAACACTAACAGAAATACGCAACAAAACACAGCAAATTGTGACATACTTTCGATCAAGCACCATGGCCAAAGCTTACTCAAATGCAGCAACAGCTGGGAACACCATTCCATAAATGAATAAATGAGATACCGACCTGATGGAACAGCACCTACCACATGCTGCAAAGAATGACTGAGCAGAAAGAGGCAGTCTGCGTGTCACTGGCCTCATTAAAAACTGATATCACTCCACTGACTCCTAAAGAATTTGAAATCATTGAAGAGACACTCAGGGTGCTCGCTCCTTTAAACAAGCCACAATAGAACTGAGGAAAAAAAGTCTCAGGGTCAAAGGTTATTCCATTGATGAGAATGATCCACATTGAGCTTCAACCTCAAGCCTCAAAAGTGACAAAAACAGCTGTTCAAGAGCCTGCTGAAAATCTGAGAAAGCGGCTAACTGAGTCTGTCTGCAACATGGAATCGCTCAGTCTGATGACACTGGCGACACTGTTGGACCCCAGGTTTAAAACACTTGGCTTATTTAGTCCACTAAAACTGAAAATGTCAAGAGACTGAAGTCGGAGTGTGCTGCTGAAATGAGGAGCCATGAGCCTGACCCAGCAAAAGACTCTTCACATGGATCAGAACCCAGTTCAGGTATGAAAACACATTTTTTTTGTTTTTGTATGTATATTTCTGTTTGTCAGTTATTATCACATGACAAAGAATTATTTCTAAAACATTTGTTAGGGCACAGTCTCTAGATATGGAGGTTGAGGAGAACAAGATGACCTAGAATACTACAGCCGATTTCATAGTTGAGGTCCAGTGCTACCTGGCTGAAAGCAACGCACCCAGAACACAAAACCCATTACCCTAACCCATTACAATATTGGAAAAATAACCAGAAAACATATCCACACCTTTATATCCTCAAACTTTAATTTTTATGCACACCATCTTTATTTGTTCCCTGTGAAAGAGTTTTCTAAGGCAGGGGAACTGGTGTCTAAGGGGAAATCATCTTGGAGCAAAGACACTACAAAAACTTGTTCCTCAATAAAAATGTATGAATAAAACCATTTTTAGTGTGTTATTTTGTATGATTGAACACTTCAATTCATGAAATCCCATACATAAGTTAAACATTTTAACTCTGACAAATTTGCTATAGTAGCATGTACAATGCTGCAATATGAATCAGGAACAGATAGGAGTAGTAGTAGGAGTAGTAGTAGTAGTAGTAGTAGTAGTAGTAGTAGTAGTACTGTAGTAGTAGGTTAGTTCAGAAGATGGTTTGGCTTGTAGGAAAATTGGGTATTTAATGAGACAAACACACAGGGCTGTAGTGCCTAGTTGTGATAGTATTTACAGTGGGCAGACAGACAGTATTTACAGTGAGGAAAATAAGTATTTGAACACCCTGTGAGTTTGCAAGTTCTCCCACTTAGAAATCATGGAGGGGTCTGAAATTTTCATCGTAGGTGCATGTCCACTGTGAGAGACATAATCTAAAAAAATATATATATACAGAAATCACAGTGTATGATTTATTTATATGATACTGCTGCAAATAAGTATTTGAACACCTGTCTATCTGCTAGAATTGTGACCCTCAAAGACCTGTTAGTCGCCTTTAAAGTCCACCTCCACTCCACTTATTATCCTAAATTAGAAGCACCTGTTTGAGGTGGTTAGCTGCACCAGAGACAAAATTGTAGACCTCCACAAGGCTGGAAAGGGTTACGGGGCAATTGCTAAGCAGCTCGGTGAAAAAAGATCCACTATTGGAGCAATTATTAGAAAATGGAAGAATCAATTCAATCAATGTCAATCTCCCTCGGACTGGGGCTCCATCTAAGATCTCACCTCGTGGGGGTCTCAGTGATCCTAAGAAAGGTGAGGAATCAGCCAAGAACTACACGGGAGGAGCTGGTCAATGACCTGAAAGAGCTGGGGCCACTGTTTCCAAGGTTACTGTTGGTAATACACTAAGACGTCATGATTTAAAATCATGCATGGCACGGAAGGTTCTCCTGCTTAAACCAGCACATGTCCACGTCGATCTTAAGTTTGCCAATGACCATTTGGATGATCCAGAGGAGTCATGGGAGAAAGTCATGTGGTCAGATGAGACCAAAATAGAACTGTTTGGTCTTAATTCCACTCGTCGTGTTTGGAGGAAGAAGAATGATGAGTACCATCCCAAGAACACCATCCCTACTGTGAAACATGGGGGTGGTGGCATCATGGTTTGGGGGTGTGTTTCTGCAAATGGGACTGGGCGACTGCACTGTATTAAGGAGAGGATGACCGGGGCCATGTATTGCGAGATTTTGGGGAACAACCTCCTTCCCTCAGTTAGAGCATTGAAGATGGGTCTTGGCTGGGTCTTCCAACATGACAATGACTCGAAGCACACAGCCAGGAAAACCAAGAAGTGGCTCCATAAGAAGCATATCAAGGTTCTGGAGTGGCCCAACCAGCCTCCAGACCTAAACCCAATAGAAAATCTTTGGAGGGAGCTCAAACTCCATGTTTCTCAGCAACAGCCCAGAAACCTGAGAAGATCTGTGTGGAGGAGTGGGCCAGAATCCCTCCTGCAGTGTGTGCAAACCTGGTGAAAACTACAGGAAACGTTTGACCTCTGTAATTGCAAACAAAGGCTTCTGTACCAAATATTAACATTGATTTTCTCAGGTGTTCAAATACTTATTTGCAGCAGTATCATACAAATAAATTGTTAAAAAATCATACACTGTGATTTCTGGATTTTTTTTTAGATTATGTCTCTCACAGTGGACATGCACCTACGATGATTACCCATGATTTCTAAGTGGGAGAACTTGCAAAATTGCAGGGTGTTCAAATACTTATTTTCCCCACTCTACAATGGTGCACAAAAGGAAAATTCTGTTCCAAGTCAGTGATGAACAAGCTCAACATGTTCGCAGTTCGTAATCCGAGCATATGAGCCGCAACAAAGTTCATATGTTCCACAGGGGTCACACAAAAGATGATAAAAAGTTCAGAGATTTGTCCAGAGATATGGCTAGGTGGTAGGCAAGTTGCTCCAGGTCGTATCCTAGCAACCCTCGCTGAAAAACGTCTTTGACGTCTATAGACATCACAGCACTCAATGTTTGGATTCGAGATGACGTCAATAGACGTCACCGGCAGTCAATGAGTTAAGGGCCCAAGTGCCCACACCAGGGACCAGTAGGTGTGTGTGAGAGTGTGTGAGGTTGAGCAGCTGCGCCTCCTACCGCACCGGCAGATACTTGCACTGCGAGTTCTGTTCAGGCTCTAGGCTTTAGCTCGCCATCCAGTGTCTGGAGTTCCTGAAGTTACTGGAGTTCCCGGAACCTGGCCTGTGCAAAACAGGATCAAGCATTAAGTAATACAACAATAATTCATTATCTGAGCTAAGTCATTATAAATACAATTTTCCCAATACCATAACAGTTTGTCATAATAATAACCATGTACATGTATAAATATTTGTCATCAAGAGAACTCCATATTTCCCATTGATAATAGGCAACAATTAATATTAGATCAGCTTTAACAGTGTCAGCAGACCATTTTATCATAATCCTAATTTGTTGTCAATATAAATAAGCATGTGGCCATACCTGCTTGTCAAAAGCAAAAAAAAAAAAAAAACTGTCATTGTGTCCTTAGCTCATTGAGTGCTGGAGATGTCGACTGACGTCATGTCGAATCCAAACGTTCAGTGCCGTGACATCTATAGACGTCAAAGACGTTTTTCAGCGGGGGTCGGTAGGATACGACTTGGAGCAACTTTTAAGGTGTAATTCATACCTCCCAACCTGTAGGTAGCGATCTTTTGTATTATTATCTGCCAATCGGAGACCCGGTAGAGAGGAAGAGATTAGCGTGTGTACTGTGTAGTGGCGAGAGAAGCAAGATGGAGAGTCGAAGGAACGCAGAAAAGAAGATGACTCTTGATCAGTGCCTCCGGAGGGGTCTGAGCGGTCTTGGGACCCAGGATCCCGGATCATAGGATTGTGGAGACACGCCGGATCAGGCAGGCATGTCAGGGCAGAGATCTGCTCGCTGCATGAAGCAGGGACTCTGATCAGGAGGACGACAGCGCCAATGAAGTTGATTACTGACTTGAAACAGCAGATACTCATCTCCAGAGAGGCATGAGATGAGAAGAATTAAGTTTACATGATGCTGCTGTGTGGTAATTGTAATGAATAAAGTTATGTGTCTGTGTGCGTGTGTAGGTTTATGCATGGGCTTGTGTGTATGTACATATATATACATATATATGTACATAGGCGGCACGGTAGCTGAGTGGTTAGCGCTCTTGCTTCACAGCAAGAAGGTTCCGGGTTCGATCCCCGGGTCGCCTGGGCCTTTCTGTGTGGAGTTTGCATGTTTCTCCCCGTGTCTGGATGGGTTTTCTCCGGGCACTCCGGTTTCCCCCATCAACCCAAAACATGCACCATAGGTACCTCCAGCTTAGGTCCTGACCAAGCCGAAGCAAGAAGATCATGGAGATGGTCCCCGGGCGCCCTAATGTGTGTGCTGCCCACTGCTCCTAATATATGTATATATATATAGGATGGGTTAAAATGCAGAGAAGAATTTCTCCAGTGTGAGATCAATAAAGTCACTTCTATATGTGTGTGTGTGTGTATATACGTGTGTATATATATTAGTTTTTATTATGGGTCTGTACTCTGAGCCTCAATTTTGTTGTGAAGTGACAAAGTTCTATTTTATATGAAAAGATATTATATCCTGTAAACATCTCTTGCCACTATTGATTTGAAGGAATTTTCAATTCACAGAGCCTCATATTCTTATATTTGTAAATTAAAAAAATGTATTTTGTCATCAAAAATCTCTTTCTCTGTTGTTTTAGATGTTTGAGGTGTCACTAAATCAATAAGTATTGACGTCAAAATCACTGACATGCTAGAAATTCCTTTTTGCACAAAACGCTTGTTTTCTCCACTTTGTGGTCAAAAAACAGTGTTTTTGCTGAAACTAGCCCATGGAAAAGGTTAGAAGCATAATCTTTTTCCAGGTGAAAGAAGAGAGTCGACACTTTATTTTGATGTGTGCCATGTTTATATAGTCAAAGAACTCAGTACAGGGGGTCCTCGGGTTACGACGGTCTCGACTTACGACGTTTCGTGGTTACGAACGCGCCCCCATCAAAAAAAATAAAATAATATTACGCGTCATTCCGTCTTACGCGGTTTAGCGTGGTAAGCGACGTAAACAAACGCGAACAGCACGCGGCGCACAGCGGAAGAATACGCTCTGTTGTGGTTGTAGGGCGGAGAAGACGGCCTCGTGTGCGTGGCCAATGTGGGCGGAAGTACCTGATGTGGGCTCTGATCTGCTCCTATGAAAGCGGCAGTGATAACCAAGCAGCGTAGTGGTCTAATTATTGAGATGGAAAGGTTATTGGTGCTTTGGTTGGAAGATCAAAGCCAAAATCCGACTTACGACGAAATTCGGGTTACGACGCGTCTTAAGAACGGCTCAACGTCGTAACCCGAGGACCCCCTGTATTCTGTGAGTCTTGTAAAATCAGTGAAAATGCACTGAAACCTCTCACACTCTGGGGGTTTCTGAAAAGAGGCCAGCACTCAATGAGTTAGGCAAGACACTTCACCCACATTTCCTAGTATGAAAGTGGAGCGTGTGTGAGTGTTGGAGGTGGTCAGAGGGGCCGATGGCACAGATTGGCAGCCTTGCTTCCACCAGTCTGCCCCAGGGCAGCTGTGGCTACAGAAAGTAGCTTACCACCACCACCAAGTGTGGAGTGAATGAACAATGAACTGTAAAGCGCTTTGGGTGAAAAGGTGCTATATATATATATATATATATATATATATATATATATATATACAGGGGGTCCTCGGGTTACGACGGTCTCGACTTACGACGTTTCGTGGTTACGAACGCGCCCCCATTAAAAAAAAAAAAAAAAATTACGCGTCATTCCGTCTTACGCGGTTTAGCGTGGTAAGCGACATAAACAAACGCGAACGGCGCGTGGCGCACGGCGGAAGAATACGCTCTGTTGTGGTTGTAGGGAGAAGAAGACGGCCTCGTGTGCGTGCCCAATGTGGGCGGAAGTACCTGATGTGGGGTCTGATCTGCTCCTATGAAAGCGGCAGTGATAACCAAGCAGCGTAGTGGTCTAATTATTGAGATGGAAAGGTTATTGGTGCTTTGGTTGGAAGATCAAAGTCAAAATCCGACTTACGATGAAATTCGGGTTACGACGCGTCTTAAGAACGGATCAACGTCGTAACCCGAGGACCCCCTGTATATGTATATGTAATTTTATATATATATATATATATATATATATATATTGCTTAAAGCAATTTCCCTTGTGGATCAATAAAGTTTGTCTAAGTCTAAGTAAGTCTATATAAATGCAATTAACTATTATTATTATTATTATTATTATTATTATTATTATTATTATTAGTATTTATTAATTAAGTTCAGGAAAATGTCAATAAAGTGCATTGAGGCAAAGCAGCAAAAACTGGTACAGCATTTAATTGCATTATAATTGTGCTCATGTGTATTGTGTTGAATATAATTGAGTCTTGCTAATAGAGCTGTCAGAAGAGAAGAGGGTGTCTGCATCCAAACTGATCCCGTTCTACACAATGTTGCAGCACAAGCTGTTTGAGAAGTTGCGGGACTCAAAACATCAGTCAATTCTGCAGCTAAATTAGCCTACTTGTATTAATTAATTCATTTATTTATTCCTCTCCTTTTTCTTTCTCTGCTTCTTATTATTATCATCGTTATCATTATCGTCGTTATCGTTGTTGTTCTTATTAAAACAGGAACTGTCTTGAAATTGAGACTACAGGCAAGATGTGGCAACTATGAATCATTTTGAGCCTTGGCACTGGCCACCATACTGGACCCAAGAAACACATGGGCTTTGGAAATCCTGCCAGCGCTGCCGAAGCAGAGAAACATCTGACAATGGAGTGTGCATCTGTGATGCAATCTAACAGATCAGCATCCCGTAAGCTATTTTATTGTTTCAAGTCATATCATATTATAGTATCATTATATTTATAAATATATTTAGAACCTCAAATATCAAGGCCAAGTCCATCTGTCTCTTCATCATCATCTATGGCAGAGGGCGGTCTGTGGGACCTGTTTGACATGAAAATCCGTGAAACCATCGCCACAAAAAGCACTACTGCAGACGTAACAGTGGAAGTCAAGGACTATCTCCAGGATCAGATCCTTTATTGTACTGGAAGAAGAGAGCTGTAATTTTTCTGAATTTATTTAAACTGGCAAAAAAAAAAAAAAAAGTTTATGCCAGCAGTGTGCCATATGCAATTTTTTCAAGCAGAAGTGATAAGAAAAGTTATTTTTTTAAATTAACAAACAGGTTGCAATACAATTCATGGCCATTGTTTATAGACACTGCACATAAATACAAAAAGTTACATTTATACATACAATCAACCTTTAAAATGATGTTCAAATCATGTAAAACAGTTAAAGTTAAGGAGGCTGTCTCAAATGTGTGTTCTCAGTGTGGATTTGAAGTTATTCAGTGATATAAACAGGTTCACCCTGGGATTCAGAATAAAACATTCTGAATGTTGTAGTTCTAACATATTGCCACTAGATGTCACTGTGGAGAGAGTTTCAAACTGTTTCAGTGCTCTGGCATAATCGCTTCAACTGCTTTGGTGTTTCATGAAGCCTCACTTTGCCCATCCCTACACTTGGCAAAGCTTCTGGGAAAAGACCTGTGCAAATGTTCACCACATACAGTTCTGGAAAAAAGTAAGAGACCACTGCAGTTTTTTCTGGAGTCAGCATCTCTACATGAATTACAGCTAGTGATGTTTTAAGATTTTTAAGATTAAGCCTTTATTGGTCTCACACACAGTGACACACGGGAGAAATTTGACTTCTGCATTTGACCCATCCTTTTCAGGAGCAGTGAGCAGCCATCTTTTTCGGCGCCCAGGGGGCAGTACCGTGAAGGGTCTTGCCCAAGGACCCACACTGGTTAGCTCATTGCCGGGGGGGTGTTCCCTTTTACACGGGGCTTCGAACCACACCCCAAAACTCGGCAAGGTTTTTTTCTGAAGCACTGGTCTGAAGCTTGCTTCAAATCACGTGACTGATGATGTTTGAACCACTTCACTGCTTCATTCAGACTGAATCAGCTGACTGGTTTGGTTCAATGGGCGAGGCTTTGAAAATCTGGCAGGTCTCAGTTGTGTTTAAAATGGCTGAAACCAATCTGGTCAATACGTTTTGGATTGATTTGATTAGCATTCATATTTCTGTCGGTTTGCTTTCTTATTGCTTTGTAATGGAACTAATCAAGAAGAGATCTCAAGACTTGGGAGCATTTTGAAACAGTGCCGCCGAACAAGGTTATTTGTTACAAACGTATTTTTCAACTCTTATTCACACTAAAGAATAAATAAAACAAAGAATAAACCACACACACATCTCATTTTTAATTTGCAGGTGAAGTGTTTGCTTTGTTCCCGGCGTCTGGCCTACAATAACAACACGTCATTAATAACGAGGCATTACCGAGCCAAACGTAAGTAGTGCTGCTGTGATGACGTGTCCACCAGCAGCAGGTGAGTGGGTATAATGTTTGCAGTTTCAAGCAATATTAGGTGTCACTTTCATCCTTCACTGTACTTCTTTAACTGTTTGAGCAATGACTCCAGGTTTGTGTGTATAAAATGATTAAACTAACTTCAAATCAGAAATATAATAGTGAGCCTGAATTATACATTGCAACCTTTACACTTCCACCTTTTCTCTGCAGTCTTATTTGCATTGTTTTGTTTTTGCTAAAAAACAAATTTATTGTTCTGCTAACTTTTATATTTTAGGGAGCAGGAAGCTGTTGTTTTAAAATGAATTTGATCTTGTTTCTTTGCATTGTTTAAAGGGATTTTTTTGTTTTGTTTTATGTGAATCTGTATGGCGTCCCCTTCAGCAGTGTCACGCATTAACACTGACTTACCCCTGACAGTGTCGTCTGAGCCGAGTTCTGCCCCGGTTCTGGTGCTGATGAAAACAATATTTGTCCAAAAAATGATATATTTGGTGAAGATGAGAGATGAGACACAGGTGTGCAGGCCCAGGAGAAAGAGGAGGAGCCAAGGCCACGCCCTGGAGCTCCAAACAAGGCAGGTAAGTACTGAGCTAAGTGTGAGGGAGGGACAACAGGTGTGAAAATCTGGAGTGTACTGTGACAATAATATTGTATAAAATAAAAATCTCTACTCAACAAAAGTTAAAATGTAGCTGTTAAATTGAAAACTACCACTTCATGACATCACAAGGTGGAACAGAGCATTTTGAGCTTTGGAGATGCAGACAGACTAATAATAAAGGATTAGTCATACATGTGAATGACTCATGCCTCAGATTTCATTCAGAACACCTTTCAAAGTCACTACTGAGTATTTTGAAGGAATTAACCTCTCCAGAAACCCCACGCTTCTTTTTAGATTAAATTTTTATGATTTGATTGTCAAACGTAAAGTCATGATTGACAAGTGAAAACTGCTACCAATCTATTTAATTGGATGAGCAAAAATGGTTATACTACCGTAATTTCTCTCTGTTTCAGAATCTTCCCATTTTTCTTACAGCGTCATTTTTCAACTTGATTGACTCCATTCTTATTTCAACAAGTGCCCGTTATGAGGCATTACTGCTGGGCCTGTAATACTAGGGTCTTCGTTTTGTAGCTTATGATTAAATGCCATTTTGGCCTGGAATGGAAACACATACATTTAATTCTCTTCTGGGGCATCTACATCTGCATTATTGTTTAATCAAACAGATATTCCCATGAAAACACAAAGAAATTATTTTGTTTTGCGAAATACTTATCAAAGTTCAAAGTGAGCTTTATTGTCAAAAAACATATGTGCACAGAGCTCTCAAGTCTCACGCTTTGAGAGTGTGACACACGCAATTCGACGTGTTCACACGCCACACATGGTATTTCTCCCGCTGAAATTTAGTTACGCAATTCAAGCGCAGCGCACAGCGCTTCTGTGCCCAGAAAATCGGTCTGTGTGGCTCAGAAGTAATGCAGGCACTTGTACCCCCCCCAAAATGAAGAAAATAAAACTTTTTTTTTTTTCTTAATGTATGTTGTCCACTTCGATCTTGACCAGCCAATGGACTGGGGGATTTTCGTGCTCTATGGTCCATTCTGGATTTGATCTGAATGTAGGGGGGACTGGCTGATCAGGCAAGATCTGCATAGTTCTGAGATAATTTCTAACTTATTATGACTCACTCAGCACAAGAGATGGGGAATTGGGCTTTTGTTAATTAAAAAAAAAATCCACAAAATCTTGATGAACTACACAAAGGGTAATCAGGAACACAGATATATGAATAACTCACTTGCAATAAAACCATCATATAGAACCCCTGTGATATAATTCATTAATCAATCAATGATGTGACCAAATATAGACAGAAAATGTTGGTGACCAAATGGAATATCCTGCTCCAATGCTGCATTATTCTTTTCTTTTTTTCTTCCTCAAATTATATTAGATTTTATTTAGAGCCATAGTATGTTACTTTTTGCCAAAAATAAAAGCATGTTTTTATTGTAGATGTTTTAATTGCACTGAAATGCATGTGTCTTCACTCTAGGCAGGCCCTTTCCTGTTTGCTTGTTTTCATGGAAATGTTCCTGTGGCTAAATATTCCACAGTACGGCATAAAACTGCACTATCTCCATGGAGAATGTTATGAAGTGTGGTTTAAATCAGCTATTTACATAGGAAAACCTACAGAATGTTACATACTGTCACTTTATTTTTTTGCTGGGATGAGGATCAGCTCTTCCAAATCCGAGGCAATGGTTTCTCGACTGGAAAAAGGCCGCTTGCCCTCTCAGAGTGGGTGGAGAGTCCTTGCCTCAAGTGGAGGAGTTCAAGTATCTCGGAGTCTTGTTCACGAGTGAGGGGAGGATGGAGTGTGAGATTGATAGGCGGATCGGTGCAGCGTCGGCAGTGATGCGGTCGCTGTACCGGACCATTGTGGTGAAGAGGGAGCTGAGCCGAAAGGCAAAGCTCTCGATTTACCGTTGGTTTACGTTCCTCCCCTCACCTATGGTCATGAGCTCTGGGTAATGACCGAAAGGACAAGATTGCGGATACAAGCAGCTGAAATGAGTTTCCTCCGCAGAGTGGCTGGGCACTCCCTTAGAGATAGGGTGAGGAGCTCAGTCACACGGGAGGAGCTCGGAGTAGAGCCGCTGCTTCTCCACGTCGGGAGGAGCAGCTGAGGTCGCTCAGGCATCTGTTCCGGACACCTCCTGGACGCCTCCCTCGGGAGGTATTCCGGGCATGTCCCACCGGGAGGAGGCCCCAGGGAAGACCCAAGACATGCTGGAGGGACTATGTCTCCCGGCTGGCCTGGGAACACCTTGGGGTCCCCCCTGAGGAGCTGGAGGAAGTGTCCGGGGTGAAGGAAGTCTGGGAGTCCCTACTTAGATTTAACCTGGGAAATCCCAGGCTGCTTTCGTTCATTCCCATCTGAAAGACAGCCTGGTGACTATGGCAAGTGAGCTCTCCCGATTCTGGGAGCCAATCAGAGAGCGGGGAGGGGTGGCAAGATGGTGACGCGTACTACGTGACAAACGGAAGCTTGTAGTTTGAACTGACAACTGACATGATTGGCTATGGGCTACGTATACGCCAAATGATAGACATTCGTAACGCCCAATAAACGGCTGTTGGCGATTGTAAACCACACCTATATTTCGAAGGTGGCTTCCAGACCATATCTCACTTGTGATATGGTCAGGTGTAAACCAGGCAAGCTTAGACTGTTCCCCCCACGACCCGGCCCTGGATAAGTGGAAGAAAATGGATGGATGGATGGTTTTTATTTTTTGACTTTGGTTGACTTGGAGGATAACTGAAAACACAAACCTGTTGTTTTGTGAATGCTTTTGTATCCTGTATTTTTAATGGACTAAAACACAAATAATATTTAAAAATCATGACTGATATTTTAACATTATCACATTCATACTTAAACGTTGAATGTAGGGCGATGTGGCTTGAAACTGCTGCATGTCCCATGTGTGCTGCAGTTCCTGAATGTGTCCACACAGAGGCGCTGTTGTGCTTTGAGTGAATTTCACAGACTGTAGGACACTTTTAGAACAAGCATAATGCAAGCGAGTGCGTGATAGATGAAGCAACAGACACAGACAAGCTCCAATCACTGCAGGCTGGAGTTTTCAGACCAAATAATGTATAAAGTATAGTTTACCAAATATGTCTTATGTGTTTCTTTCAGAGCTGTGTAGTACTCCTCAATTACATTGACTTGAGTAACATTTTAAAGTAATTGTGTTTTTCAGAGTACTATTGCAGCAGCATACTTTTACTCCTACTTGAGTAATATTTTTATTGAAGTAACAGCAGTATTACTTCTGTCCCACTGTGAGTAAGTGTCAAACGTGTCAAAAGCTTTATGTTGACAATATGAAATGATTTGAACATTTGTTTTTTGCACAGCTTCTTCAGATAAGAAGTCCCCCCCCCCCCCCCCCCCATTTTTCTATCTATCTATTAAAAAGATTTTGTGTTTTATTTAATATTTTGTCCTTCAAATTATAACTTAGTCTAGGAGTTTTCCCAATTACTTTTTTCTTCCTTGAGTGACTTCCTGGATTTATTAGTTCTACTTGAGCACTATTATTTTGAAGTAACCTAACATGTTTTGGCTGCTCTACCAACCACCAGTTATAGATGTATTTTACTAGTACCCAGGCTTTTTTTTTTTTTATGAGTGACATTCCAATCTCAAGAAATCCTAACACATGTATTGCCTGACCAACCAGTCCTTTTTACATTCTGTTTGAATCCAGAAGCATCTGGAGCAGGACCACAGAGCCTGAAAAATGATATTTACTGCAATATCAGTAAAGTACAGCAGTAAATCAAAAAGTATAAAAAGTAAATGTAAGATGGAGGATTGTATTTTATTTTTTACTCTGGTGTTACACTAGGTCTGTAGCAGCAGGGGCGTTCTTTGACGGGGGCCACCTGGGCAATTGCCCAGGGCGGCATCGCGGGAGGGGCGCCGCGGTGGCGCGAAGGAAAAAAAACAAACAAAAAAACGGTGCGGCGCGCAGCCGCGCGGAGGCGGGGGCGCACGGGAGCGCGGAGCAAAGATCCGCGCGGATCCTTGTGCAGGGGCCGGGGTGGGGGGCTGGTGCTGTGCTGGCTCGTGGTTACGTGAAGACAGAGTAGCGCACGGTGTACAGTATATGACAAAACAGTCGCAGTGATGGACTGAAAAAGATTGAAGCCATCAGGTGCTCAATTTTGAAAGAAATGGAAAGAAGAGGAGGAGAAGTGAGCAAAAGAAAAAGGTATGCTATCGACTAGTCTTCAAGTTTGACTTTGATGATGATGTTGTTTTAGTTAAACTCCCCCGAAGTGATTGTTGATGCATGTTTGTCCTTCCCCCAAGCTCATATGAAGACATTGTGGACGAATTTGCATCCAGGAAGGCCAGGAAATCCAACTTTTAGATGTTTTCCTATTACTTCTTTTGCCCTTGTTATTTATGACAAATTATAGTGGTTTGCCTTTTTTGCCACTTCCTCACTTATTACTTCCTGTTACTTATGATACACAATAGTGTTCATTATTTGTTTTTATGTGTACAGTAATGTGTATAGAATGTACCTTGGTCGTTCATTTATTTATGATACAGGATTGCACTGTTTGCACCATTTTTGCCAATTTAATGTGTGGTAATAAAAAAAAAAAAAAAATGTCATGTTATTCTGTAATGTACAGATCGTTAAATTTTTTGTTATTTATATGGTGCGACTTCAATGGAGGTTTAAGTCTTTTTGTTAATTATGTTACACTAATGTTGCACTTTTGCTCTCTTAAATGGCTGTAGGCCTATAATAATTGCGCCTTTGGGCCTTCAAAAACTTTTTTTGTAATTATTGTTTATTGTTCATTAAAACTAACTTGAAAGTAGTTGTTGTGAATTGTTGTTGTGAAAGAACCCCCCCCCCCTCCCAGAGACCGCAAGTCAGTCTCGGGGTGGGGGGGGCGAGAGTGGCTTTCGCCCAGGGCGCAAATCACTCTAGGAACGCCACTGTGTAGCAGAGTCCATAACATTGTGTACAGTGACTGACGGCTTTTGTCTATATACATGTAGCCTGAAGTCATCCAAATGATTCTAGTGAGTATGGAGTTCAAAAACACAGTGGTGCACTTTCTGTATCACCACATGACATCACAAGGTTTTCTCAGACAAACTCACTTTGATTTGTACGTTAAGCACGTGCAAATGAGACAAAACACAACTCCAGGTCTGTTTTTGATTAGGAAAAAATATAAAATAAATCAGATAATAGTGTAATATGAGCGTTTTAAATGAAAATGTTGAATCCAATTAAAGTGAAAAATAAGAGACCACTGCAAAATGATCAGTTTTTCTGATTTTACTACTTATAGGTATGTGATTGGGCAAATGGAACATTTTTGTTTAAGTCTATAAACTACTGACAACATTTCCCCTATATTCCAAATAAAAATATTATCGTTTAGAGCATTTATTTGCAGAAAATGACAAATGGTCAAAATAACAAAAAAGATCCATGTTTTCAGACCTCAAACAATGCAAAGAAACAAGATCAAATTCATTTTAAAACATAATTAAAACATAATACTAATGTTTACACTTAAGAAGAGTTCAGAAATCAATATTTGGTGCAATAACCCTTATTTTTAATCACAGCTTTCATGCGTCTTGGCATGCTCTCCACAAGTCTTTCACATTGTTCTTGGGTGACTTTATTCCACTCCTGGTGCAAGAACTGAAGTAGCTCAGCTTTGTGTTTGTGTTGGAATTCAACAGACGCTGGAATGGAATGGCTGTAATACATGTAGAGATGCTGATTTCAGGGGAAAAAAATGCAGTGTTCTCTTATTTTTTTCCAGAGCTGTATGTAACTTGTGGAAAGACATTTCTATTTACATTCCAAGTAAATAGAAAGTTCAAACCATACTTCTGAACATTCTCCATGAAGATACATAATGTAAATGTAAAGTATGGCATTTTATGCCATACTGTGGGACATTATAGCCAAAGAAACAACATTTCCATGAAAACAAGCACAACAAGGCCCTCCTCCAGGCCAAATTAGAGTCAGGACTGTGACGATGCAGACGCTCAGAGTAAAGACATGTTTTTTTTATTATTTTTTTTATGTATTTATTTTTACATTACAGTGAACCCTCGCTGTATCGCAGTTCACTGTTCGCGCCCTCACTGTTAAGCTTTTTTTTTTTTAATAGTGTAACTTTTTTTTATAGTGTAACATTGTGTTCTGTGTCCTGATTGGCTAAGAGACTAGACCAGGACTAAACGTTGACTAAACCAGGTCTAGACCAGAACTAAACCAGGTCCAGACCAGGTCTAAACCAGGTCTAAACCTGGACTGGCCCTGGACTAATCTAGAACTGGACCAGGTCTAGACCTGGACTAAACCAGGATTAAATCACTCCGTGCGGCTCTTGCGTTCGTTTGTGCGTGTTCAGTTTGTGGCTCGAGCTGAGACGACGCGGTCCGGGCACAGCGGTTCTATCTCGTGCTCGCAGCCCCGGTGTACGCGCGATATGTGCTGCTCTGTCACGGATTTGTCTACGATGAACCCCTCATCGTGGACAAATCCATGACAGAGCAGCACGTGTCGCGCACTTCTCCAAGGGGTTGGTGCGCGTCCGTCGCGTCCGCGCGTCCGGCGGGGCTCCCGGAGCCGTCTCTCCCCCCACGCGTCACTATTAATACATTTTGTTGAAAATCTATGAAAGTTTGAGTGTTTAAACTAGAGACAAATGTGAGAAAATGTTAATACCAGTCTGAGAAAAGCGTATAATGTGTGTGGTGAGGCATTTACAGCCTTAAAAGATGTAGAATAATTGTAAAATATAAAATTGTCCTACTTCGCGGATTTCTCTTATTGCGGGTTATTTCTGGAACCTAACCCCCGCGATAAACAAGGGATTACTGTATTTCATTCAAGGGGCGGCAGTAGCTCAGTTGGTAGAGCGTTTGTCCACTGATCCAGTGCGGTTTGACTCTGCTCTCGACATGCATCGTCGGTTGAGCGGTCGGATCCAATGGTCCATGGGTTGGCGGTACGGTTCCAGCTCCCACAGATGAATGCTGCCGTTGTGTCCTTGGGCAAGACACTTAACCCACCTTGCCCCCAGTGTCTGGAACACTGGAATGAAAAGGATTTCGTTCAATAAAAACATCCAAACAAACATCCATTCAAATTGAGGAGAATAAATAAGTTGAGTGAAAAAAAAAAGAGAAAAGAAATGACCTTGCCGTTTCAAATGGATAAATGCAACTCCCCAGTAATCTTATTTTTATTTATTTATTTTTTAAACCAGAAAAGGATTAAGTCACGCATAATATATTCCCATTATAATTGCAAGATACAGTAGTGGAGAATGATGCAGTCCACTGGAGACTGGGGGATAATGAACGTACTTGATGCAGACAGAGCACATGGCCTGACCTTACATATCATTATGAGGAGATAATGGGACAGGCGCAGTCATAGGGAGCCTCCGAGGGCCAGCGTGAACTACAGCTCCTGCATATTCCACTCCCAAACCTGCTTCATTAGCCGGACACTACTATTAGTCTTAGAAGGAACAGTCATGATGAGAGTTATGATGGTAATGTTTCTCCAGCTTTGGATATTGTGACAGGTAATAGAAGGTGAAAAGGTTCTATATTATGAAAAACTGACTCTTTAGAGTTTTAAGTCATGTTAGAATGTTGTTATCCAGAGGTGGGACAAAGTCATTGCTGGGCAAGTCCCAAGTAAGTCTAAGTCTTTTGCACTCAAGTCCGAGGGAAGTCCCGAGTCAAGAGTATCCAAGTGCCGAGTCAAGTCCAAAGTCAAAGCTCACAAGTGTCAAGTCGAGTCCAAAGTCCTAGCATTTTAGTTTCGAGTCATTTCGAGTCCCCTTTACAAAGAAATAAAATTTCTACGAATCATATAATGTCTGCAAGATCTGTATTCATGATTGGATTGTTGTGCAAGCTGCGCGCACATGCTCTTTGCATACATTTTTGCAGATTCACAAGTACGAGTGCGGTCCTTATCAACATACTTTTACAGTTTTTTTTTCCATTGGACGTAGCAAGTCATCACAAGTCAAAAGGGCTAAGTCCAAGTGAAGTCACGAGTTATTGATATTGAAGTCCAAGTCGAGTTGCAAGTGTTTGTACATTTTGTCGAGTCGAGTCTAAAGTTATCAAATTCGTGACTCGAGTCTGACTCGAGTCGAAGTCACATAACTCGAGTCCACACCTCTGTTGTTATCTCATCAAAAAAGTTGGGAGTTGTGGACATGCTTGAGATAAAAGAGGATGTCTGGCAATCCTATATTCTTAAACTTAGACAAAGTTTATTGATCCACAAGAGAAATTGTTGGGTACAGTAGCGCACTTCTCAAATATAATATATAACAGAGGGTGAAAAAGAAAAAAAATCTCCCAAAATTCTTGTATTTGAAACACTTACATTTACGTAATTTGAGAAGTGAACAAACAGAAAACCAATGTGATTCTTTCAAAAGTCTTTATCGCTCAGGTCCAGGTTGCTCAGCAATACAGTTCACTCACAACTCAAAACAAGAGCGTGGCCATCACAGACGGGCATCTCTTTACAACAGGACCATAAAACAGATGCTTTTCCGCAGATCACCACGGTAATGTCGAGCTGTTTAGGACCTTGTAACTCAAGGAAAGTGTCAGAATTGAGGGCTGTAACCATAGACGCTGTACTCATTTCAGTGATAATACTTCTATGGCAGAGGAAACGGAAATGGTGAAACGCAGGTAAAAAGACGGATCCATTTGACTGAAAATCAAGTGCTGACGTGTCGACAGTCCAACAGTCTCATGCAATGCTTTGTGTTTCTCCTTCCACAAAATAATCACTTAAAAACTCTGCATACATCTCACCAAACTTCACCAGTCCTTCAAAACCAACAATCTAAGGCTACGTCCACATGACAACGCTCTTGGATTTTTTTTTAAGCGGGTTGAAAAAAATTCGCCTCCACACACATGTCGGATCAGTAAATATTCGAAAAGGGAGCGCTGAGTGAAAATAATGTAATACATACGCCACACCGATATGTGGCGCTGTAAACAGGAAACAGCCAGAGCCACCGGAAACGCAATACTACAAAGAGCACATGCGCAGAAAGTCCTTTCTCTTCCGCAAACAAGCATCGCGACGTCATCGTTTTCCAGAAGCTGCATTTTGCCCATCCACACGACAGTGCGACACCCGGTGTTCTCAGATTTCTCCACTCTGGAACCTGGTTTCAAAAAACACAGCTTTCGGCCAAAACGAATACAAACTTCTCCGTTTCCACCGAAAAATGTTGTCGTGTGGACGGGCCCTCTTCAGAACTGGATACTTCTACCATTCAACTACTTTACACCACAAGTCATTACAGCTTTCCTTTCCTACTCCCAAAATCTGCAAGAATACGTTTATATATTTTACACTACTATTAGTCTTAGAAGAAACAGTCATGATGAGAGTTATGATGGTAATTTTTCTTCAGCTTTGGATATTGTGACAGGTAATACAAAGTGAAAAGGTTCTATATTAGGCAAATTGACTCTTTTGAGCTTTAAGTCATGTTAGAATATTGTTATCTCATCAAAAAAACATACCTAGAGTTGTGGACATGTTTGGGATAAAAGAGGATATCTGGCAATCCTATATTCTTGTATTGGAAACACTGAAATTTACACAATTTGAGAAGTGCTGCTCTATGCTACTGCAGTTTGAACATTTGTAAGGCATCTACGGGATGCAGAAACGGTTGCATAAAGTGCTGTAAACATTATCGGTAACGGAAATGACTTACGGGAATCTAACTTAAGGGAAAATAACTTAAGGGAATCTCTCGAAATCCAGATTTGCACCGCGGTTCAAACGATGCCTACAGCTTTCATAAATTAGCATTTCATTAGGATTCACAGGGAAAGTCCTTTAAATATTCATGTGTTCCAGCGTCTGATTAGATTTTAATTATAAAGCTTTGTCTAAAATAAACAGCGTGGTGATGGTATGGTGGTATGGTGTGCCTGTACTTGTAGATAATACAAGTTCACGATTGGAGGTATAACAGAACTTGTCCACTTGAAACTATCATTATCCAGCTTTGTGGAGGTGGCATTCCATCGAAACAGAAAATTTAAACTAACCTGACTCAGACCAGATTCATGTCTGTGGCTCTGAATTGAGTTTTGCGCATTTATGTATCTGGAATGGCTTTTGCTGAAAGCGATCACAAAAAGGGATGACAGGTATTTCAGTCTGATTGGTTGAAGCCTCTCAACACTAAAACAAGCTGAAAAATCTAACTTTTGTTACATCCAGTTGAGAAAAAAGTACAGACATCTTCCCTGTCTAAAAATGCCCATAAACATGAAGTGCTTTGAGAGCTTTTAAGGTGGAAAAGCGTTAAATAAAAATGTGCTCATGTAACATTTACCTTAAGCTCTTACCTGCACGTTTAAATGAATGTACATTGTAAAGGTCAAGTTAGCTCTGATATACATTAACATACAGCCCATGGCATTTAATGGTAAGGTTATGCTTTTATTTTGGTGAATTCCTGTTTGAGCGGAAGTGACGGTGAAAACAAGAGATTGATATACAAAAGGATGTAAAGATAGTAAAAGTTAACAGTGAAAAACACAGTGAAAGATGACACAAAAATCTAAAGATAGCAACATTCGACAGTTGTGAATGTGTATTTGAGCTACTTGTTATTTATTCTAAATGAATGTTAAAATATGAACAGTTAATCAATGTAATGAGCTAGGAATATGGTGTTCATAGGGTAATTGCTGTTATTTTGTTCTTGTCTGGCTCTTACGTTGGTTGTATGACAAGACATGGAAAATTAAGCCATTTAACCATCAGTTCTGGCCTTCTAAATTCAACTGGATGCTACATACATAATAAAAAGTAGGTCTGTCAGTGTTTGTTTTGGTTTGTTTGGAGACCTCATCTTTGGCTTCCATCCAAACCTAAATGCTGCTCTGTGATTGGTCCGCCAACCAACAGCAAGGCCCTATCGCACCAGTGGGCGCATGCCAAGAACAACAACATTTCAATGGAAACAAGCAGGAGTATCTTACTTCTAAATATAGAAGAAAACTCCTAGCCTCAATTGGCTTCATTTGACCGGAGTTGAGCGCTATGGGTAATGTCACACTCCCTCTGTCCACCTTTTTTTTTTAATAGAATCTATGGCAAGGATCCTAAAAAAAAAAAAAAAAATCATTTCATCATTCCTCACTTTGAGGAAAAGTAAGTATTTTTGAGGTGAAGTAGACTTAGACTTAGACTTTATTGATCCACAAGGGAAATTGCTTTCGGTAGCTCACTCATTAAATATAATATACAATATAAAAACAGAGGGTAAAAGAACAAGAAGAAAAATAGATGGCATAGCAACCAAAGAGCAATAGACCTGTGTCAGATGAGACACAATTATATACATAAGGTAATGGTAATAAATATATATGTACAATTTAAATAGAAAAGTAGTAGTCAAATACAAAATACAGTATGAAATATGATGTTCAGAATCAGAATCAGAAAGGTGTTAATGCCATATGTTTGAACAAGTTCATAACATTAGGAAATTGATTCGGTACTTGGAGCAGAATGTAAACCAACACTTAACATGCAACAAATAAAATAGAATAAAATAAAATAGCAGAAAACTTACATTCTTGTATTCTTGTAAATTTGTTAAATTTAACAGTGCAGGTGCAGGTAATGGTCAGGTGCAAAAAGAAAAAACAGCACAGGGTCTTGTGACTGACACAGAGCAGGGGGTGGGGTCATGTGCCTGACACAGAGCGGGTGGGTGGGAGGGTGGGTGGGAAGAGTCCTAGTGTTGTTACTGTTCAAAAGTCCGACAGCAGAGGGGAAGAAGCTGTTTTTATGGCGGGAGGTTCTGGTCCGAATGGACCGTAGCCTTTAACTGAATATTGTTTATGTCAAAAGGAGAAATTCAATTTGTCAACTGGACAAAAGTTTTTTTGGTCAAATACGTTTCGCAGCTCATCCAAGATCCTTCTTCAGTTCTGGTCAGACACTGGGAGACACTGCTTATAACTGGCTGCAGGGAGGAGCTAACTACAATGAAATTACTCTGAAACGACCACACCTACTTGTTTACAGTTTGTGTTAGTTAGATGAGGCTATTAGATCTGCAGTGGGAGTGGAGTGTGGGTCTTATTAGCAGAACCATTCAGGGCCATAATGGTGTTTTCACATCTCTGGACCTGACCTGCTGCCCTATTGTTTTCTTTGTTTGTTTTGATTTAGGATTGAGGATAGAGTTATAGATGGGAGACAAATGATGTCTGAGACCTCCATTTCTGCTGAAGGAAGGATTCTCTTTCTTGACAAAAATAGCCTCTTTTACTCCCCTCTCAAACCAGTTCTTTTCTCTGGCCAAGATCTGTACCTCACTGTCCTCAAAGGAGTGGCCCGTGGCTTTTAGGTGGAAATGTACAGCAGATGAAGGTCCACTATGGCTCTGGTAGTTTTTGATAGATTTTCACACATAAAACAAAACGTTTAACTAAATATTTGTTAGTATTTGCACTTCTTCAACCATTTCTCTTTTACAATTCAAAACCGCACAAAGATCTAAGAAGCACAAAGCTGGTGACTCAATGAACCAAAGCTGGTAGCGGTGATGCTAGAACGTTGTGGAGTTCTTTTAGTGCCTGATGGTATGGCCTCAGTCAGTGGTGGAGTCGCCAGCAGACACATGCTCGTACATCACACTGGAAGTGTGTGGAGCCAGGGGGAAGGACAGAGTAATGATCCCCGCTAATGATCAGAGGGAGAGCCTGCTGCTTGTGCTATGTAAGCAGCAGGAGGTCCCCAGTCGAAACTCACACAGACATGCGCCTCTGCCATCACCGTCGTGTTTGTTAAAGTTAAAGCGCCGTGTTTGTGTTTTTTCCATCAAAACAAGCAGGAGGCCCTTTAAGTTGGAGTATTTTAATTCTAAATATGGAATGTGGCTCCAAATTAACCGCTACAGCTGCTAGCATTGATTGGCTTCATTTGACTGGAGCTGAAGGCTATGGAGAAGTATGTATAGAAGTGGACACTGTCCACTTCTATACACAATCTATGGTTAGGATCCATATTTTTACAGAGCAATAAAGCATCAATAATAATATTAATATCAATAATAATAATAATAATAATAATAATAATAATAATAATAATAATAATAATAATAATAATAATAAAAACAAAAAACAAAACAGTGACATACTTTTATTTAATAATTATTATTTTTTTGCAAATAAATTTACACAGCGAGGCACCACCATTGTTCGTATAGTATAATAGTAGTAATGGAGCTAGCATAAATTCAGCCTGGAAGACCTAAGTTTGCTTCCGTCTACCTCACTGCTTCTCCAGAGTTTGCCTGCTCCCCAGTCTTCACCTCAGTCCAATCAGTGCCCAGTCTACCAAAAAATAAAAAATAAAAAATACAAATAGGTAAAACACACAATGTGTAGCGTCAAATTGTGTCATTTAAGTAGCAGTGTCAGTGTCATTTAAGAGTAAGAAGTGACTTTATTGATCTCACAAAGGAGAAATTCTTCTCTGCATTTAACCCATCCTGTTATTAGGAGCAGTGGGCAGCACATTACTGCGTCCGGGGACCATCTCCATGATCTTCTTGCTTCGGTTTGGTCAGGACCTCAGCTGGAGGATTTTACCTATGATGCATGTTTTGGGTTGATGGGGAAACCGGAGTGCCCGGAGGAAACCCACCCAGACATGGGGAGAACATGCAAACTCCACACAGGAGTTTCGATCCCCTGGAGGACCCGGGGATTGAACCCGGAACCTTCTTGCTGTGCCGCCAGCAGTGCCAGTGTAATTTAAGTGCCATTTAAGCAGCAGTGTCAGTGTCATTTAAAGGAATATTAACGTTTTTACAATCTGAACCTTATTTCGTTAACAAAACAACGTCATGTACTCACCCATTGTACTTTGGTGTCATTTGGAGCATTTCCGGAGATTTTGTAGTTTAGCGATATCCGTAACATGAGTGCTCGAGGCGCGCTGTTGCAGTCACCAAATGACACAAACTTTAGCACTTTTCAAATCACAGAAGCTCAATGTTAGTCTCCACTTTCGCTGGAGTCAAAGTGGCCTGTAATCCGATATCCATCCATGTTTTCGTTGGATGACGAGGACAGTGCGCATGCGCACATTCACAGCTGATTTGCAGATAACACGACGCTCTCAGCTCTCGGTTACAGTCATAAACATCTCCGCTTGAGAAGACCCGAAACGATGCGAACATGAATTTATCCCGGTTGTGAAAACCAAATGACAGCTTGGACGAAGTTTTCACACGCTTCCTCGTAACAATCTGGAGTTATTGAAGCTGTGGCTAGGTGTTTTGAGAATGGACCCAAACATGAAAACATGGATGGATATCGTATTACTGGCCACTTTTTACTCCATCGAAAGTGTAGACTAACATTGAGCTTCTGTGATTTGAAAAGTGCTAAAGTTTGTGTTATTTGGTGACTGCAATCGCCTGCCCCGAGCACTCATGTTACAGATATCGCTAAACTACAAAATCTCCAGAAATGCTCCAAATGACGCCAAAGTACAATGGGCGAGTACATGACGTTGTTTTATTAACAAAATAAGGTTCAGATTGTAAAAACGTTAATATACCTTTAAGTGTCCTTTAAGCATCAGTGTCATTGGGAGAGGGAGGGCAGGGAGAGTTGAGCATCCTGACAGCTTGGTGGATGAAACTGTCTTTCAGTCTGCTGGTCTTGGCCCTGAGGCTCCTCAGTCTCCTTCCTGATGGCAGCAGACTGAAGAGGCAGTTGGATGGGTGGGTGGGATCACCCAGAGGGCTTTGCGGGTGAGGCGGGTGCGGTAGATGTCCTGCAGGGAGAGGAGAGAGACACCCACGATTCTCTCAGCTGCTCTCACTACTCGGTGTAGCTTTTTCCGGCAGGACACGGTGCAGGTGCCAGACCACACAGTGATGCAGCTGGTGAGGATGCTTTCTATGGTGCCTCTGTAAGGTATTGTTTTATTGCAAAAAACAAAACAAACAAACAAACAAACACGCATAATAAAGTAATAAGCAATTTTAATGCCATACTGTGATACATTCCAGCAAAAGCAATCTCCCATATCTCCATGGACACAAACAGGTGCTGGACTTGTACCAGAAAAGTTACTTGCTGCACCTTTTAAATATACCTATCATTTATCAATATTTCCACCAAGCAATCTTCACGTGACCTCTGCTGGTGTCCAAAAAATACCAAGCCTTTATTAGCTGCAAGACTGAACACATCCAAAAACGACTGCTTTCTGTTTATGTAATGAACTTGAGAGGTCATGGTATTAGGGAAAATCGCATCACAATGGAAGCTTAACCAAATTACCCAGAAAGCAAGTTGAAATTGATGTGCTGTTTATGTGATGAGGCTCCCATAATGACTAAGGCCTTAAACTTTTAGATAGCTTTTTGAGGAGCGGATGTGTGTAGAGGGTAAATGACAGAACGCTGGTCCCTTCGCGCTGATAATTGTGTCTGCAGGGGATTTGTGGGCTGCGCATAATTGGGAGCCTCAAACGCACTGATTAGGGACCAGATCACAGGCCGACTCAGCACTTTCTGTTCATCCGAGCCACCACAATGCTACAGTAACTCTAAGCTCGGACCAGACTAAAGGAAGGACAAAGAAATGTATTAAACAGTGGGGAAATTGTATAGAATAATATCGAGGCTAATGAGGTGTGATAGTACAAAAATAGATTGGAAGTCACTGCAGGATTGTCGTATCAAACTTTGGATATAAAAAGGCCAATATGACTCTGTTAAGGAATCAAAAAAATCCTCTAGTAAATCAGTTTCAGCAATGGTATGGTCACGAAAATTACTTAACGGAGAGGAATAGGACAAAATAGCTAAATAATAACCACAGGATCATATAGAGCGAGTTGATATGCACATTTTAAGACCAAAATGACGAGGCTGACTGCTGCAGTTAGAGAGGAAGTGATGGGCAGATGAAGCTTCATGAAGCATTGAAGCCTTTCATGCAACTGGTTCACTCCAGCGCAAAGCTTTTTGAAGCATCGTATGCTCTACTGGACGCAAAAATATCAGTTGGCATGAATTTGAAGTGTGTGAATAAAACTGCCAGCAAAATAAAGAAGTAAAACATGTATATTGTAGCAGTACACTGTGTCTACAGCTCTGGAAAAAAATAAGAGACCACTGCATTTTTTTTCTGAAATCAGCATCTCTACATGTATTACAGCCATTCCATTCCAGCGTCTGTTGAATTCCAACACAAACACAAAGCTGAGCTACTTCAGTTCTTGCACCAGGAGTGGAATAAAGTCACCCAAGAACAATGTGAAAGACTGGGACTAAACCAGGTCTGAACCAAGACTAAACCAGGTCTAAACTAGGACTAAACCAGGTCTGAACCAGGACTAAACCAGGTTAAAAATGGGACTAAACCAGGACTAAACTAGGACAAAACTCTGTCTGAACCAAGACTAAACCAGGTCTAAACTAGGACCCAAGAACAATGTGAAAGACTTGTGGAGAGCATGTCAAGACACATGAAAGCTGTGATTAAAAATAAGGGTTATTGCACCAAATATTGATTTCTGAACTCTTCTTAAGTGTAAACATTAGTATTATGTTGTTTTAAAATGAATTTGATCTTGTTTCTTTGCATTGTTTGAGGTCTGAAAACAAGGATCTTTTTAAAAAATTTTGACCATTTGTCATTTTCTGCAAATAAATGCTCTAAACGATAATATTTTTATTTTGAATTTGGGAGAATTGTCGTCAGTAGTTTATAGACTCAAACAAAATGTTTCTTTTGCCCAAACACATACCTATAAGTAGTAAAATCAGAAAAAAATTGTAGTGGTCTCTTATTATTATTATTTTTTTTTATACTGTCAGTATGGAAAATGATTATTTGGAAATGATGAAAATGGAAATGATCATTTACAGTGAGCTGAGGGGGGTTGGGGTTGTGCTTTTGTAACGTTGAGGTTTGGCCAGTGATTATGGTTTAGGGGACACATCATTGGTTTTTATTTTAAATCAACAGTTTCTCCACTGTGGCAGGTCTTAGGCGATTTCTTTTTTTTGACAATATTTCTCGTGCTTTGTAAAACAACCGTTCACAGGGCATAGATGAGGCAAGCGTACACAAGAATGCCACTGCGAACTTCTATAAATGAGGATGGACGTATTCTTGTCTCTCCCAGTGTTGAAGTATTTGAAGCCTGAGGTTTTTATTTCGCTGTGAAAACTCGGCAAAATCAGTCACGTGGTACAGCCGGGTATCGACGCTTCGGACGTCATCATTTTCAGCTCCTACCCTAAATGAAGCCTTGATACGGAATGCCACATCACTAGAGACAGGGGCAACAATATTCCAATAAAGTCAATTAGAGCCAGGGATGGAAGGAGCCGGAAACACGCCCATGATCGCTTCCTATTTGGAAAGTGGCGGCTACTGGGTTAGCAATGTCCATTTATGTATACAGCCTATGGTCCGTATCAAAATAAATATGACAGCTTATGAGTAAAAAGCAAAAGAAAAAATAAAACAGACTGATTCAACAGAAATCTGCCAAAAAATCTGGTAAAACAGATTTTGATTTTGTTGTAGTATAGTGGCTTCTTGAGTCTACTCATTAATCGTAATTCTAAGTTACGTCTTAGATCATTCTTATGAAAATACTATGTAATCAAGAGGAAAAAAATGATCACCAATATGAGGAAAGCCAGAGCAAAACACTGGAAAGATGTTGAAAAAAAGTAGAGAAAGTTTCACGACATTAATTTGATATTTTAGCAGGTTCATTCCTTGTGGTCAAACCAAAGCTGGAACTGGAAAAATTACCAGAATTAGCCCAGTGGAATTTTTTTTTTTTTTTTTTACAGAAAATGGAATAAAGAATATGATTTGGGAGCACTTTTGGGGTTAAAAAACATGGTACAATCAGAGAAAAGCAGAGAAAATTGGAATTCTAATTTGAATCGGTGTAAACCCAACAAAACGGGTTCGACTTTTTTGATTTGGGACTATTTTCACATATTTTTTATTAGCAAAATCGTATTTCATCCTGGATTTTCAGTGAAACTTTGACACAGCGTCCCATTTGTGCTCGGTCACAGGTGAAGAAACGCTGCTGTAGATGGACTCCAGAAGCATCCTTTTATTTATTCATACATTTCTACATTTCATCTCCAACTGAAAATGGTGGTCGTTGGACGAGAATTCACTTTTATTTGCTTTTAGTTGAATTTTTACTCCATCCAGTGATAAATAAAACATAGCAGCATCAAAATAATACAGGTTCATGCATTATTCATAACATTCACTTGTTAAGAGTTGATATCCCCCCCCCCCCCCTTTTACGTTTTCAGATCGGATTTAAAAACCTACAGTGCTATACAGTAGCTGTAGTTTTCCACTCTGTTTACCCCCAGAAAGCCTGAGAGTTAAAAAGAGACAGATTATTGCCAACTTTATCATCTATTCTTTATGAAATCGCCACTACAATCTTTGAAACCAACTTCTAACACACAAACAAAACACAACTGAACGACTGATTGTTAACTTCAAAAATACTCCAAGAACCTTAAAGCCAAAGTATGTAAAGATTTGTGTGTGTGTGTGTGTCAAGTACATACACTCAACAAAAATATAAACGCAACACTTTATAAACGCTCCCATTTTTCCTGAGATGGACCCAAAGATCCAAAATTCACTCCAGATACACAACACTACCATTTCTCTCAAACATTGTTCACAAATCTGTCCAAATGTGTGACAGCGAGCACCTCTGCCCCGCCGAAACAATCCACCCCACCTCACAGGTGCGCCACATCAAGATGCCGATCCGACATCATGACCAGTGCACAGGTGCGCCCCAGACTGCCCACAATAAAAGGCCACCTCGAAATGTGCTTTTTTTTTTTGTTGCTTTATTGGGGGTCTGGGGACTCAGAACCAGTCAGTATCTGGTGTGACCACCATTTGCCTCATGCAGTGCAACACATCTTCTTCGCATAGAGTTTATGTTGGTCCACTCCTCTTCAAAGGCTGTTATGGACGAAGAACACAGGTGCATTTTATTGATGGCATTTTGAATGCACAGAGATACCGTGATGAGATCCTGAGGCCCATTGTTGTGCCATACATCCATGAACATCACCTCATGTTTCAGCTAGATAATGCACGGCCCCATGTTGCAAGGATCTGTACACAATTCTTGGAAGCTGAAAATGTCCCAGTTCTTGCATGGCCAGCATACTCACTGGACATGTCACCCATTGAGCATGTTTGGGATGTGCTTGACCGGCGTATACGACAGCGTGTACCAGCTCCCACTAATATCCAGCAACTTCGCACAGCCATTGAAGAGGAGTGGACCAACATTCCACAGGCCACAATTGACAATCTGATAAACTCTATGCGAAGAAGATGTGTTGCACTGCATGAGGCAAATGGTGGTCACACCAGATACTGACTGGTTCTGAGTCCCCAGACCCCCAATAAAGCAAAACAAAAATGCACATTTCGGGGTGGCCTTTTATTGTGGGCAGTCTGGGGCGCACCTGTGCACTGGTCATGATGTCGGATCGGCATCTTGATGTGGCGCACCTGTGAGGTGGGGTGGATTGTCTCGGCGGGGCAGAGGTGCTCGCTGTCACACATTTGGACAGATTTGTGAACAATGTTTGAGAGAAATGGTAGTGTTGTGTATCTGGAGTGAATTTTGGATCTTTGGGTCCATCTCAGGAAAAATGGGAGCAAAAACAAAAGTGTTGCATTTATATTTTTGTTGAGTATACTTAAAGGTGCACTGTGTAACTTTTCAGTTGCAGTCCATCATCTGTTTGTTTCTATGGATATGTCATTGCTCTGCTTGGAATGTTCCACAGTGTGACATTAAACATATATATACCTTGCATTTGTTCAATTACAGGTGGATTTACAGCTCAAAAATACCTAGAAAAACAGGCATTCTGACTGTGAGCAGGCTCGCCTCTCCACAGATCTGACCTGTAACTTGGTCTGGTGTGCTCTCAATGAGGATAGAAAGGTTTAATGCCATACTGTGAAACATTCCAGACAAAGCATTAACATCTACACTAGGGGTGGGTATTGGCAAAGAAGTTACGATTCAATTCGAATCACGATTCATATGCCACGATGCGATACTATCACGATGCATCACGATACTTGAATTATTGCGATGCATTGCAATATATTCAAGTTCAAGTTCAAAGTCAGCTTTATTGTCAATTCTGCCATATGTGTTCAACATACAGTGAATCGAAATTTCGTTTCTCTCTGGCCAGGTAGTGCAAAAAGACAGTGTACAGAATACAACATGAAGACAAAACACAACAAAAACTATCTAAGACAGAGATCTAAAGTTAAACTAAAGTCTACGGTCTAAAATCTTAAAACAGTGCAACATAATAAATAACCTATACTATATACAGATTTCCAAAGTGTGCAGTGTGCATCAAAATGTGCAATGGAAGATACAGCAGTGAATTGGTCATGTGCAGTAGAATGTGCATTGGAGTTAAGATAAATAAAAATAAGTGTCCAACAGTAGTAATTCGACATACTTCAGTGAAAATGTACCCCCAAAAAAGAGGATAACTTAAATATCAGTGGCTGTGTATCTGGGTAGTGTCTTCAATTGATACATAACTCTGAGCAACTCAATTCATAACTGAATTTATTGAATAACAAAAACAAATAAACCAAACCAATAACAAAAAAGTGCATAGGATTTTTTTCTAAAACAAAAAAATGATGTTCAAACATTTGCCATTTTGGAGGTAGCTACCATCATAACAAACAATACCCTTTCAGAAAGAAAAAAGTGCATAGGATTTATTTTTTTTTAAAAACTAATAATTAACGTATTTATTTATTCATAATTAATTAATAAATTATTAATTAATAAAAATCGATTTTTGGCATCAAGAATCGATGCAGTATATTGTGAAAGTTAGTATTGCGATGCATTGTCATGACGATTATTTTGCACACCCCTAATCTCCATGAAGAAAAGCATTTGAAAGACCCTCGACCAGAAAAGTAACAGAAAAGTTACACACACTTTTAAAGATGGAGTATTACGTCAATGAGTTATTAACTGCTAACGCATAAGATTCAAGATTCAAGTTTCAAGATTGTTTATTTGTCATATGCAGGATCAACACAAGGTAAAAAATGCAATGAAATGCTTAGGATCAGAAGAACCATTGACTCGCTAAGATAGTCAAGAAGTACTAATAACATGCAATAATAATACAGGGTAAAAAAAAAGTGTTGCAAAAAGTGCAGGGGGAGAAATAAACAATAAAATAAAAATATGTAATAAAATGTAATAAAAACACAAAGTACAATGTACATCATGCTATCTTTTATAATTGAAAATGCTGTATTACCACACGACATCACAAGGTGGAACAGTGTTTTCTGTTTGAGAGAAAATCAGCCTGATTCCTGTGTTAAAGATCCCATGACATGGTACTTCTTGATGCTTTTATATGGCTCCTTAATGGTTCCCTAATACTGTAAATGAATCCTTCTTCAAAATCAACACTCAGTGCATGAGAAACAGAGATAAGATGAGAAAGAGTCATAAATATCTCTCTCAAACACTTTATTCTGGGCGTTGTTGCTTGAATGCAAATGAGGAGAAAAGAGCTGGCCTATAGTAGAGGGTGGGGGCGTGGCCAAACTCTCCGCTCTACGCTGTCAGCTCTCAGCTGATCCATTTCCGTGTTTTTGCACGGGGGGAGAGATTTGAAGCGTTCCATTGAAAAATAAACACATTTCCACAGAAAATAAAATTAAACCACTGCTGTTCAAAGGTCCAGAGGCTCAGATAAAGGACTTCCGAGCCTAGAAACACTCAGACGTGCCTCCAGGCAAATAAAAAAACGCATTTCGCATTGCCTAGCGCATTCGCAGTCCAAACTCTCTGGGCGTGATTTACAGAGACGCTGAGTACAGACAGACGGGGGTGGAACTGCATTTGCATTTCTTTTTTTCGATCTGACGTCAATAAGGTGCCTTGTTCAAAATCGCCCGTTTGAGCTCCGATTTTTTGTAACGCAGAAAAGGATCGCAAATGCTCAGTTTAGACATTTCGCAACTTTTAACCATGGGGGGGGGGGCTAAACAGGGTAGGGGAGCTCACATTAACATTCAAAAACCTCAGAAAGTGAAAATTTCATGCCATGGGACCTTTAAACATGTGAATGAAACAAAACACAACTCCAGGCATGTTTTTGATGAGGGAACAACATTATGACGTAGTGGAAATGGCCTTGCTAGATGCTGTGCCAGCTATCTAAACAGCTAAATATGGACCCAGAAGAAACTTCACAGAGAGCAAATATGTTTGTCGGTTCCAACTTTGTGAAACTGCAACAATAATACAAAAATATGAATAACACCAACAATGAAGTTACAGTCAATAAACTTGGGTAGTTAACATGGTGATTAGCATTGCGAAATTAGCATATCAATAGTGGCGGAATTTACATAACACTCACGCACTACACAGTTTGTAGCGTTGTAGAGCGTTTGTCCGCTGAACCAGAGTTTGGCGGTTCGAATCCCGCTCTCGACTATGGGTTGAGCAGTCGGATCCACTGACCCGCGGGTTGGCGGTGCGATCCCAGCTCCAAAGCTCCCACAGATGAGTGCTGCCGTTGTGGAAAAGCCCCCATGACACAA